>OX940976.1:19207517-19875653 GCA_954871275.1 Leptopterna dolabrata
GTAGCGTTGTCCAGGCACATGAACTAGGTACACATGAAATTTTGATGGTTTGCCCACGTTTGAGTTTGGAATATTCTATAGTTGATAAGAATTTGATAAGACAATCCCGTGGGGGACGTATAAGAGACAAGTACGGACATGTTTCTTTCGTCCATTTATACACTTTGCAAAGAGACCATGTTTCAGAAAAGGTGAAGCTCCGGATATTCATCACAAATGAGAAGTCCTTATTTTATATGGACGGTGATATGCACAGATTGAGCAAAGGGCTTTGGTCATAGTTCTGAGAAAATCGCGATAGTGTAGGTAATTTCACGTTGTCACTACAGTGAACTACTCTAGTTGCTTGAAAGTTACTGTAATAAATCATTCCCTTGACGTTTTTTGGTAGACTAGAACCGAATGGCGTCGTCAGAAAGTTTATAGGTACCTATCATTATTTTAGAGTAGGCAACGGAGTTATGGCGATACCTTGTTTGAGCGAATCTCAAATATTAAAAAAAGAGTTATGCACATACCGATACTTCACAAACAACAGGTTTTAAAAAAAAGTTGATTCTCACAAAGCGGCTGAGGGCCTCATGTGATGCCGCTTGTCCGGTATGTGCGGATCACTCAGAAGTTTTGTATCTTTATCCATAGATTATCTCTGTTATAATAGCCTTTTTATAAAAATTAATATTAAAAAATTAATATTAAAAATTACTTAAGTACTAGAAACGAGCATTTTTACTTAAATTAATGCATTCCCTTCAGTTGGTGATAGGGCCATCTTGAGCTGCAAGACTGAATAAAGAAATAAATAATAGAAGATAATCTATTCTTTATTCTCAGCGGCCACGAGCCGGTTGGCTGGGCGGCTGGCCCCTCGTGACGTCACAACAGTGGCAGGCTTCAACGCTTCTTCCCCTGCGACTACCCGCTTTTCGCCGCTAGTTCTTTGATTATGATGAGATTTTCCCGCCTTTTTTCTGCCCTTTTCACAGTTGACGATCAACTGTGATATTTGGAGTCTTGCTGGAGGTTATGAGGTGTCACTAGTGGATAACTGATGTGGTTTGTTGCACTTTCCCCCCAAATACCGACGCTCTGTGTATTTTGCGTGTGTATTTACACGCAGTAGGCAGTAAGTACCATTAATGTGAAGTTTTATTTTTATTAAATGTCATTCTTTCTATTAATTTTATACGATCGCTGTTGGTACCTATGGGTGATAACACCTGTTTACACCTAGATACTCTGTTGATGAACATTGCTGATTATTGAATGTGGGGCGAGTATCTACTCACTGACAGACCATTTTGTGGACACTTTCTGCAACTTCTGTTAAATGATTATTGCATACGAAAAAAATAAATCAAATTACATTTAAAAAATCGGTTCAAGAAAAGTGTTAGGTACAATCGCAAAGTACAAATAACTCAGCAAAAAAAATCGTAAATTCAAAAAATTCAGTTCTTAAATACTTGCCTATGTTGTACCAAAGTGATTTTAAATTTTTTCCCTTATCTTTGATCCGGTTTTACCTTACAATTATACCTATGTCTTTAATTTAAATTCATGTTTTGAATAATAGTGAGTTACTGAGTAAATTTGTTCATCTTAAATAATATTTATATTCCCACCTAATTTAAATAACAATGGGTTGCTCAGTTTGTTCTCACATATTTAAAAGATAGTAATTACCTGCTCACCTATCATGTTCGGATAACCAGTTAGTAAGTAAATTTTGTTCCTCCGACATGACGCTTTTAGAACCGTTTTAACACACATTAATTACACATGTTTCGCTAATAGTACATATTTTCAAATATTTTATTGATTTAAACGCAATTTTTCAAATATTACATAAAATTACACAAATATTTTTCAATTTCAACTGTTTTTCAATGTTTGCATGCAACAATGTTTGCAGAACATCGCTATTTGCGGAGGTGTGTATACAGTATTTTGCATTAGGCACTCTTGTTGCATTAGGTGTTCTTTGTTGAAAACTCATTTTGGCTTGGACATTCTGTTTTCTTTTGAGAAATGCCGCGAAATCCACACTCGAATAGATGAATTGACTCGGATTGATTGCTAAGTACTACGTGAGTTTCCGGGTGACGTTTTATAAAGTTGTTTAACATTTCATTTTCTATAATTAAATAAATATTAGTATTACGTGATTTCACTATTTAGGTATTTTTACTTCAAAATATTTACCCATTTTGGTTTATTATTCTGTGAATAATACACCTATGTATTCGGTCAGCAAAAAGTTTTTATAACACCCCCTCAAAATTTTTTTCTTTTCCGTTTCAAGGTACGTAGATTCCAAAAATGCAATGTCCGTCCGCCGTATCACGCATACCGGCCTCATTTTCGGTCTAAAAGTTTGTTCTTTCGCACACATGCTCCATTTGGGCCCTAGTTGTGTCCCGAAACTTTGCAGCCCGATGGGAATATACCCAGGGGTGTTATGAGTGAAAATGTGTGTAAAAATAGGTACTTTTTGTGTTTTAGTAACATGTTAGTAACATGACCTTTTGAGGTATCGTTTTCCATGTTTTTGGGGATGAGAAGACCGAATATGAAGTCAATTTTGACCAAAGAGTGGAAAATTTAGGTTCTACCAAATGTTCAGCTCCCAAAATTGATTTTTTTATGAGTCAAAAACCTGTAAAATTGTCTGAAATCACCTTCAATTTGTATAATTACACTAAAAAAAGTGTCAACACGTGGATCAAGACGATTAATTGGCACTACCAATGATCAAAGATAATTTGAAAAAAAAGGAGCGTACCTAATTCGTGTTTGGGGGCCAAAATTGGTGGAAACCGTCAGAAATGGCTAATTCAATATTATTTCACATGAAAGAAACAATAAATGAACAGCCAACATTTCTGTAGGTATGTCCAATAGAATAATAAACCCATGTGACAAGGACTTTCCAGCGTTTTTACATAATATTATGTTTGGTGGTTAATATATTTTTAGCAAGGTACCATGACGTCACGATACGTCACATTGACGCCACTGGAACCATAGATGATAAGAAAATATTTAGTATTTCAACGAAATTTCAAGTCTTACATTCAAGTTTATCTATAAAATTAGCAGTCACAGCACCACTGGTAGCGCCGCGGCACCACCTCCTCCTGCACCAACATTATTAATTACTCTCAGTAGTTGTCTAAAATTGATATTTAAAATCACTGAAAGTGGTATGGAAGGATGAGAAATATACCATTTCAGTTGTTTTTTACACGAACAGGGGTCTAATTAAGGTTTTTGGAGGGTCAACAATAAATTGGTATTAAGGGCTAAAATCAATATTATTCACCTGAAGGGATCATTTCGATTTCTGAGGGACTATTTCGATAAGCATTTTTGTCAAAAGAGTGGGTCAAATTGTTGGGACAGATCGTTTGTAATCAAATAAACGTAATATTATTCAACTGTTTAATCATGTTTGATTTATCGTTTAATCTGTTATTGTTGTATTTTTTTTTACTTTTGTGATTGTCATCATTCTTAAGATTTGATTTTAATTTGTGATAAAATTTCCGAGCCAATGGGGGAGGGGGTTATGACCCCCACTAACCCCCTCCTGGCTACGCCGCTGTGTTTATCTCTAGTTATCAGGCTCGATAGATAGACTCCTTCAGTAATAATGGGAAGAATATAGCTGGAACTGACACAGCTGAGTTTCGCACAGAGCGGCCAAGCGCCTCGAGTGGCGTCGTTTGGCCGGTTTGTTCAACAGTAAATACTGCAGCCTCGAACCAAAAGAATGGCGCTCGGCCGGTTAATGCAAACTGCTGAAGTTCTGTAGAACGTTTTGCACAAACAAACTATATCGTACAATGCTTTATAGATAGTGCTGTTATGGAGAAATGCTGAAAGTAGGCACTTGTCAGGACGAATTGATTGATATAAAAAACTCGGTTTTTGACATTTTGGCGCTTCGTCGGTTTGTAAATAACACCGTCCATATGCTTATGAAACTTTGAAGATTACCAAAGGCTAAGAAAAGTAGCTATAAGTATGAAAGCAGTTTATGAACGTGTAAGAATCTCTTGACCGGGGCACAATATCAAACGCTAACAAGGCTTTTTGATCAGAACAAACCTGTAGCCCATAGACCTACAGAGCTACAAAAAAAAAGGAGGTAGTGAGTTATAGGGAAAGCTTCTCTAACTTAAAATCCTAAGTGTACAAGGAAAGCAGGACGACCTGGAGAAGGACGATTGGAAGGAGCTGCAAGAGGCCGGAAGAACATAAATGGAATGAGGATGCAATGTTTGGTTGACGTCAGGACTTAACTGGACCAGAACCGAGGGAGATGGCGGGAATCATCCAGGCCCTATGCTTCTCTAGCAGCCAAAGAAAAAGGAATTAAGAAGAATACTTACTGCGTGAGTAATTATCGATGCAAACCAACACTGAATTATTAAAATCAGCATGATACTCAAGAGATCGAAGGCGAGTGCAAAGAAATAGGCACCGCTCGGTTCGAATAAAGTCTGAAACAAACATTAGTTGATAAATACCTCATGGGTACCTGCATCACAGATACAGATTTGCCGTACCTACGAGATGATGTGGTGACTGGAGCATCCTTATACCTACTTAGAGCTAAATTCGGATGTTACAGAGACCCAAACACCAACACAATTATAAAGTTACTAAGAGGTTTTGGTGAGTAGTACCTAAACAACATTATTTTGAGCCCTGATCACAATAACTAATTTCTATAATAATGAATGACATTCGGTGTTTTGAGATTGTGTCCCAAGATTTGAATACAAACCCAATTTATCACCTCCCCTCTTGTTTCCAAGGACTGAAAAGTAGATTAAGTTCAATGCTATCAACCAAGCAAAGAAATTTGGGGCAGAGCCTACATTATGAAGACGTTTGAATAATAGGTGGGGTAGGGTTGCCAGAATGTTTGGTGTTTTTGCTCCATATTATTTTACACAAAGGTTTCTTATTTGCCTGTGTGATTTATTTATTTATTTATTTATTTATTTCACGGGCGAGCCCAATTACATAATAACATTCAAGAGGAGTGAAAAATTAAATAATACAATAAAGAACTTGAAAAAAAAGAAAAACTAAAATATTTCATGAATAACTGATAGGAAGAGAGTGAGGAATGGAAGAAGTCGAATTCCGGGTTAATGGTTAGAAATAAATTCGCAGTCCGAGGGAGCCTACGAAGGGGTTGGCTCTTTATATAGTTGGTTGGGGAGAAAGGGACGTGGAACAACATTGGTGAGCGCGAGGCGATGCGAGGAGCAGAAATGTAAAACTTCGAGAGAAGCGGCGGACAGTCGATGGTATTGTTCAAGACCCTGTGGAGCAGTGCCAGATCTGCCAAGCATCTCCTACTTTCGAGGGTATCCAAATGACACTTCCGCCGCAACAATTCGTAATCAACATCGGCTGACGGGATACCCAACTTGAAAGCCACATAGCGCAGGAATTTATTTTGCACTCTTTCAAGGCGGTATTTTGTGCACAGCATACATGGGTGACCAGACAGTTGACGCATAGTCGAGGATAGGGAGAACCAGTGCCTTATACAGCGTGACTATAGCGGGAATGCTTGTGAACTCTCTAGTATTCCTTTTCAGGAAACCGAGAGCACGCATGGCTCTACACGCAACCTCCTCGATGTGCTGGGAAAAGCTCAACCGGCCATCACAAAGCACTCCCAAGTCGATCATATCATCCGACCTTCGCAGAGGAGCACCCCCGAGAATATAGTTGGAGACCACCGGCCTAGTCCCGTGGTGAAAGGTAACCACCGAGCATTTTGCAGGATTCAAGTGTGATGCCCCTTTTGCGTAGATCACTGTTTTCTGTGGCCAATACCAATCCTCGTGCTTCCCCCCAGGAAAGCCCTAAATCGAGCAAGCGCCACCAATACGTAAGCTCTCTAACGTTCGGCAATCACTTATAGTTACATAATAAATATGCATTTTCCAACACCCACATCTCCTGTAAGGCGCCATCCCCCCACCCACCCGATCGTTTGTGAAATTCTGATGGTCCCTCGTCATATTCCCAAGTTTTCACCTGATCCCGTATCTGGAAATATGGGGGCTATGTGGATGATTTCCTGTATTTTGGATTTTCACCACTTCTACCTTTCAACAAAAGGGTAGAAAATTACGTACAAAAAAAAATCCAAAATAACCATCACGGAATAACTAACTCGATTTCTGGGCTGGAGTTATGTACGAGTACATCATATGATGATTCACACTCCTGTTGACGAAGCTTTTCGGTTCAACCTTCAGAGACGAACTGCGAACGAACGGCTAGACGTAGGTACACAATACTCCGGGTGGTCACAAAAAATCCTCAAGTTCGGAATCAATTTAAAAACGTCTTCAAAGCCAGGAATTTGCAACCCCAATTCCTTTTCTCGAAAGTTTTCGAGCTACCTACGGTGTTTTGGAAATTGCAACCCCTATTTGAGATTACTAACAGTAACGCCAAATGAGTCCTACAAACCCTATTTCATAATCAAACACTAATAAAATTAAAGTTTATAATACATTTGTTGTACAAATTATATCAGAGTGGGGTGACGATCTAGAAATTTTCTTGCCCATTCTTTTCCTGGACAGTTTCCGGCAAAATAACGAATGGTCTTGCCACTAGTATTGAGATAAGACTGGAACGATTTTATGAATATCGGAAATACACAATGGAAAACCCCACTCGGAACAAACGATCAAATGGAGCAATAAGGCTCCACCTTATTGCATATTACACCTTATTGCATGGACATATAATGCATATATATGTCCTGTTGATATAGAGCTTGGAGGGGGGGGGGGGGGCCGTGTGGAAGTTGACTAATGCCTTTTATGTGAGCATTGTTGATGCGTTGTTGATTTTGGGACACCAAATTTGTCGGAACGGCCATTCCGGGGCCGGAACGGGAATGGCCCCGGAACTTAGGGACCATTTTCCAGAACGATGCGCGTGTATAACGTTTTGTAGCGAAGTTTCCTATATTTAGACAGCATCGATGGACCCACCTGCCCACCTTCTAATGTGGCGACGGCCCATTGTGTCCAGCTTCCTCACGACATAGCAGCAAACATGAATGCATAATCAGTTGGTTGTTAAAGGGTTGTGACTCACCAAAGTAAACATTTGAGTTGCAAATTCCAGATAGCAAGCCGTAAATATGATTCCGTTTAAAATTTCCATTTGTCCATTGAGCACTTTGGCAGCTCTGTAACAACATTGGTTGAACATTCAATTTATTTCTGAATAATGAACTACCATTAAACGTTACAAACGTTACTAATAACACTAATATCATACGTTTCACAAAAAATCCGTCGTCGCCAACAGTGGCGTAGCGCCACTTTTGGTTTATTATTTTCAATAATGAACCATTGGAATCGAGCATGAAAAAAAAAATTCTTACCCCCCCTCAAAATTTGATGGTTTACGTTTCAAGGTATGTAGAATCCAAAACTGCAATAAAAATATTTCTGTCTGTCCGCCGCAGTGCCCGCTCTACCATATAGGCAAACTAGGCAAAGTGAAGGGCGCCGAAATTTGAGGGGCGCCAAAATGGCAAGTGGACAGAAAAAAAATTGGGAAAAAAAGAAAAAAATTGAAAAAAAAGCACGATAAAGCTTATCAGCAATGTATTAAGTATTAACAAGATATTAATGACAGAAAGTAAATTATATAAAATGAAATATATAAAATTATGTCATTATAACATAATTAAAGTAATATTTATCCTCTAATAAAAAATGCTTTGTTGTTTATTTGTACCTGTTATGATATCAAAGATAGCAATAACAAAAATTCGAATTTTTTTAGGGGCGCTTTTTTTATAATTTGCCTAGGGCGCCTGTATTACTAGAGCGGTCCCTGGTCCGCCGTACGCCGTACGCCGTACGGGCCACTTGGTACAAGTATGTTATAGCCCCGCCAATATCGATTGTATCGATTGTCTCAAATACATCGATCCTTGTGGTATCGATGACCTGTATCAGACAAGACGGTGGGTGTACAAGAAGTTTAGTTCCCATTCCGCCGCTCGCATTGTCAAGCGATCTGGATGCTCGCTAGCGCTCGCATCTCAAAAAAGATAAACAATCCCAGAAACTATCCCGTGAATGAGCAGGTTGTTTGGGACTTCTGAATAGATGGTACAAGTATGTTATAGTATCTTCCCGTATTCATTTTGAAAGTTGATATCAGCATCGGGACGCCATATTGAGCCGTCATCGATACCACAAGGATCGATGTATTTGAGATAATCGATACAATCGATATTGGCGGGGCTATAACATACTTGTACCGGCCACTTTTCTTAGTTACCATGAAAAAAAATTGATGAAATTCGGGTTATAGGTTCCGTTCGGCGTCTAGTTGGTCCTCGAAGCTCGACGTTACTGTGAGTCATCTCTAAGGGGTTCAAAATAGGGGTTGAAATTTTCAAAACGCCTATACCATTTTTTTACGTCAATATTTTTACGGTTTTAAATAGTTCTTGAACTTGCGAGTTTTTTAAGACCATCCGGAGCATCGTACGTCCAGCCGTTCGTTCACAGTAAGGCCCCGAAGTTTGCACCGACAGGCATTTTCGACTCCAGTGTGAATGAAATGTATACAATTCAAACCAAATCTCGTAACCAGAGACGCGCCCACAATAGGAAATTTGGCGGAGATAGAATCATTGCTAGGGATCACCTGATTATACTGGCGGAGTATGAAGTCGAGTTGGTTGTTCTGTGATATTATTTAATTTGAAAAATGATGGCTCTTTTGGAGTTTGTTGGTAGGTAGTGAAACTTGAACAAACGTTGAAGTATTATTGATGGGTAAATTAGGTATTACTACGGTAAATCATTACTCAACGGTAAATTATTACACAACGGTTCATTATACCATCTACGTAGAAGGGGCTGGAGTTTGTTGGTAGGTACTTTTGCAACTTTTTTCACTCCTCATCAACAATTTCTTTTCAGAACTTCATTATGTGTGTTTCTTTTTGTTAGGTACTGTTTGTCATCGGCAGAATTATTTTAGCAACATTTAACTCGTGATTTAGGTAGGTACCTAGTAACGAGTACGGGGTTAGGTACTAACCTACGGAGGGTCTGCGATCTACATAATATGTATAGAATAGTACATATCATATTATATAGACGGGTTATCTATACATAGAGCTGTGATCTGTAACAGAAGGGTATTCTATACAAAATAATAAACCGTTGTGCAGGGATTTGCAGCGTTTAACATTTAATATTATAAAATAGACTGTTTCCTGACTGATGATTCAATAGTGGCTGGACTCCAGATTTTCTGCAGGTCTGCTGAATATCAGTTAGAATAGAGATTTCACTTGAACTACTAGTAGCATGGCAACTGGTAGTTAATGTTTCTCGTTCCGTGAGCTGTATCTTTTGTATTTTTCGTTAAGGAGTCCACACCCCCTGATTATTTTTGCACTCTGTTGAGTGCAAAAATTGAATTTCCCCATTTGACAATTTGGAAGAAAGTAACTTGGATTAGCACTACAAATGGGCCCCAGATAAGAATTGAACCCACATTCCCTGGATATCAGACCAGCGCCTAATCCACTGCAGCATTTTGAGGTCTTGATGGAAAAGCGTAGAACTGAATCTAGAACATCCAGTTTTCTTAACATCGAAATTTTTATCCTATGTTCGATGTTTTTTACCTGACGTTGGATAATATAAATTTTATGCTAATTTTTTGCTCTATAGTAAATCTAAATGGAATGATATCATACAGAGGTTTTTTCATTACTTTATTTAGCATTATTGTTACTTTTTACAGCCACGTGTTATTCAAATTTGAGACCGATAAATAAATTAGAATTTGTTTCAAATTTCCACATTAAATTCGCATAAAGAGATTAACTGAGGGTCAATCATTTTCCATAATGATTACCTAGGTACCTAAAATTAGATTATAATTACTAATGCAAGATAATAAATTATGCTGAATAAAATTACATTATGGAGGCAGCTAGGTTCCATGACAGAAAAGAAAAGGAATTTTTGCATGAAGAAAAATATAGTTGAGGAAATCCTTTTTCTTTCTGATGCACCCATGCAGCAAAATGAAGTCCTTTCTGAACACGAACCCTATTAATTTTCTGGATTTAGGCCCCGCCGGCCAAGAAAACCGAAATGCTCGAAAGCGACCAAGAACGCTGTTTGCACGACAAAACAAGTATACGGTTTTTACCCCCCCCCCCCCCCTCCCCCTCGGTAACTTCATCCCTGGGGGGTCTCCGCTGCTGTTGTTTCGTACACATATTCTCAAGGAGCCCCTGAGGACGTGTACCGAATTTCAACCCTCCGGCCCATCACCGGAGTTATGGAAGTTTGAAAGTCGATGTTTTTCAAGTAAGTTAGAAAAACTTACTTTAAAAAAGAACAACAAGAAGTAGAAAACCTCTCAGCCTCACAGACATAAAAGCTGAAATTTTGAACTCCCATTTTTTATGCTCCAAAGAAATGTATTTTGTGCGGAGTTTAAGTTTCTAAGGAGTTTCTAAGAGTAGGTTAGGGAAGGTTTTAAAAGGTGAAATTTGGCACTGCACTTCGTCACTGGGGCTCCGGGGAGAAGTGTTCAAAATGTGAACCCGACCAGTCGAATTTTTTTTTTTTAGGTAAATAGGTAGGCACTGAGCTAACCAATTTCAGGAACTGGGGAAAAATGGTTACTTCATCAATGCAAAAAGATCTGGTACCCCCCGAAAAAAAGCCTGTGGTATAATTTTCCCGCCCCAAAAACCCAGACGCATAAAGGATTTATATCGTTTTTAACCGCTAAAATAGCATACTCTGTGCTTCGCACTCTTGGGTGTGCATACAGAAACCTGTTCCTTCCCCTTCTGTTGGATATGTGTAAAGAAACATGCCAAAGCATACCAAAATGGATCAACGAGAATTGGGGCAGGTCTGTGGCTGAGGAATGCAAGGAGAATTAGGCAGGGGGCCCCCTGTCATCCACCCTATTCAATATGGTCATGAATCATGTCCTATTAGCCCTCTCCTCCAGAGTGGGTTACTTCCACGCAGGTCGGCATTGGTCCTCGCTTGTCTTTGCTGATGATGTTGTATTGATTGCTACATCGAGGGCAGGAATACAGGCTCAGGTTACAGCACTCAATGGTGCCTTGGAACAGATGGGACTAAACCTCAGTCTCAGGAAATCGCTGTACCTTCCCCTGGTGCCAACAGGTAGCCGGCTACTGCATGGTGCCAACAGAAGGTTTAGCCATTGACATTGATGGTAAATACTTAAGGGCTTCTCCACATAATGGTTGATGGACATATCTGAGGGTTCCATTTGGAGCCTAGGGTGTATGTCCCGATACAGCCAGGAAAGTAGCGTCCATGCTTGAGAGAATTGACAGAGCCCCCCTGAAGCCTCTACAAAACCTGGTGATCTTGCGAGATCACGGTATTCCGCATCAACTGGTACTGGGGAATACAATGCTGCTACCCTGAAGCAAATGGATATGGCAATCAGAGACCACATCAGAAAGTGGCTGCCACTACCATCTGACTCTGCTAATGCTTACATCCACGGACTGGTAGGAGATGGGGGCATGGGCGTGATGGAGCTGCTCACTCAGATACCTGAAATAAGGTCCAACAGGCTAGGCAATGTCCGCACGTAGCTCTTTGAGGACACTAGTGAGCAACAGCAATGGTCAGCAAGACTCGACCATTGGATTGCCAGAGCACAGCGGCTTCATAGCACCACTGATGGAGCGGAATTGGTGAGATACCGGGACATCAGAACCAGCACTGTATGGAGCAGGAACCCCTAGGGCTGGAGGTCCGTAGGTCAGAGTGAAGGTTCACTCTGGTTCTCTGCCCACCAGGATGAGGCATTCAAGGAGTCAGTGTAGCGGAACTACCCATCACTGTCGAATGGGTTGTCACAACATGAATGAAACGGCTGCTCACGTCCTCCAGGTCTGCCCCTCTATGGAGTGACCTAAGTGCGCCCGTCATAATGCTGCCCTGGACCTGTTGCATGGTTATACACGACGCAAAGGATGGCCGGTGTGGCTTGAGCTCCACTTCAACCTAGTGGAGCAGAGCTGTCGACCAGATCTCTTGGTGGGGACACCGAGAGGGGCCTTCATCATTGATGTATCTGTGGTCTCTGGATCTGGATCCCTTCCTGGCGTCAATACTGCCAAGATCCGTAAATACCAGGTGGATGAGCTGCTACAAGCAGCAGCAGGACTGGCAGACATCTGGCCTGGCCAGATAAAGGTGATTGGCGCAACCATCACCTGGCGCGGTGTGTGGCATAGTGGGTCAGCAGCAGATCTCAAAAGGGTGCGCTACCCAGAATTCATACTTGAATGGATGACCACGCGAGTCCTAACCAGTCCTAACGCGAGTCCTAACGTTTATAATTAATTATGGTCTGCATTCAGGAGAACGGCTGCTCAGCGTGTGGCTCGGAGCTGAACGCAAACCTTTAATAGGGAGGAGAGAAGCCGCCTGACTGCACATCCAGAAGAGGCCCAAACCTCCTCCGTTCATCAACTGGGCGGCAAGTCAACTGAAGACCTGCCGGCCTCCGCGTTGTCCGGGGTCGGATCTCGGACCACGGTTGTCAGTGCTGCTGGATGGATTCATCAGCACGATCCTCAAAGGGTGATAAAGTGATTAGTGGTGAAATATCGTTGTAATGTTGAAAATTATTACCCAAATATAACATGTTAAATGCTAGACTCGAAAAAAAATTATGTCCTCCAAAATGAAAATTTCCATTCGCTATTACGTTTCAGACATCAAGAAACGCATTTGTTTCCGTGTCTGTCTGTCAGTGGTCAGTTCCTTGTCTCAGGCAGAACTATATGAAATAATGGTCATAATGAGTTGAAATTTAGTGGGTAGGTGCGAATTGGGCCAAAGATGGTCCGACATAAAATTCATTAAAAAGGTAAAGAAACTTCGTCTGTGATGCGCAAACGTTAAATCCTTGTAAAGCTCATAACTACCCTAGAAATCGTCGAAAAGGGCTGAAATTGGAGGGTGGATGCAGAATGGTACCTACCCTGATGGTTTCATATCGATTTAATCACATAATTTTACGAACTCACTTGATAATTATAACGTGGTCTCTGATGTATGCTCTGATATTGGATTCGTGTCCAGAATCATTCCGCAGAGCCTCGTTGAGGATGTCGCACTGGGTTTTAACTGTCAGAACCCTCGAGCCCAGAATTAGAAACGATGCTAAACAGTAAACCAGCAACAGAAACGTCGTGATAGCATTATGAACGTACATAATGACCTGTCCCCAACTCGGCAAGGTGTAGACCTGAGGTAGAACTACCACCTGTTTGAACTCAAATTTCATCAGTCGCAAACAGGATACAACGAATCAAGGGTAGCACAGTGTACTAGTAGGACGTGATAGCTTATTATTACCGATCTTGCTATGCTGAAAGATGATTATGGTTGATGGTCTTTATTCTCAAGTATACCTATCCCAGGTTCAGTTACAATATAGTATGCGTATCCTAAAAGTCTCAAACGTCTATCGGAAAACTTTTCGGAATCTAGGCATCACGCAATTTACCTACGTAAAGCCTTGTGATCACTTTTAGGGCGACAAAATCATAGGTAGGTACCTATTTATCCTCGTAATACCATCCTCCAAATTGAAAATTCGATGTTGAGCAGGTTTTTATCTGGTTGTGACTTTCGAACTAGTGACCTACTTGTGACTAATGTGGTTTGACCTACCTTTTTGAACTCTCCTTTTCGAATGAAATTCGTAATAGATTCGAAGAGAGGGCCCAATATGTGGGTGATTGTGTTAGTCATCCACCACGCAGTAGCTATTGCAAAGTATTTGAGGAAAAGGTCGATGTTCTTGTCAAACTTGCTTTCGGCGAACTGGGGATATGCCTTGGTGCTCTCAAAATGTTCTAGGCACATCTGAAGGACGCCAAGTCATCAACGAGAACAGTTAAAAATGTAAAATCTACAACAATTTATATTTATTTCTATATCTAGATAAATCGCATGATTTTAACTTCTTGATGCTCAGTGGGGGGGGGGGGGGGTCGACATCTACGGCATACATAATCATATAAATATCGTTGCCACGTATACAGTAATGCACTCCAAGGCCAAGCAAAAGTTGACCTGTGCAGTGCCGAGGATATGAATCAATTGGAAGATTGCGTGGTTGGTGTTTAAAAACAACCTGAATCATAAGGCACGTAACCCTCATTGAGAACCATAAAGAAATGATGTCGTAACCCTCATTGAGAACCATAAAGAAATGATGTCGTAACCCTCATTGAGAACCATAAACAAATGATGTTGTAATCCTCATTGAGACCCATAAAGAAATGGTGTCGTAACTCTAAATGAGAACCGTAAAGAAATGGTGTCATAACCCTTGTTGAGAACCATAAACAAATGATGTTGAACCTCCATTGAGACCCATAAAGAAATGGTGTCGTAATTCTAATTGAGAACCATAAAGAAATGGTGTCGTAACCCTCATTGAGAACCATAAAGAAATGATGTTGTAACCCTCATTGAGAACCATAAACAAATGATGTAATCCTCATTGAGACCCATAAAGAAATGGTGTCGTAACTCCAATTGAGAACCGTAAAGAAATGGTGTCGTAACCCTCATTGAGAACCATGAAGAAATTATGTTGTAACGCTCATTAAGAACCATAAAGAAATTATGTCGTAACTCTCATTGACAACCATAAACAAATGATGTTGTAACCCCCATTGAGACCCATACAGAAATGGTTTCGTAACTCCAATTGAGAACCATGAAGAAATGGTGTCGTAACCCCTGTTGGGACCCATAAAGAAATGGTGTTGTAACTACAATTGAGAACCGTAAAGAAAGGGTGACGTAACCCTCATTGAGAACCATAAAGAAATGGTGTTGTAACGCTCATTGAGAACCATAAAGAAATTATATCGTAACCCTCATTGAGAACCATAAACAAATGATGTTGTAACCCCCATTGAGACCCATAAAGAAATGGTGTCGTAACTCTAATTGAGGACCGTAAAGAAATGGTGTTGCAACCCTCATTGAGACCCATAAAGAAATGATGTCGTAACCCTCATTGAGACCCGTAAAGAAATGGTGTCGTAGCCCTCATTGAGACCCATAAATAAATGGTGTCGTGACCCTCATTGAGACCCATAAAGAAATGGTGTCGTAACCCTCATTGATACCCATAAAGAAATGGTGTTGTAACCCTCATAGATAACCGTAAAGAAATGGTGTTGTAGCCCTCATTGAGACCCATAAAGAAATGGTGTCGTAACCCTCATTGAGACCCGTAAAGAAATGGTGTCGTAGCCCTCATTGAGACCCATAAATAAATGGTGTCGTGACCCTCATTGAGACCCATAAAGAAATGGTGTCGTAACCCTCATTGAGACCCATAAATAAATGGTGTCGTGACCCTCATTGAGACCTATAAAGAAATGGTGTCTTTACCCTCATTGAGACCCTTAAAGAAATGGTTTTGTGACCCTCATTGAGACCCATAAAGAAATGGTGTCATAACCCTCATTGAGACCCATAAAGAAATGGCATTGCCGGTGTATAACGGGTTTACCTGTCTACGGTACATAACCAGTGTCATCTAGGATGAAGGCACTACAAGTCCACCCATAGAGCTACCCAGTTTAGGCCTACCTACTAGTACATATACATTTATTATTTACACAATTTCCTCTTTCGATTTGTGTTTTTAACCCCCCCCCCCCCCTCGCAACTGCTCTATTGAATAATATTGAAGAGCTTCAAGCATAAATACTTTTTTCTCTCAAAAATCGAGTAAAATTCGTCAAAAATGAAGTCGAAGTCGAAAAATGAAACGTCGAGTGTTTTTTCTGGGCCACATCTTTGTTGCCTATGACTCTGAGTTTCAAATTTTTATTTGAGGTCCTTTGAATCGTTGAAGCGGAGATAAATTGTTGAGGACTTTTCAACATCACTTTTCAACTTTCAGAAATGTATTCTGTTTTTAGCTAATAATTACCTTAAATTATTATAAACCGAATTTACAACTTTTAACTTAACTTATAACATTAGATAGGTACCACAAACCTCGTTTTCTCGTAAGTTTCGAACGTGCCACAACATGTAGTACCACTGGAGGAAGAATGCTAAAATGTAGGTCATGATGTAGAAGTGAGTGATTTGTTCAAGTAGGTTCCGCGAGAAAAACGCCGATATGATCAATTCGTGACATGAGTAGAAGCAGAGGGTCATGAACAAGAACCCATAGACCTGGACTTTCCAGAGTGATTTCTCCGTGAATCTTTGTGGCGACATCCCTAGGAACATCAGCCTGTAACCGAGTTGTCGCCATTTGTCCAGTCTACTGCTCGACTCGAGTTTCAATCCAGAGTTCTGAGTCATTCTGAAAAATGAGGCGTTTAGGATCAAAACCAGCTCGATCCATTTTCATGCATTTTACAGGGGAGGCAAAAACGTTCCCTGACTCGGCCTTACGTTCAATAGTTTTGGTGTTTTTTAGAACTTCCCTCGGCAATAAAAGACGCCCTTATGTATTTGATCTGGTTAGAAGAGGACAAAACTCAGTAGAGAATGAAATGAACCACATTCAAATCCTTTTCAGACCATCCTGAATCCAAATCCTTGAAACAAACACTGCAAGTTGTTACAAAACGGTTTATCTCACCTGTATAGATGCCCCATCTGCGTAGATCACTGTTTTCTGTGGTCAATACCTACCATCGTGCTTCCCCCAGGAAAGCTCTAAATCGAGTGCTGGACCCAGCCAGGCAATCACATTTCATGAATATGCGGTGAAAACGAGAATTCTATCATTAACTATTTATTTGTTGTTTTTCATGAAGCATAACGTTGGTTGAAATTAATAAAGTACCTATCAACAGAATCCAATATAACCATCATTCTTCATATGAAATATCTCGGATAATTCTTCCGTCATACAGATTTGTGGCTTATATTATGGCATAGACATCGGAAGTAAAAACGCTGCAAATTATTACACAACGGTTTATTATTCACCTATAGATGCCCATTCTGCGTAGTTCACTGTTTTAGTGTTTTCTGTTGTCAATACCTACCTTCGTGCTCCCCCCCCAGGGATGAACAAAATCGAGTATTGGAACCGACCTGAGAATGACGGTTGACTAAATATTTGGTGGATTCAACTATCACTGATTATTTGTTGTTAGAGTATAACGCTTGCTCAAGTTGCAAAAGTACCTATCCACAGAATCCAAAATAACAATAATTCTTCAAACGAAATAATATCACAAAACAACCAACTCGATTTTCGAACATTCTCGATTTTCCTTGCGTGGTTATAGTTAGGTGCTCCCTAGCGATGATATCCGGGCCGGATTTATACCGTTTGATTCACGATGTTGACGAAGCTTTTTGGTACACACGAACGGTTGGACGTACCATGTTCCGGGTGGTCTCAAAAAATTGTTTAGCTCAAGACAAATTTAATAACGTAAAGAAAACCACACCCTTCCATAGAAAGTTTTCGAGCTACGGCGTTCTGAAAATTTCAACCCCTATTTATAACCTCTTAGAGATGACAGTAACGCGGAGCTTCGAGGACCAACTAGACCCCGAACGGAACCTATAACCGACGAATTTCGGATTTATAGATTGGATGAAGCATGTTCTGAAAAATCCGTACCATCATTTTTGACGTAACAAATTCAACGTTCAAATTGTATTTGAATCTTAGGTCTGCATGCAACTTATCATTTTTTCGTGTTGAAATAACCTATTATAAATATATAAATATTATTTATGGTGTTTAGTTGTTAAAATGATGGAATGGACAATTTCGTGAGTAGGAATTTTTATTTTAATAATTTTTTAAATGTTCTTTGAAAATTCGCTAATACAATTTTAAATGGTTCAAAGTTGTCAGCAGTAATTGGTTTCAGCAATTTTCTGATACCCTTCCGTTTCAGAATACTCCGAAACCATGCCTGCGTTTTGAACATTATATTCGTAGGTGCCTACCTACATGTAATTCGATACCTTGGTACCTATTTATTTATTCATTTATAGTATGAATTTATAGTACCTATTTATGGCGGCTACTCTGATATTCCCGTCTTCTTCATAATGAACCGTTTTCGGGAAGCCCTCAAAGTACATAGCTGATTTTCTTCAGCACGAAAGGCCCCTTGACGTTCGGTTGCTTCCCATGGAAGTTGGTCTGAACCAAAACAGAGTCTCCCTCTTTTAGATTAGGTATTCTTTTAGAGTGTTGTCGATCGAAACTTTTCTTCATGGATTCATAGTATTTCCGTTGGTCTTCCGGGTTAAGCGGTGACTCATGAATCATAGCAGTGGTTATTCCGTAATTTTGATCTGCTGGAAACAGTTGTGTCTTGCCAAATGCCTTGAAATGGGGGGGTGCACCCTATGCTTTTGTTGTGGGATCGATTTTGATGGTTGATGGCAGCTTCCAATGCAGCTTTCCACCCTCCCCTGAATGAAGGATAGAGTGAAATAAATTGTTTAATATCCCTTATCTTGCGTTCGGCCAATCCATTGCCAGCAGTAAGGTGAACAAGTTATGAGTTTGATCCCTCTTTTGTCTGCAAAATCTTTCAGCTCCCTGGACGTAAACTGGGCACCATTATCGGATGTGATTCTTTTAATATTATTGAGGTAAGGAAGCTTCTGAAGGTATTGAGTCACTGCTCTGGCGCTCTCTTTCATTGCCTTTCCGCTGGTGTATCGGGAGTTTTCGTCAACCAGTATGAGGAAGGATTTTGTAGACTGCTGACCTTCTTTCTTCTTTGAAAGTTCTCCGAAGTCCATGTGTAGGTGCTCGAAAGCGTGTTTAGCCGTTTGTGGAATCACCATCGTATCGAAACTTGAATTTAGAAATTTGACAGACATGGCAACTTTTTATGTAATCCTGGATATTTCGTTTGATTGTTGGCCAGAAGAATCTAGACCTAATTTTCATATAGGTTCGTACGAATCCATCGTGTCCACCTGATGCTGGGTCGTCGTGGTATGTTCGAAGGATTTCTGGAACTGAATCGTGGTTGACACTAATTTTCCCCTTCACTTGAATAGCGCTATTGATTGGCTGGACTTCTTTATCTATGCATAACCGGGAGATGGCGTCAGCGTCCTCCAGCTCTCTACCACTTCGATGGTTTATAGTTACGTTAAACCCCATCAGAAAGACCTGCCAACGGCCAAGGCGCCCTTTTGGTTCTTTGATGTTGAGAATGAAGCTAAGAGCCTGATGATCTGTGTGGACCACAAAATGACGACATTCCAAGTATGTGCGAAAGTAGTTAATGGACTTTACCACGGCTAAGCCTTCTTTGTCAGTTACGGAATAATTTTGCTCCGCTTTGGAAAATGTATGGGAGTAATAACCAATAACTCGCAACTGTTTACCAATCGGTTGTGACACATCCCTTTGATACAAAATACTCCCACATCCATAATTTGAGGCATCCGTACATAATTCAAAAGGTAACTCCCAATCTGGTAGTCTTAATACCGGATTGGTTGATATGGTAGTTTTCAAGATTTGGAATGCATGTTCGGTTTCGTCTGTCCAAATGAAGTCTTGATTTTTCTATTTGAGTTGGTCTAAAGGTCTCAAAATTTGGGCATAATTTTTAATGAAAGATTGAAAATGTCCTGTTAAACCAGTAAAAACCCTGAGAGAGTGGAGGTCAGTGGGTCTTTTCATGTTTTTCACCTTTTCCACTTACTCCTGATTCGTAGTTTTAGACATTCCATCTATCATCCTCCCCAAGAAACTAACTCGAGGCTTACCGAAGATACTCTTGCTCTCATTGACGAGCAAACTTGCGCTTTTCAAGCTGTTCAATACTTTCTCTGTCTTGTTACAATTTTCTTCCAAAGTGCGTCCCCCCACCAAAATGTCATCGATGTAAACCCAAATATGCGGATCTTCCAACATATCGCCCAGAACGTATGTCATAGCCCTCTGAAATTTTGACGGCGAATTTTTCCAACCGAAGGGAAGGACGTTAAATTCATACTGGCCGAATGGAAGAACGAATGATGTAAATTTCTTTGTCTCTTCAGACAATCCAAGCTGGTAAAAGCCGTCCTTCAGGTCAATTTTTGAGAAAAACTTGCAACCTCCCATGTTGGAGATGATGTCATCTATACACGGGAAAGGCATACAGGGTGAGGCATAGTCTGAGTGCGAGCGACGGACAATGCCTCTTTCCAACAAATCATTCACCTTGCCTTGGTATCTGTCCCGAGATAGGCGATATGGCTTCTTCTTCACAACTGGCGAATTAGGTTTCAATTCGAAATCGATTTTCGGGATAACAGTACATACCCGATGGACGACGGCAGTTGTTGGAAAAGAGTTCAATGGGTTAGTGCTGTATTCATCTAACGGATTTATCGGATCTTGAACTAATTTATAGCCCAGCCTATTGAGGGTGGGCAATCCTACAATCATGTCGTATGGTAATGTTGGTACAAGATAAGCTTCAAGCTCAACACTAACCTTACTGAGAACTATTCTGATGTGAACTGACTGTGAAATCATCCGTCGCGCCCCATCGAAACTTCGTAAAGCGCCGTCCTTTCTACCCACTGGCCATCCATTTTCCTCAGCTAGGTCCGATCTAACTAAGCCAACCGACGCACCAGTGTCCAACAAAGCTGTGACTTGGACACCATTAATTGTACACGGTATGGTTAATAGGCGTGAAGGAAACTCGCTATAAGATGAAAACACATCATTATTTTCTTTTATTCCTTCAGAAACAACACAATCAGAAAAGGAAACACAATCAGTAAAGCTAGTCTTGTCATTGTCCATATCAAAGGTGTTATTAACTGGGTTGTTTTTCTTTTTATAATCAGGCTTACTGGTAGGGAGATGACTGTTGGCTGCTGAAGAGTTGTACGCCAGCGGTCTGAGTTTCTCCATCGCCAAGCGAAGCTCCTCCTTTTCCGAGATATTCATCATCATCAGTTGGTCTTGCATGCTTCCAGGGAGTCCCATCATTATCATAATGTTTAAAGCTCTGTCCGACAACTTCCCATAGGCCAGGGTCACCAGTCTCTTCTTTTCATAGTAGTACTCCATTATAGAGCCACCCCTATACTGCCATCTGTTCGCTGCCGACGCTAGTTGTAGCATATTTTGTCCGAACGCTGATGTAAGACGGGTTTTCCAGTCGCTCCAGCTGAGAACGCTCTCTTCTGCTACAAGAGAGTAGTACCACTTCTCCGCTATGCTGCCTGGGGTGAAGCAAGATACTAGGTTGACTATTTTCAGGTCATCTGACAACCACTTGTTAACCATGCATGCTCTCTCATACAGTGCAATCCATATCCCGGGGTCTTCATTCTTTCCATCAAATCTCGGAACAGTCATTTTTTGAGGTGCCGCATTATTATTTGTATCTTGAAGTGCGTTCTTGAATGATACCGACATTCCATTCACCAAACGATCAATCATCATCATGTTGCTTTCTTGCTGGACTTGAAGAAAAGTCGTCATCATCGATACGAAGTCTTGGCCTTGGAGCTGCGGGTTTACAGAAGCCCCAGTGAGCTGCGGGTTTACTGAAGCCCCAGTCCCGACATCCCCATGAGACTCGATAGGCTTGGTTAATCCTAACAAATAGGAACGTGTCTGATCAGGTAAGCTCACACTGATAGTTTTCTGCGCGAAATCAAGCCCCAGAATACGTGCTACTTCGCCCAATTCGAGGAGAAGAGCATGAGAGTAAATATCACGACGGGTAGGATGAACATCCAACCAGTCGTCATTCCCGACGCAAAAACTGTGTAGGTGTACTGCACACTTACTTCCCGGTTTTTTTGAAACGTAGCTGAGTGACAACCGACTGCGCCATAAATATAGGATTGATTAATAGAAATAATAATAATGGGTGTTATAAAGAAGGTAGAACGCGGGTTCGGTGGTAGAAATCAGAATAAAATGGTTTTTAATAGAATCTTGGTTGCTACCCCCAATCACATATGATTATTAACATTAGATAAATTAGGGAGCCATAACATTAATAGTTGGGATCACTACAATATATAATTTACGTTACACGTGATATTTTTATTATGTTGTAGTATGTGACACTTCAGACGATACCTGACCCTGGCTAATTATGAAAGTCTCGAGTTATTCTTCGAAAGGTTTGCATTTAAGTAGGTACAAAAGGAAGGACTTGAGTTTGGACTGGAGCCTACGAAAATAGAGAGTTCATGGGTGAAAGTAATAGGTATGAATCTCTTCTGTACTGAGTCACATGATCCATGCCCCTAATTATTGCTATGTAGTACTGCGAGCGGCGTGTGCCTATTGGATGTTCTTGAAACGCCCATGACTGGAAATGAGCTGAAATGAGGGGATGAGTGGGTTGGTGTCCAGAAGGCATGAAAAACGAAAAAAGATGAATAGCCATGAAACCATGAAATCTCAGTATTCAGTAATGCTAGTTGTTATTAACCTGAAGTAGGGAGGGGGGATGTGCTGTGGCCAGCGGAGTCGTTTTTGGTTTATTATTCTGTGAATAATACACCTATGTATTCGCTCAGCAAAAAATTTTTATAACACCCCCTCAAAATTTTTTCTTTTCCGTTTCAAGGTGCGTAGATTCCAAAAATGCAATGTCCGTCCGCCGTCCGCTGTACGCCGTCCGCTGTACGCCGTCCGCCGTACGCCGTATCACGTGTACAGGCTTCATTTTCGGTCTAAAAAAGTCGTTCTTTCGCACACATGATCCATTTGGGCCCTAGTTGTGTCCCGAAACTTTTCAGCCCGATCGGAATATACCCAAGGGTGTTATGAGTGAAAATGTGTATAAAAATAGGTACTTTTTGCGTTTTAACAACATGTTAGTAACATGAGCTTTTGAGGTATCTTTTTCCATGTTTTTGAGGACGAGAAGACCGAATATGAAGTCGATTTTGACCAAAGACGCGGAAATTGAGGTTTTACCAAAGGTTCAGCTCCCAAAATTGGTTTTTTATGAGTCAAAAACCTGGAAAACTGTCTGAAATCACCATCAATGTGTACAATAACATTGGAAAAAGTGTAAACAGGTGAATCAAGACCATTAAATGCCACTAGTAATGATCAAAGATGATCTTAAAAAAAAAAGCGTACCTATTTCAATCATTCCACATGAAAGAAACAATACATTTAACAGCCAACAAAAATCTCTAGAACTCCAATAGAATAATAAACCCATGTGACAAGGACTTTGCATTGTTTTTCTTTTCCGTTTCAAGGTGCGTAGATTTCAAAAATGCAATGTCCGTCCGCCGTACGCCGTATCACGTGTACAGGCTTCATTTTCGGTCTAAAAAATTCGTTCTTTCGCACACACGCTCCATTTGGGCCCTAGTTGTGTCCCGAAACTTTGCAGCCCGATCGGAATATACCCAGGGGTGTTATGAGTGAAAATGTGTATAAAAATAGGTACTTTTTACGTTTTAGCAACATATTGGTAACATGAGCTTCTGAGATATCTTTTTCCATGTTTTTGGGGACGGGAAGACCGAATATGAAGTCGATTTTGACCAAGGAGTGGAAAATTGAGGTTGTACCAGATGTTCAGCTCCCAAAATTGATTTTTTATGAGTCAAAAACCTGCGAAATCGTCTGAAATCACCATCAATTTGTATAATAACACTAGAAAAAGTGTCAACACGTGGATCAAGACGATTAAATGGTACAATCAATGATCAAGGGTAATTTGAAGAAAAAAAAAGGAGCGTAGTACCTAATTCAAGTTCTGGGGGCCAAAATTTGTGGAAACCACCAGAAATAGCCATTTCAATTAATTTACATGAAAGAAACAATAAATAAACAGCCGGCATTTCTGTAGACCAATAAAATAATAGAATAATAAACCCATGTGACAAGGACTTTGCAGCGTTTTTAGGTAGGTACCTATCTCTACGTTTGGCGATTGATTTCAAACAGGCAACAGACTCTTGTTCTGTCACCTATCGCATTTTAGTAGTTAGGTACCTATCCCAAGACGTTATCTTCAAGACAATATCAAATAAATGGTACCTAGGTGTCTAAAGAATGTGGAACTAGGTTAATCATGTTAGGGTCCCTGCTTCTTAAGCATGATCATGATAACCACCCAGTGATCCAACAAAATAGCTATTTTGACGTAGGTACCTCAAACTTACCTTCCGTTTCGGAGGAAAAGAAGCTTCTCCTCGATGGAAACCTTAATACCCCAAAATGGCAGTTAACTATTCATTTATGACACTCACTCTCCCCTTACACCCTCAAATTATTCGTGCGACCTTCTGTTCTCGCGCAACCATAATAGCTACAATTAATCCTTTTAATTACATCTCACGGTATATCCAACATTGTCTTTGTTCTAGTATGCAAGGAAATTGGAGCGCATAACATAGGTTTCAATTAGACAAATTGAACAAGTAATCTCCTTGACGAATAGGATGCTAAATGGAAGAGAATAGATGGGTAGGTACCATATAGAACTTGAGACAAGCGTCCATAATACGCACTCTCGATCGACTAGGACATTAATCAGCATTCAACCGGCAAATGGTGGTTAACTTTGTAATCGATGTAAGAATGAATATTCTACGAATGTTCGAACTGGTTATAAATAGGAGAGAGAACAAATGTTTCATTATAAATCTTCTCTTACAGCATTACAGGTAATACTGATGAGGTGCACACCTGTGAAAATGTCTGTAATCTTCAGAAATTTGTATAATAACACAGGATGCAGGATGCAGGCGAATCAAGACCACTGATTGGCAATTTCACTGATGAAAGTAATTTGTCAGAAATAGCAACCTAATATTCGCTTATTAGCTTTGTGGGTCTTAACTGAGGTCCCAGTCGTGCCATATTCAGTCGAGAATAATAAACCCATGGGAGAAGGACTTCGCAGCGTTTTTCCATTAATTATTTTTTCATAATCTCGACAAATTACAGTGATCTAGATACTTCTAAAGTCTCAACCATTCCGAAATCAGTTTAGGTAAGCCTGTTATGGTGCACTGGAATTTTGAATGAAGTTAATAATAACGAATGGCCTAATACTTTCTATAAATAGCCTCATCTTCTATATTCTATAGTTTTATAGAAACGTAATTTTGGAGCTAGCCAAGAACCCATATTTGGGCAGTCCGTGGGAACTCGATTTGATCCAATCTTCATTTGTCTAGGTATATACTCACAGTGGGTAACACAATAGCAGCATGAATTCTGATTTTCCTGGTTTCAATGGGGGTGGGGTTACAATGTTATATAAATGTATGGATACACATATAAGTAAAGTATACCTACACGAAGTTTTACATTATAAGATTTTATGTACCTATACACTAGGTATATATCAAACCTGCGTGATGTGGTATGTGATCAGCAGGTTTATATTTTCGTGGTCTCTAAAATTGTCTCTAGGTAGTTACTCAATTCTTGGAGGGACATGACATCAGTAGGTACCTACCTACATTTTACACAAAAGGCGACGTCTCCGGGGAATAAGCCCTCTCTTTCAACGTACTATGTGAGTTGTATAGACAGTGTTTTCTTTGTTAGTTATGGCCGCAATGTGTTGTTTGACTGAGATTTACTATTGGTAGGGAAGGCTAACAAACAAAGAACCGCGTCAACATTGATTATCGTTTGTGATTTTTCAAGTTACGGAAATAAGGATAAGGCGCGATAACCTGTGACAGACAATATTATACGTCTATAAAGAAGCAACTTCACTTCCCAGCCAATACATTGCAAAGAACGCAGGGCTTTTTATTTGCGGATCAAGAACCCCAGAACCTATAAGCGTGATATTTCGACCAATGTTGATATTTGTAAATGTATTATCAGTAGATCTATATTAGTAAGTACTAATAATACTACTAATAATGACAAAGTACTAATAAAAGTACGTAGAAAGTAAATAAAAGCACTGATGTTTTTCGATGTTTTCGTTTATTATTTTCAATTTCTAATAGAATCGAGCATGAAAAAATAAATAAATAAATAAATAAAAAATAACACCATCCCCGTCCCCATCAAAATTTGATGATTTCCGTTTCAAGGTACTTGGAATCCAAAAATGGCATTGTTGAAAATTCTGTCCGTCCGCCGTACGCCGTAAGCTCGGCGTTACTATCAGTAGGGGTGAAAAATAGGGGTTAAAATTTCCGAACGCCATAGCTCGAAAACTTTCAATAGACGGGTATTGGTTTTTCAACGTTTTTCAAACTTACGACATTTTTAGAACCACCCGGAGCATTGTACGGCCAGCAGTTCGTTTGCACCGAAAAGCTTTGTGAACATGATCGTGAATGAAACGGTATGCATCCAGCCCCACCTGATTATAACCACGCATGGCTGTATGAAATCGAGTTGGTTGTTCCGAGATGTTATTTCATTTTTGAAGAATGGTGGTTATTTTGGATTTTGTTGATAGGTACTTTCTCTGAACAAACGTTACGCTTCATGAATAACAACAACAAAATTAATAATAGAATTCTTGAATCCATCGCATATTCATGAAATTTGATTGCCCAGCTGGCTCCAGTATTCAATTTTAAAGTCAGTCTTGTGCGAAGCACGAGGGTAGGTACTGACCACAGAAAACACTGTTCTACGCGGAAGGGGCATAAACGTTGTGTAATAATTTGCAGCGTTTTTTTTTCTTCGTTAAAGAATTTGAAATTCTTTGGAATTCTAGTGTTCTTTTAATCTAGTCTCATAATTCCTTCAATACTGATTCCTTCATATTCCCAAAAGTGGAATTCTCATTTACTCGTACTTACTAGGGAAATACTTTCTCCTCTTCCAATCCATTTTGTTATTCCAAATCTATCTTTTTAACATCTTATTTGCTTTTTTCATCTTGGAAAGTTGGCAGCATGTGTCTTAGAATTTTGCAGGCTTCTTTTTAACCCCGAAATATGGATTTAAAAAAAGTTGGCTCAAACTTTTTTCGGATTTACTTAGACAGCAGTTCAATCTCGAAGTCATGTGGCCACACTTTGGTGAGCTCGACACTTTTTCAGGAGTAATATTTAGACAGCAAGTGAGTACTTATGTACTTACATGCAGGTAGATAAGTACTTACCTATAAAGTGTTTGCATCATGTTTAGGTTGCGTATGCATCTGATTAGGTAGGTACTTCCTTAAGCTATATGTTGTGAGGTATATTATTAGGAGTGTAAATTGTAAATTACCTATCCTTTCATCCCCCTCCACGCGAAAAAAAAATAAAAATAACCCCTGCTTTTTTCGGGGTTCGGCTCGCATCATGTTTGCTCCAAGAGCTACTCTATACGTATATTCGCCTTGTGTTTGCTCCATATATACGAGTAAAATTCTTTTCGAACGTTGACCAAGGTACGATCCAGAAGTGACTGGCCTGAAACATCAATAACAGTGATCAGATTACATCAGGGTAGGTACACAATAGTACAAAGCTATGGCCTCAGAGAGCGGATGGTAAGATAAGAAATCTACTACATATGGATGAACAAAGTTCTGCCACACCACTGAGTTGAAATCAATACTCAAAGCACCATACCCATTAGGTAACTGCCTACAATCAGGAATCAAACATAATATAATGTATATACCGTATTATTATTTATGATATCTTGGCTGCAAATAAATAGGTACTTATGTGGTAGGTATGTTGATTTTTTTTAAATTTTAAATTAAACCCCTCAAAGCCGGGCACACCATAAAATACAAATAAATAAATAAATCAAATAATGGGGAGACGCCCAGCATTACCCGACGCCGGCCCGTGGGGGTAAGGAAGTTAAGAAGAGAAAGTGGGATGAAAGGAAGTTCCCCTATAAAACGACCACCAGTTATGAACCGCGCAAGACGCAGGTGGTGACACCACGGAGTACTCCCGCAGAGATGCCCAGCTCGCGTAACTCTGTAGCACTTTTCCCGCATCACACCCCGCGCCATGACAAGGTCGCTGCCAGTACCTTGATGTTATCAGCCGCCACTCCCTTGTGCCGGGAATTGATTGCCGCAAATCATTTCTGTTGTACTTGCTTTTTTTTAGCCCTCCAGGTCTGCTCCATTTCCACGCTGCCATTGACAACCTGGACATCCAGGATAATTGCAGAACCACTTCTCAACCCATTGCTGCCTGGCACATGGTACAGCCTCTCCCTCTCAACATCCCAGCCACTAGATGATAACGCACCTGCCACCTTCCTGGCAACCGCATCGTGACGGTGGATGCGGCCACCATGAGTTTGTGGACAGACTTGCACCACATAATAGAGGTTCTCATTTGCACCCCGACAGGCACTGCAGTGGGTCTCAACAGTCCCACGACTGCCTCTGGAACACCTTACCGCTGTGGCTAGTGAGGCCACACGGATGGCATGAAAGTTCCTGTAGTCGCATGCCCCTAGAAGTCCCTAGAAAGGGACTTCAGAGCACTCCCGGAGCTCTCTACCATCTACTGGACTCATGCAGTGTACTCACGAACTCAATAGGCGATCTGGGTTTTGGAGCAGATGGTGTTGCTCTGTTGCACCATGCAAATTGCTGACTGACAAAGTCAAGGTCATCAGCAACACGGGCGACCTCCCAGCTCGACAGCAGCAGGCGCCAGCGGCAAAGAGTTGGGATGCTTATTGAGAGAGAGGCAATGCTAATGCACCGGCTTTCACCGGTGCACGGATATAGGCGCTCGAAACACCAGGTGGGAGCTTCAGCCAAGAGCGCACAGCAGATCGAACTTCGCGATCAAGACTCTGCAGCCTGACAAAGACTAGCCCATAGGTTAGCCTTGGCAGGAGGTACGTGCGAAGGAGGCGCAGCTGCTGCTGTGGCTTCAGTGGAGCCTTGGTGATTCTGGCTAAAGCCTTACCAAGGTCCACGCGGCCTGCTGCCACAGTGGCCACACCCATAAAGTCGACTCCAAGGTACCGCCAAGCATCCAGCATCGATCTGGCAGGGACAGGAGACTGCCCTACGACAAATGCCCCATCCACCACCTTTACCTTATGCTGGCGGCTCGACGGGACCAAGGAGACCGACCCACACTAACCCACACCTGGCCAGCTGCCCTGAGAATTCATTATGGGTGATCTGCCAGCATATAGCTACAATAATTATTTATTTACAATCAACTACAATAATTTATTATGATGTTCATTCTTAACCCATAACGCGACACTTGGGCTGATAGTGCCGAAAGGAAGTTTAAATTTTTGTTTTGGGCTACACAGCAATCATATCCTCCACGTATATTCACTTCGGTATCCTCTCATGGCCGAGGAGACAAGGTTGCTTGGGTTATTGTTAGGTTCCTATTATGATTGTTAGTAGGTACCCATTTCATGTTAGTTGTGCCTAACTTGCTAGGCCTGAGCGTCCCACTTGTCAATCAATCATGATGTTTTGTTCCAAACAAACCATGCGCAGTGGCCTTACATATTTCAACAAAGTCGACTCGACTCAGGTAGGTACTATGGTACATGATAATTTTCATGGAGCACCTCTTACCGTTTATTTAAAGTGTTAGGCAGCGATCAGACTATGTCACTTTGTACTCAGAGGCCCACGCGTCAGAAAGTAACAATTTATTAAGCCAGGTGTTTCCAGGCCTCAGGCTCACGTGTTACCGAAGTCGATACTGGCCCACTTGTCGCAGACTCGGCCAATGGGGAATTTTCGTCAAAAATTATTATTGGAGAAAAATATTCAGGAGTCTTGGAAAAATTTTTAGTTTGAAGGCCGTTTTAAAAATAAGCGATATTTTTGGTTTATTATCAATAATGAAATTTTGGAATCTAGGCTGAAAAAAAATTATCCCCTCTTCAAAATTTGATGGTTTCCGTTTCAAGGTATGTTGAATCCGAAAATGAAATAAAAAACGCTGCAAATTATTACACAACGGTTTATTATGTACCTTTATAGATGCCCCATCTGCGTAGATCACTGTCTCCTTGGTCAACTGACAGCAACGCCGAGCTTCGCGGACCAACTAGACCCCAAACGGGACCTGCAAACTAAATGTCATTAATTTCAATTTAGGGTAATTAACGAAAGTGCGAAGTACGGTGTACGACTTACGGCGGACAGAAATATCTTTATTGCATTTTCGCATTATAAGTATCTTGAAAACCATCAGATTTTGAGGGTGGTGGGGGGAGGGGGTTAATTTTGTTTTTTTCATGCTCGATTCGAAAGATTCATTATTGAAAATAATAAACCAAAAGAGAGATTTTAGTGTTGAAAGGCTTCATAATACTTTAAGTATGCATACATATTACGAGTCCAACATATACAAAGTTACATCGGTTGATGAGAACCGGATTGTAGGTACGCGTGTCAAAGCAGTTATTGTTAGGACTTTGACGAAGTTCACATGGGACATTCGGGGGACCAACAACATTTCAAGCTCGTTTGAATTTTTTGTACGATAGTTGTTACAAGGAATTGGCTACAACAGGGAGACAGACACGGAACCAAACTCTCTTGTTCTTCGAAATCGGTGATGTAAAAATTTTCAGATTCAGTGGAACCATCAAAAAAGAATAAAACAAACCTACGTGAAACTAAATATCACAAGAGAAACAAAAGACACAAATATTTATGTGTTTTGTTTCTCTCGTGATATTTAGTTTCACGTAGGTTTGGTTTATTCTTTTTTGATGGCTCCACCCAGAGAATTTCATCGCAGTTATTCACCCGTTTGATTACGGAAAGGCCGACGACGCGGAGCCTGGCGCCAGCAGACACCCTTCCGACGTATAAATAAACTCGGCCTCCCCTATTATAACGGGGGCCTCTAAATGGAACGAAGAACTGGTAAGGGTCGTGTTGAGCCGCCGCCCTGCTTGGAGCGGACGAAAAGTTCTTGTGAAACTCCATTATTCGATTGCCCATAATGATTTCAATAGCATGGAATGGCTTCCACAAGTGCGCTATGGACCTGTTCAGTTATCAGGGGACAAGCCTGATCTATAATAATAAACTCGTAATTCCGTCTGTCTGTATGTTCACGGTAATACGAATCATCTGAATCAGAAGAAACTTGATCCTCACGGATCCCCCATCATGAAATGTGCGATCATCTCAAAGACACCCCAGTGGGTCGTTGAGGGAAAGAAAAACGCTGTAGAGGTGGAGGAAAACCCATTTAATCGTAGTAAAATCAAACGTAAAAGTTAAGTAAATAGCCAGACCAGGCCATTATGTCCAACTGCCTTGCGGTCGTCCCGGACGTCACAGTAAAATATACCAACACGTAGCAATTTGAATGAAACATGGGGAAACTAGGTGAGATCATCAGAATCGTATAATAAAGGTAGTGGGAAGCTGCCCAATCGACGTAGTACCTACTCTGTTTTAGATGTTGCGATTTGAATGAAACTTGTATTGAGGATATTTCCAGGGCTGTTCATCTTGGAATCTGTGATGATCAGAATCGTAGGAGAAAACTGTCAAACTGTCAACTAATTGGGTGATGATTTCAATAAAGCGCAAAGATAATTGAACCAGGTTGCTTTAATATTAGAGAGTGGATGAGGGAAACGGCTGATTGTTCGAAATGGCTGTAGAAAGGGTACGCTACCAGTATCTATTGGTTTCACCTGATTTGGCTCAAGAGGTACTGATGCAACATTCAGATACTTAAATATTGCGCAAGTTTAGTTACACCTTCATCTTTCTAACTTTCTAATATAGGTAGGACCTACATGGTAGGACATACTTGGTAGTTATATGTTTTGCTGGTCCGTATAGGTTGCAATATAATTATTGCAGCCATGCAATTTTAGACGCCTGGCATTTCGACGTTAGAAACTGTTTAAATGTTAACTGGGTAGGCACCATACGTTTATAGCTTCTTAGGAGATCGACCCATCCGACCAGACTGTCAACAGGATTGAAAATGTATGCTCCTACAGATGGCACTCTACCTTCTCCGTCGAGTTTACTATTATGGCTTTGTTATCACCACTAATTAGCAAATTATTTATTTTGAAATAATCATGTTGTAGGTTGAAATAATTGTCGAACCTGGTCTTATAGGGACTACTGTTTTCTTTGCCCTTGTACAAATTTATTTTTACCGTGGTTTTTGCATGCCCCAAACAATGTGGTCCAAATGTTGATCCGAATGTAGTTGACTCTATTGTGATGATCGCACGGTGAACTTCTTTGAGCCTTGATGGCATTACAGATCAAAAGAAAGCTCGGCGATGACCAAGTGTCTCTCGGACGCTATAGTTATAAAGTCATACTCCTGTTGATAGAATACGTTTACCTACTATGAATCATGACATCATGAGCTTTTACCACATACCTACCTACTTCTCGCATCCCGCCCCTCCAGGAGATTTTTAGATGTTATAAATTTGGCTGGTGGGTGTTCTTTAGTTCGGCGCCCATTCAAAAAACGCTGCAATTTATTACACAACAGTTTATTATTTACTTGTATATCTGCCCCTTCTCCGTAGATAACTGTTTTCTGTGGTCAATACCTACCCCTGTGCTCCCCCCCCCCCCCCCCCGGAAAGCCCTAAATCGAGTACTGGAGAATAAAAATGCATGGGATTCAATAATTCAATCGTTAATTATTTGTTGTTATTCATGGAGCATAACTTTTGTTCAAGTTACGGAAGTACCTATCAACAAAATCCAAAAGAGCCATTATTTTTCAAATGAAATAATATCACAGAACAACCAACTCGACTTCACACAGCCATCCGTGATTATATCAAGAAGTTATAATTCCAGAATTGGAAGACAATCATTATCACTGTATAACAATCTGTAAAATCTGTAGTACCTACCTATATAAAATTAATGGCGCCAATGACCCTTTATGGTTGAATGCGCCTAAATAAAGAAAAAAAATGCATTACAATCATGTTGACGAAGCTTTGCAGTGCAAACGAACGGCTGGACGTACAGTGCTCCGGGTGGTCTCAAAAAATTTGTTAGTTCAACATCAATTTAAAAACGTAAAAGAAACCATACCCTTCTATTGAAAGTTTTCGATCTAAGGCGTTCTGAAAATTCCAACCGTACGCCACGGCGTACTGAAATGAACTGAAATGTTTTTATGCCATTTTCTACGGACCATGGATTCTACGTACCTTGAAACGGAAACCATTAAATTTTGTGGAGGGGGGGGGGTTATTTATTTATTTATTTTTAATAACGAGTGTTTGGAAAATTTGGACCTCCGAATTTCTAGTCATCAAGTCCATTTCTAGCTAGATCAGTACTGTTAACATATGAAATTTCCATTTTAAAAAGTGGGGGGCAGAACTAAAGTTTTTCCTGAATGTAAAATGTTCAGGATAAAACAAATAGAACACACAGGCATTGATCGACAGAAGAGGCATTTTATTTATGATAAGGTTCGCTAATTAATTAATTGAGGACTGTACACATTTGAAATTGCCTCGCAGTACTGTCGTGAGTCCCTCCCGGAACTCAAACTCAGTAGAATTAAGTTCTCGCTAAAAAAAACCTGTGAAAATAAGGCTCTGGGAATAAATGGTAAGAGTGGGGCAACCGACGCAGGATCCGGTACTCAACCTGAAACCCCACCACCAGGGTGGGGACTTCAGGGTCTATAAATATAACCCCGGATCCTGCGCCTTTTTCGCCATTCTACGTCTCCTCTAGCTGCTGGCTACTCTCTCTCTCTCCTCAAACCTCCTCTCTTAAAATTCACTTCTCAAATGCTCTCCTAGTAAATTCACACACACAGTAAATTCACACTCACCCATTACATGAGAGTTAGGTGGAGGTCTCGCCCTTAACCAACCCTGATGAAACACACTACACGCTCGGTGGAGGTCCGCCCTTAACCGCACACACACTCACTTAAATTCAAACACACACATAAATTTAGTCAGGTATGGTGGAGGTCTCGCCCTTAACCAACCTGACGAAATTTATCACACGCTCGGTGGAGGTCCGCCCTTAACCGCACACACACACACACACACAACCAAATTCCACGCACTTCATGCATTCAAATTCTCTAACTTAAATTCACTTTCAACCTTTTCAACACACGCTCGGTGGAGGTTCGCCCTTAACCGCAAACACACCAAAAATCAACCACAACAATTTTAGCTTTAAATTCACTCCTATCCAACATCCAACTACCTCCACCTCTCATGGTGAATTTTACATCAACCTAAATTCACCATAAGTACCTACGCCAAAAATGCTTCATCTTTACTCATACGGATGTTTCTTCTCCATGAATTCACATAGGTGAGAGGGGAGATCGCTAACCCCACCTCTATGTATTTTTCGCCACGTTGAGACGATGGTTTGGGAATGCATGATGGTGTTGTGGGATCAAAAAAATTAACTGAGTGGTGAGAATACTTTAGTTCGGACAACCTGCTAAGTAGGTACCTACTCTCCACTGATCGGAGATTATTGTAGTTCCTGGTCTCACACACCTACTTTATTTGGAGGGATTCGGCTTCGCTTTTGGTACTGGGCAAAGTTCAAAACGGAATTCTTTTGCACCTTGTTCAATTAAACCGAATGTCTACTGTCCCTCAACTAACCTTCCTCGGTGTTGTAGGACAATATTATGAGTCTGCATAACGAGACCTTGTTCTTGGACCCTCTTCACTGCACTGTCATCATTCCTGGGCACTTTGTAAAGTTGTTCGAGTCTCATTGTGAACTTCAGAAACACAACTACACGTTCTGTCAAATCAGTCCACAATCTGATATGTTCATTCCTGATTTGATAAAGCTTGTATCATTGTCTCTTCTTGCTATCACGTTCAATATCTTGGCATAATTCAGTTCTGAAGGTGTCTGTAGTGAATGATATATAGCGCTTATTCACTACTAGCGGTGTGAGGATGTGCCCAGCCTGGTTACAACACTAAAGGATGTCCCCATTATCTCTGGGATCTTTTAGGATGTGAGATTGTGCCCGGCTGGTTCCAACACTAAAGGCTGTCACCAATTCCGGGATCTTTTCGGGAGCATGTGCCTGGTAGGTTCCAACACTCAAGGCTGTCACCTATTCCAGGATCTTTTAGGTTGAGGAGAGAGAGAGAGGAGGAGTGAGGTGAGAGAGTAGTCAGCGACTAGAGGAGAGCGTAGAATGGCTAGAAAGGCGAAGGAGACGAGTTTTTATAGCCCTTGAGGGCTGTCTCCCTCCATCCTCCAGCTAGTGGAGGATGGTGGGGACCCCCACTAGGTTCCTCGGTGCTCCTGCGTCTTTCGTCCCCACTTCTAAGTTTATTTGCGAGATCTAATGTTTACAGGGAGTGGTTCTGCGAGGATACCATGACAGTGTCAGAGTTCGTGAGCAAAAATTAACTGGCCTGAGTTCGCCTGGTTGAGAATCTGGTTGGAGCAATGCTGCCCCCAAACCTTTGGAAGAATCACATGGCAGCATACTACATCTTTAACTGGGTTATATAGCGTCAAGCTATAGTCTTGCTTCTACCGATGTTTTAAATCATCAAATGCATTTTGTTGATTAGGACCCCAAATAAAACTTGTTTTTAGTAGTAGGTACCTACTCATCAATTTGTATAAAGGCTAAAGAAGTTGCAAACTGTTGGGTATATAATATTTTATCTCCAACTCTCTGTACTCCAACTGTACCCACAAACCGAAAAGCGATTTTACTGGTTGACCCAGTAAAACTTTTACTGGTTGGCCCTGGTTGGCCTTGGAAACTACGTTTGTGCCTTGGGGTGCAGACAAAGATTTACACAAGGGAAAAACTCAAGTTCTGCTCCCAACTTTTTAAATTGAACAACTCACCTTATAAGTAATTGGTAAATTCGCTGAAATTACTAGAAAGGCCAGTCTAAAGTTTCCAAAACACTCCTTATTTTCATTTAAATGTTGGAATTAAGGGCCCCCTTAATCCATTGGTTACGATTTTTTGTAAATGGTTCTAAGACGCCTAAAGCCGCGGTTACACTTGCGGTGTAGGGCCCAACACCGAATATTCCCCCATACTTGCCCTATGCTCGGAATTTGCGGAATCTTGACGCACCCCGCACCGTCATTTTCCCAGAAAGGGACAATCATTGTCCGGAGAGGATTCCGAATGCTCATTTATGATCTGTGCCTCAAAAAAAAATTCTCCATAAACTGTCAACTTTGCTCTACAATGGACAGTCAATAAAATATGCAATTATTCACTCTAAAATACAGAAATTAAAGTTTAAAAGCAAAATGTCTACTAATCTGCCATGTCCGGACCCCTAGGTAGTCAACTTTGCTTGAACACCGTGAACCACTGATCAAAGCAGCGACCCAAATTTGTAGGGATTCTATATTTCATATATCTAGATATGAAAAAAATGGGTTCGCAGATTTTTTCAGAAGCAAACAAAGTGAGCCGGAGGATAAAATGTGCAAGTCCGGAGGTTTCTGTCTTTCATCTGCCTTTCTTGTGTTTTCGTATTTTGACGGCTTATTCTCGTTTCCCACGGTTTCACTACAACTGTGTGATGTGAGGTTACATGTCACGTTATTGAAGAAAACGGCGGGAATCGTATTTATCCTATCTGGGAGCGTGTGGAGGTGGTTTCAGTTTCAGAAACCTGGTGTCACAGTCAGCATTTGTCCTTCATCTGCCCACTGTAAAACGGTAAGAAATCGAAATTACTTTTTCTTTCTCGTCTCTAGTTCTAGATTTTACCGAGCTGGTTCCAACGATATCGTTAAATTCGAGAAGAACAGCACCAGAACGCGAGAAAAGCAGAAAAACCTATGTGCCATCCAGGAGCTTGTGTCTTTGATCTGCCAGCAATGGTGGCAGATAAAAGACTGCGTGGAAAGATAAATGACTACTTTCAAGTTGTTAATGATTTAATTTGGATTTTCCATTGCAATTTAAACAAGTTCAAATTTGTTGACCTCAGAACTGTATTCAGCAACCTTTTCCCCCGTTTCCCGGAAGTTTAAAGACTCATCAGGTTGTGTGGAAGAAGGGTAAAGCTGCATTGAGCATGAACCTGCTGAGCTGCTTTTCTTGTCCATTCGTCTGTGAGACATACAAGTTGGGTTCTCACATAACTCTGCCAAAACATGAAAGAATGAGGTGCTCCAAAAAACAGAAAAAAACAATAAAGAAATCCAAATTCCAAAGCCGGAGTTCCAAAAAGGTCATTTCCTCTGCCCCTGGATACCAATCTGCAAACCTTGCCACTAGCTGTTGATGATTCAAGACATTTGCCAATGGAGTTGGAAGAAAGTGATGCTAACTCTCTTCAAGTGACCCCCCCCCCCCCCCCCCCCCCCCAGTGGCCCAGGATTTCCAGTTCTTCAGGGCGTCGACTTGTTGGATGAAAGTGGTGATTCGCACAAGTCATCCCCTAAGTCCAATTACATCAACAGTCAAAACTCAGCTAACTTCTGACAATGATGGTTCACAACACAACACAATCCTCAAATGTGACAGCGGACTCTGTTTCGAGTGTGGGGCATCCATATCCTCACAAAAAATTGGCCGTTTCTGTGATATTTGCCAGGAAATTGCATACCACGAAACGTGCCTTGAAGGATCTTCTGAGGTACCTAGATGACTTCAAGCTTCAAATATTTTGACTTGACTTGACTTGAAATGACTTGAAGCTTCAAATATTTTGTTGTAAAAAATGTGACTCAATGGCTACCTCTCTTTTAATTGGGCCATAAATACTTTTCCCGTCGAGCAACTAGTTCTCAATGATAATATTCTATGAATGTGTTCTCTATAGAAATTGCTTCACTCATTTGGATTAATGGTAATGTGCAAACCGTTAACTTTTCAAGTCAAGTTCCTTTGTAGAGCTGTTTCTTTTAGGCCACAAATGGCTTGGGGAAATTTCCTTGTCTGTTTATTGTTACTGTTTAGTTTCAATTCGTAAGATACAAAGTCATTCCTATGTTAGGCAAGATTTATTTCGTTACGCATATTTTGTGATCTATCACACACTAAGTATAGCATTTGTGTGGTAGCTGCAAATTTTGTGGTTTGTAGCGTGTTTTTGGTTTATTTATGATTGGGTGGTTTGTCCTTCTTTTTTTAAATATATATATTGAGTTCCTGAAACAAGACTAGTCGATTGTATAGATATTAATAGTGGTACAAAAAACAAGTAACTCAATAATTTTGCTCTCAAGTAAGTCAATAATTATGCTCAAACTTGGAGACTTGTAGTGAGAGAAAGGAATCTTGTGGTGAAACGTTCCACCTGATTAGATATGGATGGAATACTCTTATCCTCAAGTATATATATATTTTTTTTTTCAAGTTAACTATATAATATATATTGCTTCCTTTGATTAAGCAAAAAATTTACTTGAGACTACAAGACTGTAAATTGGATTGTTATTGGACTGTTATTGGATTGTTTTGTAATTAAAATTTTATTGAAAATTAAATCGAGTTGCTCACAAAACTCCATTTTGTTGTTTTATTTTAATTTTTTCCATATTTAGAATATTTGAATTCAGCTTTAAACAAAATTACGCACGGGGAATTTCGACGGGGAAAGTTTGGATGAAACATGATCACGTCTTTAATCTGCCTATGAATTTCGTCGATTTGGGCATGGGAGTCTCTCATCTGCCATGGGTGTCTTTCATCTGCCGATAGGTTTTCTTCTTTAATTTTTAATTAATTAATTAATCACCCCACTGTGTGTTCTTCCGTTGAAATTCAATCAGTATGGTGTGAGGTTAATCCCTGATTTTTGGCAGAACTTAATTCCAACTTTGTTTTCTGAAATCTTAGGGTACATGGATTGGCCCTCTCTGGGAAAATGACCCCGGTGTTGGCTCTCAACCCCGAGCATCGACGCATATTCGGGCAAGCGACGATGAACGCTGTTTCGCTATCAACTTGGAACAACATGGGAGTGGACGAACTCGTGGTCCCCCGTTAAAAAAGCCCCACATCCCCTTCATCCCACCATTCCCTCCAACCACTCAACCCCTTCCCAGTTCCCACCTTCCATAGGCCCCTTCCAAGCCCTTTTAACCCTCCTACCCCCGTCCGCACACCTCTTCTACCCCCTACAGAATGTTGAGGTATATTATGTCACATACAATAGAGGTAGATGTTGTTTTATCCTGAGATCTTTGAGAAAGTGGTTTAATAGAAACCGATTGCAGGCCTAGCGAAACATTCAAATTACATTGAACCAATGAAACGGTTAAGTGAAACGTGGTAGGACTCGGGTTTCGTCCACATTTTACAGAATTTTTAGGAGCCATGCGGTTTAGGTTTTTGGGGGCGGGGAAGCACTGTGGAGCTACCGCCTCTTCTAACACATATAAAGCAAACCTCGTGAGTAAAACAATATAATAGTACAGTGAAATCCCTCTGTAAAGGACACGCTCGGGAACACTGAAAATGTCCGTTATGGAGGAGTGTCCGCTGGTGAGGAGATAGATAGAAAAAAAAACATCGTTCTTTTGCCACCTTTACGCCAGAACAGGTCTTTTGCTTTTACAGCAAAATTCTGTCCGGCAAAGCTTGGTAAAGTAAACATGGTTCATCGGCAGTGGAATCTTCTAACTTCGTCACAAGATAACACTGATAACGATGTGTTTGAATCCAATCGTCAGGGTCTAATATGATGACAGAAAACCGGCGGTGTAAGTAGTAGGCTAATCTAAGCAACTGACCATAGAACAAGAAGGAATCTGACAACAAACTGTTCCTATCACACATTTATCTTAGCTTATTTATATTCGTACGATCAACTTTTGACAGTTGGAGAGGAGGGGGGGGGGGGGGGTATTAAAAGCCAAAAACTGTCCGTAAAGAGGGTTGTCCGTTAGGCGGGAGTGTCCGTAAACAGGCGTTTCGCTGTAATAGTAATTCTTTTGCAGGGGAAAAGGCTGTTGTTTTGTTGAGGCGAATCGGCACAATCTACTTCCGTGGAGCCGAATTGTCGAAAAGGGATGAAATGGGTTGGATGATGGCGGCGAGGAGGGGTCGTCCTCGTTATACGCGCACCCGCCTGAGTCAGATCGAGCTCCAGTCAGTTCCACTTGGTCTGCCACCTTCGAACCTCGAACCTTCCACATCAAGCAATGAATTCCTTTGCCGCTGTTGCCCTCATATGCTTGGTCTCCCTATCAGCATCAGGTAGGCTGTTTTCATCTTTTCATGCTCATAATCATCAGTAGACACGATAAGTTCCATTCATATCGGAAGATTATTTGACCAGCACTGGTTATGACACGACACTCGAAACCTGTGAACATAAGTTAGATTTTTATATTGGTATGTTGCTGAATGAGCTATGTACTCGGATTGGTGGGTTCGTGGAGAGAATATGCCTACATATTGTACAGCTTATAGCAAAACGGAAACATTGATTAAACATAATAAGGTTGTTGATTATGATCATCATCATACCTGCATATCATACCTACACAAGTATGTATACACGCTGGTGGTAATTCACTATAATACGTCTATTCTTGCAATTTCAGCAGATGAAATCACGTATACTACGCTAGATCGAATAAGTAAACCTTTTACTAGTTAGTAGTTAGGTATTTATACACCTTTTTTTTAAACCAAGTTCCTTTCAGTTTTTTCGATGTACCTAGGTATACCTACTGCATGAAAGCATGAGCAGTGGAGGAGGTTTCGATTTTCCATGTAGGTACCCTACCTACTCAGTTATTCGATTCGGCAAAAAATAACCCCTCTCCTTCCGTCCTACAGTCCCCCTCATTGTGTAAGCCTTTTTTTGTCGTTAGATTTGTAAATAATTGCCTAGTTAGGACATGTTCCTATTTTCATTCGAATCTATCGCACAGGTTACTGGATTTTCCTCTCCTGTCCCCAATTGTCCTATCCCATACTCTTATAGTAATAATCTGATATTTTTCAAAATTCGAATGTTCTAAATGTTCGCACTACTCTGATCATCCATATAAGTAGGTTACCTAGCCTACCTTCCTTAGTATTTCCCGACGAATACGAAGTTATTTGAATACCTACCCCTTCTCGCCTTAACTACCCTGCAGAACTTGAACTAGGTACCTACCTACCTACAAAATAAAGGTTAGTCGAATTTGAATTTTTTTGGTTTGAAAATAGTAGAAACAAAAATATCCGTGGATGGTTGTTAAGTACCTATGCCTAAAATGTTTGTGTATCGTGAGTAGGTATTAACTGACTACCATTAGGTATTTCCAAAAAATGATCAACGTTGCGGTTTTTCCTCGTTATTCATTTGAAAATATGCAAAACTTGGAATTAAGTCCGAAAAATCTACGAGAGGTACCTTTAGTTAATACAAGTAGGTATTATTAGTACCTGCAAATCAAAACAATTTCCATGGTGGAGTATATCCCCTCCATTTCATATTCGCTTAACAAAGGAATCGGTTTTGGATAGCAGAGTTTATGCTGGGTGATCGGTTTTCACGAATGCGCAGACAAAAAAAAATTTGGAAGCACCGATGCAGTTAAAATATTGAACTATCTACGAATGTCTCTGAATATTGTTTGCGCAGGACGAATTTTATTTGGATTTTGATGAAATGCTTAACAGGCAGGTAGTATAAATGAATCCATCTAGGCCTTACGTTATGACGTGAACTCAAGAAAATTGACTACACAATTACTTTTATGCAGATAAACAGGCTCGTGCTCTGAAAGGTTCGCAAAGCGCGTGGTGAAATTTCGATTTTCGAAGGATAGAAATTAATATTGTTTTCTTCCCCCGGGTCGTCATAGCTGTCGACGCAGGTTGACTGACCCCACAGTCTAATTTAATAACTGGCGCCAATCGTCGTCAGTTCGCACACCATGACAAAGAAACGTGAAATTTCTTGATTCTGTAGCCATTTTTACCCGATGTCCCTTCTGAAGCCCTTGATACTACCATCGCTAGGTGGGAGAGAGGTTGGTAGGTGTCCTTCAAGCATGTTTGTCTGGTTTTTTCTTGACGGGTTTTTTTTTTAGCAGGAAACGTTGGCTGTGGTTTTGGGGAGGTGATTCATCCTGTTTACCAACAGCTGACGTTTTCCCGTAATGACCGTTAATTTGCCTCTTTCAGCCTCACTCGAACTTCGCTCATCGGTGCGTGAGTGAGTCTAGGTTGTCTTTTTTCCTCTTCAGACACTTTTTAGCCCATCAGATATTTATAGGAAGTTTGAGTCGAATAGGATGTACCTATACCGACTTTGTAGGCTTCAGCATCTCGGCGCACAACAAAATGGTAATTGACCCAAAGATTCAGACCAGACAGGGGGGGGGGATGTGCCTCGAGCGCGACCCATTATCCATAAGGCAGGCGGACAGACAACGATGGACATAAGGCAAACAAACAGGGCGACAAACAAACACGGAATCAAATCATGTAAAGATGTTTTTGCGCCGCTTTCGGTTGTGAAAAAGCAAAATCTGATGTGTGAAGGGGTGTGTACAGAACTAACATTTAGGCTCTGGTGGGCCATCTTTAAGTAAATGCATACCTAGCTAGAAAATAAGTAAAATACTTTATTTTACCTATTTTGAAAGTTTAGGTTTCGTAAAAGAAGCGGGAAAAAGGGGCGAAAACGTGGTGTCCTCGTGCTGATCGGGTGTGGCGTTTTGGTTTATTATTCTGTGAATGATACACCTATGTATTCGCTCAGCAAAACAATTTTATAACACCCCCTCAAACTTTTCTCTTTTCCGTTTCAAGGTGCGTAGATTCCAAAAATGCAATGTCCGTTCGCCGTACGCCGTGCGCCGTATCACGTGTACCGGCTTCATTTTCGGTCTAAAAAATTCGTTCTTTCGCACACACGCTCCATTTGGGCCCTAGTTGTGTCCCGAAACTTTTCAGCCCGATCGGAATATACCCGGGGGTGTTATGAGTGAAAATGTGTGCAAAAATAAGTACTTTTTGCGTTTTAGCAACATGTTGGTAACATGAGCTTCTGAGATATCGTTTTCCATGTTTTTGGGGTCGATTTTGACCAAAGAGTGGAAAATTGAGTTCTACCTCATGTTCAGCTCCCTAAATTGATTTTTTATGAGTGAAAAACCTGGGAAATCGTCTGAAATCACCATCAGTTTGTATAATAACACTGGAAAAAGTGTCAACACATGGATCAAGACGATTAAATGGCACTACCGATGATCAAAGATAGTTAAAAAAAAGGAGCGTACCTAATTTGTGTTTTAGGGGTCAAAATTAATGGAAACCATCAGAAATAGCTATTTAAATTATTTCACATAAAATAAACAATAAATGAACAGCCTACAGGTCTGTAGGTATGTCCAGTAGAATAATAAACCCATTTGACAAGGACTTTGCAGCGTTTTTACTTTCGAAGTGCCATTTTCGTATTTGCCCATAGCGGCAATGGTTAGTTGCTTCCCCAATGACGGATTCAAAAATCACGTAGGTACAATGCGTTTCATAAAGCCAGTTTAATTTTCATTCCGAAGTATACTGGTTGAGGTTAACGAAAATTGGGTTTATTCGTCGAGGAAATGTTGATATAAAATAAGAGAAGCAAATAAAAATCGGGTGTTTCAAAGCGAGGGAAGGGTTTCGATAAGCTTCCTCGTTTATTGTAACATGGACGTAAGTGTAGAACCAGTTGGTAAAATTATTGGTAAAATATCGATTTTTGATTATCTCTATTGTAGAGTTGGAGCACTGTTCCGACGGCAATGAAACTCCTGCGAATGTAGGCCGTCTAAGTTCCCACCCGCACAATCCCGGGAAATTTCACTATCTGAGCGCATTACGACAATTTCTAGGGTAGTAGTTATGGGCTCTACTAGGATTTCAAGTTCTCGCAGAAGAAAGTTATTGGACTTTGTCAATGACTTTAATATGGGGCTATCTGTGGCTCAACCCCCCACCTACCCTCCAAACCTCATCGTTTCGCGACGTAAGTATATTTATGTATACCCTGCTAGGGTAATTGTTGGCTCTAAAAGGATTTCACGTTGGCGCATACGCAGACGAAAGTTACAGCACTTTTCAATGACTTTGATATGGGACCATCTGTGCTCCAACCCGCGCCTACAAATTTGAACTCACTACGATTATTTTTTCGGGCAGTTATGGCCGTTACGTTTTTCGTGTTTGCTCATGCGCATCCGAATATTACAGTCCGAATTTGATGAAATCTATATGGAGCCACCAGGATACCGTTCTGCATCTACCCTCCAACTCTCAATTCTTTTCGACAATTTGTAGGGTAGTTATGAGATTTCACGTTTGCGCACGCGCAGACAAAACTTACAGTACTTTTTTATTGAACTTTATATGGGAGCATCTGTGGCCAAACCCATCCGAATTTCAACTCACTACGACCACTGTTTCTCATAGGTTTGTCCGGGACAAGGAATTGACCACAGCAGACAGACACGGAACCAAATAATATATTCCTTGATGTCTGAAACGTACAACGCGAGTAGAAATTTTCGTTTTGGTGGGCATACATTTGTTTCGACTCTTGCACGAACACAAAGCTTCCCCTACCTTGGGTAGGAAAGCAAAAAAAGCGGACCCAGTCGTAGAAATAATTCACTGCCTCCTCAAGCTTCACAAAAACTAGGGAGTGACAGGGACAAACTAAAACGGAATAAACAAGATCGAGATGGAAATAATATAATAGCTGAGTTTTCCTGTAATGTTACTTGACCACTCTTGAACGATGATGAAGTACCGTTTAACAGAATGAGCGGAGACCTTGATCGCCGATATCCCTGTGCTATAACACCTACCTTAGTACCTACCGCTTTTACACACAAACAAACTCACTTAGCCTGGCCTTGACGTAGACGTAAGACCCGCGTTTTTCAGCATCCGATCCCTCTATTTCGCGTTTCCTTCCTTATATTACATGTTTAATACCTTCATCCACATTCCTTTTAACAGTCACTTACTTACTTGAACTGAAATCTCTTCCAAAACCATCTATTTTTAGACTCACACCTATTGCCCATCGAACTTAATTTTTCTAAATGTGTTGAAGAATGTTCAGAAATTCAGGGATTTTCGGGAGGCAGTGGAGAAAAATGCAATTTGCGAGGTGCAATAGCTAACGAAAAAATACAGGAATACGGAAAATACAGGTGACAGCCTGTTGAATTCACGGGTTAGTCTCATGTTTTCTGTGGTTATCGATATCTTTTATTTTTTTTCAATCTCAGAACTGACGAAATTATGCGGACGCCCTACTAGCACAAGTCGGCTGCCGACGTCGTAACAACTTCTCCACAACCCAAATCCGACCAAAGTGGGGATTGATATTTGAATGGTACCGACCGACGTTGCCGCCCGACCTGTAGTTAATCGGATTTTGTCGGGAACGGCGACCTAAAACGACTTGTCTAGGGTGAAATAAATTTGTACTACAATATTAAAATTTATATTACAATATCACAATATTACAATTATTACAATCTGAATTACATTTATATTACAACATTATGTCACTAAACCGACCTCATGAACATCCCCGACCAGAATCCGACTTGTAATTGTATAGGTACTTCTGTAGGAAGTCTGTAGGAAGGTTGGTACCTACCTATAAATATCTTGAACTTATTATAATGGTTTCCAATGATTCAAAGACGCAAAATAGGGAATAGGTAAGTAGGTAAGTAGGTATAGGTAGCTCAAACTTACCTTGGTGATTGCTTCATTACCTATTTCTTTTCTCGTGTTGGCTTTTCGTGTTTGTTGTTTTGCCTCAGCTTCCTGCTGAAACATTCCTACTGCCCTGCCATTTACTAGCAAGGAAACTGGTTTACTTATCAAGAAAAACATGACCTGAGGCATTGGTTGCAATAAAATGAACATGAAGACGCGCCAATCTTCTGTGGTAGCAAGGTAGGTCATCCTCCGAGGCCCGCACGATGGTGTCGGCATCTATTGGCAGATGGATGAACTCACTTCACCCAGAATCACATCGGCTGCCCCTTTCCATGACAAGAAATACCCCAGAAGAATTTCCAACTTTTCTCTGGCAATAATCAGTTGATTTTGGTGGTTCTTGTGGCATTCTTCCTATTTTTATACTTTTCAGGGCAATGCACTTTGGACATTCGAAACATAAACTTCAATGTTGTAGGTACCTACCTAAATTTGAAAAATTTCGAAATCTAAAATTTCAAGAGTTCATTGCCCGAGAGAATGGAAAAATTAGAATGCCGCAAGAATCACTAAAATCGACCGATTATTGCCAGAGAAAAGTTGGAAAAACCATTTTATACACCGTCCTGCACCCCCTTAAAATTTTCATCGTTGGAACCGGAAGATGGTGGGCAAGATAACCAAATAGAGATTATTGCGGGTGAATACGGACGTTTTGAAGTTCCCGAAAGCAGAAAATCATAACACGCAGACCAACATTTAACGTGTAATCACAATGTTTCCACTTCCAACCACTTCCCTTCGACAATGAGCAGTGAGACGTTTTAGAAGAATAGGTATTTATTTTACCTGGTGGGGTCCACGGAAAAGTTTGGGTGACGTATTTGATGTTTTCATGCTACCAGAAGTTTATAATTAATTCCACATTGTCTATCACTAACTCATGTAGATATTTAAGTCCAAAAATGTTCGTAAAATCGTAGAATATTAACCTCAAAATATGCTATCACACTATCCCCCACCACGAAAACCAAGTGCACTGTTAGTTTATCGTTCGCTTTTGACCAGTGGGTTTCGCAACCCCACTAAAATAAATGAGAGGCTTGTAAAAACAAAAATAATATTTAAATATATAACGTTCAAACGTTGATAAAATGAGCTCATGGCGGCATCGTTAATGTATTTTTCTCGAAAATAACTTTGGCTATCGGACGATTCCGTCTCCCAGCAGAATGTGCTAAAAATAATTTTGATCTCCAGTACTGAAATAGCTTCATAGTTACTGTCGAAAAAACTTACATTGGACCTCCAAATTATCTGCTCACGATGTTGATGGTGTACACGATTGGTCACCGAGCTTGTCTATGCAATACAATGTTTACAGCGGGTACCGCGAACAATCACACACTCCCGATCGTTTTTTTGGACACCCCCTCAGGAGTTTGGTTTCTAATGAGGTGTGCCGTATTGTTTTCAGTTTTTAGGGGAGGGAAACGACCTCAAGCCGAGAGTAATAGTATAACAATAATTATACAGCTCGGTTTCGGACTATTCTGAAACCAAATCTGTGAAGGAAAAAACTCATAGGCGTGCTTGCGTGCGAGTATTGTTGATGATAATGACATGTTTACCTAATTTGCGTGAGTCTGCAACCGAAACAGTTTTGGGTCTTCAAGAATCAACAGGCTTTAGGAACCATGTCGAAATTTGTCCGGGGGGGGGGGGGGGGGGGCAAAGAATTGAAAAATTATCGAACTTTAATTTTTTAAATAATTTTTATTTCCTTCAGCAAAGATATCAAGCCATATTTTTCCAGATCGCATGAAACCATCATTATGAAAAGTCATCAGTCAGTCGTTGTGCTTCATGAATGACAACAAATAATTTATTAATGATTTAATCATTATTGAATTCCGCGCACTTTTATGGTTGGTTATTATTTAGTTCATTAGTTCTGACGGTTTATTGTTTACCTTTGCTTCATGAATAACACCAAATAATTAATTATTGACTTCTTGATCCCGCGCATTTTTATGAAACAGTAATTCCCGGGCCGGCTCCAGTAGGTACTCGACTTAGGGCTTTTAACGGAAACCATTCCGGATTATTGAAAATTATAAACCGATACGATACGATGCTGAGGAGGCGAGTAATGTAACAAGCCACTGTCACCTTGAAACGGCAACGCATGATTGTATAATTGTCTTCATGATCAACATTGTTAGCTATTAATGATGGAAAATGCAGTTGACTCAGGGGAGGCACTTTTTGCCAATTATAGGAAATCTAAGGTAGGTAGGTAACAGTAAAAAATAAATACTTCGTTGAATAGCGTTTAGGCTAACACCTCAATGGTCCCCAAAAGGTTCGATATTCGTCAGAATCCGACTACGGGACGTATATTCATCTGCAAACATTCCCAAGCAAATATAGTTTGTCCCCAAATCTAAAGGGTAGTGGAAACTGGCCCAATGGGTTCATGAAAATTATAGTTTGTTGTCATTCATTGGTTTGCAGTAAAGCGGATGTTTTTTCTGTTCTAAACTCCAAATACATATTTACCTTATCGATTTCTATAATTGGTACAAGTATGTTATAGCCCCGCCAATATCGATTGTATCGATTACCTCAAATACATCGATCCTTGTGGTATCGATGGCGGCTCAATATGGCGTCCCGATGCCTACAGGGTGCCGATATCAACTTTCAAAATGAATACGGGAAGACCATTGTAAGGACACCAAAAAATAAGAGTGACTATAACATACTTGTACCATCTATTCAGAAGTCCCAAACAACCTGCTCATTCACGGGATAGTTTCTGGGATTGTTTATCTTTTTTGAGATGCGAGCGCCAGCGAGCATCCAGATCGCTTGACAATGCGAGCGGCGGAATGGGAACTAAACTTCTTGTACACCCACCGTCTTGTCTGATACACGTCATCGATACCACAAGGATCGATGTATTTGAGATAATCGATACAATCGATATTGGCGGGGCTATAACATACTTGTACCCTATAATTTCTATCTACTTCTCACTTGTAAATATTTATGGAAAACCTCCACAACATAACTCTCTCGATGAATTCGATTACTGATGGGACCTACTTAATGTCTCAACACCACTATGGACCCGTTGAGGATGAAAAACAGCCGGCGGCAGATTCGATCGAGTGGATGAGGTAGTGGAATTTTCCATTAGCCAGACTGAATTCGAGCCAAACTCACATTTCGCTTGGCGACGACATATTAATGTTGGAGGTAAAGGTCCTTCCAGTTCTCTCAATTTCGGGCATCCATAAAGAAATAATGTCCAAGGTATTGGGTACTTACCTACCTGTCTCATACTATTGAGCAAACAGCAATAGCACAGGACGAAATGATTGTTTTGTCTACCTGTACGTCCATCACTATCACGATTTTACGGGTCGTCTGACCCATTAGACCTTACCGCTTTTACACACAAACACACACACTTAGCCTGGCCTTGACGTAGACGTAAGACCCGCGTTTTTTCAGCATCCGATACCTTTATTTCGCGTTTCCTTCCTTATATTACATGTTTAATACCTTCATCCACATTCCTTTTAGCAGTCACTTACTTACTTGAACTGAAATCTCTTCCAAAACCATCTATTTTTAGACTCACACCTATTGCCCATCGAACTTAATTTTTCTAAATGTGTTGAAGAATGTACAGAAATTCAGGGATTTTCGGGAGGCAGTGGAGAAAAATGCAATTTGCGAGGTGCAATAGCTAACGAAAAAATACAGGAATACGGAAAATACAGGTGACAGCCTGTTGAATTCACAGGTTAATCTCATGTTTTCTGTGGTTATCGATATCTTTTATTTTCAATCTCAGAACTGACGAAACTATGCGGACGCCCAACTAGCACAAGTCGGCTGCCGACGTCGTAACAACTTCTCCACAACCCAAATCCGACCAAAGTGGGGATTGATATTTGAATGGTACCGACCGACGTTGTCACCCGACCTGTAGTTAATCGGATTTTGTCGCGAACGGCGACCTAAAACGACTTGTCTAGGGTATTTTAGTTTTGTACTACAATATTGTAATACAGAAATCTGAATTACATTTATATTACAACTATGTAACTAAACCGACCTCATGAACATCCCCGACCAGAATCCGACTTGTAATTGTATACTTCTGTAGGAAGTCTGTAGGAAGGTGGGTACGTACCATGTAAATATCTTGAACTTATTATAATGATTTCCAATGATTCAAAGACGCAAAATAGGGAATAGGTAAGTAGGTAAGTAGGTATAGGTAGCTAAACTTACCTTGGTGATTGCTTCATTATTTCTTTTCTCGTGTTGGCAATAGCACAGGACGAAATGATTGTTTTGTCTACCTGTACAATGATCACGATCACGATTTTACTGGTCGTCTGACCCATTAGACTTAACGTCGTGTGGGCGACCGTAATTATTACGCATGATACCAACTCTTGCGAAGAAATGATTTCACAAGGCAACAGCAACACAAGCGGAGGTCAATGACTTATGGCGTTGAGCCACATGGAGCGACAGGATCCGAGCCCACCATCAATAACTTCATCATCATCTAATTTCACCGTGTTAAGTAATAAGCTGGCAGAGCAATGACCGAAGTTATGCTGTTTTTAGGAGAGAAAAGCTAAAACAAACGCGAAAAACGCTGCAAATTATTATTACAATATAACGGTTTTTTATGCCCCTTCTGCGTAGATAACTGTTTTCTGTGGTCAGTACCTACCCTCGAGCACCCCCGAAGAAAGCTCTGAATCGAGTACTGGCGCCGGCCGGGCAATGACAGTTTCATAAATATGAGATGGAGTCAAGAATTCTCTATTAATACTATTATTTGTTATCCATGAAGCATTTTGTTCAAGTTACAATAGTAGGTAGGTACCTATCGACAAAATCCAAAATAACCATCATTCTCAAAATTAAAAGTAATATCACGAAACAACCAACTTGATTTGATACAGCCATGCGTGATTATAATCAGGTGTTCCCAAGCAATGATATTTATCTGGGTTGGATGTTTACCGTTTCAATCACGACCATGTTGACGACGCTTTTCAGGGCCAACTTCAGTGCCTTACTGTCAACGAAAATTAAAACGCTGCAAATCCCAGCACAACGGTTTAGATATTATATAGATAACCCGTCTATATAATATGTACTAGTATATACATATTATGTAGATCGCAGACCCTCCGTAGGTTAGTACCTAACCCCGTACTCGTTACTAGGTACCTACCTAAATCACGAGTTGAATGTTCCTAAAATGATTCTGTCGATGGCAAACAGTAACTAAAATGGCGAAAAGAAACGCCGGTATTACAGACCGGTAAATTATTACACAACGGTTCATCTACCAAGAAGGGGCTGGATTTTGTTGATCGGTACTTTTGCAACTTGAACAACCGTTGAAGTATTATTTATGGGCAAGTTATTACACAACGGTTCATTATACTTGACCACGAATGTAGGTATTGACCACAGAAAACAGTGATCTTCGCAGAAGGGGCATCTATTTCACTCCTCATCAACAATTTTCCTTCAGAACTTCATTATTTGCGTTTCTTTTAGCCATTTTAGTTATTGTATGTCATGGACAGAATGATTTTAGCAACATTTAACTCGTGATTTACGTAGGTACATAGTACGAGTAGTAGCGAGTACAGCTGTCCCTCGATAATCCGACAGTTAAGGGACCGAGAGAGTGTCGGATTACCGAAAATGTCGGATTACCAAAAAGTCATATTATCAAAGATGTTTTATTCTTAATGCGTTTGAACACAATGAAGTTAAAAAAAAAGGAAGAAACAGTAAAGGTACATGTAATTTATTAATACCAGGATACAAAATGACAGTACATGTAAGTTTTTAAAAGAAATACGGAAAGAAATTTAAGTAAAATATACAATGTACATACATATTTACACATTAAAGAAGTCTGTGATTTTCTTTTGTTTCTTCGTACGCAGGCAGTCCGTCATTGCTTCTTCTTGAATCCCTTTTAACATCAAAATATTTGAAAAGTCTAATTCTCTCTCCTCACACCAACGAAGCAAAGTTTTCGTTGCCGATAACGCTTCAACGCAGCAGGTTTGTTTTGCTTCCTGCCGGAGCGGAGGGAGGGAGATGCATGTTGCTGCCGGCAGCGCGTCGGACTACCGAGTACGTCGGATTAAAAAGTGTCGGATTATCGAGGGACAGCTGTATTTCAATTTCAACAGCAGGGTGAATGAATTGTGTACATTTAGCCAAATATCGTCATTAGGGACGCGCTAACAATCGGGAATTGGCCCGAGATAACATCATTGCTAGGGATCACCTGATTATAATCAAGGAGCGTATGAAGTAGAGTTGGTAAGGGTAAAGGTTGGAGAAGGGGCTGGAGTTTGTTGGTAGGTACGTTTGCAACTTTTTTCACTCCACATCAACAATTTCACTTCAGAACTTCATTATTTGTGTTTCTTTTTGCCATTTTAGGTATGTACTGTTTGTCATGGACAGAATTATTTTAGCAGCATTTAACTCGTGATTCAGGTAGGCACCTATGTAACGAGTACGGGGTTAGGTACTAACCTACGGAGGGTCTGCGATCTACATAATATGTATAGAATAGTACATATCATAAATTATATAGACGGGTTATCTATACATAGAGCTGTGATCTGTAACAGAAGGGTATTCTATACAAAATAATAAACCGTTGTGCAGGGATTTGCAGCGTTTTTCCGTATGCACTTGCCTATTCGTGAAATCCTTGCCGCACGCTTGCTGATTTCAGCTGCGATTTGGAGTGTATAGTATGGGGGTTGGTATAAGCCTAAACTAAAAGTAATTCATAAGGAGTAGGTACCTAGCCATTTGTTTGGTAGTTGTGAAGTGGTTATATTTATGTCACAGTAGTAATATTATTATATGCCACACTTCTTAGCATTGTTGATCGTGCATTTTCCCATCATGGTTACTTATGTTCAAATTAGTTTTAGTATTGACATGAGAGGAGGGAAAAATGTTTGCTCATGTTCTCATTAGCGACGTATTTAAGGGTCACCCTAGTAATGAGTCCTATCAAGGAACCTGTTATAAAGCTGCAACTGATCTGACCCGATTCTATGCATCGATGCAGACGTTTCTTTCGACTGGAAATTTTTTTTCAGAATGAGCGAACCATACAAGGTCGTCCAAAGCTTTAATCCTTTCTCAAGAAGAAAACCGCCAACTGGAACAACCCCGGGCCCAAAGTGTGTCCGATCATTGTGAGAGGTCACGAGAGAAATACTTTTGAATCAGCTCCAACCTTCAAGGTGATCTCTTGAGGGGGTCTTGATAACCTTGGGAGGATTTCGCCTTGCACTCACAGAAAAAAAACAACAATAAGTTCGCTGGTAGTATCTGCACGTTATGAAATCATCGCGGATCTGGACATGTAGACCTCCCTGCCATTATCCGACCTTGGAGGTTCGCTTGTCGGATGTCTTGAGTCATTTCCGTTTGTGTACTGAGGCTCAAAACACGAACAACCCAAACTTCTGTGACTCATTTTACGGGATGACAACCGCTAAGCCATTATAATGCACTAAGTACTACGCGCTCTAAAAGGGAGTAATGTCGGTTTGCCATGAAAATCTTCATACTTCGTCTAAAAATATATTTTCGTGGGTCATTCGTATTTGATCCGATTTTTCGATTAGGATCGAAACTTATACTCTGATTTTTGTAACGATATTTTGGGTTCGTCCCATTTAGCGAATTTTCAAAGAGAATTATAATGGGTCCAAAGCTATTGTAATGGGTCCAGAATTTTCAGAACATGAATTTTTGAAATTTGTTTATAGGCATCCTGAATTCATCCCTAAATGTTAAAAGAAATGTATATTATAATATACCTATATATAATATTGGGAGGAGTTTGACCGTTGATCAATAGTTCAGGACAGGGAGGTTGTCTCCAGTTGTTGAGGTGCGGTCGAAATGAAAATTCATATTTCCAACGTTTCAAAGGTTTATGCCTTTATCATCAGGGAATATGAGTTGAATGGTGGTGACTGATCGTGAAACGACTCAGTTTTCAAGTTAACACTTGGGCTACCAGATAGCAACTCTATGCTACCAGAGTTGCTATCCAGAGACGACCGGTTCGTGTATAAACTGTATAAACTCTAAACTATAGGATGCTGAGGTGCGGTCAAGGAAAATTGTTCCCAACGTTTCGAATTTTTATTTCTTCATTTCAAGGGAGAGTTGCCATCATGAACAGGGACACAGAGCACTCTGAGTACTAGTGAGAGCTGATGTTTTCACTGCTGGTTCAGGAAGTTAACATTGACTTTAACATTTTGATAATAACATCTCGGTGTAACCATCCATGATCCTACTTTGTTCGACTGGTCTACGTACTGGAAATGCCACTGTAGATTACCGTACTTCGCAACAACGTCCAAGGCAGAAATTCGTAACGAAATCACTAGGAAAATGTTCAGAGTTTATTAATCTTGACTCCTTCACCAAAATTTTATCGAAATAACAAATTGTCTATATCTCCCAGAACGTTAGCCAAAATCCATGGCAGGTACTAACAATGTTAGTACCGACAATGTTAGAAAAAGAAAACAAGTGTTTTTCCGCAAACTCTGGTTTCTTAACAATTCCACTACGGCTTTGTTAGAAACACTGTTGCTTCGGTCTGGAAGGAAAACTTTCCAGTACATGCTAATAACATTGTTTCTAGCAATGTGAACGTCGTGTGTAAGCACTTTGAGAAGTCGTGCCCAACGAGTAAGCGTCAGTTGGAAGAATGCCTGGAAATGAAACTGATGGCGAACTTCAATTTTCATGCGTCTTTTGGAATCCATTTTTTTGCAGAAAGGTTCTAACAAAAGAAACTGCAATATATTCCTTTAGTTCGAAATACCCCAAATAATAATGTTATGCTTTACTCAGGAATCTTACCTTTTAGACTGGATGAGGGAGGTTAGATAGAATGGAACTTGGTTTGGAATGAGAATCAAAATTGAGTGAACTAATTGTTATAGCTCGGGCACGCAATTTTGTTCAACCCATCACTTGAGTGATTCCTCATATTACACTTACTGAGATAAACATAATATTATATGAGGCGTGGTATTACTTCTTCCTGCACGCTTTTCCCGTTTTTTGTGGTTTACTGGGTTGGGCTCTGGATGCAAAAACTCTGCCGACTTTATGCGCGTGCTCACCTTGCATCGTGAAACAGGATTCTTTTGAGACGAATCCAATTTAACGAGTACACGATCGAGTAAAACCGGTTAAAAGCAAAATTTTAATGCTCAGCGCTGGGCAAAAGTGAAATAAGAAACGTCTGCCAAGAGCAGCTTAGCTTCTCGTTGTTTTGTATCCTCAATTTATACACTAGTTGTACGCTACCACCCTACCCTTGAAAACCCACATCCGAATTACCAACCAAACTTGGGTGAAGTGAGACGTGGTATCCACAAGTTGGATGTTTCCAAATATGAGATTAAGTCTGCTCATGAGCAGATATAAACATAATAGTTACTCTACTCGATACGAACTGAAATTTAAAAAAATATTATTACCATACCTTCCGGAGGAGTCCGTCGTCACTAGCTGGTTGAGTACTGGAGGCGAGCGCTTTCGATGTAAGGACATCATCAGGCCGTCGAGAGAATACTCAGTATAGCTAGTGACGACGGAATCCTCCGGAAATAGTGTGGTGGCACCTTATTGAATTAAATTAATTTTTCACAAATGCCTCTTGGGACAAAACTCCAACATCCCTTAAAATCAAACAAAAAAATACCAACTCCAGCTCTAATATGTTTAATGATGATTTGTTCACTCATTACCTATCTCATTCGGGAGTCCAGCTCTGATAGCGAATCTCAAGTTGTGGAAATTGGTTCGTATTTTGAGTGAAAGTGTTGTCGTTCCATTCCGAATACAAAGGCCTCTGAAACATCGTTAGAATGATACAGTGCGAGATAACCTTTGGGTTTACCTATCCTCACTCTTCGTAATGACGAAGGCTTTTTGATAATTCCCCTGAGATGAATCGGCAATATCCGTAACTGTGATGCCGTGCTGCACGCATGCGGCTGGCTCCCCCAGCAAGAGTCTTCCTTCAATTGCATGACGTTTTTACGGCACTAAAACGCTGATGAGTATCAAGCGACCACACCCCTCATAACGAGTCTACAACTACTCCGGTGGTGTCACTTCTCGTTGTAGAGTGAATTTCTCTACGTCGCGATATCGAGTCGTCTGATTGTCACATGACAAAAGCAGTTTTCTTTGTGGCTGTAGCTATCTGCGTATCGACTTATGATCGCATTCGGGAGGAAATAATTGTTTCATCCACAATCAAAATTTAAATCCGCATATCGCATTGTTTAGATTTAGACCTTTCTGAACCAATATGGAACTGGGCCTGTCAGTTCTTCCGCCCACAGAAAGGTCTAATTTCTGTGAAGTGCATGGGTGGTCCGATCCGAATGGAACTTACTTCAAAGTATCTTTATGTCCAAACCATCGCGAAGTGGCGACGCATAGCAATGCGCGAAGGTATGCAATGGTCTCCTGGGATTCCAGTAACATTTTTCAGCGAATTTTGAAGAAAAATCCTACCATTTTTGTCAGAAATTGCTCATCCAACCGTCCCTTGATTCCAATCTTCCATTCATCGCGCCGAATATAGTTTTATTATTGCAGCAACCCTAAGTCGGGTTGAAAAATTTCATCGACTTTATCTAATTACAAACGGGTTTCAAACGAACCGTTTGAAAATACAGAGGTTTTTCAAAGTTGTATGGTTTTGCAACTGGGCTACGCTGAATTTCATTAATCGCAGTTTTTCTTCTAAGCAAAATACGTTTAGTTGATTCCAGTGAGCTAAAAGGAATTTTATCTAATACCTAGCTTACTTGAGGTATCTATTAGGGCACGTATCAATATAATTTTATCGTGGGGTTAAAGAAAAATACCCATATCCAAAATTCTTCGAACTCAGCTAGATAGTTACTGATTAACAACTGTCATTATGGGGAATCAAAACCACCATGTTCCTAGCCAACATCAATTTTTTTTTTACAAATTTCGCAACAAGTTTTCTCATGTTTGAATGTGATATTTCTCTAATAATGCTTACTATTGTGATTTGAATGTTACATACGTGTGTGTAACCGCTTGATATATCAGTTGTATCAAAATTTTACGGTAAGAGATCACGTCTAAAGGTCAGTCCAGTTACCTAATTATCTAATTTTATTGGAAATCATCTCTGTTGCAGCTCAGGGACTGAAGTGTTATGTGTGCACTGGGAACGCTTGCGCCGACCCGTACTCTTCGACCGGTGAACATGAGACCAACTGCACGCCCGACTTGGCCGCCAAATCAGTTGCATCACTGAAAACAGCAGCCAACAAGCTCTCATCTGCTCTTGAGACTTTGGGCTTCAACGTTGGAACCGCAGACGTTGGATCCAAGATGGTTTGCGTCAAACTCGACGTCAAAAGTAACTAATAGAATAAACCTTGATCCTAATTACCTAATGACAATGCTGTTCCCATATCGTTCGAATTTTCAGCGTTTGAAGCTGGTCCACTCGAACTCGTTACCTACTATTGTAGTACCTAATACCTGCCACTCTGCCAGTGATTCTGATTATGGGCCCCTGTGTAGGAATTTTTTATTTTTGATCTCAGAATGTATTGTGTCAGACCAAATTCAAATTTCACCTCCTCAGACCCAAAATTAGATGATGTAAAGTAGCATTCGGTAGGCTGAGCGCTGAGCCGAATGTTCTACAAACAAATTTGATTTGTTGAACAAATCGTAAATTGAATGCACTTGGTCGGAACAATGACGAAAGGAACTTATCAGCAAACTGTACAAGTTGAAAGGTAGGTAAACAATGTATGTGGTTCTAGAAGTACGGCCAAGTATGTTGTGAATAGAAATACAGTTGAATTACGTGGAACAACGGTTAGATATTTGGTAGCAGATTTTCTTCTGCTGATTTTTCGCACACATTGTCGTTTTATACACGAAGGTATTATACAGAGAACTTTTAAATGTTGATATCTCGAAACATGGTTTTGATAGATCCTTTAGTATTTGCCGGCGGTGTTATAAACTGGCATTTAGGACTGGCAGAAGAGCGGTTTTATATATTTTTATAATAAATTATATTAAGTAGGAATTTATTGCAGAAATGGGCCAACCCTTGGTGCTCTATAGCCATGCAGGATTGTGAATGATTTCTGACTGACGTGTTCTGCTTTCAGGCGGGGAGAACGAGCTGGTGACGAGGTCCTGTGGGGTTACCCTCGAAAAAGCCGATCTCTGCGACGGTTTAAAGGGGGAAAACACTCAGTGCTCCACCTGTGACACTGATCTCTGCAACAGCGCAACTGCTGCTCACCTCAGCCTCGCCCTCGTGTCCATCTCCGCCCTTCTCGCATCCTTCTCCCTCTAAGCTCTCATTCACTTAATAACCAATAGGTGCCTATTATCATTTTCCACTGTCCAGGTAATCAGGCGTTGTTCGACTGCGTAGGTGAAGGAAAAGATAATGACAACCGACCGACTTGGAGAACCTGTGCAGAACGATGGATAAGATATTATTTATAAGAAACTTAATATTAAATTGTGCAGCTCTATGTGAGAAGGATTACACAGCCATACACAGGTAGTGTTATACAGACATACACAGGAATACATGCAGCTTTACAGCTATCCACCAGGTATTTCAGTGAATGTTATAGTAATCCTATAATATCCAATCAATCATAAATCCAGTGATGAATAATGGATTACAGTTCTAGTTGTGGATAAGCGGTTCGATTGTCGCATCTTCAAACATGATTCATCAAAACTCGATATGTCGAAATCAGCACTGATAGGTTAATAGTTACCTTCTATGGAAAACTAGCTTTCGATCTACCCAGAACAAACATTTAAAAAAAAATATATATATATAGGTACCTACTATATATATATACATTTTTCATAAAATTTCAATTATTTCCGTCGTACCTAGCGGAGAAAATATGATTAGTTCCTACAGGCAATTCTGCTTATCTACCATTTTTATTGTTAACTCTTGAGGAAGAGGTAGAATAAATTTCATGTCCCTGTCAAGATGCAGTTGGATAAATGAATAGTGCCAACAAGTACCCGAAGCGCGAAATCTCGAGGAAACCTGTAGGTATTTCTAACTCTCTAGCCATGAGTGTTTGTACCTACTATTTTCTTGCAACAGACATTACAATAGAAATCTTATTGAAACTTAACTTGAAATGTAAATTCCCACTGAAGTATTTTGATGGCGTGACTAGTAGGTAATTATTTATTCTTCCATTGTGATACTGTTGTTAATTTCCTGTGCCCTTCTGCCGTATTTTGTCATTCAAGTAAATCTCATACTCTCTTCCATGTCTTACCTTCCTCTAACGGCGCTCGCTTTTAAACACCAACAAGTAGCTTTTTTTGAACACTTTCAACGTGAAACTCAAGTATAGTCGAAGTCGATCTTGATAGGTGCTCAAAGCATATATAAAAATGTGAATCACTGATTTGGAACTTGGTGGGAGGGCGATAATTTATTATTTTGCGGATAGAAGTTGTCACTTCAATCATGAACCAATTCTACTCGATCCAGAATCCTTTCGATAGCCCGGGTTCTTTCCATACCATCTTCTGGAGAAGGTTATACGAGAACTATATGGCGTGGCACGTGAACAACTTGTAAAAAACAAAACTGTGCTTAAAAACTATAGGTACTAATTTTCGATTGTGGAGGAAGTTGATTAATTGATAATTAGATCACTCAGTCTTGGATTCTTATCACTATTAATCAAGACGAGGTTCTAGTTTCTATCATTAATACTGGGTATTTACAGGCTCGTAGATAGTTTCGGAACTTCGTAGGTTAATTGGTGTGCCCTTCGCCTACGCTCCAGAGAGGCACGACCTTTGTGAGTGGGAGTTTCACGTTCGGGTGTCCTATTCAAAAGGTCAGGTTTCTGTGCGTGAATTGAAAAAAATTCCAATTAGGCATCACGCCCTAATGATGGAAGTTTCAAAGCAACCTAATAAGTTAAGTTATCATCAACGAATTTCCTCACAATTTTACTCGGTTTTGGCTAAAAGTCAAATCTCAATAGGTAGGTATCTAATCGCTTTTCGCCCCCATTTTTTTATAGTGAAAACAATGAGGCAGTTTCTACAAATTTTGTTAATTTTATTGGAGTTTTTCAAATTAGAGCACTATCTGACCAAATTTTTCTGAGACAGTATATAGGTAATGTTTGTCGTTAGAGCTCAAATGGACATCTCACGAACTGATCTTGATTTAATAAATAATGAAAACTTCATTAATATTTCAGCACGAGTTTTTCATCATAAAATAAATAATATAATAGCGTACTTACCTGTACTACCAAATTTAATACTGAAAAGATGTAGGTACCTACCTACTTATGTCGAACACAATGTCAGTAATAACTATTATGTTTTTTATGCTTCGTTTTATTTTTGTGAGACTGTTGCTTTATTCCGCTCGGATGTAAAAAATGGTTCATTATTGAAAATAATAAACCAAAAAGTCGATTTGTTATTTTGTATTAGCTGTGATAGATTAATCCTAATATTTTTTTGAGAGCCTTTTATCACTACCTACTGCGACAACTTATTGCTGATAATGCAAAATATTTTGTTATGCCGATGCGTGATTGTGCTTTAGCTTTCATTGTTGAATAAAACAAATTTTTTCAAATAAGTCTCGTACTCATTTGATTGGCTGTATGAGCCTCACATTTCGCAGACCTAAAACAATGGCAGACTGGGGAGAAAAAACTGAACCCCCACCCCCTCTTCCCCCGCCCCTAGAAGTAAATTATTACTTGATTCACCTCTACGTCTACCTTGATGGTGGAGTCTTAAAAGGTGGAAGTGGACATCAAGTTAGTGGTCTACTTGCTGCTAACTTCAACTAAAAGAGGCCGGACTTATATTTTTGGCGAACAATTTCGCTTCCTTCAGTTTATTTTATACCACTATCCCTATCACACTTAGTACAGCCCCTACCTTTTTGCCTTTGTAGGGCTTTGGGGATTGAAGTTCATTACTGAAGAAACTTTTACGTGCTTGCAGGTCAGTTCACTAGAGGGAGCTTCAAAATAATTTGTATAAAACTCAAGTAAAAAATAAAACTAACTTTTATGCTGAACACACGTAGTTTATTCTTAGATGATAATATTCTGCAACAACATTTTTGAAGCCAAATTCAGCATTTTGTTGTATCGGCTTCGAATAAACTACGTTTGTTTAGCATATATGTATAAATCATTTTTATTTTTACTTTTAAGTGGTCCTACTTTTTTTTAAATTTGCTTAATTGTTTGCTTTTTAGAGCAATAACCAGATTATTAAAAAAAGGTTAGTTTCCAAATTCGAAAAGGTAAATTATTTTCTATACTTTTTAGTGCGTTTTTCGAAGTAGGCTGAAAAAAAAAATTAAATACTTAGCCGGGATTTATGATGGAATATTTTCTTTACACTTAAATGGTAAGTACCACTCAGAAAAAGTCGAATTGAGAAGTCGAAAGTCGGGCTTCTCTGTTGAAGTCTGTTGTTTGTCGGTCATTATCGTGGGTGCCTACAAAATATTAAAACCGGTGCAACCTACTCCCTTATGTTGAGTAGACCCACCCCGAATAAGTTGGCAACTACCTCTAATCCATTCGTTGGAACGTCCGGCTGAACACCTATGGATCTGTGTCACGTGTCAAGTGGGTTACATGATTCAGAGAGAAAAAAGCTCCAATAGTGAGAGAGGCAGATGAACGTGAAACTAGGCAATATTCGAAACGAAAACAATTCGCACTTATTCCAAATTTACAGTGGGGCAGGATTTAAGTCAATCAGCGTCGCGATGGCGATGAAGATAGTCAAAATATTGAAAGTGGAGTCGACAGAAGAATTGCAGAGGTCTTCGCGGCAAGAGCTGCAAGACTCTACGTTCCTCCCCCGCCCTTCCATTTGGTGGAGCTCAGTGGCGCTCTTGCAGACCATTGTCGTGTTGAAGTTGGGGCCACAAAACAAGTATGTTGTGTTGTCTCCTGCAACTGGAACCAGGAGGAGAAAAACAAATCATGCTGCCCTTATTTTACTAGTATGACGCACAGCTACCTAACGATATCACGATTTTATCGACGCTAAGTACCCACTCGCTACCGAAAATATCGTTCGATAGGTACCTCTAGCTAACTACGTACCTATCGCGATGAAGTGTAGTCTTCCAACCATCCATATCACTGATTCTAATTCAAAATATTTGTTCTTGATTATGTAAATATCGTAGTTTTAGTCCGATGCGGTATATTTATAGTAAGACAAGAAGTGAAATCCACTAAGCTATCTTTATTGTGGATGCCTAGTAAGAGTAGCAAGTTTTTCAGTTAGCACAGCCCGGTTCCAGAAACATTAATGTCGTTCGAGCAGATCTGATCTGGTGTTCTATTTTTCCAGCTGATTTGCCATTTTTTTCACTCTTTCTGCCTTTTCCAGCTCTCTGTAGTGATGGGCGATTCCGAATGAATTTCAGAATCGAATACCGATTATGCAAATGAATTTTATAATCGATTATAATTCGAATGGTTTTGCATTCGGTTCGGCAACGGTCACGTTTAGCTCCTGCAATTTTCTGAACTAATGCATATCACCCTGTATGCCAGTTCAGACGCTGTCCAGACATCAACCCATAAGGTTTATTTATAATGAATTTATTTATAATGGACCTTTGGAATCGACCACGAAACAAAAAAAAATACCCCCCCCCCCCTCAAAATTTCATGGGTTGGAAAACTTTCAAGGGACGCAGGATACGAATATCGAATAAAACTATTTCCGTCCGTCCGCGGGTTTTTCCTTAGTTCCTATGAACTAAAATTCACAAAATTTGGTATATGGGTCCCATTTGGGCTCTTGGCCTCGAAGCTCGGCGTTACTGTCACAACTCTAAGGGGGTGAAAAATAGGAGTTGAAATATCCATAGTATCCCTATCTCGGAACATTTTATTTTGAGGTGTGGATATTCTCGCATTTTTAAATAGTTCGATTTTTTCTGAATTTTTGAGACCATTTGAAGCATTCTACGATGGCAAATTCTGTAAAATTTGCCCTAAAGAGCAGCTTATATGGAGGCATCAAGCTGGGCTGAGCGCCCATCACGCTAGACCGCCGTAGCAGAGTGGTCTAGGCACCGGACTCACACATAAAATCAGAGGTTCCAATCCCGGTTGGGGAACACTCACATCAACAATTTCCTTTCAGATTTATGTGTTTCTTTTTGTCATTCAAGCTACCTACTACTTGAGCGCTTGAGCATTCAACGCATGATATTAATTAGTAGAAGCGAATAGATACTAAACTACGGAGAGACTGATCTATACAGAAGGGTTATCTATACAGAGAGCTGTGATCTGTAACAGAAGAGTGCTCTATGCAGACAACTGTGATCTGTAACAGAAGGGTGTTCTACACAAAAAATAAATAAACCGTTGTGTAGAAATTTGCAGCGTTTTTTTAATAACACTTGAGACCCCACTGACATAACTGAAAGCGTCAAATAAATTAATACTACCTACAATAGTATTTACGACGTCAAAAATAAGCGTCAAATAAACGAAGATATTAAGTTTAAAAAAACTTTACGCATGAAAAACGCTGCAAATCCCTGCACAACGGTTTATTATTTTGTACAGAATACCCTTCTGTTACAGATCACAGCTCTCTGTATAGATAATCCGTCTATTATAATATATTATGTAATATTCTACACATATTATTTAGATAGCGGACTCTCCGTAGGATTGTACCTAACCCCGTACTCGTTACAAGGTACCTACCTAAACCGTTGTGTCATAATTTACCAGTATAGGTTCCCCTTCAACGGAGATAGAATAATGAACCGCTGTGTAATAGTTTGCCCATCAATAATACTTCAACGGTTGTTCAAGTTGCAAAAGTACCTATCAACAAAATCCAGCCCCTTCTGGGTAGTTGAGCCGTTGTGTAATAATTCACCGTTGTGTAATAATTTGCCGTTGTGTCATAATTTACCGTTGTGTAATAATTCACCGTTGTGTAATAATTCACCGTTGTGTAATAATTCGCCGGTGTGTAATAATTTGCCATTGTTTAATAATTTACCCATCAATAATACTTCAACGTTTGTTTAAGTTTCAGAAGTACCTACCAACAAAATCCAATAGTCCATCACTTGCCAAATGAAATAATTATCGTAGAACAAACAACTCGACTTCATACAGCCATCCTTGATTACAATCAGGTGCTTCTTAGTGATGAAATCCCGGCCGGATTTATACCGTTTGATTCACGATCGTGTTGACGAAGCTTTTTGGTGCACACGAACGGCTGGACGTACAGTGCTCCGGGTGGTCTTAAAAAATTGTTTAGCTCAAGACAAATTTAATATCGTAAAAATAACCATACCCTTCAATCTAAAGTTTTTGAGATACGGCGTTCTGAAAATTTCAACCCCTATTTTGAACCCCTTAGAGATGACTGACAGTAACGTCGAGCTTCGAGGACCAACTAGACCCCGAACGGAACCTATAACCCGAATTTCATCAATTTTCTTTCATGGTAACTAAGAAAAGTGGCCCGTACGGCGTACGGCGGACAGACAGAAATATTTTTATTGCAGTTTCGGATTCTACATACCTTGAAACGTAAACCATCAAATTTTGAGGGGGGGTAAGAATTTTTTTTTCTTGCTCGATTCCAATGGTTCATTATTGAAAATAATAAACCAAAACGTTTACACAAGTTTTTCATAAATTGCTTGATATCATGGTTCGAATTATTTCTTGGTTCGAACTTACTACTTGGTTCGAATGATTCCACATTCGGATTGTCGACGGACACGTTCCCAGCGGTATGAAGCCTTGTAATTTTCATTCGAATCGAAAAATAATTTGAACTGAAATCATTCGAACTACATGGTCTCAGTAGTATTAAACAATTTTCAATAATGAACCATTTGGAATCGAGCATGGAAAAAAATTTCATATCTCCCTCAAAATTTGATCGTTTCCGTTTCGAGGCAGGTACGTAGAATCCGAAAATGGAATAAAACGCTGCAAATTGTTACACAAAGGTTTATTATTTACCTGTATAGATGCCTCTTCTGCGTAGATCACTGTTTTCTGTGGTCAATACCTACACTCTTTGCCCCCCCCCCCCCCCCCCCCCCAGGAAAGACCTAAATCGAGTACTGGAGCCGGTCCGGTAATTACAGTCATAAAAATGCGCAGGATTGAGGATTCAATCATTCAATAATTTACTATTTGTCGTTATTCACGAAGCACAATATCGCTTGTTCAAGTTGCAGAAGTACCTCCAATAGAATCCAAAAAAAACCATCATTCTTCAAAAGAAATAATATCACAGAACAACCAACTCGACTCCATACAGCCATTGATTATAATCAGGTGTTCCCTAGCAATGTTATATGGGCCGGATTTATACCGTTTCATACACGATCATGTTGAATCCTTTCGGTGCAAACAAACGGCTGGTCGTAATGCGGTCTCTAAAAATTCTTTAGTTCGAGCTTCGAGATCAAGATGGGCTAACAGTAAGCCGAGCTTCGCGGACCAACTAGACCCAAAATGGGACCTGCAAACCGAGTTTTATCAATTTTGGTTCCTGGCAACTAAGGAAAGTGCCGTACGGCGGACGGAGAGAAAATTGTTAATTCCATTTTCGGATTCTACATTACCTTGAAACGGAAACATTTCATTTTGAGAGGAAATTTTTTTTTTTTCATGCTCGATTCCAAAGTTATATTGAAAATAATAAACCAATATGAACCTATTCGGCGAGCGAGTTTCTTGGCACATCAGTATCGACTCGATCCTGCATATTTTTGACCGTTAGGTAGGTAGGAACCTATCATGATAATACCAATATCGGAAGTATTGAAAGAATGTATAAACATCAGTGAATATACTTGTATCGGAACATCACTGACATAAACCAAAGTCTTGGCGAACGGTGGCTGCGTATTACAGTGGAGAGAGATCGCAGTTTTCGGATTTCCTATAACCATGAAACGTGAACCTGAACGAGATGATTTGGGTTCGGACATTATTTTCGTGTTGCTGACTCGATTCCACAATCCCCTCGGTGGATCTCCCACATGGTACCGACTGAAACCAATAAAATTAACTAGTTACCTACCTAAATCCGTGAGCAGGACTTTATAGCATCCCCTACTGACATGCCCATAGGATTTACATTCTGAGGTGTACAGATCCATTTCAGTTTCTGGGATAAGCCCAAACTGCCCGCAGCCTTCATCAGTCCGAGTGTCGCAATCCCAGCATCGCAATCCATCCACTGGAAGAAACAAGTTGTAGATAAGTTGGGCTGCTGGGGCCAAGCAAGGTCTTAGGCGCCACCTAACCAGTAAACAAGCTTTGTTGGAAAACGCTGCAAATTATTACACAACGGTTTATTATTTACCTGTACAGATGCCCCTTCTGCGTAGATCACTGTTTTCTGTGGTCAATACCTACCCTCGAGCTCCCGCCAGGAAATCCCTAAATCGATAACTGGAGCCGGACTGGGTATTGCAGTTTCATAAAAATGCGCAGAATTCAATAATGTTCTATCATTAATAATTATTTGTTGTTATTCGTGAAACATAATGTTTGTTCAAGTTACAAAACCACCCATCAACACAATCGAAAAGAGCCATCATTTTTCATACGAAATAATATCACACAATAACCTACTCGACTTCATACAGCCATCCGTGATTATAATCAGGTAATCACTAGCAATGATATCTGGGCCGGATTTATACCGTTTGACTCACGATCATGTTGACGAAGCTTTTCGGTGCAAACGAACGGCTGGACGTGCAATGGTCCGAATGGTCTCAAAAAAATCTTTAGTTCAAGATCAATTTTAAAACGTAAAAAAAACCCTTCTATTGAAAGTTTTCAAGCTACAGCGTTCGGGAAATTTCAACTCCTATTTTTCTACCCTTAGAGATGACTGACAGCGACGCCGAGCTTCGCGGACCAAGTAGGACCTACAAACCAAATTTCATTAATTTTGGCTCATGGTTGCTAAGGGAAGTGCCTAGTAAGGCGGACGGACAGAAATTTTTTTATTCCATTTTCGGATTCTACGTAGGTAGGTACCTTGAAACGGAAACCACCAAATTTTGAGAGGGGATTAAATTACCAAAAATATACAATTTAGGTGATGGCAATATTTATGTGGAATGAAGCAAGTAAAATGGAATTAGTTCCTTCCAAAGCAGCACCTTGAAGTAAAAGGTTAAAAAAAACGTGGAAACATACCTACCTACTGTGACAATAGTTCCAGAAATGGTTATTATAAAGTAACAAGAAGTCAAGAATTCCTCATGAGTCAGGTAGCCCAGCTCACAAATACCTACCTGCCATCTTATTACATGTGAATCTTCGATATCAGATCTTCCCGAACCCTATGGGCCTACCCGATTCTTACCTTCAGTCAAGATCCACGTGGAGGATGAGGAAATGAAGAGCACATGCAACCATCTGATGGTGATTCTCATCAGAATATCGTACACAATAATAACAACAATATACTAATGAAAACCGTTGATAGGAAACATCAGATTGTACGTAGAACAAATTTATAGTGGATGTTCCTCGTCCCTACCTTATTGTGAATCATGATTTTATAGGTGGGTACAATAAGGTACACACAAAACTGGTACCTACTAATTTTGGTGTAGGAAACATGATTAGGTACCTGAATAACTTCTTATCTCTAATGAATACTTTAATTGTATGAAAGGTGCATTTTTCGAATGAAAGGTCAAGTAGTTACCTTCGTCAGGATATTTTTAACAAGCACAAAGAGAAAGCACTGGTAAGATCATCAAGTAAGTAGAGTACTTACCAACTCCTAAATCTCCCCGCCACCATTCAGTTTTCTTGAAGAAGGGGTTTTTAAAAGGGCTAAACCACTTCATCTGTACTATTTCGAAATTCAAAACTTCAAGGATATCGAACAATTATCTACCTACTGCCCCTCGCGACATTCACACAGCAATGAAGCATTCACTATCAGCGACGAGGACAAGCCCTTCGAGCCTTACCTAGACGCCAGTCAGTTTGGAGGTTCATAGGTACTACTTATGTACATTGTACATGCTTACCACCAAGATATTGGTAACTTGTCAACATCCATTATTATTCGCATGTCGTCTTCAAACCTTTTCGCCTGTAAAACTATTATAAATAGGCTTCATATTCTAATGAAGTGAAGAGCTGAAGTGAAAAGCTTCTACGGATTCTATCAGTGGTGAAGAGCTAATCGCTGGTAGGGTAAGCACATGCAAGCTTCAACATGGATTGTATTGGTAGGTACCTGCAGAGACGAGAACTTTTACACAAACTGGGATTTAGGCCGGTCCTCCACTGGAAGCGATACCGAGTGACCAAGCGATTAGGCGATGAGAGGCGACTTAGAGGAAGCGACGCGAGGCGACTGGGGTCCTCCATCAGAGGCGACTAAACACGTCTATCAGTGCAGTTCCGTGAAAATGAAGTGCGGGGTTGTGGTGGTGGACCAATCCCATCCCTACGGGATCCATCGCTCGTCGCTTGGAATCGCTCAAATATGCGTGCAGTGGCAGTTTATGGGTTCATCCTTTGAATCATTAACCGACATCCACTGGTGGTGATCGGACTGGTGGTTGAGTATAATTTTTGAAATAATTGCTTCTTGAGAGATGTGCAGACAATCATTGTTTCTTGAGATCTTCATTCCCACGAAATTGCAGATTTCTCCCAGTTCCTTAGCATTGAAAGTTGATTTCAGAGCTAATATCAGTTTCTTGACTTCTATCCTCTCCAGTAATAACCAAGTCATCCACAAATATTATCAACCATATTCCATCACCATGGTATAAACAAAGTCGTATTTGGAACGGTACCACTTTTCTTGGCAAACTCGTCGAACGTATCATTAGTGGTGGGCGTTATTGCTATTTTCAGAAAACGACAACAGGCTGTTGGTTGCCCAAGAATAACTACTGTTGTCAATAACAGTTGTAAGTAACAGGCTGTTGTGTCTTTCAAGGCACAACAGTCTGTTGCTGATAACACCTCTCGTTGTGGAAAATATGGAAGTTTTTTCGTTTTCGGTGTTTTTTGATAACGCAACAGGCTGTTGTTGATAACACCTCTCGTTGTGGTCCTTTTTCGTTTTCGGTGTAACTCTGCGATGCTAACTCAACTAACAGGCTGTTGTTGATGAGCTGTTGATAACACCTCTCGTTTTGGACGCTTTTGGAAATTTTTCGTTTTAACAACTCCTACAACAGTGCAATACAAAAAAAGAATTGCTTCGTCAGAAAGAGGGGTGGTTTGAACAGGAAAGAAATAAATGAGCGTTTGAAAGAGGCATTCCAGTGAAATATGTATAGGGTGTTCAGAAGACTGCAGGAGCTCACCCAATTTGGCTTTGGTACCAGCACAGCCCACTCGATCGGTTTCTGTAGCTTCTTCAGACAACAAAAAAATGAAGGTTTCCACACACACACCGAAATGTCAGTTATTTCCAGGGAATCATTCTTTATAATACCATGGTTATTTCGAATTGGAAAAACTGGGTAACTAGGTGAATACCAAAGTAACAGTTCTCTGACGACAGTTTTACATCTGAGGTTTGTCACGCCACTGTGGAAGTAAGCTGTTATAATTACAACTGTTATTTCATTTTCTTGACAAGAGTTGCTTCGTTTTTTATCCGCAACTGTTGTAGCAACACTGTTGTGCGTTTTCCCATCTCTACGTATCATTCCATCTCCGTGGTGATTCCTTCGAGCCATATAATGCTCGACAAAGCTTCAAAACTTGTCCTTGTTTGGTCTGGACGCCTTCAGGTGGTTTTATGTAGATTTATGATTCCAAGATTCCATTGAAAGGCAGATGGAATATCGAGCTGATAGATAGGCCACTGTTTTTGAACTGCAACAGTTAGCATAGTTCTTATCGTTGACAGCGTAGTTCATCGTAGCGTACCTAGAGATGTGTCGGTCATGAGTGACCTTGTCTCAAAGACCTTGTCTTTCAAGTGAACTGGTCCCAAATGACCTGCCGAGGGAATTTCGCAGTTCACCCGTTCGCCGTTCACTAAGGTTCCCCCGAGTCTCGGGCCCTTCCATCCCACCAACCGGTGCAGGTAGAGGTCACCAGTTCGCCGTTCCTTTTGACAGTTCAGTTCGCCCTTATCTCACTTTTTATCTCAATCGTCAATCCCACAGTCTACATTCTTTCCTATCCAGTGCAATTAATCGGGACATTTTTGTTTGTTTTGTGTTTTGTGAATAAAATTTCATTTTTTGTAAGGAGTCATTTTCATAAAGCAACTACTTATCCTGTGATGTGTATTTAATTTGCAGTCCCCAAAAATATGTGATTTTTGTTATTTTCCTAATTTCGTTATTGAAAAATATACATATTTTTTTCTTTTTGAGAAAATGGTCGTAGTACTTTCATTGATTCTCCTACTTAACCTTACTAGGTAAGCTTTAAAAAATATTTATATGAATAAAATTTTTTACTAAAGCTTCTCTTTGGATAATTCTATGAATTCAGCAGAAAAATGTTAATAAATGAGGCTAGAGTTGGCCCGTACTGAGAAATTCCTAGCAGGTCGCAGGTCCCGCTCGCACACTACCTGTGGACAAAGTGAACTGGTGACCTTCTCCAATTGAGAGGGAGATTGGGCTCGTACTGAAAAATTCCTAGCAGGTCGCAGGTCCTGCGCGTTCACTTCAAAGTGAACTGGTGACCTTCTCCCACTGAACTTGTCTTCGAACTGAGTGACCTGCTGGGAGTCAACTCACTCAGGTGAACTGGGTTTACACACCAAGCGTACCTACATGGGATTTATAACATTCGGCTCCTCCTGAACTTGAAAACCCCTGGCCACGAGCCTAGATTTATTTGTTCCATCTTCTTTGGTGCGAAAAATCCATTTTGTCTCGATAGCTTTTTGCCCAAGTGGCAAAATGCAAGGTTCCCAGGTGTCCTGTTTATCTAGGGCGGAAACTTCATTGTGGATAGAATCATTCCACTCAGAATCCTTGATTGCTCTACTTCTGTTTCTACCTACTTTCTACCTACTTCAAACATTTCATCTTCTTCTACGTACATTTTCTTCTTTAAACACAGCTTCAGAATTTTTAATTATTCCTAAATACTTATCGCTCACATATTGAATAATGACTGAATGAGCTCTTGCGTCAGGGACCTCATTAAAATAATAATACTTTTATAGTATTAATTGTTTTATTAAACATAGACAAGAACGACAAAGCTCATGTATCAGTACAACAACGAATGAGTGAAAAAGGTCAGGAGCTTTTTCTGATGGTCAGCTGACTCTCAGAAAACCGTAAGAAACCACTCATGATCCAATACAATTTTGGTAGGGTGGAAGACCCAGCTATTGGACAGGCCCCAGCTATTGGACACCTCGCGTTATTTTCTGATTTCATAAGGTTTTAGGCGGGAGTTTCACGGCGCCACTATTTTTATTGATTAAAGGAACTTCCCTAGATTGCGCTGATGTGCTTTAAAAACATTCAGGATAGTCATAAAATTTTCAGTTCGCTCTGAAATCTCGGGAGCGTTGGATCAGACGAGTTCCTTGTGAATTTGATAAGGAATCGACACGCATTCATTACGTTATTTTCATACTATTCCATTGATTTTATGATTTCTTTTTGTTTGTCCCCATTACCCAAGTACTCCAAGTAGTTTACCTAGCAGTTGGTGTGCAGAAATAGTAGTTTTATAGTTTTTAACTAATTATAATGAGGGTGTCCAATGGCTGGATCCAGAAAGTTGATGACGCCCAGCTATTGGAGGGGTGTCCAATAGCTGGTTATGTGTTGATTTTCCGTAGGTTCCAGCTATTGGACAGGGGCAAATAATTAAGAGAAACTCTCTTTTCACCCCCTTTCCGTTCATTTAGTGGGTCTCTAACCTAAGTACTTATTTCTTAGACACAGAAGACGAAGACGAAACCTAAAAACGCTGCAAATTATTACTTAACAGTTCATCATTTACCTCTACAGATGCCCCTTCAGCGTAGATCTGTATCATGCCCCTTCTGAGCTCTCCCAGGAAAGCCCTAAATGGAGTACTGGAGCCGACCCGGGAATTACAGTTTCGTAAAAATCAGTAGGTATGTAAAACGGCAAAATTCAGATGTAGTTCTGAAGGTAAATTGTTGATGTGGAGTGAAAAATATGTTTTTGTTCCCGGCTAGGATTCGAACCTGCAACTTTCATTGTGGGATTACCGGGCTCAACCAACTGAGCTACGGAGCACGTTGGTACGAGGCAAGTGATGTGCGCTCTCAATCCAGGTGATGTGCGCTCTCAATCCAGGTTGATGCCTGCATACACGCTGCTCTTTGGGGCAAATTAAATGTCATGACAACTTTGTAGAATGCTCCGGATGGTCTCAAATATTCAGAAAAAAATCAAACTATTTTAAAATGCGAGAAAACCCTAAACCTCAAAATACCATTTTCCGAGATAGGGATACTGTGGATAATTCAACCCCTATTTTTCATCCCTTAGAGTTGAGTGACACTAATGCCGAGCTTCAAGGACCAACTAGAGCCCAAACGTGACCCCCATACTCAAATTTCGTGAATTTTGGTAATTGGGAACTAAGGAAAAAGCCGCGAACGGTGGACGGACGGAAATCTGTTTTATTCAATATTCATATTCTACGTCCCTTGAAACGTAAACCGTGGAATTTTGACGGTGACGACACTGGTTTTATCCCCCCCCCCCCCCGATACATTTATTTTTAGCTAAGAAGGGAGCAAGCAACGTATCGAGGTGGATTGTGCTCCAGCTAAGAGTACCATAACTATGACGTTTTCTTTCTCAGCAACTGGGGACCTCATACCACCGATTATTGTTTATCCAAACAAAAGAATCCCCAAAGAGATCAAAGATTCAGCTCCAGATGATTGGGGAGGCGGCCGTAGTGACAGCCAATGGATGACATCCGAGGTTTTTTTTTTTTTAGTTTATCTCAATAATTGTCAACCGCTATGTGACTATTAATAACATCAAGCGAACAGTTATTATTTTTTTTGACGGCCGTAAGAGCCACTTGGCATTCCAAATACCTCCTTCCTTAGTACCTTCACATCCAAATACCACGAGACTGATACAACCTGCTGACGTAGCAGTGTTTAAGCACCGAGAGAGAAGAACTGCCCCGAAAACCCAGTTTCTCGAAGTGTCCAATAGCTGGGCACCTGGGTGTCCAATAGCTGGGGTATGGTGTCCAATAGCCGGGGTAAACAAGTTTTTCAGCATAAATTGATAAATATAAAAATAATTTACACTTGATTTTAAAAACTGAGTAGTGCAATCGACTGCTGAGGTCTTGTAGATGACGAGGAAAAAGTCGGGACCCTGAGAAGGGAATGGGTGAATTTTCAGGAGCATCGGAAGTCAACATTTCACCTTAGGTGTCCAATAGCTGGTTCCTTCACCCTAAGCCTAGAAGGGTTTGAGTTTGATAATGGTTGGGAATCGAGAAGGCAGTGGGTTTGTTCAGGCAGACAATGCTGTACTAGTCCAGGATGAAGCTGTGTTCTGAAAATGAGGGGATAGAACTATCCAGGATTGAGTCCAGAACTGTGCGTGTCTGCGCACTGATGATTCCAAACAGATCGAGTGCGCATGTGCAGGATCAACAGCCCTCGAAAAAATCCAGAGGTTCTTTTGGACAGACAGTTCTGGATCGTTCCGGACAGTTCGATCTGAACCACGCCTTTTTTTGTGTGTTCAGACAGCGCCAGGACTGGTACCTACTGGATCGAGAGTTGGTGTTCGAACAGACAGTCCAGGGCCATTCGGGACTAGTTCTAGCAGTCCTGGATTCTTTCAAGGACTGTTGATCCTGCATATGCGTACTCGATGCTTCTACCCTCAGCTTATGTGGAAGGTTGCAATGCTTCAGGTTATCCATTCAGAATCATCTGTGCACGTTTGACAGTCACACTTCTGGATTCAATCCTGGACGGTCCTATCCCCTCATTTTCAGAATGCAGGTCCATCCTGGACTGGCACACGACTGTCTGCCCGATCAAACCACATGATTGATAGAACTAGTCCCGAATGGTCCTGGACTATCAGTCCGTACAGCCAACTCTCGGTCCAGGACCAGTTCTGGCGAAGTTTGAACCCACAAAAAGGGGTGCGGCTTGGATAGAACGGTCCAGAACTATCCAGGGCTGACTGTACAAACAAAATGCATGGCCAGTTTCTCATCTGCCCTGATATTGTATGTATTGGATTGACGAAAACTGGCTTTGGATAGTCAGGAAAACTGTAGGAACAGCCTGCCATGGATAGTAGTGTATTTACAGTCCAAAAAGAGTCCAAGAATCACTGCAAACCGCCAATCGCCTTTCTGAAGGTCAGATAAGTGTCAGATGGTCACTGCAAAAATAAGCCTATAATACTAGAATTATTATCACGTTTCTAACGGTGATAATAATTCCAGTAGAAACCCAAAAAATAGGTCCAACCATTCTAAATATAACTCCTCGACGGATCAATTACAAAAAGCCAAATTGAAAAAAAATCAAGAAGATAATAAATACTCCTATACAGTAGGGTATCAGGATAGAAATCTGAAAAAAAAAACAATCAGCAGTCACCAGTAAGACCCTTAACCTGAAGTACCTAATCCTTGGAGATCTTCACTCTCAAGGAAGTGTTAGGAATATGTGAGCTTCAAATGTTTTACTTTTACTTGATTTGCTTCTGCCTTGGGTTAAGCATTTTTTTAGAGGGGGAACTGAGTTATACTGTTCATGGATTGAAAATTAAAGAATTACTTATGTAGGTACCAACCAGAACACGGAATCCTATTTTTTACTGGTTCATCAAACTACGGCTAGAGCGCTCTGACCGACAAGCCAGATATTCCCACACTCCCACAGTTGCTATTGGTTTCCTATTACTATGCTATACTACTCTGTGGTTGGCTCCTGGAAAATTTTGTTGATTGTTGTGCTGTCGTATCTGTTGAAGTTTGTCACGGTTTTACGGAAGTGAACAATAATTATTCAGTGAATTGTTAATTGAGCTCGAAGGACGTTTTATTTTTCCAGACCTTTCTATCTATTCTTCGATTATAAATGTCGGCCCTTCACTCGAAACAGAAATCTTCCTGTCTTCACTCTACTGGATGAAGTTATGACCTGTGCATTCAACTAATGTGAGTTGAACTCATTGCTTTTATCCATTTTTCGTTCAAATTTCTACAGTCAGTGAAACCCAGTTTCATTTAAGTGCCAGTATGCCCGTTCAGTGCTGGGAGACTTACTAATTTTGATAAGTATGAATTTGGTTCATTCGGATTCAGCTAATCGATAAAGGGCTGGTCCAGGTCCAGCCCAACTGTGCTGGGTGTAGGTGCCTTGCACCGATCGCTTGTTTTACCTATTATTATTATTATAGTTGTTCTAGTTTACCTCGCGTGACCTGCTGGTTCATGATTTATCCGCTTTTTAGTTCTCAAGTAGCTGAGCTGAATGCTACGTTATTTTTAACTCCCCAAGTTCAGTTCCAGTCGCTCTTGAGACTGTGCATTCCCCAGGAGATTGTTGGTATATACCTACTCCTTTATATAATTGCCTACTACCATACCTTGTGTAACTTCACTAGGCTTTCGCCGGTAAATCATGGGTATAGAATAGGTGGATTGCTTGTCAGCTGTGGCCGTCAGTGTATTCATATCATCTACATGTATTTTGTATTTGATGTGAGGTATGTACCTACGATCTGCGTGCTGTTAGAATTTATCAAGTCTTAACGGAAAACGCACTCATGCGGAGTTGAGTTGTGACTGTCTGCTGCCAATAAATGCCTACCATAGTAAAACACAACACACACACACACACACACACGCACATGTATTTTACTATGTGCTACCATAGTAAAATACAATAGCCACTATATTGTATTTTACTAATGTAACAGCTCCACTAATCCCTGTGGACTTCTAAGTTCTTCCAATATTAACGGCACAGCTGGGCTTTCCCATGTGAGAAAAAACGAGCTTGTCTAAAAGCATGGTGTATGTACTGTGTACTGGTACTTTAGCTTCGTTCTTAGTGGGCGTTCTGACAGTTCTCGAACTCATAAGAACTGGGACGGAAAATCCCGGGGCGTTCCGGAACTTGAGGAACCGCGTTCTGCACTGCGAACGATTTCAGAACTGGAAGTGGAATAACCGCGCATGAAATAAATGCGCATGCGTCACCTACGTTCTTGAGTTCCAGTTCTGACAGTTCCGAAAAAAATCGGGGACTGTCAGAACCGTTCGGAACTGGATTCGCAAAACACTGCGAACGCAGAACTCGGCGTTCCGGAACTGGGCGTTCTGGCACTGCGAACGACAAAACTCGACTGCGCTTGCCCAGAACCGTTCGGAACTGGCAGAACGCACACTGAGAACGAAGCTTTAGTGTTACTACTCTTTAGGTGTGGAATAGGTGTGGAGGCTATGAGAAATGCCATGGAACGCATCCTTTGTGCACTCTGTAGACAGATCCGTTCCTTTGGGTCAGTCTGTTCCTTCAGTCCTAATCCGTTGATACTATTAACTTGTGATGTATATATATTATTATTATGTATATGTTTGTAGTATCCATGATGCCATCCTAGAATGGTTCCAAATTCATGTGCCCAATGGATCCACACCCACATAGTCGTTGTGATTGGCTGAAGAGGAACGGATCCACCACAACCGATCGTTTTCGTGGTGATGGCTATTTTGAATCCGATTATCGCCTCAGATCTGATGAAACGTCTGGACTTCTCTAGTGGATCTGTCTATAGAAATAGAGAGCTGGGGAGGGGTTATTTCTAATAATTTACTATAGGAATCTAACAAACGAAAAATCCTGTTTTAGAAAAATGTGCGGGTTATCGATTTCAAGAAAAGAAACCAACACAATGTGGGTTCAACTGGACCCATTTTGGTATTGCTATGAAACCAGTTTTAGAGACAGCTATTTTTTAATTGAGTTTTTAAAATTAGTTATTGATAGGAGAACTTACCATTTTGGCAGGCCACAGAGGTTTTAGTAAAGTAATATTATTAATAATTAATAACCAATGCATGGTGTACCACTTACCTACATTGTGTTACTGACGTTTAATTTTCTTCTGAATCTGGTCTTTTCAGACGATGGTTCGAGTTATCTCAGTACATCATTTTGACAGCCAAGTTATCCAGACCTGCGAAGAACCATTAGCTGCTACATCAGCACCACCAGACAGGTTAAGGATGTAATCAAGCTACCTAAGAACCGTAGAAAAGTGGATTTCCTCTCAAAAACAAATCAAATTTTCCTTGGAACATTGTGATCTCGTTAGGTTATACATATAATCCATTCAAAACAATTCCTGAACTGACAGCAGTTGGTACCAGTTTACAGCTCTTGACACATAATGTAGGGTTTTGGAGCACTTGGGGCGGAGCGAATGTGAAGCGGGCGAGAGGCGCTTGTTTTGCAGGATGAGGGAATTCAGGGGAAACTTGGAGGTTTCAGTTGATCACCATGCTTCAGTTGGTCAGTGCCACAGCCATATGCGCCCTTGCAGCAGAGGGGTTATTACACGGAATGGAGAAAAGGATGCATTGAGTGAATCCCTACCATCTCAAACCCGAGAAAGTGTCAATAGATTCATTCAGTTTTAGCATGGTGGGTAGCTCTTGCAATGACCTACCGGCCGAAAATCATCACGAAACGAAAACGCTGTTAAGTCCTTGTCACATGGGTTTATTATTCTATTGGACATACGTACAGAAATGTTGGCTGTTCATTTTTGTTTCTTTCATGTGAAATAATTGAAATAGCTATTTCTGATGGTTTCCACCAATTTTGGACCCCAAAACACGAATTAGGTACGATTTTTTTTTTCAAATTACCTTTGATCATTGGTAATGCCATTTAATCGTCTTGATCCACGTGTTGACACTTTTTCTGTGTTATCATACAAACTGATGGTGATTTCAGACGATTTCCCAGGTTTTTGACTCATAAAAAATCAGTTTTGGGAGCTGAACCTTTGGTAGAACCTCAATTTTCCACTTTTGGTCAAAATCGACTTCATATTCGGTCTTCTCGTCCCCAAAAACATGGAAAAAGATACCTCAAAAGCTCTTGTTACTAACATGTCACTAAAACGCAAAAAGTACCTATTTTTGTGCACATTTTCACTCATAACACCCCTGGGTATATTCCGATCGTGCTGCAAAGTTTCGGGACACAACTAGGGCCCAAATGGAGCATGTGTGCGAAAGAACGATTTTTTTAGACCAAAAATGAAGCCGGTATGCGTGATACGGCGGACGGACATTGCATTTTTGGAATCTACGCACCTTGAAACGGAAAAGAAAAAATGTTGAGGTGTTAGAAAAAATTTTTGCTGAGCGAATACATAGGTGTATTATTCGTAGAATAATAAACCAAAAGCGTTATGGAAGTAACTGCCACGCAAACTAAATCACTTGCGATGAATCGTGAAAACCCATTTCAAAGAATAAAAACGGATTTATTGAAAGGTAGCCTTCCCACTAATGCACGAAAAATACACTGTTATACCGGTTTCAAACCATGGTCAGTAACAAATAATAACTTATTATTGTGTATTAGTAGAAATAGGCTACATCTTGGTAACTCCGTTTTTATTATTTTTAAGACCCACACTCGCTCTGCCTAGCTCGCCTTGGCTTACCGCACTTGTAGAGCTTCCGCCTGCCGAGTGGGCCTCTTTGCAACCAAAGCAGCTTCAAACTCAGTAGTAGTAGGTGTAGCTAAATATGTACCTCTTCCAACGATATCTTACAAAAAATGGATCCACTCGCAAATTGGTCCACCAAAAAAATTGAGCCATCGTGGGTCAGAAAATTGACCCACGAGGACTTAACCCCAACTCCCAACAAAATTCGAGCCATTTTGAGCCATTGGGTCGGGAGTTATGTGGATTCGACGTTTGCGCATGCACAGTCTCACTACTGATCCTATTGCAACGAAATTCATAGGGGACTAACTGGGAAGTCAATTTGGACCACTGGGTCGTCAGTTATGGCGATTCGTAGAAATGCGTACACACACACTCAACTACCTGAAGGAGCTGAAATTTAAATTTTTTTCTTGATTCATGTTCAGCATGGTCAAAAATGGGGACATCTGCAGCTACGCAGCTATTCCTACAGCTTTGCTCCAGTCACCCATGAATGTTTTCATATTAAAATACCTAAAAGGCCTCGTTCACCTGCACCCTCAATTATGCTGTCCAGGTTGGGTATACTCAAAGGTCAGCTCTGTATCTTAGACAATGCTGCAGACTTATACGGTATCTATTAAGAAGAATCTGGGGTTCAATATGTGCCCCTACTTTCAAGCTCGACAGTCATTTATCTGTTAAAATATGGTTAGCGTTTGGAAACCTCAAAATCTTTCATCTGCTTCTGTCGACTATCACTAACCCCCCCACACACACAGATTTATCAAGTTAAAAAAATGGATGGCACATACAGAACTATAACACAAGGGAAACAGTTCCGTATGTGCCCCCACGCTGTTGGTGTATGTGCATGAGTGGGGTATATAGATCGCTCTTTTGCATGAAAAGTGGTCTTCAAGGGACAACCCCCCATCAATCCTTTTAGACGAAAATATAGGTATAGATGAGTGGGGTGTACATTAGGGAAATAGTTCGGTATATGCCACCAGGTTTTAGAGTGAATTTTTCGTTGTATGGGGCTTGTGATAAAAATATGTATGGCAAAGACTACACCCAGAATCTTTATTCATTTTTCTGTAGTATACGTGTTGGCTTTTAACCTGATAGTTGTTGTTGTTTTTTTTGTTGCTTCACAGGATTCTTACTGCTCTCCCACACCATGTCATTGAAGTGCATGATCTGACTCAGAGGGGTCAAACGCCTTTTTCCTTCCCCACGGTTGACCGCGTCCAAGAGCTTCGCTACTGTGTCACAGGTATCTGAGGGATTAATTACATATTGATTTTGCTTCTCATAGATAAATTGTGAAAGAGAAAAAAAATGTTTACAAATTCGTGGAGATGGGCTACTAAGGTCATAAGACGGTTGAACTGCACTGTCGAAGCTCCCAAGCCTGCACCAACAACTAAGAAAAAGAAGCCTTCAGTTGCTCAGCAGATGGCAGATTATCTTCAGACTTCTGAGCTCTTCATGACGCACTATCCCCATATTAATCCAAAGTTGCTAAAAGAACGGGTGTCTGCGCCGCACAGTGTGTACTGCATGAGCGATTCAGCTGCTGATACTATGTTCTCGGCCATCAGGGATCATCTCAACCCAGACACCCCTATCATTGAGCTTTACCCCGGTCTGGGCCTCATGACGCGCCATCTCCTCACTCTGAAACCAAATAAAATCCTCGCCTATGAAAGTGACGCGTATTTCAAATCAGTAATGGACTCTCTCGCTGCAGAGAACCCGGGTGTGTTGGAAATTCGAAAATCTCACTTTCTGAAAGTGTGGAGGGACGATTACAAAGACAAACTCGATGGTGGCAACAGAGTCAAAGATTTTCTTCCAGGCATAGAAAGGAAAGTGTGGGAGTCAGATCCAGCTGTCCAAATTATTGGAGTTGCTGCAAACCCTAGATTCTTTCAGTATTTCGTCAACAGCACTGCTTTCCAGAGTAGCATATTTGCGTTTGGGCGCCCGGAACTTTACTTAACGGTCCCCCCTGATATCTTTTGGCATATCAACTGCGCTGCTGTATCCATGCCAACAAGGTATTCGAAATACGTGCTCTTCAATTTGTTTTTCGATTATGAAATGTTATGCGATATTCATGGAAAGTGTTTTGTACCATGGTTGAAACGAGGCGATCGAAAAACTCTTTTCCTCAAAAACTATGCTGTGAATAGAGAAAACTACTGCGTTATGAAAGCAGTTCCAAAACGGGATCTCTTAACTGTTTTGCCTCCAAATTTACTGAGATCACTTTGGTTTTTCGTGTATCAAGGAACTTTGACGACACGAAACAAAGTCATACCCTATCTAGAGAAATGGATTCCAGGCTGTGGTCCAGTATTCATTGCTCAAGGTCTCACCATATTTACGGATTTCCGGGACCTGAACTACAACGAACTGCTAGATGTGTTTCTAACATTTGTAAGTTTGCCTGAGTATGAAGAATGTCCGTTCCACGCTGCCATGGACTCTTTCTTCTATAAGGCAGATGACGAGAGCCTCAATGATGCTATGGACCTTGCGACATCAGACCACAGTGAATCAGAAAACGTAGCTAGTTCCTGAAATACTGTATTATTGTGTGAAAATGAGGTGTGTACTGTTGTAGATATTGTGGTCTTGTCTGTTATCGTAAGTTGTATCTTCAGCCGCCATGTTACTTCATTGTACGTTGAATAGTAATTTCCAGACAAAAATAAATGTTCCGTTGAATGAAATGATGTTTTAAATTTTTTTTCAAATATTGTGTATGCTTTCCACGTATCGACTAGTTTTTGCATCACATCAAATTTCGGATGCGTGTTGATCTATGCCCGGTACACCACCCTCACGTCATTTAGAAGTACTTAATATAAATTTGTCTTTATCGCCTGAATGAAGCATATCCCAGCATACCTAGCTGAAAGGCCTTTTAAAAATATGATGCAGGTTTAGTTTGGCCTTTGAATAATTCAAACTCTAATCAAGAGTTAAACTACGCTAGGCTCGTTTGTTGACACATATCCCGTAATCAGCACTGGTAGAACGCACCCGACACGACACAGTGAGATTCACAAATGCAGAACGCATGCAAGAAGATACACAAATGTAGGGCACATACGCAAGGAGCACCTTTTTTTGTGCCTACCCACTTGAGCTAAGGAAAAAAGAAGCATGTCAAGGCGAGTAATTTCCTTGGGTTCAAGATTCTAGTAGATTGATGATTATTGTGTGTAAATGATATGTGTCGATAGGGCAGTGCATCCAGGTTCGTGTAGCTGTAGGACGATTTTTCGTCTGTGGCCTGTGGAAGAAGAGGTATTAGGTACGTTCCAACGCCCAAAAGTTCAGCAAATTATATAGTTCTGTGCAGTTGCCCTACGCAGACTTAACGTGTTACTTCGGTTTTTAGTTCACCTAAAATTTGTCTTGAATGGTGTTCCTTTGCTCTGAGTGTTGCACAGAGTTCATGTACTTTCTGCATTTTTCCAGGAGGGGGTGGGGGGTGTCTTGCACTGAACTGGAAAGGCTGTCCTCTGCCTTGTGTAACCTCCCTAATTATCATTGCCCTGCTTCTTCCAAAGCGGTCACTAGCCTCCCAACACCCGCCATCTCTACATCACCTCTACTCATCAGGTTATCTTACCATTATCGGTTTTCACGCTAGTACGTACCTAGCGCTGTGTCGGAGTAGTTATAGGCGTTCCAGGGATTCATTTCATGCACTTATAATATTCTGAACTTTTCAGTTCATGAACGGAAATTGTGCGTGAAATAATTGCAGTGTTGGATGGTACCTATTACATAGCTACAGATTTCCCGTTATGTTATTGTTGGCCTAGTGAGCATTCTTCTGGAAGAGCCCGACCCAAGTTATCATGGAATTTCCCCTTCTACCACTTCACTATACGGATTATTCATTAATAATCCGTCACAACCTCAGCTTTACAGTGGTTTTAGCGAGGCAATAGAATGCGTTGACGACTGTGATGTTGCTCAACATAAACATTACAGTTCCCACTGAATTGTTAGGGATTTTAGTTTTGAAAGTCCATCCAAACTGAAACTGGACACTGTAGTTCGATAGCACATATTGACAGTAATTTATTATTTGAACTTGAATTGGGTTGAAAGATGGATCAAAGTTCGAAATAGTTATTGGAGGATCATCCATAGGAGGTTCTCAAGGAAGAAGCAGGGGCGGTTGGACAGATATCCTCAGGGGATTTCTTGGGGTTTTTAATTGTAGCTACCAATATCTAACTATGGAGGCTCGTAAACAGGCCTATGCAATGGGGGGCTACTTATCAACAAAAACGAACCACTTGAAATATTGAGTATGTACCTAGTGTGGTCAACTGATGCAATCATATTATCGAAGTTTGGAGAGAATTAAATTATTAACAGGCTCTGTGGTCTGAAAAGCTTCATGATAATTCAACACATATCATTTTTGAGATTGTTCGTGGTAAAATATTGTAACTGCTGGTCCTCCTCCATATCAACCATTTACTCAGGTTGACCTTATTCTTGAAATCCCTACAAAAAATACCTAAATAAGAAACTATCATCATTGGAGAGAAAAAAGAATAAATAAAAACAACAAATCTGCAGAATTTAGCTCATGTTCCTCATGCTTTAGGCTCAGTGTAGAATCCGTACAGGTGATTTTCGTTGGGTAGAATGTTGGGATGAATCCTTTGCAGGAAACTATGTTGCCACTATGGAGAAGAAACAGACCCGCCAGGGCAAGGAAGTCACCTATGCCCGCGTTTACACCAACTGGGATAAGTGTCCGGAGTCTGATTCGGAACAAGCCATGCGGGCTAGGATAGCTGGACGTGTGACGCCGAGCAGCTCTCAGACTGGGGCGGACATCTTGGAAATGATCGAACTACCTGTGAGGTTCCCAAACGTTACAACTATGACCTGTTGTCAGGTTAGTGGATGAGTTATACTGTTCTAATGTTGTAATCGCACACGAGAAGCAGTTTCAAAGTACGATAAATGTATTTTCTGGCAATTAATAGTTTTTCTTTCAATGTAAATTCAATTTGACAGATGATGAAACTCAATTATAGGTATACTTTCTTTGTGGGAGCGATCCTGAAAACTTTTTGTACTTCTCAGTCAACATGAGAAGGTTCGATCCAGCATGCTTGAGTTCACGAACTAATTCGGCGCACTCGCTCTGAGCAGGCCTTAGTGGGCTGTGAAGCGTTCCAGTGAGGTGGTTAAGTTCACATAGGTACTGTTTTACCCACCCCGAGTTCTTGAAGCGGCTCATGAACTTCTTGCTCCAAACGGAGGGCAGGGTTGTGAACCAAAACTCGAAGATAACTTCACTGATGTGTATAACCTCCCCAAAATTTGAATTTACCTGGTCTTCTCACATGAATAAAAATTATTGTTGCTTCCATTTTGTTAGTCTTTTATTAGGAAGGTTCTAGTCCAGGCATTCCAGTGATTCAGTTCATAAACCGAAAAATGCATGAACTCATCCCCACCACTTCGGTTCTCGCACTGAACTAGTACATGTTCAGGGTGCTGGAACATTTCGACAATTTGTAGTTCAAAAACTTGTAGTTGACAGTTATACACTTTTTTTTAATATCTATTCCTGTATCGAATTGTTGAAACTGGATGCCGTATCAGCCGCTCTTTGAATACAAGGGCTCTAATTTTGAACCAATAAATTATCAATATGAATGTGAAACAATCTGGAGAATTATGATTGTTATTTGTAACTTGTCTGGAACATTTCTGACATGTCAACATTCAAATCACTCATAGTTGTATAGGATGGATTTCCTTGTTCTGATATACCTGCTTACGTTTTGTATTCACAAAAAGAAAACAGTTTCAGATATTTTTCGTTGGTAGACAGTTATTTGTTAATAGAAATCGACGATTTACAATACACTATAGATAGGTAGGTGCTCAGTGCTCACAACCTACACGGTGCTGGGGTGTGTTGGACGTGCTGAGTTGGTGCTCAGGTCGTTGGATCTACTGCAGTCTGTGGAAGGCCCGGAACATGGTGGAAAACTCACAAACACGTTGATGCCTTCTCAACTACCAATATCTGGCCAAAAAGTAAACGTTTTCCACGTATACGTTTGTACTTGTGCAGGTCAAACAGTCCCCCCCCCCCCCCCCCCCCCCCGGTCAACTTTTCAATTGGACTGATGTGGGGGTGCTAGATTTCACCATTGTCATGCTCAGTAGCAGGAATGAGTACCAGATCCTGAACAGATAAGTAAGAATGCGTAGGAACCGTAAAAATTTGTTTCATCAAAATCGTTTGGGCACCTCTGAAGCAAGAATGATCGTGAAGCTCTTGAGCTGCGTTTACACTGCGCCAGTATAAGTCGCGAGTGGAACTGGTGGGACTGATTTGTGTGTTGTGCGGAGATTCGACGCGCTGTCGGTCCCCAGCCCAAATCAAAGGCCACTCTATCTAGTAACCTGTTGTGTGATCTCTCGCGCGAGTTGTTGCGCATATGAATATGGATCAAACGCCCAGCGTTGAACTTACTGAAAAAACGCTGCAAATTATTACGCGTCGGTTTATTAGTTTACCTGTATATAGCAGAGGTGCACCTTCTGCACAGACCACTTATTTTCTTTGGTCAATACCTACCCTCGTGCTCCTCCCAGGAAAGCCCTGAATTGAGTACTGGAGCCGGCCAGGGAATTGCAGTTTATAACTAAAATGCGGTAGATTCAAGATTTCTATAATTTATCGTTATTCAAGAAGCATAACGTTCCTTGTTCAAGGTACAGAAGTAGGTACCTATCAACAAAATCCAAAATAATCTTTGTTCTTCAAATGAAATATCACGGAACAACCAACTTGATTCCATGCTGCCATGCGTCATTATTATCAGGCGTTCCTTAGAAATGATATTTGTGCTGGATTTATGCCGTTTCATTCACGACCATGTTGAAGCTTTCCCGTCCATACTTTAGGGCCTTACTGTGAACGAACGGCTGAGCGGACAAGGCTCCGGGTGGTCTCAAAAAATTCCTCAGTTCGAAACCATTTAAAAAACTTTAAAATGCCAATAACGGCACCTTGGAAATTTCAACCCCTGTTTTTCACCCCTTAGAGATGACTGACAGGAATGCCGAGCTTCGCTGACCAACCGAACACCAAATGGGATTCACATATCAAATTTCACTAATTTTCGTTAATGGTACATTTTGGTTTATTATTTTCAATAATGAACCCCACAAAATTTTATGGTTTCTGTTTAAGGTACGTAGAATCCGAAAATGGAATAAAAAATGTTTCTGGGTTGAAATTTTCAGAACGCCTGAGCTCGAAAACTTTCAGTAGAAGGATATATGGTTTTTTTTTTAGTTTTTTGATTTATCAAAGAATTTTTGGATATCACCCGGAGCATTGTACGACCAGCTGTTCGTTTTCTCTGAACAATTTCGTCAACATGATCGTGAAGGAAACGGTATACATCCAGCCCAGACATTGCTGGGGAACAGCTGATTATTATCACGGATGGCTGTATGAAATCGAGTTGGTAAACTGAACAACCAACTGCCTGAACAATTTAATTGTTATATTATTTCATTTGACGAATGATGGCTCTTTTGGATTTTGTTGTTTATAACTTAACAAACTTTATGCTTCATGAATAAGAACAAATAATTAATGAGTGAATTATTGAATCCCGCGCATTTTTATGAACTGTAATTCCCGAGCCGGCTCCAGTACTCGATGTAGGGCTTTCCTGGGGGGATCTCGAGGGTAGGTATTGACCACAGAAAACAGTAATCTACGCGGAAGGGTAGATAATAGAGCGTTGTTTAATAATTTGCAGCGTTTTCTAATTCCATTTTTGCGGATTCTACGTACCTTGAAACGGAAACCATAAAATTTTGAGGGTGCGTTGACAAAAAATTTTCATGCTCGATTCCAAAGGTTCATTATTGAAAATAATAAACCAGTATAAGCGTCTATTAATATTCGCGTTACATATATTGTAATATATTCGCACACTTGAGGAACGATCTTTGAAATTGTAAGTTCAAAATTTACAATAAGTAAACATAGACACTGAATAGATGTTGCAGACCTGCGTAGAGTACTCCCTCGCAAGAAATCTGAGAAAGATGGCGAGTCATTCATTCACTGTTACAGATTCCCTCATTACAGTACTATCCTGTTTTTCGATTTTTCGACCAATCAATCCAGCAACATAATCTAAATCTTCTTTCTTCATTCTAGTGAAATTCATTGCAATGTCATCTAATTCCACCTGCATATCCTTCGTTGGCCAGTTGCCATACTGCGTTAATTGACGGAACAGGTCCCTTACCCGCTTTTCCTGACATCTTTTCATTATCCTCAATATACATGATGATAAAACTAACGAGATTGACGTTGCTTTTTCCTGATTAATCGCCCATGGATACTTGCAGTTTACCAGTGGGTACTCGCCCAGTGTAAACGCAGCTTTGGGAGATGATTGAGTTGGAAGCTGCAAATCAGTGTGTTGAGTGATCTAACCAGATAGGTACCTCTTTGATACCTAGCAGGTAACAGTCAACACTTTTGAACTAGCATTTACAATTTGAATTGTTATTCGTGGGATCTGTTATTTGGGAATTGTTATTGGGATTACTTGTTGTTCTTGGGATCCAAAACTGTTGAATGTTGGCAGTCAGCAGGTTTCTTCTACTCAACTTTCCTCTTCTCCCATAATTATACCCATTCCTTACTTGATTTCATGCTTTCTTCAATTTGAAATTTCAATTTCCTGCAGGAAACAGGAAATGTACTGATTGGATCCGAAAACATCATCTGCCTTTTTCAACTGGTCACCCGCACTCATGACATATCAAAACAGAAGTTCCTAGACTTCGAGCTATGGCCAGTGACACTGGAACTGAGTTTCGCGCCCTCTTATCTCGCCATGTCGGAGGATGTGGTGGCATCACTGAACACTTCTTGCCTTCATGTGTTTAGGATCAATAAGGGGTTTGCTCGTCCCACTGATTGGAGCAGTGCGTCTGCTTCTAATTCTCCGAGGAAAACATTCAAGCCCAAAAAAGCCTCACCTCTCAGTAAGTGTGTCCTTTTTCGATTAGACAGTTTTTTATGAGAATGAAGAGCTTAGAATTTCTGCCTAAGTGGAGGATGGGGATTGGTACGTTGAATTGAGCTTACCCCAGCCTTGACCCTTTAATCATGATGTCAGATACCTTTATTTTGGGAAAGGCAGTCAGTCATAAGGGGATAGTCTCTCTCCATCGAGAAACCGTGAGACTTTCAATAGTCAAGTGTCTGCACACCCTGCTGCTGAGATGTATATGGATAATGGTGGCAGATTGTCGTTTGTTGGTGCTACTATTCCTTGTTTCCTTCATTTGAAACATCTGCCAGGATTGCTGGTGCGTTTGTTCAGTAGGCTCTTTCAAGTGGATGACTGATCTCAAAAAAATTCAAAATCAACGCATTATGGATACTGTACAGGTCTTAAGAGCCACGGAAGGAGGGTTGGGCAGACACTGCTGAGTGTTGAACGTCCAATCTACAATACTAAGCCACTAAAATTGCATCTAACCGAATGAGTCGAGGTATTTAAGGCATTTGGGAAAACTTGTTTCAGTAGATACAACTACTGGTCATTTAAATGGAATGAGGAAGCTATTTCGATATTGTCTGTGGAGTGATGTTGGAGAGCATAATTGTAACTGCATTCATCCTATTAAATTTATTGAAGCAGCAATGTGATTGGGAGGATATCCAAATGGAGATTAAGGTCATGTCTAGTTTTTTTTAGCTCTGACAGAAATTATGCTTAGGATCTAAGGGAAGAAAAAATATAGTTATTATAATTCTTGTTGAATTCAAGTCGTTTCAACTCGCTACTCTGAAGATTGGAAGTAAGTAGGATGTAAATATAAGCACTGATATATCTAATCTATTCAAACTTCTCTCCCTCTCACCGTACGCAGTCCTTACAATATTGTGATTGACCTTTTGCAGAAGACACGAAACGTGATCCAAAAAGGCCTTCAAGTCCTATACGACTGGAAGAACTGCTGAAAGAAGTGAGCGAAATGAGTGGCAAGCTTCATGAGACTTCTAAGCTTGCCAACGGTCCTTTGCCTGTGATCGCGTTACTCCCGTCTCTAACTTCCAGCAGTCTTATGAACAATCCTGCCAGGAACCTTAGGACTTCCCCCTTCAAACCCCCGAGCGCCATCACGATGGGTGTCGCCATCAGGGAAATACCTGCTAATGAGGTTTGTAGATTTACTAATCACCTGGCAAGCCTTGACTAATAAAAATGAATGGGGCTAGAGAGGGCATCCACTATAGACTCAATCTGCACTGAAAATGGCTCAATTGCTCGTATAGTGTCATATCTTCGAATTCCTATTTTCGGATCCTCTGCAAAAATACTCTGCAGGGGTACATGTGCTGTTGGAGTATTACACCTTTGCGTTATGGCACTGAGTCGCTTGCCTCTCTCCAGGATTAGCAATTTAGTTCTTAAAGATTTCAAATAATATAATGACACTATACAGTGAGCGATATATGTATCAGGAAGAACCTGTTATAAGGGATGTAGGAGTGAATTTAATATTAATCGCAAATTTTATTAGTCATTCAAAGATAAATAAAATGATCTTCCTGTTTGACAGCCATGGGCAGAACAAATGACCACAATGGTTGAAAGCTTGCTGCAGTTGGAACTCAGTGAATGGGGAGATGAAAGCATGAGAGAAGAGTTCAAATGTTTGGCGCTTAGACCGCTTTACCGCAACAACTCGTACTATCCGTCTAAGAATGGTAAGTTCGTCTTCTTGTAGATAGCAGGACCTACAGAAATTACATGTTTTTTTGGCCTCAGTAGAAATTCTCCAGTTGATTAACTATAACAGTCGTGTTGTTAGCAATCACTGATTCCGTTCTGTCTATAAGTACCTCGTATATACCTCCGTATTCAGTGATATAGTTTTATGCTCGTCTTGACCAGTATTTTATGCTGATCTTGACTGGTTTAATGAGTTGTTGGTGCCCCTTTGAACCGTATCCAGCTGCTATTTGAAAAAATGATTACCTGTGTGAGCTGAAATTAGCAGTTGATAATAACAACTAACATATTTTAGGATGTTACGAAGTCTGTAAAATGGATTTGACGACTGCCTTGGATGTTTTATGAGCTTGATCATTATATGCCACGTCTTGTAGAACTGGGAAACGTGATAACTACCCCGTGTCGTCATCACTATGCACGTCCTTCTCTTGTATTCTGCTATCAGAGGAACATTTTATTCATGTCAACTTTAATTTTACAGAATCCAGTTGCCCGAGGCTGAGATCTGCTGCTTATGGAAATTTGGTTGCGTTCAATTGTATTGTTTGCACTCAACAAGAAGGCTACATGTATCATTTTCCCGTTTTCGAAGGGGAAGTTGTGAGTATTTAACACTACCTACTGCTAATGAAATTTCTGACTGTCGAATTGACTATATTGCAGGTATCGGCCACAATGCCGTCCTCCAATTAGAAATCAGTTGAGCCTTTTGAGCACAGTTTTGGGATTAGCTTTCTCATCGTGGGTGATCACTAGATGAAATTCGTCGTTTTTATCTTTTTTTAGTTTATTAGTTTCTTTTTTAGTTTAGTTTTTTAAAAAAAGGTAGGTAGGTACCTACTACACCGTTGGAAAGCTGCTAGTGTCGGTAAAAATTTCCGATTTTCTACGAAAATTTCAAGGTGAAAAAGACAGTTGAAGACAGATGAATTAGGCGCAAAATACACTCGATAATTCTGTTACTGAAATATAGGAGGCAGTCTGTCTTTTTGAAAATTTGATGCTAATGGTGGCACCTGTTATTTCCATCTTCCTATATTTTATAAGCCAAAGTATTAGCAACGTTCTGAGGAAAAACGTGGTACTCTGAAAAATCTTGATAGTGAAAAAATTCGAAAATCTTAGGGGTTTAAAGAATATTGCAATGAAAGGTTTTTTGCACATTACAGGAAGGTTTTCGGAGCCAGAAATTGGGGGAATGAGGTTAGGCTAGATCAACAGCTATGAACTGGATCCCAGGTCAAACTTCGCTAATGGCTCTTTTCTGCTGTAGGAACACAATATCAAAATTCGAAGCACCGATGGATTGACTAATAGAATGAATTCCCGATGTTTTGGGAATTCATACCTGGACACGGTATATAAGGTTAAAGCTAACTGAAGAGGTCACTTGGTTCAAACTTGACAATAATTATGATCCTGCTTCGGGTAGAGAGAGCTTGAAATCTCCTAACCTTTCAACGTAGATGGAGGCTGCCAACCGTGCATGACACCAGTAACGCCTTTTTGGAAGGATAGTGGTAGGTACATTAATGGGCGCCGTTGACACCGCAGAAATGAATCAGTTTTCATGTAAGCAGCAGCTTCTCCTTCAAGTCACACGACAAATCATTTAAGCCGCTTGTTGAAAGCAGGAAATCTGAGAGAACACCTCTGTTCGGTTTTCCGAAAAATCAGTGAACTGTAACACAGCTCGAGAAAAAACTGTCGGTCAAATTGATGCCCCAAAAACGCGATGGTGATATGTTTGACCAGGCAGTATATTTTCCAAGTGATACCCACATCTGTTGTGTTGGATGTTGAGTGCTTTGTGTTTTTCCTATGTTTAAAATGCCAAATGGTTTTCAGCTTAGTTTGGGCAAGTGTATTTCCGAGTACAACTTTACATCTGGAGTGAAACACGTCATTTTAGAGCCCTATCTCCTCCATGCACTTACCTCCACTGGTCTAGAAACTTACACCACCAGAGCGATTCACGCCATCGATGAAGATAATGAAGAGGTGAGTGCACACTCATGTGTATTTCGTTTTCACCTTTACCATCCATCTTTGGGTTCCTTGTGTTTCCCGACCTGAATCCTGAAATTTCATGTTGTCAGACCCGATATTATGTGTTCTTGCGTTATGCGGCATCAAAACCTATCCAAGTTAATTGTGATGGTCCCGAGTTGGTTTACCCCCAGACCAAGCAGAGCAAGTTGACTTATACTCCGTGTTTACCCTTAAAATGCCGAAGTAATAGTCCCGATGTTAGCCTTATTTTAAATTATTTTACAGTGCTGTTCCTTGGTTCTAACGTAGCATCAAATCTTAATATAGCACAGTGATACGGTCCACCAAGTAGACACTCAGATCTTCAAGTCATAAGACTCAAAATATTATGCGTTCTGAGAATTTTATGCCCCCGGCTTTTAAAACTAAACTGCAAACTCAAACTGTCCAAGTCCCACAAAAGTGTGGGTACCTAACCCAGAATTAGTTGTTTCTTTGCCACTGCCAGTTCTGGCGCCAAAATCGATTCAACAAATTCTGATGTGGTAACAAGTGAATGGGGAATTTTCGTCAACTTTTTTGTTTTAATATTTAGAACTCTTGGAAAAATGGTAGTTGACGTACATCTCATTATGTGGTCAATAAGTGTTAATTTCCGTTATTGAACGGGATTTGGCTGAAAAAAGGAGAATTAAATTTGTAACTCACAAAAATTTCCCGTAGATCTGTAGTGGTTGATGTGGTACTGTAGGTACATATCCTAGTAGGTCAATCCAACCTCAAGCTCTTGAATTCGTTACCGCTGCCCCAAAATTAGGTGTTGTTGGGGCTGAATCCATAAATTGATCCAAACAATTAGTAATATGTTATCAGTAGTCGGTGGCATTGCTGCCTGCCTCACTGAGACGTTTCTTCCTTGAGTTTTGAGTTGACAGTGACAGAGTGCTGAAATATTTCAAATCGAAATTGGACTTCCGTTGTCAAATTCCACCTCATTATAAAAAGAAAAGTCGGGAAAAAGAAATTGGCGCAATTAGTTTATTTAATTAAGTTGAGGGGGTACACTCACAAGTTTTCTTTAATGCTTCAGTTCGCTTGCCCTCCTCTGGAAGAACCAGTTAGTCTCATTGGACTTCGCCCTTTCATTGGAGTAGTTGATGTCCTGCTCACCAAGTCTTTCATCGTTATCATGTCGTCATCATCAGATCCACATGCCAAGTATGTAGAACATTATCAGTATCTGTTATATTATTCAAATGTATCTAGAAAAGCCCATATTGTAGATCAAGTATGTCTTTAACAGCCCATGTTGTGGATCAAGTTTGTCTTGAACAGCCCAAACTATGGATTACGTTTCTTGAAAGGTCCGTTATCCTATTATATAAAACTCGAAAAGTGTGTTAAAGCATCAGGTTTTTCAAGTTGCTCATGAAACACCCGCGGGTGCAATAGGCTGTGTGAAAATCTTCGAAACTCCGTCCTTCATCGTAAGCGGGCTTTCCTTTGTGACGGGATTGTTTGGTTTCTACGATTTTGTAGAGTTGAGGCTTCCCATCGCAACGGGATTGTTGGGTTCCTGCGATTTTGGGGACAACGTAGTGTGGCTGGGGGTGATGCTTTGTTAGAAGCAGAGTTGGAGGTTTCACAGTGTATTGTATGGACAGGGCATTCCGTTTTGGAATGAAGCTTCTGTTCTGGAATGAAGCTGGGTGAGAATGACAAAGTGGGTCAATTGTAAATAATTATTCTCACTTAATCTATTATATTTTATTCTTATTGGTTGTGAGCAACTGAGATGGGGCGGTTAGCGGACATCTTAGGAAAGCATCAATTTGCCGGGAAAGTCTAATTTTTCTTCCTTTGATACAGATGCCAGGGCAAACCATGTGTTGGGTTTTGGGTAAATATCCGACAATGAATCTATCATGTTGCTGCATATCCTATGTGTTAATCAGTGCCACAAGGCTCATCGGATATAGATGAGGTTTCTTGAGCTTGCTCATGAAAAATAGGATGCAATAAAAAATTTTTGTACTGCTCAAGACTGATACTTCATGCCCCTTCCTGATCAGATGTGTGGGCGCCGCCGCTACCTGCCCTCACGTCCTTTGTGTTCCATACAAAGGGCTTTCTGATTAGTAAAGTTAAGCGCACTCTAGTGCCGGGCTGGAACGGGTCGCACCGCGGCGGGAAAATGCGCTTGGTTCGGTTCAGTGTTCTTATGGAGACACGCACACCACAACCATGGTGGGGCGGAGTGGGTGGAAACATCGTGGTGTATTTTTCCGTCAGCCCTCTGCAACCCGATCCGCCCCGGTAGCAATTTGCGATAACTAGTCAGATTGTTCGTGAGCAAAGTTTCTATCAGAACTTGTTTTTCTCTCTGGTGTTTTTATTGGTCAATTGCTGCAAAAATACACAAGGGATTATTATTTGCAGTATAGATGTCCCTTCGGCGTAGATCACTGTTTTCTGTCGTCAGTACCCAATAATAATAATAATAATAAAGTTTATTTGCCATCTTCAAGTTGGTACAAAAACATTTGTTGAAAATAAAATGCATTTCTATACAAAAATGAAAGCATTTAAACTTCCTGATACCCATATAGAGTACATAAGTACATGAGACCTTACCCTCGTGATCCCCCCCCAAGTCCTATATCAGTTGAGTAGGGCCGGCCAGGCAATTATAGTTTCATAAGTTAATTGTGGTGGTTTCAAGAAGTCTACCTATTATTATTTGCTGTTACGAATGAATGTTATTTTTTTCAAGTTACGAAAGTACCTAACTACCCTCAACAAAATCCAAAATAACCATCTTTCTTCAAAAAAATGAAATAATATTACGGCACAACAAACTCGATTTCGTAAAGCCATGCGTGATTGTAATGAGCTGTTACAAACAAAATGTCATTAATTTTGGTGTATGGTTCAGGGTAACTAAGAAAGAAACGGAGTGCTACGCACGGCGGACGGACATACAGTTTTTATCCCATTTTTCAAATTCAGCGTGGTACCTAAAAACGAAAACCATCAAATTTTGAAGGGGCGGGTGGGGGGTTAATTTTGGTTTTCTTTTCATGCTCCATAAATAAAATAGCTTCTTCGGAAGAATCCGCGACGGACAAAACAACGAACAGTGAGGCAAATGAGCGCCTTTTTTCCGATGATCTGCGGCCCGACACGCTGGTAATTTGCTTAGCAACATTTATCCACTGCGATGTGATCCGACCCGCTGCAGCACTAGTGTGCGCTTACCTTTATAGATCATAAGAGTGTTGTGTCGTCCTCATATTTATTAGGATGGTGCTCTAAATTTGTTTAATATGAAAGAATGAAAAGGAATTTGAAATTACTGCACATGTGGAATAATCCTAATGAATTCTAATGAACTTGTGCTGGGATTGGAATAATCATTTTCAGTCTTAGCGCGATTGGTGGTTGTTGTAAATTTGTATCAGATACTCAACAACAAAATTATTAATCAAAAATGTTTATTAGTAAGTATATGGGTACATGGGTTTTCCTCTGTAAATTCTTAAACCAGTTTTTAAATTATTAAAACACCAAAATTAATGTTTCCTTTACATTCTTCACGTTCAGTTCTTCAAGTGGCAGGGAATGGCGGCTTCTGGGGCTTTGGTGTGGCCAGAGGTGCTGTGTCAGGCAAGAGACACCCTTTGAAAGGTGGGCAGTTTGTTGTTTCGATTCGTCGGAAGGGTGAGGTTGATGTGTCCTCGGGATTTGCTCGTGATCTGGATGTAGGTGCCGGGTTGTATTTTTCATGGCTTCCGGTCTGTTAAGAAAATTGACGTGAGTGGTTCTGGTGTTCATTGGATTCTGCTGACTTGGTTGGCATGACTGTGTAATCCTCTGTGTTGATTATGTAAGATCTGAGCTTGAATCCAGTGAGGGGGGATTGGTTGTGAAAACCACGAGCTCATACAAGATCACTCCTTAACACTGGATAGCTGAGTTAGTGGTATGGTGGCTGTCGAAAGAAAATATACAACCTAACATACTGTCTTGGGTCAGGCTCAGAAAGGAATTCCTCCCCATAGGAAGTTCATTGTTTCTGTAGTGATGGTCATTGTTGTTGGTTGGCTCCAGGTGGTACCTTACAGCATGTTTCACAGCTTCGTGCGAAGTTCTCTGGCTGTGCATCAAGACTTAGCTATCTGCGTCTATTAAGATAGGCAGAATGTTCATGTTATCATCTTGCTAACCCCACGTAATTCACCCTCGATTCAGCGAACTGCTGGTGTTTTCTGTGGTAGAGTTGTTCTTAGTCAGGTTCTGCTGGTAAGGTGTTAGGACACCTTACCTCATAAGTTACGATCTTTGTTCTGTGTATCTTGTTTAATGCCTACGTCTTGTTTGTCCGTTTGTGTGTTACATGTGCATGTCAGTCGGTAGACTCCATGTCTGTTGTGTTCGTTGGATTTAAGTGGGAGAGCTCATGTCTCGACTTGATAGTGATAACGGATTCCTGCTGGAGATGATCGCACTTCTACTGCTAGCTTGAATGGAGTTTGTTTCATCCAAGATCTGTGCAACTTCATTCAAGCTGTATAATTTTCTCCCAGTATCAGTCTGAAAGTTGTGAAATCTAAAGGATTTCCGCTAAGTAGTTTGTCAACAACTTAGGGCAGAGGTTATTCCAAAACTTGGAGCAAACTTAGGGCCTTCAACATACTTAGGGTAGAGGTTATTCCAAAACATAGGTAGTTATTGTGGTATGTTTGAAATTAAAAAAGACTGGATAGCTGAGTTGATGGAAAATCTGGAGCTGGAGCTGTCGAAAGAAAATATACAACCTAACATACTGTCTTGGGTCAGGCTCCGAATGGAATTCCTCCCCATAGGAAGTTTGCCCATAGGATGTTTGCTTATGGCCCTCAATTTTCGGGGGTCTGCTTGATGCTCTTCATCACTGGTTAGCATCTTTGAGGTATATTTTTATTTAAAGAAAAACTCGCGCCAATGAAATGTACACAATATTATGTTGCAATGAGTGTTTTCTCTTTCTTTTTCTGCTTGGGCCAAAATGAGTTTGAGTGTGAAGTAAATTGTCCCCACACGTGCCAAAACTTGGTCAACAAATTTGTTTCAAAATTGTGTAAATACCAGTTCAAGTGTTGCAATTCGTTGTTCTTGCAGATTCGAAAGCCACGAAGAGACCTTGTACTGCTTGCGGCTCCCTACAGCAGGGACGCTTTACACCGACATGATGGCGCTGGGCACCTCTCACAGGTTCTCCAGCCCCTTGACGTATTGGCAGCTTCTGACAGAGGCTCACAGCGTTCTAAGAACTACGACGTCTGTGTCATCCGACCCTGATTACACCCCCCTCCAAATGGAAGTCGAGTTATACAGAGAATCCTGTGCCCTCCTCTCGGATTATTACCTCTGGTAAATATTCACCCAAGAACAATTTGAATCTTTTATACTCCATCTGAATTTATTGTAAATTTATATCAATTTATTTGCAACAAAAAAAAACTTTCAGTTTTAGCCTAGATAATTATGGTTTGTTGTTTTCAATTACTTCCAAACAGAAGATTTATTGCTACTCTAGGCACCCTCTCACCCCATTTTGAAAAACATCAAACCAGTTTTCATAATAATAGATTAGAGGGAATAATGATCACCCTTAGGGTCCTTAGTCACACACTTATACATATGCAAGGTCTGATGTTTGTATAGCGCATCTTAAAAAACGCTGCAATTGCACGACGTTTATTATTTACCTGGATAGATTCTGCGTGGATCACTGTTTTCTGTGGTCAGTACTGTAAGATATTTATAACGAAAGGGAAAAGGATATGCACAAAGTGTTGTCATTAGTGTTCACTTGTCCGTCCTACGAGCATGGAGGAGCGTAGAAACCCGGCGGGAGGAGGAAGGTTTTCGAGGGGTTACGAAAAGGAGAACATTCGAGATCGTATGGTGAACACCGTCGGGTCGTCTTCTCACATGTTCAACAATTTTTATTGTCTTGTATTGTCTTTATTTCTATCATCAGGTTTTCTACGCTTCTCCATGCTCGTAGGACGGACAAGTGAACACTAATGACAACACTTTGTGCATATCCTTTTCCCTTTCGTTATAAATATCTTACAGTAGGTACATACCCTCGACCTCCCCCCAGGAAAGCCATAAATCGAGCATTGGACCCTGCCGGGGGATTACATTTTCATAACTAATATGTGGTAGATTCAAGAACTCTATAGGTAGTTGATTATTTATCGTTGCTGATGAATCGTAACGTTCGTTGTTCATGTTATAAAAGTAGGTACCTATCAACAAAATCCAAAATAACCATCATTCTTCGCATGAGGTAATATTACAGAACAACCAACTCGATTCATGCAGCCATGCGGATTATAATCAGGTGTTCCTTAGCAATGCGAGGGAGCTGGCCCTGCTTTGCTGGATTTATTTATACTGTTTCATTCGCGATTATGTTGACGAAGCTTTCCGGTCCAAACTTCAGGGCCTTATTGTGAACGAACCGCTGGACGGACAAGGTTCCGGGTGGTCTCAAAAAATTCCTCAGTTCTAGACCAATTTAAAAACGTAAAAAATAGGACGTGGCTCCCTGGAAATTTCACCCCCTATGTTTTCACCCCTTAGACAAGACTGACAGTAACGCCGAGCTTCGTGGACCAATTAGACACCAAATGGGACCCAAATACCAAATTTATACCAAATACCATACCAAATTTCTTTAGTTTTGGTTCATGGTAACTAAGAAAAATGCCAAGCACGGCGGACGGAAATATATTTTGTTCTATTATTTTCAATAATGAACCTGCGGAATCGAGCATTAAAAAAAAAATGTTTAACCATTCCTCAAAATTTGATGGTTTCCGTTTCAAGGTATGTAGAATCTGAAAATAGAATTAAAAAATTTTTGTCTGTACGCCGTACTTCGCACTTAGTTAATGTTAACCAAAATTAATGAAATTTGGTTTTTAGGGCCCATTTGGAGTCTAGTAGTTGGCCCGCGAAGCTCGGTGTTACTGTCAGTCCATCTTGATCTCGAACTAAAAAATTTTTTGGGACCACCCAGAGCATTGTACGACCAGCCATTCGCTTACACCGAAAAGCTTTGTTAACATGATCGTGAATGAAACGGTATAAATCCAGCCCAGATATCATCGCCTGGTTATAATCACGAATGGCTGTATGAAGTCGAGTTGGCTGTTCTGTGATATTATTTCATTTGAAGAATAATGGCTCTTTTGGATTTTGTTGATAACTTTTAGCTGTTTTGATTCTTTCGTAACTTGAACAAACGTTATGCTTCATGAATAACAAGAAATAATTAATTATTGAATTATTGAATCCTGCGCATTTTTATTACTGTAATTCCCAGGCCAGTTCCAGTACTCGATTTATGGCTTTCCAGGGGAAGCTCGAGGGTAGGTATGGACTACAGAAAACAGTGATTTACGCAGAAGGGGCAGCTATACAGGTAAATCAGAGACCGTTGTATAATAATCTGCAGCTTGGATCTGCATTTTTGGATTCTACCTACCTTTAAAAGGAAACTACCAAATTGTAACGGCGGAGGGGGTAGGGTTCCTCTTTCCCTCTTTTTTCCATGCTCAATTCCAAAGGTTCATTATTCAAAATAACAAACTAAGACGCTACAAATTATTACATAATGATTTATTATTAGCCTGTATAGATGCCCCTCCTGCGTAGATCACTGTTTTCTGTGGTCGATACTCTTGCGCACTATTGCCCAACGGGCTCATCAGGTGGAATAGGAATAAACAGGTTCCGTGAGATCCTTTTATTTTATTTTAATTAATTTAAGTTAAGATAGCTCGAGCGTGGTTAGTACTTGGATGGGTGACCGCTATGACCCGTGTAGCTGCTGGGCGAACCCCACTCCACTCAAGGGGACGAGGCAGTGAATAGCCAAATAAAGAGCGAAATGATCAGATCAAATTCTGATCCTCTCATTGGAGGACAGCTGATCACGTCCGTGATGCTGGCAGGGCAGTCGGACAAAAAGCCACAGCCTGGAACGGCTGTTTACTCTACTTTAAGGGGGGATTTCACGACCTGATTTCGGGACCCTAAATCGGGCCCGATCACTGTCGGCCCTGAAATCCGATGGTGAAAATCTGTGCTGCTGGTCGCGTTTTGGGGAGGTGACCAGGCAGGGCGGTCGGGAGAGATTTCCAACCGATTTAGGGTGGAAGGGTGGGGACAGACTGCTTGAGACAATTGTAGACAGCTGCACAAGTTTCTGGAACCATGGTTGACATCAATGATGGCGATCTAGCAGCACTATACTTCAAGTCTTTGTACGTCCTGCCACTGTCCAAAAAACGAAGCGTGACTATCAACCATTCCTCTGCACTCACTGCTTCACGCATAACCGTACTTTTTTTCGATGTGAGGCCTCACCATATTAAGTAAATTGGTGAAAACCTCGGGTGTCATACACAAGAAATTCCGGAGATCTTCAGCATCCAAAACGTACGCAAACGTCTTGCATGATTCAGTACACGCCTTTCGCGGTACACCTGCTTCATCCACATCTCCTTTTTCTTCCTTTGTTTCTCGCATACGGCCAAAGCAGTTAATGCCACACCAACAACTAACCGCTTTGAAAAATATGGAGCCATTCAATTAAAATTTTGATAACTTTAAAAACTGTGAAACTAACTGTTCCTGAAGAAATGGCAACGGACTGAGCAGTAGGTCCGGCGCTTCAGAACGGGTGGTGAAAATCTGCTTTGCGAGGGAGAGGAGAGAACAGTGGCAGGGAGATCGGGACCATGAACGGGAAAGGGCGGTCGGGGACGCGTCGTGAAATCCCCGCTTTAAGGGGGGATTTCACGACCTGATTTCGGGACCCTAAATCGGGCCCGATCACCGTCGGCCCTGAAATCCGATGGTGAAAATCTCTGCTGCTGGTCACGTTTTGGGGAGGTGACCAGGCAGGGAGGTCGGGAGAGATTTCCAACCGATTTCGGGTGGAAGGGTGGGGACAGACCAGGCCCAGGTTTCTGGAACCATGGTTGATATCAATTTTGGCGATATAGCAGCACTATACCCCAAGTTTTGTGCGTCCTGCCAGTGGCCAAAAAACCTCCTCTGCACTCTCTGCTTCACGCATAACCGTACTTTTTTTTCTATATGAGGCCTCACCATAGTAAATTGGTGAAAACCTCGGGTGTCATATTCAAGAAATTCCGGAGATCTTCAGCATCCAATACGTCCATAAGTCTTACATGACTCAGTACACGCCTTTCTCGGTATACCTGCTTCATCCACATCTTCTTTTTCTTCCTTTCTTTCTCGCACACGGCCAAAGCAGTTAATGCTACACCAGCAACTAACTGCTTTGAAAAATACGGAGCCATTTAATTAAATTGTTGAAACTTTTAAAAAACTAACTAAATATTTCATTTTAAAAACTAACTTTAAAACTGTGAAACTAACTGTAAAAAATGTTCCTGGACGAAGAAATTATAGCAACGAACTGAGCAGTAGGTCTGGTGCTTCAGAACGGGTGGTGAAAATCTGCTCTGCGAGGGAGAGGAGAGAACAGTGGCAGGGAGATCGGGACCATGAACGGGAAAGGGCGGTCGGGGACGCGTCTTGAAATCCCCGCTTTACTTTACCCACTCTTGTGCTCCCTCCAGGAAATCCCTAAATCGAGTACTGGAGCCGGCCTGGCAGTTACGGTTTCATAAATATGCGGTGGATTCAGGAATTATATAATTGATAATTATTTGTTGTTATTCATAAAGCATAACGTTCCTTGTTCAAGTACCTATCAACAAAAGCCAAAATGACCATCATTCTTCAAATGAATCAATTAATAACAACTCCATTTCAAGCAGCCGTGCATGATTTTAGTCAGATGCTTCCTAACAATGATACCTAGGCTGATGCATACCGTCTCATTCACGATCATGTTGATGAAGATTTTTGTTGCAACTATGGTAGACGGACAGAATTTTTTTTAAATTCAATGTTCGGATTCTACGTACCTACCTTAAAATACACACCATCACACTTTGAAGGGGGTAAGAAAATTATTGTTTCATGCTCGATTATAAAAATGAATATTAGTGGTTTCCTCTTCCTGTTCTGATTGTAAGACTTAGAGTGAAGGTATACAGGAGGAACAAATTCTGATCCTCCCGAGAGGAAAGCTGAGCTAGGCAGTTAGTCTTCTTTTATCAAGTCTTGAAAGGGCTCCAGGTACCGCAAAGCAGAAAATAGCTAAGGCTTTACCTGGAACTGACGGGCCATAAAATTATTGTACATACTACACTCATACGATGGTTTACTCATACTGGACTGTTCGGTTTGCAGTAGTTACGATGACGAAGACGACTGGAATACTGGATACAAATACAGTGTCATGGCGAAATTATCCCCAGTGCAAGTTATGGACCGCTTGAAAAAGTTGGAACAGGAAGCTAAGAGGGTAAGTTTCGTTCAGTTATTTTTCTTTTGTCAACACATGCCCTTCAGTTTAGTTGACTGACAGCGGGCCTTATAATTTCACATTTTTCTAATAATGATCCCTTTATGAAGGACTTCCACGGTCGAAGTGAGAAAGCGTGATCCACCCCAACAGCTGTCACGAGTTGATTTCTATGGTGTCAGTCCCAGTCAGTGCTGTTCGCTCTGTGAGGTGTGCGCTAGCTAGCATTCATGTTTTCTGTGTTGCAATGACAGTGTACAGTCCATTTTTGGCCTTGCACAAAGGCATAGGTGGGTTGTGGTTGTTCCGAGATCCATCCATTACCAACCATTCAGCTTCCTCAGTGGTAAACTTTAAACTTTCTTTATTAACACTGTTTTAGGGCAGGGCCCCATAATACAACAGTACAGTACATACAACAGTGTTCCTCGTGCCACTGTTCGATTCTGCTGAAGGAATACGTTATTCAGTTCAACTTATGCTAATTATCTGTGTAGTTTATACCACTCCCTACTGCCACAGTCAGTTACCCTAATAGCAATGAATTAGGTTGAATACCTACTTTTCTACCAGGCCCATGATTGGTGTAGAAATTATTTTTCTCTACAACTCCAAATCTTTTGGTAAGTACATAAACCTGGTTTTTAATCAAGTTGGGGTTAATAATTTTTTCCTTCAGGTGGTGAATCATTCAGAAGCTGAGAAAAATTATTAGATGCTTGTAGGTACCTTCATGGAGACATTTTACATAAGCTAGTTATTAGGGTACATTCTCAAAATCTTCTAAATCGTACGGAAACAGGCTTTCATTGTTTACTTCATTCCTGAGAAACTAAGATGATGGAAAACTTTACGAATCGGGCAGTAACACCTAAATGCTACTATTGACCAGAAATAACAACTAGTTTTGTCTAGGGTCCAATTCTTATTCATAGTTCAACAACCTAATGTTATACGCCTCATTTATAATGAAAACCCACAAGGAAAAATCGGTCAATGGGATGGATGGCCTACGATTTGAATATTTTGTCACTGCACATTTTCCTCCGAATTATTAGATATCGATTATTGTTGCTTCTGCAGGCTGGTTGTAATGTAAAATACAGTGGAGGATTGCTTCACTACCTGAAACTCTGTTTGATCGATTGCGATGATGACGCCAAAATGCCCGTCGGAGCTCTCAACGCTCTACTGGATATGCTGGAGGCCGAAAAACAATCTGGGAAACCGTTTTTACTGTCGTCTTTGATTTTGGAGTCTTCAATCCTCCGCCAATTTTCCACTGAGAGGACCATCAGAATGATCTCAAACCACATCCAAGATGGGTTAGTAAACCTCATTCAAACCGTTAACTGAGCAAATTTTAGTGAACAATCATCAACTTACAGTTTTTTTAACTTTTTTACTCTTCATTTTTAATAATAATTGTTTGCCATAATTTTAACGTTCTCAAATATACGAATATCACTCCAGAATTTTTTCCCCCATTTAAAAGACACTTGAGATGAAGATGGTGCCGATTTCTCATTTAGGCGATACAGAAGTAGTTAGATTTTAATTAAATGAAGTTTTGATACAGCTTGTTTGAAATCCACGGTGTTGAGGCGAGTTTTGCTATGCTGTAGCATGGAAGAAGAAGTAGCAGCAATGATCTCATCTCCACTTTCCACGGAATCTTGAAAACCAGTTTAATACGTGCTGTTCCGGCAGACTGATTCGGTTTTTCTCATCAACAAACAACACTAAAAGCACATCTGGGAAAAAATAACCAACTCCAAACCAGCAATCAACTTTTTTAGGAAACCCACTGTATTTGGCACATAGGCTTCTACTGTTCTAAGTTATATGGATGGCACTTGCAGTTATTTCATAACTAGGTACTTACTTTAGTTTTTTTAGTCTATGAACCTTTGAAGTACTACTTAAATCTATGTCAGTTAGTATTTTAGAGTTCTTTCCAACCAATGGCCTGTTGATGCAATCATGGTACCCTAGTTCAATAACCATGCCTGAGGATTTGCTTTTGATGAATAAATTGATTTGGTTGGAAAATTTCACAACTTGATTGAATATTGTCATTCTTAGATGTATTCTGAGCTGTTGATTTGCAGGAAGAAAGTAGTTGATGCCCTTGACTGCTTAGCACTTGCAGTCCTCTACATCTCCAAAGGGAAGATCAAGGAAGCTGGTGAAGCCTTGGGACTGTGTGAAGACTCCAAACATTACATCGAGCTGCTCGATGAATTTTGGCCTCTTCTGTTCGATAACTCCAGGAAGGTATTCGACTGACATGGTTTTAACATTTAAAGTACCTAATTCATAAGTATGTGATAATATATTCAATTAACTACATGGAAGAGATAAGTTTTGAACTGCTATAAATCCTAGATTTCAGTTAATGGGAAGGTCCACCCTGGATTTTTTGCAATGGGGAATTTTCATCAAACATTTTTCTTGGGGGGGGGGGGGGGGGGGGGGGGGGGGTACAAAACTCCTGGAAAAATGGTAGTTTGAAGCCCGTTTTGAAAAAATAAGCGATATTTTTCAAGTGAGTGTGATTGAAAGTAAAACTGTGGCAAGAAGTGAAGAAATTCGGAAGGGATTTGAGTTATTCTTGGTCTAGTGCGAACTCAGACATTCAAATTTCACACTCGTTTTCTGCCTGTACTTTCTGGCATAAACACCTCTTTATGTGGTAAATAAGTGTTAATGTCCGTTATGGAACAGAATTTGACAAAAAAAATGAATTATTAACCCACGAAAATCGCCCATTTGGTACATTTCGTCCTACCATCACGTGTGGTGAATGCTAGTTTATTTTCTTCAAGTCCTGATGTTTTGTTTTTCAAATGATTAGGAAAAAAATGCGTATGGATGAAAATTATGCGTTTGGAAAGCGTCATTCAAAATTTCTCTTTCCAGCCCCCCCCCCCCCCCCCCGCACTAAGTCTTGATTCAACTATTCTTTTCTATAGTTCGTTCAATTTAGCGTGAGAGCACAGATAAACAAACGGCAATGAAATCGAATCCGCATATCACCCATGTGATGCGGGTTTGCTTACCACTTCCCCTGTCATGTAAGGGTCATGAATCTGCACGAATGCACGTAAATTATGTTTAATAATAATAATAATAATAAAGTTATCATGGTGTAATTCGTGTGTCAAGATTAATCCAGATTTCATCCAAATGATATTTGTCGGTTTTCAGTCCGGGTTGCCTTACATACTGATTGCTAAACCCATGTGATGCGGGTTTGCTTACCACTTCCCCATGTCATGTAATGGTCATGAATCTACAAAGATGCACGAAATTATATTTAATAACAACAACAAAAAATGGTTATCATCATGTAATTCGTGTGTCCAGCATTAATCCACGTTTCGTCCAAATTGTGAATTTGTCGTTTTCTCTATGTTCTTTTAGCACCCGGTAAATTGAGGCCGCGTATTTACCTGTCGCGGCATCCACCATCTGCACAACATACCGGACAGATCAATCTCGATAAATTTCACGAATATGCTTGCACGCGTTTCATTACAGTGATTTTTGTCGTTTTTAGTGATATAAGTGTCATATAAGTGTGTTCGGTGAAAAAATTCCTACCGAGCACTATAATATTTTGCTTTCAAAAACTACGAACTTCGAATGAAAGTAAAACTGATGAATTGCAACTATGGGTATAGAAGCTGAAACCAATATCTTGCCCTTGAAGCATTTTTGGCAATTAAAGTAAAGGTCCTCATAAGTAAAAATTCAATTGGGGTATACTAACCCGCAACACCACGGTGATTTGATGGTTTCGCATTCTGTTTACATGCTCTCACTCTAAATTGCTCTGTAGGTTACCTACGTTATTAAGTATTGTAACTATATTATTTTGGCTATTTTCCGTTACCATAATTTGGAGTCAAATTGTTCGTAGTACCTAGATTGTTGAAGATCAACATTCGTCTTATCACACTACTCATCTCAGTCAAAGTCACTAAGAATTGCTGTGAGCACTGCAGGTCCCCCCTCAGGTGGGCAGGTGCCAGGGCCGAATAAAGTGCCCACGTTTTAAGACCCGTTTTTGGACTTCAGGGAGACGGGTGATATCCAGAAATAGTTCTATAGGAATATATATATATATACATGGTCACAAACAGCGGTGCGATTCACTAACAAGTATGCGGGGGAGAAATGATTTATTCTGTCAGTATGAAAGAGGTGCACGTCAACCCAACTCGGTGGGTTTAATGACTACCGACGTGGCACTTCCATAATTCTCCTTTCTCATGGACACTCATCTGGTTTCACAGTCAACTCCCAGTCCCTTCCTGAGCTTTGGGGTACCGCCTCTGTAGTTTATTCGAACCGCATTAAAAAAGTGGTAGCCTGTGATGTAAAATAAATATTGAATTCGTTGAGTATCGCAGTTCACAATATTTACAGCCCAACTAGAAATGCTTAACCTTCTCCCTGAGAAAATTTCGTTTCTCAGCCGGGAGTCGAACCCGGGCCACTGGAGACGGGCAGCTTCAGGCACCAACACTCGGCCACCTGTGACAGCTGAAGCCTACGATGTTTTAAATGAAAAGCTGAAAACCTCTCGAGGCCAGTGCAACACTTGTTAGTGTAGTGAAGAAAATTAATAACCTAAGGTCTGTTAATTAATAACCAATCCTATCGAAAGTAAAGGGATAACTGGGGAAAAACGCTACGAATTCCTTCTCATATGGATTTATTATTCTATTGGACACACCTACAGAAATGTTGGCTTTTTTTTACAAATTATCTTTGGTCATTGATAGTACCATTTAATTATCGTGATCCACCTGTTGATACTGCTTCTATTGTTATACCGATTTTTACTCTTCTTTACTACTTTTTACTTTACTGCTTTTACTTTACTACTTTACTTTATACTTTACTACTTTACTGCTATTTACTTCTAGTGTTATACAGGTTTTTTACACATAAAAAATGAATTTTAGGAGCTCACCCTTCGTTACAACCTCAATTCTTCACTCTTCGGTCAAAATCAACTTCATGTTCGGTCTTCTCGCCCTAAAAAACATGGAAACAGATACCTCATTATCTCATGTTCACTAAAACCTCAAAAAAAAATCGAAACCCCTATTTTTACAACCATTTTTACCCCATAACACTCCTGGGTGTATTCCGGTCGAGCTTTGGAGCACAACTAGGATCCGTATATGCTCCCAAATGGGGATCCAAACTGTGTGGGGGAAAAACGACGATTTTAGACCAAAATTTAACGTAAATTTAAGGCTGAAACTTCGTTAGAACTTCAATTTTTCCACTCTTCGATCAAAATAGACTTCATATTCGGTCATCTCGTTCTAGAAAACATGGAAAACGATACCTCACAACTCGTGTAATTAAAAAACCAAAAAACCTAGTTTTACACCCATAACACCCATGGGTTTATTCCGATTGGGATGCAGAGTTTCGGGACACAATTAGGGCCCAAATGGAGACTGTGTGAGAAAGATTGCAAATAAAGTAGGTATGGATGATACGGCAGACGGACGTTGCATTTTTGGAGTCTGCGCACCTTGAAACGTAAAAGAAAAAAATATTGAAGGAGTGTTATCTAATTTTTTTGCTGAGTGAATACATAGGTTATTATTCTCCGGATAGTAACCCAAAATGGGACGGAACTGTGGAAAAAAAATGAATGCATCCTACACACCTTCAATTCATGTAACTGTACAGATTTTCAAACAGTTATTCAGGACAGATAACTGCGCAGAGAATCTGAAGGTGTTTAGGCCCCTTTAGCTCTTACTTTGAATCTGCAACAACAGGGGAACGAATCCCTCAACATATAATGTTCATAGAAAAGTACATCGCGACCTCACATGTCACAGTCAAAATGTAAAGCATCGTTCATTCCGTTTCAGCAAGCTAAAGTGACACCTGATGACTGGGAAGGCGTCACCTTGTCGGAGCTCTCAGTTCTGCTTATAGACAAGAAACCCGTGGAGATGTCGATAGTTCTGTGTGGGCTTGTGACTTTGAGCAAAACTTTGAGGCTGCAAGATATTTTAGAGGTTGGTATATGTATTATACAGTGTCTACCTATACAGAACAGGTCTGCATGAAGCCAGGAATAGATTTTTTGACTCATTTCGAACGAAAATGTCTCATAGCAGGGTTTTTTTAACCCTTAGCTTTCGAGTTATTTAGCAATTTGAGTTTGTTTTGTAACAGATCGAACAACATTTATATAACAAACGAACAAAGAAAAACGCTGCAAATGATTACCCAAAGGTTTATTATTTACCTGTATAGATGCCCCTTCTGCGTAGATCAATGTTTTCTGTGGTCAATACCCTCGAGCTGCCACCAGGAAAGCACTAAATGGAATGGAATGGATTGGAGCTCGCCTGGGAATTGAAGTTTCATACAAATGCGCGGGATTCAATAATTCAATCACTAATTATTTCTAGTTATTCATGAAGCATAAGGTAAATAATAAACCTTTGTGTAATAATTTACCGTTGTGTAATAATTCACCGAAAAATACTACGTTTGTTCAAGTTTCAAAAGTACCTATCAACAAAATCCAAAAGATCCATTATTTTTCAAATGAAATATCACAGAACCACCAACTCGATTTCATACAGCCATCCGTGATTATAATCAGGTGTTCCCTAGCGATGATACCTGGGCCGGATTCATACCGTTTGATTCACGATCTGGTTGACGATGCTTTTCGGTACAAACGAACGGCTGGTCGTACAATGCCTTCTGTTGAAAGTATTCGAGCTGCAGCGTTCTGAAAATTGCAACCCCTGTTTTTCACCCCTTCGAGATGACTGGCAATAACGCTGGGCTTCGAGGACCAGCTAGACCCGAAACGGGACCTACAAACCAAAGAAAAACGGAGTTATTGAAGATAATAGTCTATTTCCACTAATACACGAAAAACGCAAAAAACACTGTTATATACCGGTTTCGGTGATCAAACCATCGTCAGTAACACACAATAACTCTTATTATTGTGTGTTACTGACGATGGTTTGATCACCGAAACCGGTATAACAGTGTTTTTTGCGTTTTTCGTGTATTAGTGGAAATGACTATATCTTCAATAATTCCGTTTTTCTTTGAAATGGGTTTCCACGATTTCTCCGCGAGTGATTTAGTTCGTTTTAGTTTCCTACAAACCAAATTTCATTAATTTTGGTTCATGGTAACTAAGAAAAGTGCTAAGTACGGCGGATAGACAGAAATTTTAACACAGAATGTGTTTTAGCCATGGACTAACTAGCCAAACTCGGCGCTCCGATCCTCGCCAGGGGGCAAGCCCCCTGGACCCCCGGTTACCTCTATTTACATAGTTCGGACGAAATTACAGAAACACAGAATGTGTTTTAGCTCACGCGTTTCACATAAACCTTTTTCGACTGATATATTGACTGCTCATAGGTTACACCAGGTTACACGATCCTTAGTTCCGTATCATCGGTACTTATAATATACTAGCTGTGTTGCCCGTCGCTGACGGGTAGAACTCGGGGTGGGTCCATCTGACTTTGTTACCTCTCGCAGAAGTAAACCTCCTTATGTCCTTCCCCGGTCACTGAAACATTTAAATACGCGAGATGGGTTCGATCCATTGAGCCGTTTTCGAGAATTTAATTTTTTTATGTTTCGGCTTCCCTATAAACCCCCACCCCTATTCATCAGATCCGGGAGTGGGGATCACTGAAACATTTAAATACGCGAGATGGGTTCGATCCATTGAGCCCTTTTCGAGAATTTAATTTTTTTATGTTTCGGCTTCCCTATAAACCCCCACCCCTATTCATCAGATCCAGAAGTGAATCCCCCTATGTCCTTCCCCGATCACTGAAACATCTAAATACGCGAGATGGGTTCGATCCATTGAGCCGTTTTCGAGAATTTAATTTTTTTATGTTTCGGCTCCCCTATAAACCCCCACCCCTATCCATCGGATCCGGAAGTGAACCCCCCTATGTCCTTCCCCGGTCACTAAAACATCTAAATACGCGAGATGGGTTCGATCCATTCAGCCGTTTTGGCGTGATTGAAACACAAACAGACAAACAGACACCACGATCACCTGTAAATTTAGTTATATATATGTCGAATCTCTTCCCTCCTCGTTCATCATCCCGACAGCAAGAAAACACAGATGATATCAACACTGACCACCTTTATTAATTTGAATTAAGAAATTGAGAAAAACAACGATATCAAAACGAATACGCAATAATTGCAAAAAGCCTCGTCGAAAAAAGTGGATGCTTCTATCCAAAAAAAAGATCCTCCTCTTCTGTTTGTTTTTGTGTGTCCGCGTGTCTCCCCGTCGGACACAGTGGTGGTGACGGCTCGAGGTGTAGCGTGGATGCCACCTCGTCCTGTGACGGTCATGCCACTACACGGCCTTCCTGACGGCGCACTCGTCCTCGGGTGATCTGTCATCTGAAAAGAAAAGTGACATCCGCAGTTTCCATGTTCCAACAGTTCGGCCAACCTGGCCCAAAGATTCATAGGTGATTACAAAGGGGAAGTTACAAAGTTGAAAATCATGATCTAAAAGAGATGTTAATTAATTTAACAGGTATTCCTACACAAAGACCACCTGTAATTGTTTTCCGTTGTGGACGTCCGCTTAAGTGGCTAGTCTTCTACCGAGACTACCTCTAATATGCTTGGCTGGTCTTCAACCGAGACCACCTCTAATATGCTTGGCTGGTCTTCAACCGAGACCACCTCTAATATGCTTGGCTGGTCTTCAACCGAGACCACCTCGAATATGCGTGGCTGGTCTTCAACAGAGACCACCTCTAATATGCTTGGCTGGTCTTCAACAGAGACCACCTCTAATATGCTTGGCTGGTCTTCAACAGAGAACACCTCTAATATGCTTGGCTGGTCTTCAACAGAGACCACCTCTAATATGCTTGGCTGGTCTTCAACAGAGACCACCTCTAATATGCCTGGCTGGTCTTCAACAGAGACCACCTCTAATATGCTATCCGTACTATTAAGAAAATGAATGTACAATTCCAGTGGTTTTCCCCTCATTATTCAAATCCTAGAAATCCATTCTCAGTGGACGAGTCATCATCTGAAAGGTTTGTGAAGTCAAGCTGCTCACCAGCTATTGGTTGATCCTCATCATTATCACTAATATCTAGCTCAATAGGTACTTCTGGGGTAGAGGTTTCTGACCCCTAAACCGGCAATCCTGAGTCTTGTGATTATTACGGCCGCAGATACTGCATTTAAGCAGAAATTGTGGAAGTCTGGGCCGTTTCAATTCTGAGGATCCAGAATCAGTGACAGAATTTGCCCTTTTTGTGTATGAAACAGCTTGAAGCTCCTTACAGAGTGCCTCACGTGTCAATGTTTCGGAAGTGAAGGCAAGCCTTCCCGCAGAATTATCGAATTGTGCAATGTGGGCCAAGATAAGAGCCATCGCAATTTCGTCCTTTTCGAGATTTTGCCAACTCGATAATAATAGTGGTATCTGACGGACTAGGTATGCTGATAGGCATTCGCCTTGATTTGGCCTTCCATTGAGTAAGTTCATAATAACGGCTGATGGGGCTTCGTTTTTATCAAATTGAGTTACAAACATCAGTTTGAACTCTTCCCAGGTGATCCCAGGGTAGGAAACGTGGGCAAGCCACCTAGAGGCGCTTCCCTTCAAGGCACGACTGAGGGTCATGATCAACTTACCTCCTTCAGGAGGATTTTCCATCAGACACAAATTAGCTGTGGCGCACCATGATTTAGGATCGCCTCCTTTGTCCCGATCAAATTCGGGTAAAGATACCTTTTCGGAAACTTGTTTCGGCGGCAGGAGAGCCTCGATCAAGCGTCTTTGGCTTTCCAGAATTGCACGAAGTTTGGGCGAAACATCTTGGATCAATCCCACTTCTGATGTCGAATCTCTTCCCTCCTCGTTCATCATCCCGACAGCAAGAAAACACAGATGATATCAACACTGACCACCTTTATTAATTTGAATTAAGAAATTGAGAAAAACAACGATATCAAAACGAATACGCAATAATTGTACAATCAACTTACCTTCTGGGAAAGTCGATTGAAATTATATATAGGTAATTGGAGGAAGAGATTGTTTACTGGCAGCAGCGCTCCTAGTGCGGAAGTTCGGAATTTTTTCAAAGAAAAACTGAAAACTAAAGTTTTTCGCGTGGTTATGTTGGTTCTTCTGAGGCCCCCCGGTCCTCCACTCCCACTCTCCTTCATGACGCCATTGAAGTTCGAAGACATGCTGGTGGAGGCATGGGTAGGGTGGTGAAGTCCCCCAACCAGACTTCACGGGTGGGAGTGTAACAATCTCTTCCTCCAATTACCTATATATAATTTCAATCGACTTTCCCAGAAGGTAAGTTGATTGTACAATTATATGGCGGTAATTTTCGGAAGAGATTGTTTACTGGCAGCTGTTCAAAGATTCCTCCACCAGCTCCCCAGGGCACTGAGAAAAGAAAAAAGGCACCCATTTAGACATGAGGAATGGTAGGCAGTTGTATCATTCATGGCCACGTCCTAGGCGTCGGACTCATGTCGAGCACGCCCCCTCCCCTTTTCCATGAACGAAAAGATTAAACAAACGCCCGTAACGGAGAACACATAGGAAGACAGCTAGGAAACCATGGACCGAGAACAGACAGGAGACATCTTGTAACATTTTTTGCAGGAACGAAAACAGCAGTTCAGTTGAACGGACAGCCGCGAAAGAGCAATTAATGGTATGAAAGTAACCAATGTTAGATAACAACTATCAACTATCAAGAAACATATATTAATGTCAGAGAGAAATGGTATAAGATTGCCAATAGGCGAACATATCTAAATTATGACGTGTCAAGGTTAGAGCGCCGAGTGAACACATGATCCCTATAAGAAGATGTCAATAGAAACGTCAATATAAAAGGCAATATAAATGGTAATTCGGCCATCAGTTAGGCATCAAAAACAAAATAGGCATCAAGATAGGCATCAAAACAAAAATAAATGGTAAGTCGGCCATCCAATGGGCATCCAATTTGTCACCAAAGGGCTGCAGCTCTGAATTAAACGGAGGACAACACCGCCGTCGCAAAGTCCGCCTGTGAACACAATGGGCGATTGTAAACTGCGTGAAACATATTAGAGTTTTGCGACCATCCTGCCGCTCGAAAAATCGCATTGATGGACACTCCATGGCGAGCCGCCGATGAAACAGCAGCGTGCCGCGTAGAGTGTGCCGAAAAAATACTTCAATCTATACCCGCAGCCCCAATAATATTTCTTACCCACCGACTTAGTGTAGGTACTGTCACAGGCCGAAAGGGCTGCCGAAGAGCAACAAACAATGCCGACCCCTGCACATCAACCGTGTCCGCCAGATATCGTTGTAAATTGGAGGCTACGCAAATGGCCGGACGAGAGGGTAAAAAGGGGATGGTTATGGAAGGGCCTAGACGTTTTTAGCAACCTCGGTATATAAATCCGAACGTCAGAATCCGAGAACACGATATGCGACCGTTCAATTGACCAAATCATTTGCATCCGTTGACCAGACGCCAGTAACAAAAGTACCACCAATTTTTTAGCTCTAAAGGACAAGGAGTCATCCGAAGCCGACATAAAATACTGTAATACTAGTTACTGTAATACTGTAAGTACTGTAATACTAGTTGGGGGTCCCAAGTGGAAGTGTACTTAAGAAATCTCTTCACTAAGTAATCTTGTGATAAGTCAAAATCGGCTACCAGCGCAAGGGCAGACCGATGCGTATTGAAAGCATTATATGACTGAGGTGTCTCGTCCAACAGGTGTTGGAAGAAGCGTAAAACGTCAGCGGTCGTAAAGGTAAGTGGGTCTGTATGCTTCCTATTACAGAGGTTGATCCACAAATTGTAGGAAGACGCGTATTGCTTAAGCGTGGTCTGAGCAAAAGAACTATGAAGAGTCCCAATAACATCAAGTGGGTTACCTTTTTTCATGAAACTTCTCCGGATAAGATTGCCACCATCAATAAGGTTTCATTAGGGCCAAGGCATAATATTTGTGAACTAGCCAACTTCATGAAACCTGAAAACCATGGTTGTGTAGGCCACAATGGGGCCACCACGATTCCCGTAGCTTGGTCCTCCCTGACTTTTTGTAGTACATGGGAGAGTAGCGAAAAGGGGGAAAAGCGTAGAAGAAATATTTCTTCCAGCAAAAGGTAAATGCATCCACCCCTGCAGCTCCCGCCTGAGGCCGCCAAGAGAAAAATTGGGGACACTGATGTAGGTCATCCGATAAAACAAGTCGACTTCAGCTATTCCAAACGTCCGTACAATCGTTTGAAAATATTGAGGTGACAATCCCCACTCCCCACTTGAAAGTTTACGGCGTGACTCAGCGTCCGCCTCCACATTATCTTTTGTGTTAATATAAGAGGCTTTTATCCACAACCCCCTAGATTCACAACAAAGCCATATGGCTCGAGCCGCGGTATAAAGGTGAGGAAATCGGACACTGCCAAATTTATTTAACACCGCTACCGCCGTCCCATTGTCAACCCTAAGGAGAATGGACCGTCCCCGCCAGTTCCTGGCAAACACCTCCAGAGCATGTTTCACCGCTAGTAATTCTTTTTCATCAATGTGGAGACCTTTTTCGCGTTCCTTCCACCATCCACAGGAACGTTCTGACTCCCATGCCGCCCCCCATCCTGTATCAGACGCATCCGAAAACATTACATAATCATAAGTATCCGATCGAATTTTAGATGGAGGCTTTTCAAAGGCAACGGTCCACCAGATTAAATCGTCGCGCGATTGATTGGATATAGAACAAGGCCCGTTATAATTATCGTTATGATTCAATAATGCGAGATACCTATCCCTTTCGAACGACCTAATATACAACTGACTATAGGGGATGGCGGGCATACAAGCTATCAACGTCCCTATCAACGATGCTAAATTTCGAATAGTCCCCTCAGGTTCCTGTCGACGGGAAGGCCTATAGTCATGTTTACTGAATCAAAGAGAAAACCAAGGAAACAAAATTGCGGGACGGTTCAAAGACACTTTTTTCATCATTAATAACAAAACCTAGGCTTGTCAACAGACTGGCAGTTGAAGCTAGAGCGCGCACACATTCGTCATGGGTGGGCGCGAGCAGGAGACAATCGTCGAGGTAGTTAACAATTGGTATATTACGCTCTCTCAACATAGCCATGACAGGACGTAAAACTTTATGAAAGCAAAATGGAGCAGACGCAAGCCCCATAGGTAGAGCGTTCATGCCATAAAACGTATCTTGAAATCTAAACGCTAGGAATTTTCTATCCTCTGGCACGATTGGGATTAAATAATAAGCATCCTTAAGATCCACCGAAGCCCCATACATATTGGGTTCCAACAGATGTAACACCGACCTGTAGTCTTCAAGCTTAAAATGGTTAACAACCACATATTCATTTAATTTTTTTTTTTTTTTTTTTTTTTTTTTTAATTTAAAATGAAACGTGATGACCCATTAGGTTTGGGAACCAGAAAAATCGGCGAGAGAAAAACGTTATCACGCCCAGAGATTTCTGAAATTGCCCCCAACAGCTCCTGAATTTTTTTTTTTTTTTTTTTTTTTTTTTTTTTTTTTTTAATGCATGGCGTCCATGTCATACATCGGACTGGCAAGCCGAACAGCAATGCCCTCACAAAGTGGCGGGATGACTGAAAAGGGAATTCTATACCCTTTAACCCAGTCCAAAACTGGCTGTGAAGCTGGGGTTGACAACCACCTATCTGCAAAAAGAGCCAAACGGCCCGCATGTCTTACCTGGGTTATGTGGGTTCAAAACGTCCAGTGGACGTGTTTTGACGCGGTCTGTAAACCATTTGGGCCGCTTTTGACGCATCCTGGGCCCGACGGATCCACCCCTCCGCCTTTTCATCAAATAAATATAGCGGGCCCACTTTAGAGCGAGAAGCCAACTGTTTGTATTTACCTTTGAAACAGGTCGTGACTCTCGACCTCCTGGTCATCGAGGTTCTGAAAAAACCTGCACACAAAAGGGAGGACGTATCCCAGAGAACATCAAATATTTTGTCTCCTAAATTCGGGCGATCCACATTTTGATTTTCAATGAGTAACGTCATGGCCTCGCCCATGCCAACTAAGGCCTTCGAGACAAAACTATGCGTAGTCGCCATGGACTTATCCGCATTCTCGGTGACGCTAGTCATTACTTCCTCAACAACCTCATCCAATTTGGGGGGCGCCAGAGATGGGCAATGAAAATTCGGGTTGTATTGTTCATTAACCCGTTTATAAAACTCAAGATCGAGACCCTGCCTCATCTGGGACTCCCAGGTGGAGGCAATGCTCGGGTGAATACTTACGAGTTGAGGTTCCGCCTTTTTGGCTTTATCCATAATACGTTGCAGCGTCTCCGGCAACGGCGGTACCTCATGGCGGCTATGTTCGACAGGCTCATCATCGTCCTCTTTGGGACCAATGCCGACTGAAAAATCGGACATCTCGCCATCGGGAGAGCCCTCAAACCCAAAGGAAGAGGTTGATGATACATCATCATCATCGGAAATATCAACGTCCGAGATCGGTTGGTGTAGGTTGTCTCTCGACACCGAATCTAAAGTTGGTGCGAAATCGGACAACCGCGGTCGGCACCACATAGGCGGGATGGCCGCTTCGGAAGTACCCTTTTTAGAAGTGCCCGGGACTGAAAATTTATCCCTATTGGGATTTCCTGATTCCGCCAATGGGCCGGAACCTGTGCGCCGTCGTTCCCCTGATTGGTGTGGGTTGTCTCTCGACACCGAATCTAAAGTTGGTGCGAAATCGGACAACCGCGGTCGGCACCACATAGGCGGGATGGCCGCTTCGGAAGTACCCTTTTTAGAAGTACCCGGGACTGAAAATTTATCCCTATTGGGATTTCCTGATTCCGCCAATGGGCCGGAACCTGTGCGTCGTCGTTTCCCCTGATTATGAGAGGAAACCAAAGCCCCAACCCGTTGGTCGGGGGACACACGCCGATCCGGACGCGAACTAACGCGAGCCGAGACACGCTCGGAATCCGACATCGACACTTGCGTACGAACGAAAAACGTCGAAAACACGAAGAACAACCAATTATCAACGAAAAAACACCACTTTTAACACTGTTTTAAAGGTTTTGAAAAACTAAAAAGTGAGAACCAACAACAGATATCCGAAAACTTCGCACGCGGAACGAACAATGGCGTCATGAAGGAGAGTGGGAGTGGAGGACCGGGGGGCCACAGAAGAACCAACATAACCACGCGAAAAACTTTAGTTTTCAGTTTTTCTTTGAAAAAATTCCGAACTTCCGCACTAGGAGCGCTGCTGCCAGTAAACAATCTCTTCCGAAAATTACCGCCATATAATTGCAAAAAGCCTCGTCGAAAAAAGTGGATGCTTCTATCCAAAAAAAAGATCCTCCTCTTCTGTTTGTTTTTGTGTGTCCGCGTGTCTCCCCGTCGGACACAGTGGTGGTCACAGAAAACCCTACTATACTACGTACAGAAGGGACACTCAGGGTGGGGGGTGGTTGCCAGCATACAGCTGCTGCGACGCGGAAATTAGTGGCCAAAACCTGAACTAAGACCCCCCGAATCCTCGCGCATGCGCCTGACACCTTGGTTACCGCCCCACTCCTACTTCGTTGCTACAACAAACCCCCGCCACCATTCCTCAACCCCATCCCCCCTCCACCCCCCGACCCCATTTCCATCCGCCTCTCTTCCACACCCTTGGTAAATGTACGAGAAAGGATGAAATTAATACAATTAAAGCAAATGTACGGTAAAACAATATTTATTCAACAATATGGATTGAACAGTTATTACAATTCGAACATATGACATCACAGTTCGTGGATAGTTGATATCATTAATTTAATTGCATTCTAATTATCTATTGTCTTCAGTGGCGTAGCCAGGGGGGGTTAGTGGGGGTAATACCCCCCCCCCCCCATTGGCTCGAAAACCTTATCACAAATTAAAATTAAATCTTAAGAATAGTCCATCACAAAAGTAACAAACAAATACAAGAATCACATTAAACGGTAATTCAAAATATGACTGAAAAGCTAAATAATATTACGTTTATTTGACTCCCTTCGAATTTTTGAAAATTGTTCATCCTTTTGTATGGCAATAAGATCATTTTGGCGAAATTTGGAATTTTTATAACATACCCAAGGTCAGATATCGTCTGGAGTGACACATACGTATACATTTATGTTAAAATCTATCTATGATTGATATCATTAATTTAATTGCATTCTAATTATCTATTGTCGTCACAATGAAATTGTTAGACCATCGTCAATATTGATAGACTATTATTACAATTCGAACATATACTGACATCACAGCTCGTGGATAGTTGATATCATTAATTTAATTGCATTCTAATTATCTATTGTCGTAACAATGGAATTGTTCGACCATCGTCAATATTGATTGACTAGTTATTACAATTCGAACATATATTGACATCACAGCTCGTGGATAGTTGATATCATTAATTTAATTGCATTCTAATTATCTATTGTCGTCACAATGAAATTGTTAGACCATCGTCAATATTGATTGACTAGTTATTACAATTCGAACATAACATATTGACATCACAGGAAAGCAGTTGGATGAGTCTTATATCGAACGTCACATCCGATAGCGGCGCACTTGAAATTTACAACCCAACTCATACTTATCTAGAAAACGAACGACTTCAGTTAATGAAAAATACGAATTCCGTACATGAAAGCAGTATTTTCAAATTTCACGAGCCTATTACCTACGTAAGTTTTATTACTAACCTCGTCGCACGTTACAACGTAGAAAGTTTCTGTAAGAAAGTTTGTGTGGTGAATTAAATGAAATGAAATGAAAAACAATGGAATGAAATGAAATTAAAACCTCCTCGCGCGTTAAAACGTAGTTAAAACGTAAAAACTGTAGTGATGAATACGTAGTATACTAGGGTTTTCTGTGGATGAAATCGTAGGTATAATATTGTCATACAAGAAAATACAAATGGCGGAACGGAGTCGGAGCGTCTACATGAGTTGGTGGGTGGTAGGGTGGGAGAAGACGTGCGATCGCAGCGATTACTGGAAATTAGTGCCAGAACCGTGAACTAGCACCGGTGTCATGGGGCTGGTGGTGGTGACGGCTCGAGGTGTAGCGTGGATGCCACCTCGTCCTGTGACAGTCATGCCACTACATATAGATAAAGCTTGCAATCGTGTTCACAATATAAATTATTGAGAATGATCACCTGTGTGTAAACAATTATTATTTAAACAATGACGCTCATACCGCAGCTTGTCGGCCACGCACTCCGCATTGGTTAACGTAATATGGTTAGGTAAATCGAGAGCTATCCAACGAGTGGTGAACGATTTTTGTACGATGATAACTGGCGAAGTTAAAGTTCCGTAGCAACGAATAGGTTGTACGTGAAAATCATTAGAAATTTTTCATAACAGCGTCCAAGATTTCGTAACGAAATTTCGTTACCTTTTTAACACAGAATGTGTTTTAGCCATGGACTAACTAGCCAAAAAAGGTAACGAAATTTCGTTGCCTAGAAAGTCGACCCACATTGGTTTGTCAACTGGTGAAGCAACCTCCTAAAAACCCCGATTTTGCATATCCAAACGACGTTTTTCAGCTAAAACGTAAATTTCTCAGCCAGCAACCGCAATATTTGTAAACCATCAAAGTTGGTAGGAAAGCTGAGATTCTGAGGAAGTTTTTCCTTCTCTGGCAATTGAGATTTGGATGGCACTTTCTGAGCTAACTTTTGGGCGCTTTGAAAATTTGCAGCGTTCCTGGTATTTGCGAAAGTTCTACCTCCATAAAAAAATGTCAGGGGTTCAAAGCACTCAAAATTTCTTCATAATAATTCTGAAAGGAAATTAAATGGGCTGTTAACGGTAGTCATTATCTTTTCTTTGCGCCTTTAAAATGTGTTATAGTCAGTTTTATGTAGAAAAAGTCGTTTACGAAAAGAAACTTGAATTTATTGCAAAATGACTCAGAAACTAAGGGCTTAAACAAATTTGGTAAGAGACACATTAGATCGGAAATGAGCCAAAAAATCGATTCCTGGCGTCTTGCAGACGTTTTTGTGCTCTTTTGTCCATTTGATTTCTTATTCCTTTCGTGGTTGTTGACTCATTAAGCACTGTGAATTTTTTCAACCTGAAAAGCTTTTTAAAATACGGGAAAACATACTAGACGTATGCTTCGAGCCTACTCCATGTTTTTTACGCTGTTTTCAGGTTTTCTTGGTGTACTTGCCCTCTCGAATGGGACAGGATGGAACTAAAATTGGTTACGTTTTACAATTGTTCCTGGAAGGAGTGTTCGACAGTTGGTATCACAGTAATACTTCTTGGAGTAAGAGCTCTACTGACAGTCATTCCATGGAAGCTTTGAAAGTGAGTAAACAAGTGACCTGTAATCATAATTATTTTTTTAGTTCACCTAATCAATCAATTCTTGGGAAGGATGAAAAAGCAGAAAGTAGGATAAATCCAAATCCGAATAATTCGTAATCATAGTGTGGGCAGTTGTAGCTGAAGTCTGACAGGGCAGTTATCGTGTATGAGAAAATCCATTTTTCTGTCTTTGTTTTGTTATTTGGAATAAAATAACATGGTTAAAATGAATTTAAAAAATATTACATCGTTCTGGAGTGGAGAGAACTAGCATGAAAGTCTCAGCCATTTTTTGAGTGAAAGGCGGCATTTTAACGCTCTGGAGAAGCCCATTTCCACGTCACAAGAAAATAACTGAACCGCAAGAGAGTTTGCTGTATGTAGTTGCAATGAAATTTTTAAAACACTGAAGTGAACCAAAATGCGTCGTGGTTGCAGACAGTGGAGGATGGTCATGGACGCGGAAGTGCAGACGAGTAATAAAACATAAAAAGAAGATAACAGAAAAGACAGATAACAAGATAAGACAACTCCAGGAACCTTTCTGGCTTTGTTGTTTGGTTGGCCTCACTGAACGTGTTGGCCAGTGAGAGAGGGCACCCTTTTGCTTGTCACTTTCCCACCATAGAACGTCTCAAAGTTGCAATACATTTTCTAAAATTATAGATACACCGTTTTTTTCCTGCGGCCATTATTGTTTCTTCGAAACTATAAATTTCAGGAAAAAAATTGATGCAAACTGCCCATTGGGTATTCAATCGTTGGTGAGTGTGTTTACTGTCCCCTCATTCAGCCTGTGTGCCAACTTCAACGAGGCCCCCTGGTGTCCTCGTGGTTTTTGGGAGATGGAGGTAAAGGTGATAAACAAAAGAATAAGCTCCGAAGCATGCTGACGTCACACTGCACTGGTGGCAGAGACTGTGCAGGCTCTTCAGCTGCTCCTTGATTGATAGGCTATCAGCCAGAGGACAACTGATTGTCCTAGACATGAGTGTGTCGAGGACTAAGTTAATGGTTTTAAGTAATTGCTCCCATGATGAAGCATAACTGCACCTTGGATAAGTTAATTACTCAGGTTGTCTTCTGAAAACGTGAGAATATGAACCAGCTATCTTTTATACGTTACATTCTAAGGTAGAATTTTCAACTATTCCAAACATCCCCCCGATGGAAATAACTAATAACATTTACGAAATCCTTCTCTTGTTCTTATGTTGTTGGAATGACTGGCGATGTTAAAATCAGGTGGAACGTTACCTACTTGATATTTTAATCAACATTAAATGGTTACATTATACCAAGATTGTCCCGTAGATCCTGATGAGATCCCTCCTCAGCGGACTGGTCGTCAGAAATGACAGGAATGAATTGAGGTCGACAGTAAAGCAAAGCCCAAGCGATCCCAGGAAACTATTTGGAGGGAAAAGACACAAGTTTCTCGACCTTCTTCCGCCTTGTGACAGCCCAGAATTCGTGCCTGAGTCTCACAGCTCACTTCTGAAACTTCAGGTTTGTACTTGTTTCTTATTTTTGAAGGCTAAGTAACAATAAGGATGAGGCACCTAGGCGTCAAAACGCAAGTCAAATGAATGTCTCATCAATCTGTGAAGTATATCAGGTCTTTGTTTGGATTATGCATTTTCCGTATGCACTATGTCGGAACTAAAGCTATGAGTAGCTGGCTGTCGTGTAAACGTTGTTATTAATGTAAAACACTAATCTATCTACAAATGAGGTCTTGGCTTGAAATGAACCATCCCTCTTCAACTGAAAGATCTCTGTGAGAGGTTTTCAAACAAATTCGATTTGAGAAGTACTTATCCGATGACTGGATTTGGGCGAAAAACGGAAAGAAAGTTGATGATCGGGAAGGTGCTCACTCCTGCACATGCTTGGGGGGAACCCTCAGCATTGTCTGGCTGACGCCATTACATTTTCTTTCTATCCATCTTTTGGCTTTGGTTATTACAAAGGGTTGTGAGCTGAAAATGGAATATCGGTTATCAAGGGAGCTAAATCCTGTTCTGATTTGTAAAATGCAAAATTCGGACAAAAAATTATAACTGCAAAAATTATCTAGTGCAGTAGCTGCATAGGTGCCTAGTCCAGGCATAAGTAGCTTCGTTCGTGCTGTCCCCTTCCGAGCAAGTTCAGTTTTTGCTTGAACGAACTGGCTTGATGTAGGATGCGCTCTGAACACGCTTGCTCGGGGCACGGGCGGGTAGGGCTCGGCTGCCCCTGGTCTCCTCATGGGGCACGGGAGGGCTTGCTCAGAGCAGCTCGGAGGAAGCCCCGTGGCCAACACGAACACCGGACCACTTGGCTCGGAGCTCGCCCTGGGTCTGTACAAACAGCGAATCTTGCCTCACCCTTACTGTGCATGCCCGGGTTGCTCTGAATAAGCTCTGAGGGACTGCACGAACAAAGCTAGTAATGTTACAAGTAGAACAATCAGTAATAAATCCTTGAATCTGTATTTTGGGGTATTTTCCGGCAGAAATTCGTCTCTCCACTGAATCAGAGACCACTTTCAGTTCTCCAAGTTTGGGTTTATTCTTTGGTAGGCCACCACCTCAAGCCAAAACCGTTAGGGATAATCCAGTGGGTTGAGGTCTGGGCTTATTGAGGGTTAGGTCGTCTGACGCCCTTGCGAATTTGGGAGTGTTCTCTTTGAGCCACAGCTGCGTTGTCTTGGCCTTATTGATAATGCCTTCGTCCGAACAGGATGTTTTTCAGATGCATCACAACACTAAAATGAAACATAAACCACCAAATTTTGTGGGGGGGGGGGGTATATTTTTTTTTTCATGCTCGATTCCAAAGGTTCATTATTGAAAATAATAAACCAAAATGTACTTCCCATAATTTCTGGCCTGAATTCGTACACAAACACGGAAGTTTGTGGTGTCCTCATAGAGAATGCTGCCGAAATCATAAGGACCTCAGACAAACCATAATCAACATTACACCTACGTACCTACGTTTTCCAATTTCTAGCGCCTTAAAATTTTTTTTCAATTTTCTAGTGCCTTATGTGTACAAATTGGCTGGACGAATCTGGTACTTCGGAGCTCATTCAGTTCGTTGGTGAATTCGTTGATCAAGATTATGGTTTCAGCCTGATGGTTTTGGCGCAGCCCCAGAAAGCTGTTGAGCTCCTGTTGAACAAACACCCTTCCGCACTCTTACAATATGTACAGGTAACGTACCTTTTATATATGTCTCCAGTGGTGCCTGCTCAAACCTGACAGCATTCTGTTCATAAAATCGCTGTGAATAACATTCCTGTAAAGATCTAGACTAACTAATTGATGGCGCTTTACGGGTCTGTGCATGGGAAGGGACCATAAACAAACTCACTGGTCCTCCAGATTGAGCGTAGGGCTAACAACCCTACCCCATATAACTCACCTACTGTTATGAATCCCGAACGGGAAGCCAAGGGCCACACCGTCCTGTAGAGCTCTTCCGAAGTACAGTCCGTGTGTTAGCATAATATGCCTTACAGTTCCTGCAAACTACAAAAAAAAATAGTCACCCCCTGGCATCATCGTGACACCTAAAACTTCAGCAAATTCTGGGGGCTCTAGGAGGGGGAATTTCAAATTTTTACGACGGGTCTAATGGTCAATTTTTGTGGTACGTACATAATACCCACCTGCAGATGTTGTTCACTTACTTCCGGCAGTTATGAATTGTAGCTTCTCGACTTACTTACTATTGATAGATTTCTACATAGTCTGCATTATGCCCAGTGTAATTGAAAGCAGTGCACTGTTGAGTGTTCATAACTCGCTATCTATCTCGATGTAGGTATTGATGGTACTATCTCGTTGCAGGATCTTCTAACTACAGAAGCAGAACTGAAACACGTGATAACAGCTGTGCAGTCAAAGGCTGATGAGGAGGCAGATCATCCTGAAATGGGTTGTAAAACGTTCACTGAGCTTTTGGATCGTGAGTATTGGTTGTGTGCATCTTTACTTTCAACAGTGGTTCCCTTCTGTCTAGTGCCTATGCGATAGACCGGTTTTGAGGGTGGAGGTGCATGGAGGTTGTTGTCCAGTTAGTATCATATTTATCTAAATCCGATGGCAGCGTGTTCAGAGCTGGATGTTTTTGGTACAGCTTTGAAAGGGCATACTGGCCAGAGGAGTAGCTATTTATGTATGTAGCACCTAGGCTGCACCAAGTTCTGAGATGAGTTATTTCGAAAACAGATTAATACCTTTCACCTAATTTATTAGATAAATGGATAAGTAGCCAGAAGTCTCTGTGAATTGTTAGGTACTGACCTGTTGTATTGATATTGTTTTCCCCTACCTACTGTAGTGGCCACTTCAGAAATGAATAAGTTGCTGTTGTTACTGCAGCGCAAAACGTAGATAACTAGAATTTTTAAATAAAGAGTAAACACTAAGGATAACAATTATAGATTTATAGGAACTGATGTGCTGGTATAAGGTGAATGTGTCTGAAGCAGCTACTAGGTGAATGTGGTAATTGAGTGGCCATCAGAAATACTGAATGATAGATAAAACTCTGCACCTTACCAAGAAACCCAAGAAGGCTGTTTAGTTGGTCTGGGGAAGAACTGCTACCCAGGTGGTAACTTCTAGAAAGAGCTAAGGGAAGCAGAAATCTGGTATGCCGCGTCTCCTTGGTTTGTCCGTGAACAATGATGAGTACCTCTTGATATTTGTAGATGCAATTAGGTTGCATTCTAACGGTTTTGAGACCAACCGCACTCTCCTACGATGAATTGTTCTTTTTCTATGCGTTTTCAACATTAATAAGTGACGTCATTGCACCCCTCCCACCAGGGGGGACCCTCTTGTCAAAACTTTGAAAACTCATAGAAAAAGAACTATCCACCGTACGTGAGTATGGTTGTCCTCAAAATCCTTAGAATGGAACCTACTTTCATCCAAAAATATAAACAGAAGTCATGGTTACTCCTCCGAGTTGGAAAACTTTGTGGGATTTGAATGGGAGCGCGGATGGCCACGGATAACTCGTAGAAATACGTCGGCTGGGTTTTCAGTCTATAATGCCCGATGCAGGCGAATGAACAGACAAAGAGGGACCTGCCAGAATGTACCAGGTACCCAGCTTATTTCACAAAAAAACTCATGTCGAGGCTCCAGTTAGAGAAAGACATGCAAAGAGTTAGAGAAAGACTTGCAGACGACGACTAATAAATTACAATAATTATATAAACCATAATATAGACAGTATGCAACTAAGAAAGACAGTATGCAAACAGTAGGTTGTTATTATGAGATAAATTACACAAGATGCCAAGAGCGGTGTTGGGGACTGTGGGCCGTGCTTTTTATCAAAAGATGGCGATGAAGTGAACTCACGATTCACAGAAAAAAACAGAGTTATCAATAATATTGAAAAAACGCTGCAAATCCCTGCACAACGGTTTATTATTTTGTATAGAATACCCTCCTGTTACAGATCACAGCTCTATGTATAGATAACCCTTCTATATAATATGATATGTACTATTCTATACATATTATGTAGATCGCAGACCCTCCGTAGGTTAGTACCTAACCCCGTACTCGTTACTAGGTACCTACCTAAATCACGAGTTAAATGTTGCTAAAATAATTCTGCCGATGACAAACAGTACCTAACAAAAAGAAACACACATAATGAAGTTCTGAAAAGAAATTGTTGATGAGGAGTGAAAAAAGTTGCAAAAGTACCTACCAACAAACTCCAGCCCCTTCTACGTAGATGGTATAATGAACCGTTGTGTAATAATTTACCGTTGAGTAATGATTTACCGTAGTAATAATTTACCCATCAATAATACTTCAACGTTTGTTCAAGTTTCACTACCTACCAACAAACTCCAAAAGAGCCATCATTTTTCAAGCGAAATAATATCACAGAACAACCAACTCGACTTCATACTCCGCCAATATAATCAGGTGATCCCTACCAATGATTGGCCGTATTCACAAATTCCTATTGTGGGCGCGTCTCTGGTTACGAGATTTGGTTTGAATTGTATACAATTTCATTCACACTGGAGTCGAAAATGCCTGTCGGTGCAAACTTCGGGGCCTTACTGTGAACGAACGGCTGGACGTACGATGCTCCGGATGGTCTTAAAAAACGCACAAGTTCAAGAACTATTTAAAACCGTAAAAATATTTACGTAAAAAAATAGTATAGGCGTTTTGAAAATTTCAACCCCTATTTTGAACCCCTTAGAGATGACTCACAGTAACGTCGAGCTTCGAGGACCAACTAGACGCCGAACGGAACCTATAACCCGAATTTCATCAATTTTTTTTCATGGTAACTAAGAAAAGTGGCCCGTACGGCGTACGGCGTACGGCGTACGGCGGACAGACAGAAATATTTTTATTGCAGTTTTGGATTCTACATACCTTGAAACGTAAACCATCAAATTTTGAGGGGGGGTAAGAATTTTTTTTTTCATGCTCGATTCCAATGGTTCATTATTGAAAATAATAAACCAAAATGTAAAATTGTTATCGGCATGGCAGGTTACTTTGCAGTGTAGTTATGATATAAGGTTCAACCGGATACCACTGCTATGTAGCTACTAGGAAGTTCTGTTACCTATGATATTTTTGTTATTCCAGTGATCCTGAATCATTTGGCTCAAACCCTCAACTGCGAGCTGTTCAACCTCATCGTCCCCCACGGCAAAGAGTTCGACTGCTATAAAGTGCGTTGTCGGCAGGCCGAGCATGCCAACCACATAAAAGAGATGATCATGGTCTCGGGGCACCGTCTCATGGCTTCGATGAACCTCAAATCGTTCACCTAGCCTTACCTCACCCAGGGAGGGCCTCCGATCCGAGTGCCTTTCCACGGTAACATTGTTTCTGTTCAGTTCCTTCCTGATCAGAGTTACCTGTAAACCATACCTGCCGGTCAGATATCTACCAGCAGAGCGTATTCTGATCGGTACCTCGACTGGGTACATCCATTCATTAGCTGTAAAGTCCTCTTTACTAATAATTATTATTTGCCTCAACAGCTCTCAAATCAATAGTTATTCTTGTTCTTCATTCTTAATGGAGGATATCCTTGTTATTGACGAATTCGGTGCTGGTGCTCTTCTTGAGATTTGTCGATATCGATTCAATAGGCTCACTTACCTGATATTCCTTGTGAGACTTGTTGCTTTCTTTGATCCTACCATAGCTCCTCCTGTAATATTTTCTTATCTTTCCTAATTAAAGATGCAAAACTTTAGGTCTGTTACGCAATAACTTCCAGCGTAAAGCAACCAACGTTATACCTACAGACCTTACTAGTCTAATTACTAATTATAAAATGATTGCTTTCCCTTCCTTTCAGTGTTGAATTCTTAACCTACTATCTACACGAATGTTTCTGTCTGTGGATACCTACACAACTTATGTATTTAGTTATATTTGTTTAACGCTCGTTTCTATACTACCTATTCGATATTCATTGTCATCACTTACGCTTTTTTTTTGTCGTTCTGAGAGAGTGAGGCCACTAGCTCAGGAGTAGGGCAGGGGAAAAAAAGAAATATAAACATTAAATCCAGATTTTGAGGCATATACTTAACTAATTCCTCAGGGCTCAAATCTAAGGAAGCCTCAAACCCGGTGAAAAATCTGGATTTGATTAATTTGTTTTTTTGTTTCCCTGCGCTACACATGAGAAGGTAACAAAAATATCTATAAATCGTTGGGGGTGAGAAGATACAGTAAGCACCTCAGTGTTCCCCTAGCACTCCAAGTGGCAGAAGTACTAACTAACTGATCTTTCTTTGCTTCGAAGCTCCCTTAACATACTTGTAGCTCTGATAGCATGTTAGTCACATATTAGGTTCAAACATACAGACCTATGTACACACAAAGGGTTTTTCCTGCTTGGTGGTGTTGGTACTTCTGCTACCCACTGTAGTAAGTATATCTGTGGCTTGCAAATCATTTGCATTTGAATAATTAAAAATGACTACTGGTGAAATGAAGCGCTACCATTCACTAAGACTACAATAAATTGGTTTCCGATCTGGAAACAAAACAAAGAAATATAATGTGTGCTCAAATTCTTTTGTGCAATTGTGCATATTTCTTGAAACTTGCACATATAAAATCAAGTTCCTGAAATAAATATTCACCTATGATAATTGATTAAATTAGGAGGTACAATTTCCAACTCAAATATATACATAATTACATGTAAAATGTGGGTGGGGTCGGGTACCTAAGTATGTTCCTATTAAAAGCTGAATCTGGTCCTCAAGAAAGTGGGTAGGTAAATCAAAATGAACGAATAGGCAGTTTCTGTGGTTAACTTTATCTAGTTGTTTTCTAGTGTTGGAAAGGACCTAAAGGGTTATGTAAAGTCCATGTAAAGTTGTTATTGCACTTGAGCACTATTACCAATTATTCAAGGAAGTTCGTTCTAAAGCTAAGTTCACATGGCATAGAAATTCAGCACTGATATCTGGTACACCAAAAGGGCTTGATAATTTTGCTGGTCGATGCACGAAGTCCAGTAAAGCTTTGCAAAGATGAACACTATTTCTAAATCTCTGGATGCCGGATCTATGCAATGGTTTCTGCACAGCTTTTGCTTTCTTCGCAAGCTTCTGGAAGCACTCCCAACAATTCAGTGTCCCATACAAGATCATACGGTTCAGTTGTCACTGATACCCGTTGTAAAGATTTGGGCAGCTATCTGATTCGTTCACCATCCGCAGTGGCCTAAAGCAGGGTGGAGTTTGGCAATTCAGCTTGGCTCCAGAGAAAGTGATACGACAGGTAGGTACCTGAAAGCCCTGGAGAAACGCTGTTCAGCCGCGTCCTGCAATGTCTTCCATATGCTGATGATGTTGCTGTGGTAGCATGGAATACAGGATACCTGGAAGAAGGCTATCAGGCCCTCAAGCACACAGTGACAGAAATGGTTCTGCTCATGAATGTCGGCAAGGCGAGATACCTGGTGAGCCGAAGAAATCAGGATACTCATCCACCTGAACAATGCATCACCTTTCATGGTAGAACGTTCGATAGGTGTTGCAGGTAAAGGTACTTGGGAGCTGTTGTCAATGGTAAAAGCCAAGCAAGGGTAAAAACTGGCAACAAAAAATGTTACTAAGTCCTCAAAGATTTATAAAAGCAGACTTCTCAGCAGCCTCTAAGATTAGCATCTTCCCCACAGTTGTTCGTCCAGTAGTATGAATGGTGCTGTGATGTGTACTATAGCTGGAAGGGGAGAAACCCAGCTTACCCGGTGGGAAAGAAAAATATTACAACGAATTTATGAAGAAATCTGCAAGGAGGAGGGGTTGTGGCGTGTCTGAACAAATCGCAAGGGAAGAGAATTTTATGGAAACCCAAACATCATCGCCGAAGTTAAGCGTGCCAGGACATGTCTAAGGGATGCCCAGTGAAAGAGCTGCAAAAAAATTATTTAACGATAATCGAGGGGGAAGGACACTTTGTGGAAGGTCGTGGCTGCGAACGGTTGACAGAGGAGGATTTGCGATGTTTGGACGTATGCGGATGGCAGGCAGTCACCATGAACCGAGGGGCATTGGGACGTGTGGTTGATCAGGCGCGAACCCTTCATGGATTCGTAAGTGGAGTAAGTTTCGCTTACTTCTTGAAATTGTGCCACGTTGAAGCTCATGATGTAGATTTTGGCAGGTGTCGTGTTTGACGTCCACCTCGGTTCAATTTCGTATTTCCCCCAAATGATTTTGGTATGAATAAATAAAACGCGATAATTTTATTAGATAATGTGGGGGGGGGGGGGGGGGTCTCTACCTGTCAAAATGCGGCTGAAGGGAAGGAGAAGTTCAAGATTTCCCCTTGAAGGTTGTCAGATGGAAATCCAGATGCCAAGTTCTGGAAAGTGGTCCGTGTGAACCCATCTCGACGTTCGTGGGGAACCTAGAACCTGTTATTTTTGTAATTCAGTTTTAGAGCACGCTACGTATAATATATGCGGCTTTTTGTGTGTGTGGCACTTCCTTCAACTCCTGCGTGAAGATGAAAACCTTCAAACTTCTTGTGTGATCTCTATAAGTTACATCGACTTGATGATTCAAGCTCATTACGAGTACTATTGACCTATAATAATTATTTTTCTACCTACTGTTAATTATTATCTAATCGATGTTACTGATTCAATATCGTCTCCTTTGTATGAAAAAATAATAGTATTTTCACATTCAATTAAAACTCTTTCACTTCTAATTAAACCTTTAAATATTTTATAGATAGGTAAGTTTGACAAATTTGTAGGTTAACAAATGATCTAGGTAGATGGCATTCAAATGAGGGAAATCTATCAAAATCCCGCAAAATCGGGGAGTTCAATGTAGAGGTTGTCCATCGGCTGCAGTTGGTAGTATGTAGTAGGATTGTCTTTTATACTAGTTAGCGCAGTCTTATGTAGGAGTGATGTGGACACGTAATGCAAATGTCGGAAGTTTCCTACTGGCGATTCCTCCCTACTCTACGTTCATTTTCTTTCCACATTTACTTTTCTGACTTGAGTTTAATTGAAAGTGAAAAAGGTTCAATTCGATGTGAAAATACAAGGTATAGTTTATTTATGTATTTTTTCAGATAGTCATTACAAACTAATACAGTTCGCACAGTAAAGTACCTAGATTCCACTTATGTATTAGGTAGAGAAATTTTTCAGTAGTTCCATCTGGGATAGGAGTATTCCGTAGATATGGCAGACGGGCCTTGGCCAGGAAAGTTTTAGCCATAAACTCCCCAACTGTGCGAGTTTTCTCTCGAACTGATTGTTGGGTTACTATAATAAAGACATTGAATGTTTAAAACCTTGTACGTTGGAGAACGCTGAGCTTACAGGATAGTAAGAAATCCGTAAGCCGCAGCACCCTCGCCCCATATGGTTGCTCTAGGATTGGAAACGTAAATGTATTGCCGGTCGATTCGGTGGTCGTTCAGAACAGGACAATTGAATGATTTGACATTCGATCCAATGTTGCGGAGGTGACCAAAGCTGAATCGACCCATTTGGCTGGTGTCAGCTGATCACGCTTTTTCCTAAATGAGGTAGTGTAAGTTATTGAGGATAAGAACGTGGGTAAATGTTGTCATGACTCCATTTATGCTCGCCCTGGATAAGCAAGCTTGGGTGAGCGTAGAAACCGGTTCGGGTAAGGATAGAGCATGGTGAAGGAGCCCGAAAACGGTCGTCTTGCCTAAGTTCTGTAAATTGTACCCCTTTTAAAACAAAATTTCTATCAGTAGATACCTGAGATTCTCCCCTAGTTCCATCCTGAATCTACTGATTTCTTCTAATAAGAGGGATGCAAATTACCAAGTGATATGGTATGGCTTGGAGAACCCAGTTTGCCCATTTCAGGTGGTACAAAACCTCCAAACAGTGAACGGTATTTTGAAATGAAATTCCGAAAAAATGTATCAGACTAGTAAAAATTTATCTGTTGATTATACTCAAGATCGTTTCAGGATTTGTGGGAGACTATCCGAGTGTTTCAAGGATAATTCCAGTTTTAAGTTGGGAACACTATGAACTTATAGTTCCAGGTTATTACAAAATCAGAGTTATTACAAAATCAGAGAAATTATGTAATTTCCCTCAGAGAAATTATGAAGCCATAGTTCCAGGTTATTGCAAAATAATTCCCTCAGAGAAAGGATCACACTTTTTGGCCTTTTCTTCTCGATACCAAACTAGGTCAAAATTGACGCAAAATAAATTTAAAATCGCCTTTTTGAAAAACGTCACAACGTACAAAGCTTTATGGATTCACTGTCGATTACAATAACGGATTGTTAATTAATGATCAACGATATATAATAGGACAAATATGTTCCAGTGCTGAAATGCATCTCTGTTGCTGATTGAGCGCTCTTTAGTCAATTAATATTGTTGTCTCTGTTTCCTTATAAATCAATCGTTGTTGTGCCTAATTTATGTAGGTAATTTAAAATTATATTGGTACCACCTTTGGTATGTACCTATTTATTTTCAAAGATATAAGTATTATATTATTAGTTATGCTATATAATATTGGTGCCATTGTTTGTGGTTAATTCGTTATTGTTGTTTTCTAGATGTCTATTTATTCGTTGTAGCGATCAATTTTCTATCATAGCAGTTCATAAAATTTAATTGAGGTTTGTAGGAACCTGCCTATCATTGTTGTGAGTCGCATATTGCGCTTTATTGTTTGATGATATCATTAATATTTATCTGTGCACGTGTGTTTTATCTTTGTTTCGGAAAAATGTGGCTAATGACCAGTAGCTACCTAGCATTTTAAAATGTTCATTTAAAAGCACAGATTAGGATGAGTTCGAACCTATTTTGCGGTTGCTCCTGACATTCGTAAAGATTTGATTAATTTGCTGGCTCCATTCATTGGTGGGTGCTTGGCAGATATGAGTAATATTTTCGTCGAAAGGCGTTGGGCTGCTTGCAGCGATTCTTGGACTCTTTTCTGACTGTATAACAACCACCAGCTGTTTTGGGTGTATTCCTGACAATAAAAATCCAGCTTTCTGATCCTCATTCTAGTCCAAAGAAAATCAGGTGGACGAGACCTGGTCATGCACTGCCTTCTAAATTCATAACAGTAAGTTATCAAACGCTTATCAAAATGACATTGAATCATGGATGGTTTCTTAAGGTTTTCTAGGAGTCAGCTAACCTTCAGAAAAAGCCATTGCGATCAAACCTTCCATGAATCGGGTATCCACTATTCAATGTTGAATTATATTATGAAAGATTATAATTTTCTGCACAACAAGTTTGTATACATTTAGAAGTCATTAGAGCCCGCTGCAAGTCATGTTTTCACCAACATCATAACAGCCAGTGGCCATGGTTGCATACAGTAGTTTGTATTACGGACCAAGTATAAATATTTGTCATTCCTCTGACCAGTTGAACGTTGAGGAAATTCCAACTGGTCAGAGTAGAAGAGGAGTCGAGGAAGAAATTAATTAATATCAGCTTTTTTCGTGCTGTCCTCCAGTTTTTGTTCAGTTCACATCTGCATGCACATTGAGCAAGGTGCAGCAAGTGTGCCGTTTGTGCCGGTCAGGTGAAAGAACCAAAGGACACGTGCGGGTGTTGTGCTGGCCAAAAGGGTGGTTCGGTTCATATTCGATTCAAGAGCTGGCTGCGCCTTTGGATGAGCAAGGGCAGCTTGAACCCCGCATGCGCATAATCTGGAATATCCTTCCTCAAATGTCCATAACATTCACGATTTCACGTTTGAGTAATAAAATGAATCTCTGCTTGATTGAGTTGTAAGTAATAAGTAAAGTAACAGCCATTTCAGGCTGGGGCTTTTCATCCGACTGCCCTGGCCAGTGTCGCGGACGTGATCCGCTGTCCTCCAGTGAGAGGATCAGAATTCGATGTGGTCATTTTGCTCTTGGCTAGTCACTGCCTCGCCCCTTGAGTGGAAAGGGGTTCGTCCTACAGCTACATGGGTCGTACTTGGACGTGTCACGTCGGTCACCCATCCAAGTACTAACAATGCGTGAGGTATCTTAACATGAGTTATCTCATGGAAACCGGTTTATTCGACCTGATAAGGCGTTGGGGAATTTAAGTATTCTAGTTGGCTGCACTCAACCGTTTGTGCAGTCCCCAGAACTGTGCTGAAACCTGCACCGGGCTTTAAGAACTGGACATCAACTAAACATGAACTCGCTCATTTCAGGCAGCACAAACAAAGCAGTCATATCTGTGGGTACTCCTGACTCTTCCACTGCATTTAGTTGTTTTCTGTGTAGGTATCTCCATCCCATTTCACTGTTCAATCGCAGCCAGTTGCCACGTTTGTTTCTCGGTTTATATGCAAACAAAACGTTAGTCGTGCAGTGTTTGCGCCTTTTGGCCATTCGGCCCCTTGTGAGCAGAAACTGGGCCAATGAAAAGACGTTCTCCCGGGGGGGGGGGGGGATACCTAAGAAAAAAACTGTTCCTGTTCACTGTTCACTGTTCCTGATGTTGGAGATTCCGCAACTATAGTCCTTAGATCAACTCTATAATGAAACCGAACCATGTAGATGTTGTTGACTACCTGAATTACCTAACTATTCACTGTTGGGACCCACGCTGGAAACTCGGTAAAGCCATCATGTCGATGGTCTTGACAGTTCTTGAAACTTGAAATATGTGAATATGACTTCATTTTGTTATTAGTTGAGAATTGTTGCAGGAATAAACCTCAGATTAGTGTTTTCTAAAAACATGTATTAAAGAAAACTACCTACTACTTGTAAGATTTTGACTTACATTTTGATCAGGAAATACAAAGTAAACATCAATAGATCTTTATGACGCTACAGAATTAGTTGTTTTAGGTAAGTAACCTACTTACTTTTCAAAATAGGTGCTGTAGGACACAAAATCAAATGAAGATTTACCGCCAGCGCCTTGATGTACGCTGTTTCCTCCAAACTTGCTCTACCTAAATTCACCAGGTACATATTTTGTCTCAACCACCAATTTGAAGAAAGAAAACTGCAATTTTGAAATTTCAGACCTTTTGATAGAACGGTTCTGTATTTTGTATTGTTGTTGAGAATGTGAAACATTCGATGTTCAGTTGGGTTTTTTTTCTGCTACGCCTGACAATTATTATTTTATCGTCATATAGATATTCATGCTCAGTAACAGATTCAACGTCCGTAGTGTCTCCCCCAACCCTGTGGACACGGGTCCTTAGCAGCAGGTTGGGAGAAGTCCGGATGTTGAACAAGCCTGCTTTACTTCTAGCTACATACGAATTCTCACGTTCTAAAATATTCGAAATGGAATTTCCATAACGCTTCCCGTGGTTTTAAGTACGTACCTTCATGAGTAGGCGAGTGCTTTCCATAAGACAGTTATGTAAAATAAGGTAGCAGTGAGTATTCATGTATAATATCTCGATGTTTCTAAAAAAAATATATTGTGGTTTAATTTCTTACAATTATTTCGTTTTCTGCGTTTACCCTGAAGAAAACAAGCAGATGCCAAAGGAAGTAGGTAGCTGTTTTGATACTTGGATGGAAAAGGCTGATGGCCAATAAAGCAATTCCCTACCAGTTATATTGCCTAGGACAGGAGAATTAATATTGAATTATACTCAGTCATTATTCAATACCACATTTGGTGAATACATATACCTACAGGGTGTGCCAACTAATGGTCTCCACCCCCCTTCCTTAATATTCTTGGCGTAGAATTCAAAGATGACATTTTTGCGTATGCGCAATGCGCATTAAGTTTGTTTTTTCAAATTGGAACCCCCCTTTTTTACTGCAGATTCGAATTCCACGTAAAATTAATTTAAAAAAATGACCCATCACTCGAATTTTTGACTGCGCAAAATGCAAAAAATCGAGTTTGGTGGGGGTATTTACAACATTCAATTGCCACATGTGATATATGAAGGTCAAGGTATTTTTCACGCTGAATTACCTACTTGGTACCTTATGTTCGATTTGCGCGTAACTGCCTTGATAAAAGACCAGAATACAGAACAACTTTTCCCCTTAATTTTCATTTAGAACACAATGCGCACGAACTTCTTATTTTTTATTCCCGATGAGGATTTGACGTAAAATTTATGGAAAAACGACCCCGTCACTCGAATTCCACGAGTGCCCAAAAATTTCCCCCCACAAAACTTTTTGCATTTTGCCCGTAATTGCAAGTCGAGTGATGGGTCATATTTTACGTGAAATTCGAATCTGCAATAAAAAACGCTGCAAAGTCCTTGTCACATGGGTTTATTATTCTATTGGACATACCTACCTACAGAAATTTTGGCTGTTCATTTATTGTTTCTTTCATGTCAAATAATCAAAATAGCTATTTCTTATGATTTCCATCAATTTTGGCCCCTAAAACACATTTTTTTTAAAAACTATCTTTGATTGTTGGTACCTAGTGCCATTTAATCGTCTTGATCCACGTGTTGACACTTCTTCCAGTGTTATTATAAAAATTGATGGTGATTTCAGACGATTTCCCAGGTTTTGACTCATAAAACGCTGCAAAGTCCTTGTCACATGGGTTTATTATTCTTTTGGGCATACCTACGGAAATTTTGGCTGTTCATTTCTGTTTCCTTCATGTGAAATAATTGAAATAACCGAAATAGCTATTTCTGATCCACAATTTTGGCCCCCAAAACACGAATTAGGTACGCTCCTTTTCTTTTTTTTTTCATATTATCTTTGATTATTGGTAGCGTCATTTAATCGTCAAGATCCACATGTTGACACTTTTTCTAGTGTAATTATACAAATTGATGGTGATTTCAGACGATTTCCCAGGTTTTTGACTCATAAAAAATCAATTTTGGGAGCTGAACATTTGGTAGAACCTTAATTTTCCACTCTTTCGTCAAAATCAACTTCATATTCGGTCTTCTCGTCCCCAAAAACATGGAAAACGATATCTCAAAAGCTCATGTTACTAAAACCCAAAAGTATGTACCTATTTTTATACATATTTTCACTCAACATCCGTGGGTATATTCCGATCGGGCTGCAAAGTTTCGGGACACAACTAGGGCCCAAATGGAGCATGTGTGCGAAAGAACGAATTTTTTAGACCGAAAATGAAGCCTGTACAAGTGATACGGCGGACGGACATTGCATTTTGGTTTATTATTCTGTGAATAATACACCTATGTATTCGCTCAGCAAAAAATTTTTATAACACCCCCTCAAAATTTTTTCTTTTCCGTTTCAAGGTACGTAGGTTCCAAAAATGCAATGTCCGTCCGCCGTACGCCGTCCGCCGTATCACGTGTACAGCCTTCATTTTCGGTCTAAAAAATTCGTTCTTTCGCACACATGCTCCATTTGGGCCCTAGTTGTGTCCCGAAACTTTTCAGCCCGATCGGAAGATACCCAGGGGAGTTATGAGTGAAAATGTGTATACAAATAGGTACTTTTTGTGTTTTAGTAAAATGTTAGTAAAATGAGCTTTTGAGGTATCGTTTTTCGTGTTTTTGGGGACGAGAAGACCGAATATGAAGTCGATTTTGACCGAAGAGTGGAAAATTGAGGTTGTATCATATGTTCAGCTCCCAAAATTGATTTTTTATGAGTCAAAAACCTGGGAAACCGTCTGAAATCACCATCAATTTGTAGAATAACACAAGAAAAAGTGTCAACACGTGGATCAAGACGATTAAATGGTACAATCAATGATCAAAGATACTTTAAAAAAAAAAAGGAGCGTACCTACCTAATTCAAGTTTTGGAGGCCAAAATTGGTGGAAACCACCAGAAATAGCTATTTCAATGAACAGACATGAAAGAAACAATAAATAAACAGCCAACATTTGTGTAGGTATGTCCAGTAGAATAATAAACCCATGTGACAAGGACTTTGCAGCGTTTTTGGAATCTACGCACCTTGAAACGGAAAAGAAAGAATTTTGAGGGGGTGTTATAAAAATTTTTTGCTGTGCGAATACATAGGTACGTATTATTCACAGAATAATAAACCAAAAGGGGGTTCCCATTTGAGAAAACAAAATTAGTGCTGATCGCGCTCGTTTTGCGCATGCGCAAAAAGGTACTAATCTTTGAATTCTACGCCAGAAATTGAGGAGAGGTACGATTTGGAATTTTTTTCTAAATCGCTTCTTAAAAGTTGTTGCGGGGGGGGGGGATTAATCTGGACACCCTGTATATTAGCCATGGATTATCATTAATATACATATTTATGGTAATACCAAATGTGGTAATATTAGCTGTTTTGACCGCTAAAAAATCAATTTTGATGACCCCCCAATTCTATGAAAGATGTTTTTTGATTGGGTAGGTAGGTATCTTGTTAAGTGAAATTGTTAGCTCTATCTCAAGTCACCATTCTTCACAACTTTTGGGTAATTTGGGCCATTTTAACTCATTTTTTACCAAAGATCCTCAAATTTAAACCCCAAAAATATTTTTTGGGTACTTCTGGAGTACTTTTTTCCCAGTAAAAACATAGTCAAGTCCCTGTTTTTCGTTGTAAGTCACCAATCTACAAAACGTTGGGGTTTTAAGTTGGTTTTTGGAGAACTCAAGCAGTTATTGCTGATTTTTAGCAATTTTGGCCCACAAATCTCAAATTTGACCCACTTTATTATCGACAGTTGCCCATCTTTGAACACATCTTTTATAGATCAGGATGAATGATGAACTCATCTTTTCGTCAGATATTAGTGTTTGACAAAATTAATGTCCATCTCGTAGCAAGTCAGGTATTGTCTGGAATGACCTATAAACATAATATTTACAACCTACATGCGAAAATAATTTATCCAGTGGGAATGCTCTGGAAATGAAGAGAAACGATTTTTTTTTTTAAATGCATGTAGGTACTAACTTACTAATGTAGGTAGTTGTTGTGATCGGCTGCTCCTCCACAACTCATGTATTGTGCCAACATGAAGTACCTCAGAGTGGGGACCCCCCGACCCCCCTCTGATCATGTCAGGGGAATATAAAAGAGCCAGGGGCCACTAAATATACAACCATTCTCAATCAATCTTCCGGCCTCGTCTGTTGCTTCCTACATCACTACACTGGTGTCCAACCGACGTCGACAACGCCGCTCAGCGCCCGCCGTTTGACTGCGTCGTAGCACCGCCTCCGCATCAACGCGCCCCACCACGAGCGGCCCCCACCGACGCCACAGCGGCGCCCCACTTCGACGCCCGCCTCGACGGCTATCGCAGCGCCTCCCGCTACTTCGCCCCACCATCTCCGATCCTTATATAAGGAAACGGACGCCGGCGCCTAGCACACTTCCTGCTGACACCTCAACGCACTGGCACCTTCCAAGAAACCGAAGATGACGGAGCTGAAACCGAAAACAACTCCCGAAGCGGGTACGCCATCGATTCTCAAGCTCCAGCCGTTCGACCCCGCATTTCCGCACGTCTGGTTCGCACAACTCGAGATCATACTCGCACATGAAGGCCTCACGACGCCACATGCGAAGTTCGCCCGAGAATTCCTCGCACTCGAGCCCCGACAAGCGGATATCTGCGCCGACCTCAACCCCTCGAACCCAGACAGCTACCAGACGTTGAAAACCCCCCTTCTAGCTACACACGCACCTTCAGATGGTTCCCGGCTCACCGCCCTACTCCAACCGGCCTCCGACGACGAGCTACCGTCGGTCCTCGCTCGCCGACTCACCCGAGCACTTCTGGCTGACACACCGACACCACTCGTCCGACACCTTTTTCTCCGCGCCCTCCCAGAGAGCATTCGCCTACACATAGCGGGGCGCGTGACGAACTCGACATTATGAACCTCGCTGCGCTCGCCGATCGCCTCCTACCCTTCGCCCCGCCTCCTCGGGTGGCTACCGTCTCCGAAGAGGTTGAAGTGATACACAACAGACGACAACGGCGCTCGCCGACGCAGCCGACATCGAACACACGTCGCCCGACGACCACCCTATGCTTCTACCATCGCACATGGGGCCCCCGAGCACAGAAATGCCGCAGCCTCTGCAGCTGGCGCACGAAACCGTCGGAAAACGCCAACGCATGGCCCGACCAGCCGTAACGGCCGTGTGCAAATCGCCGCACGCCATCGGTAACAATCGACAGATGTAAGCCGGCACCCCCACCTACGTACAACACGGAACCCACCGCAACACCGCCAAACGCCCCCCACCACACAACGATGGCCATAAATTCACCACTACAGCGTCCACGGCAACCGCCGCTCCCGCCAAACCACGCCCGGTGCCCGAGCCTCGCCCGCCAACACTACGCACTCTATGCCACCGCCCCACGACAACGACCCACGCAACCACCCGGACAGCCACCACACGCACCTCCCACGCCCGGCACCCGCCACAGCGAAACAACGAAAATTTAACTCATTTTTTACTTAAATTCTGGGGGGAGCAGTGTTGTGATCGGCTGCTCCTCCACAACTCATGTATTGTGCCAACATGAAGTACCTCAGAGTGGGGACCCCCCGACCCCCCTCTGATCATGTCAGGGGAATATAAAAGAGCCAGGGGCCACTAAATATACAACCATTCTCAATCAATCTTCCGGCCTCGTCTGTTGCTTCCTACATCACTACAGTAGTACCTACTAAAAAATGCTTGGACAAACGCAGCACGGCCTAATGAGACAATTTTCGTACTCTGTTTCCTTGCAACTAGTACAGTAGGTATTAGGAAGAATGTTCATAAATTATTATGGGTGAGAAAGAATTGGGATTTGGAGGGTAGCACTGGCTTATTCCTTAAATAGTCCCACATAAATTTAACGAAATCGGAATGCAATTTTCGTCTACACATGCGCAAGTATGAGATCTTTACTATACGATTGACTTTGGTTCCTAATGATAGATTTCGTTAAAATGCTTAAGGACTAATCGGCTAGATACTTTTATCTTTATTGGAATGACTACGAGCAAGTTGGTGGGTACGTGCCTGATTCATTTTAAATTATGCCTGTTGGAAAATTTTTCGAGAGGTCCTCAAAATTGGGAAAACTAGAATGATGGAAATGCCTAAAATGCTATTGTGGAGTTATTTCGTATTTGAACTGGTTTTGAGTAGATAGTTACCTACCCACTTAACTTTTGGGACCAGTTCCCAATCCCATAAATACCAATGCTTTAGAATCATCGAGGGTAATTCGTCCCGAGTCTTTAGGCTAATCATCCTGTTTTGGTTTATTATTCTCTGAATAATACACCTATGTAATCGCTCAGCAAAAAATTTTTATAACCCCCCCTCAAACTTTTTTCTTTTCCGTTTCAAGGTGCGTAGATTCAAAAAATGCAATGTCCGTCCGCCGTATCACGTGTACAGGCTTCATTTTCGGTCTAAAAAAGTCGTTCTTTCGCCCACATGCTCTATTTGGGCCCTAGTTGTGTCCCGAAACTTTCCAGCCCGATCGGAATATACCCAGGGGTGTTGTGAGTGAAAATGTGTGTAAAAATAGGTACTTTTTGCGTTTTAGCAACATGTTGGTAACATGAGCTTTTGAGGTATCGTTTTCCATGTTTTTGGGGACGAGAAGATCGAATATGAGGTCGATTTTGGCCAAGGAGTGGAAAATTGAGGTTGTACCGGAAGTTCAGCTCCCAAAATTGATTTTGTATGAGTCAAAAACCTGCGAAACCGTCTGAAATCACCATCAGTTTGTAGAATAACACTAGAAAAAGTGTCAACACGTGGATCAAGACGATTAAATGGCACTACCAATGATCAAAGTTAATTTGAAAAAAAAAAGATCGTACCTACCTAATTTGTGTTTTGGGGGCCAAAATTGGTGGAAACCATCAGAAATAGCTATTTCAATTATTTCACATGAAACAAACAATAAATGTACAGCCATCATTTCTGTAGAATAATAAACCCCATGTGACAAGGACTTTGCAGCGTTTTTTGAGAATGATCTAATTAGCTAGCGAATCATTCCCAAAATTGTGCTCGAAAGACCAAAAATAATGTTGGTCAAAAAATGGCCTTTCACTAAGAGGTAGGTGACTATTAGTTGGTACCTAGAACTGTTACGACATTCCGTGACCGAACAAAAAAAAATTCCAATCCAAGCCGGCCATGTTTAGTAGGATTTCTCCCTCTTAATCTGGACAAAGTAGGTAGCTATATAGTTAGGCACTCACACGAACCGCCATATTCAAAATTGTTGTTTAAACGCTCCTAATTATTAATTAACTTAAATATAGGTAATTATCAATCGCTCAACATCACTGAGCAGCTAGATGTATCAGTTTCGAATGAAGGAACTATTTTTTCCAATACCTACCTCCTAAATATTTCCAATTTTATTTGTCCGTAATTTACGAACTTTATCGTTGGAAGTTAACATTGTTACTGGTATGTAGGTAAGTAGGTACCATCCTCTTTAAGTAGGTAGGTAGGTAGGTATTTCACGAGTCCCCCGAGTTTTTTCAAAATATGAAGGAGGTCTATATAAAACAGGATCCAGGGACCCTCCCCCCGAAAGTTATACCTTGCACTAGATATTTTGATGAATTTTCTCCACCTCTTACCACTTCATGCTTGCTTACTATGATGTAGGTAGGCGCTATTGGTGATATTGGCTGTACCTGATTGAAATTCATTGTGATATCTATGTACCAGGATTGGGTTGTGATTCTGTGTTTTTAAATGATTTTAAATAATGTTATCTTGAATGATTTATTTTGTATTGCAACCAATTCCTGGTCTCCTTTCTTATTCTTTCTTTGATATTAAGTCATTGTTCTGTTGAGATCTAGGGACCCCGGAGCGTCCCATCCACCAAGAAAACGAGAATGTTTTATATATGGGTAAATCAGTGGTTTTCAAATTGGGGGGCGCGAGCGATTTTCGGGGGGGGGGGGGGGGGGTTGTACACCTCAGTTCAGATGAAGTTCATTGAGACTCGAATTTAAACACATATCTAGACCTTCGACCAATGACCGATATGACAGACCTTCGATCAATGTTTGACGGTCGACGTTTGATGTTGGCGGTCATCAAGACAAAACGCTGCAAAGTCCTTGTCACATGGGTTTATTATTCTATTGGACATACCTACAGAAATGTTGGCTGTTTATTTATTGTTTCATTCATATAAAATAATTGAAATAGCTACTTCTGGTGGTTTCCACCAATTTTGGCACCCAAAACACGAATTAGGTACGCTCCTTTTTTTTCAAATTATCTTTAATCATTGATAGTACCATTTAATCGTCCTGATCCTCCTGTTGACACTTTTTCTATTGTTTTCAATTTCAATTTCGTGAAAATCAATTTCGGGAGCTGAACATTTGGTAGAACCTCAATTTTCCACTCTTTGGTCAAAATCGACTTCATATTCGGTCTTCTCGTCCCCAAAAACATGAAAAACGATACCTCAAAAGCTCATTTTACTAACATGTTACTAAAACACAAAACGCTGCAAAGCCCTTGTCACATCATGGGTTTATTATTCTATTGGACATACTACCTACAGAAATGTTGGCTGTTCATTTATTGTTACTTTCATGTAAAATAATTTAAATAGCTATTTCTGATGGTTTCCACCAATTTTGGCCCCTAAAACTTGAATTAGGTACGCTCCTCTTTTTTTTTTCATTTTCATATTATTTTTGATTATTGGTAGCGTCATTTAATCGTCTTGATCCACAATATGTTGGCACTTTTTCTAGTGTAATTATACAAACTGATGGTGATTTCAGACGATTTTCCAGGTTTTTGACTCATAAAAAATCAAATTTGGGAGCTGAACATCTGGTACAACTTCAATTTTCCACTCCTTGGTCAAAATCGACTTCATATTCGGTCTTCTCGTCCACAAAAACATGTAAAACGATACCTCAAAAGCTCATTTTACTAACATGTTGCTAAAACACAAAAAGTACCTATTTTTATACACATTTTCACTCATAACACCCCTGGATGTATTCCGATCGGGCTGAAAAGTTTCGGGACACAACTAGGGCCCAAATGGAGCATGTGTGCGAAAGAACGAATTTTTTAGACCGAAAATGAAGCCTGTACACGTGATACGGCGGACGGCGGACGGGCATTGCATTTTTGGAATCTACGCACCTTGAAACGGAAAAGAAAAAATTTTTGAGGAGGTGTTATAAAATTTTTTGCTGAGCGATTACATAGTGTATTATTCACAGAATAATAAACCAAAATCAGAAATCGTTTGGACGTCGAATTTGATTTAAGATGTTCACTCTCAACATTACAGCCCGATATCAAGAATTTGATGTTAACTCAAATGACCCGCTACCATCCATCACACTTAGTTCTCGTACCTCCGTCGTTCTTATTTTGTGAAATAAATTCAGAAGTTAATTTTTATTAATAATTTTGTTTGCATATATAAGATGTTTGTATTAGATGAAATTCAGTAAAAACTATATAAATTGCTAGGCAACGATATTTTCTTCTATTTGTTAACAGAAATACCTTGGTTTTGGGAATTTTGGAGGACTGATGGAAGGGGTGCTCCAAGATGCCTCGATACTCGCAAGGGGGGCGCGACCCAAAACAATTTGAAAACCACTGGGGTAAATAGTGGAAAGATCAACTATTTATTTACCCATCTTGATTCACCACTGCTACTTCTGGACCCGCCACTGCTCCCCTCCATCGTTGCTTACCCTTAACACAGCTCAACAGGCAGCTGGCAGGGCTCACAGCCGGTCACGTTGGCATGACTGTCGCCTCAGATAGTTCACCCTCCTTCAGTTCAAAATCTTCAGTTCACAACACGATCTGTCTGAGCGTCATGTTGCGGGATGCGCCTCCTTCCTCTACCTGAATATTCGTAAAAATTCTATACCCCCAGCCAGTTGCAGACCTATTTTCGTAGGTACCTACCCCTCAGCCCAAGGATCCCCTGGACCCCCTCATTAGAGACACAGCCTGCCTGAATTCCTCAAACTTTTCCGCTGTAAATCCTTTCTCTGTCATTCTGACGCTCCCTAATAATCCGTCCTCCCTTTCGATCCGTAATATCTGCAGAGGAGCCTTCATTTATTTGTTCCCCCGAATCGCTCATTACTCAGGTCGTTTCTGGTATTTGCCACCCTTTCATCACCAGACATGTCTGTAAGAAGAGCCATCTACAGGTAAGTTAGATTTTGTTTATTTCTCCTCCAAAATGTTGCCGACAACGTGCATAAATATTATTTTCTACATACGACCACAGTAGAGTGTACAAATTTAACTTGGCGAGCAGTCTTACATGTACCTACTGATCTACAAACGATATTGCTAAAGATTGATTTTAGCGACATTTAGATTGTTTATTTTCGTCTGTTTAGTCTTCAAAGACTGTTAAAATGATAAACATCTAACTAACTAGTTATTTAAAAAGTTTTACGTAGATGGTAGGTATACCTACCTACCCAGAGTTTGTAAGTCTTCTTTCTGTACATTGATCAAAGTCAAATTCTACGTTCTGTTACACACTGTGTGACGTTTCGACATTCGAACATTGCATATTTGTTTGTTACCTACAAAAAACTATTGGGCCGGTCTACCTGTTTGTTCACGCGCTGAACCTGTTTGTTCACGAATAATGGTTATGGTTGGATGAAACTTGACGTGTCTATCAGCGACAATTGAACTCCATTGGGGGGTTGATGGAGGTGGGGAAGGTTTTGTTTCAGTTATACCTATCCATTCACTAATAGGAGCGATCCAAATTTCATAAATTATGTACAGTTTATTATAGTGATGGAATTGGGACTGACTGGAAACAGTCACTATACGCGACCTATCTCTATATATAAGCGACTTCTACTGTACCTATATACTTTGTGGTGATTTTAGCCGTTTTTACCGATATTGGTGAACTATGGCCCCTAAAATTGACGTACTTTTGATTAGTTTTTTTTTTTTTTTAGGAAATCTTTAATATGTTTCGGATCATTCAATACCTACCACTTCTGGTAATCACGCCAAAAACTGATCATATAACTGACCTTTTGATCACTAGGTATAACAGGTCAATTCCCTTTGTTTACATACAGCTGTTTACAAAGTGTTTACAGTACCTGGCTGTTCCTATCCTTGAATCCTACTTACTCCTTTAACCGCCTGTCTATTTAAGCGACTTCTGTATTTGTTACGAACAACTCACAAAACGATTAGGCACTCATTAAATCGCGTTCACGATAAAACTATGTTAATCAGGTACAACACATGGCAGGCGAATATTGTAGTAGCGGGGGCTCTGAGTTTGGGTCAGTGGTGTAAAAACGCGATGGGTTTGGGCCGAAAAAGCGAAGTGTTTATACCAACGCCAAAGGCTACGTCTGGTGCAGGAGTAATTGGTATGGGCCAACGGAGGAAGATTTATATTAGAGCCCTTTTATGCATGCGTTTTCGTACGGACGTTAAAAAAACGGACGTTTTTAAATACATTGGAACAAATGAGCGCATTTATGCACTGTCGTCCGTTTTTCAGCTAACGTCCATATGTAAAACATGTCGCAGTGTTTTAGAAACGGACGATAAACGCAGTGAAGGAGGTCTGCTGAAAGTACATGGTGGTATATGGGTGCTTTTATGCAGACGCACGACAAACGGACGTTTCCTCCTGATTATTGGTTGTTTATTCACTTTTGCCAATCATAGTAATCTATATTTACTCATTAGGGAATATATGAGTTATAATGCCTTACCTCAGAGTATTTGTGAGCAATTCCTCTACTGAAAATGAGAGCCCCTGAACCAACTCCGGCCGAATCGCAATTGTATCCTTAAACTTTACAACTAGTTCGTCAAATGAACTGATCGACATTCTTAAATAGTTGAAGAACTTATCTTCATGTTCTCGTAGAAGTCCATACAGATTTCTATAAGCACCGTCGGTGTATCTGGCATTGTTTATAGGGTGGACAGACCATCTCCTTTTACTTAGACAAAATGTAAATAAGCAGTGTACAACACAACAGGATCCATGACACTAAAACTATATTGGTAGCATTGCAACCCCCACCCTCATCCTAGGAAGCGCACCACAGACGCACGATATAAAATCAAAACGCACGATACAAAAATTACGGTCCGTTTTTTTAACGTCCGTACGAAAACGCACGCATAAAAGGTCTCTTACCTGTCTGAATTGGTAGCCGTCGTGTAAGTCATACGGCGCCGAGGTACCTAACTCGTAGTAATCGCTGTCCTTATCGTACTGCATCCAAAGGTCTGTTTGTTTGACATTTTTTTTAATGTGTAAAAATTGCCGAAGTCACAATAAATTGAATCACTAAATTTTTTATTGAGTGCGATTCGAGGCAGAAAAAGACTCACAAGTATCAAACTGTTTGATTTTGTCAATTTAGGTATTTAGGTATTAAACACTTACCTACGAACCGCAACGAACTGGCCCAAACTCATTGTCCCCGTACCAAAATACCTGTTTCATACAGAAATCTCCACTTCCCTCCAAATCGTTCAGCCGCGTCATCAAGACAATGAGTAGGTTCCATTCCAAGAATTTCGAGATCAACCGCACTCCTACTATGAATTATTCTTTTTCTATGAGCTTTCAGTTTCGGCAACAAGTGACGTCATTGCACCCCTACCGCCAGGGCGGGACCCCCTTGCCCTGTATGGCTGCCGAAACTTTGAAAGCTCATAGAAAAAGAACTATCCACCGTAGGGGAGTGCGGTTGTTCTCAAAATCCTTAGAATGGAATCTAATTCCCGTCAAAAAATATAAACAGAAGTCATGGATACTCTTCATTGATGCACTTTAAAACACGAGTTTAATTCCGAAAATTTTTAGGGAAAAAATGTAGATCCCCCCACGAGGAAAGGGGTCAGTTGGGGGTTTGTTTGTGTCTGTATCATTCCGCACGATAAGTCCCTTAATTTCCACTGTAAAAAATTCGTTCTTGCGCAGAAAAATCGGTCTCCGCAAGAGTAATGATGAGTTCGTTACCCAGCCCGATCGCACTGTGCGGACCTGTCCAAATTCACAAATTGTTTATCAAAAAAATCGAAACAAAAAAAAATGCCAGCAACATAGGCATGTGGGGTATTGACAGACATGTTTTTGGGGGTCGGTTGCAACTAGTCCAAGAATGATATCAGTCACAACAGTAACAAACAAATACAACAATAACAGATTAAACGGTAAATCAAATTAGTCTCTCTTTCTGTCGTGAATCACCGTCCCACACAATGTCAGGTGAATTAATACCTATCTATTCATTTTACCCCTTAATACCAATTTTTATTCCCCCCTCCCATTCAAATTTGACACCTATTCTGTATGAAAAACAATGAAATGGTAGGTATTTTTCTGTCTTTACTCATCCTTCCATACCTCTCAGTGATTTTATATCGCAATTTTAGTCGTTTTTATCAATTTTTTACTCTAAAAACAACCCCCTTAGAATTTTTGAAAATAGCTCGTCTTCGAACTCATCCTTTTGTTTGGAATAACAACATTTTGGCGAAATTTGGAATCCTTATCACGTATCCTAGGACAGATATCATCTGGAGTGGCACATAAATAAATATATATAAATATATGTATAAATTGCGTTAAAATCGGTTGAACTCAGGATGCCCTGAAACAGATTTGCCTATAAAACAATTTCAAAAATTTGTTCTGAAAATTTTTGACCCATTGCAATAACTTCATTTTCTTTGAAAATTCGCTAACATTGCTGCCAAATAAATATGTTTTATTTTACATTTAACTTACCTAGTTACCTGTAACATTTAGTGCTTTATTAAATTTACATTCTGTTTTGTAAAGTCGAACCTTATAAGCAAATGTTCAAAGAAAATGAAGCTATTGCAATGGGTCCAACATTTTCAGAACATGAATTTATGAAAAGTGTTTATAAGCAAATCCGTTTCAGAGCACCCTCAATTCATCCCTAGATGGTAACAAAAAATGTATATGCATATATGTTTATATGTCACTCCAGACGATATCTTTCCTTGGGTACATGATAAAAATTCCAAATTTCGCCAAAACGTTCATATTGCCAAACAAAAGGGTAATTTCGAAGATGAACAATTTTCAACAAATCTAAGGGGATCAAATTTGAGTTTTTAAGGGACAAAAGTCGGAAAAACGGCTTAAATTGTGAACAACTGATAGAAAATCAATGAATGTGGTATGGAAGGGTGAGCGAAGACAGTAAAATACCATTTCATTGTTTTTCATACAGAATAGACATCTACAAAACGAAATCCAAAAAAATTGCATATTTTTTTGTGGAGGCGGGTGAGTCTCAGGCGTTAATGAGTGCGCTGGCAGTCAAGGTCATTCATATTACACAGTATACTTGATAACGAATGGCCATTAGTTTAAATTCTTAATTTCCCAAACTTTTTCTTTGAAAATTTGCTCCTTAAGCCATGCTGCATGACTGGAATTTATTTTTTTAATCCCCCCCCCCCCCCCCCCCCTGTGTTCTCGGACATCACAATGTCGTCCAACTCGATACACACGTCTGTGTGCGTTGTTTGTTTTCACAGTCAGTCACTGAGCTGATAGGGGGAGGTCAATACAAGGGAACTCAGTTGGCTTGTAAACCTGTCGGTCAATAATGATGCAATGTAACGCATAAATAAATACCACGATTACAAAAAACACGTCGTTTTAACGTAAATTGGTTTGTTTTTACTTTCTTATTCATTGAATCGCTGAGGTCAGAAGGCCCTTCAAAAAGTCATCTGTTTTTTGAGTTTTTTTTTTTTAAAGAATCGATTAGTTGGAGGTGATACGTCAGTTCTTGCAGAAAGGGAAGGTATGAGTACCTATTTAGTCTAGAAGCGTCCGTATTGAGGCTAGAAAAATAGAATGAACGTAGAGAGAAAGGGCTTGAGTCGGAGACCAAGTAATCATTCACGCCAAAAAACATGGACTCAAAAAGATGACTCATGCCCTTTCTGACCTCAGCGATTCATTTTCAAAAATGGACCTTTGGAACTGACGTCAGGGACAAAAATTAACTCATTAACTTTTTTTTTCTTATTGAAAAATGTACCTTGTTTCTGCATGATAAATGTTTGTTATTAGTTACCTATATGATGTAGGTACCAAATGAGATAAGTACCTGCCTGCCGCGGTAGGTATCTCCAAAACTGTTTGCAAAGTGAGAATATTCTCCGGGCAGTAGTAATTTTAAAAAAAGACCACATCGAAACCCAGCCGCTTGAGTGTGTGTTCTTTACCGTGGGGGCGTGGGTGCATGTGCATTCATATACCTAATTACTCGAACATCTCAAAAACTTCATTTGTCTAAAATGCTGTGTAAAAAGCAGCACTAGGTCAGTGATTCTGTAAGCGTATGTCGACGAATACTCGAGTGAGATGCCCCTATCCCACAGTTAGATGATTGAAGAAGACCAGGGAAAAGTACCTAATTCAATAGTCGCGAGAGGGCTTCCCTACACTCAGACCTTCTAAACGATGTGCCGCCTTCTAACCAATAAGGCGTCCTCTGTCACAATCAATTTATATACTGAACTAGCTGTGCCAGTAATGTCACTGGAGTATCATAGAGGGGCGCGAACTGGTGCAGAAAAAAAAGTTTCAGCATGAAGCAGGACTATTCAAAAGGTTCAGGCTATGGTCGAATATTCAAACGTGGTGACGTGGTTATTGTTGGCGTATTTTCCAGTGATGTTTGACCCCTAAAACTCAAATTTGAACTAACTACCCAAGGGATGATAAGGGAGGATAAAATCCAGCACATACCCACCAGCCGCGTTCTGCTACCTACCATGTGATGGATGAGGAGGTAAAACTAACCGCCCGTACAGCATGGTTTCTCCCTCACCAGAAAGGTAGGGAGGCAATGTGACAGCTGCCCCTGGAGAGACATTCGGTGGATTATTACGCAATGCTTCCAGAAGTCAAAGATTCGTTTTCGCGAACTGACCACCCCATTAGCAGCGTGTCAAAAACATAGGGAAAGAGCCCAGATACCGTCACACATCACTTCACACTGTTGAATCGGTGGATCATTAGGAGGCGATTCAAGGAGTAAACACACAAGTTCTTGGTTTAATGTAATCTAGGAATTATTGTTTCATGATGAATTCGGAAGGAAAACCGCCACAGACCTACCACCGGTCGTGGGAGAGTGAGGCAGCTGGTTCACATGGAAAGGAACCTGTGGACAGAGATGGGCAGATTCGTATTCGTAAATTCGAATCCGAATTTGATTCACAGCACCTTAACGTGTCAATCCGAATACGAATGCATTCGTATTCTAAAGTGTGAATTCGAATAGATTCATATTTCCAAGTGTGAATCCGAATACGAAATTTGGATTCACACCTATGAATCCAAATCCGAATCTATTCGTATTCATACCTATGAATCCAAATCATTTCGGATTCACATCTATGAATACGAATCCATTTGGATTCACACTTGGATTCACTGAAAAATTCAATTCAAAAGGCCAATATAAGTAAATAAATGTCTGTCTGTACCTCGCTACAGGTCGAGTTTTGGGTGTTAGCGAATTTTCAGATGTATATTTATTGGCGTCAAACTAAGTAATTGACCCGAATTTCCTATTATTTGGAGCCCCAAGTCGAATGCGACTGGTCCCAGGTTTTAGGAGTCCACAAATAGTTAAAAATCATGATTTTATGATCATGGTTTTATGGATAAACGCTAAAAATATCTGCTAATTTTTTGTAACAAATTTGTATTATGAACAAGTTTATCAACCTTTCAACCAAGTTAGCGTTTTTATGATAATACTAGCGAGTTTACTAACCAAATAATGTTTCACGAAAAACAGAAAAATTTCACGAAAAAAAAAAAAAAAAAATCACAACATTTCAGTTGTCAAGGGGCGGAGAGATGCTGTTATACAGTGTGTGTTCATTTAATCAAGGGCCGACTATGATTTCATAAGATTCTCACTGGATAATCGTGGTGACGTTGATGACGAACTGCCAGTACCTAACCCTTTTGGGGAAGCTCGTGTGTCTGTCTGTCTGTGCGACAGAAATTGTGGCGAAACTATTCAACCGAGAAACTTGAAATTTGGCACACACGTACAACTCAATCACTCGAACCCACAGATATTGGCAACTCAAAATAATTAATTACCTCATGCAGCTATTGCAGCTCTTTCTTATCCCAAATTTAAAAAAGTATGGTGGCCTTGTGTCAGTGATCGAGTTGAAGAGTTGTTAACCCATTTCAAGTGTCTTATATACGAATACTTGGCGAACGACCCAGACGAAAACGAGGACAACAGCATGGAGGAGACTTTTATGATTTTGGGGAGAACGAGAGTGACGCTCCATCTCATCCTGACGATCTTATGAACAAGGCTGGCGTTATTATGAAACGGTACTATGAAGAAAAGAAGTACAGTTTGGAGGTGCTTCGAAGTTACCCCATCATTCACAAAATTTTCAAGAAATACAATACCCCACTGCCGTCGAGTGCGCAGGTTGAGAGACTATTTTCATATGCGACGATGGCGAACACACCAAAATCAAATCGGCTAAGTGACGAGATGGTTGAACAACGTGTGGTTTTGCGAGCAAATGCTTCATCCTAATAATAAAACCCCTCAATTCATTTTCCTTGTTCAGTAACTTTTCCTTTCTTCATTTTTTCATGTTTCAACAAGATCAATAAAATTTAGTAGTTGTATTATTATTTAAGTACCTACTTACTTGAATTTACTTGAACTGAATTATTTGAATTTGAATTGTACAATAAACTTATTCAGCAGATACAGCCTTATGATCTCATTTAGACCCTACAAAAGCCTATATATTAAATTAAATGACCATCTTATTCAACTTCCAAACTTTGAACGTATAAATATTACCGTATAACGTATAAAAATATTACCGTATAAATCCTCACTCCTATTCATGTGGTGTTTCAGTGTGATGTTGCTGTGTGATGTTGACACTATTGTGTATGTGAGAATCTTATGAAATCACAGTCGGCCCTTGATTAAATGAACACACACTGTATAACAGCATCTCTCCGCCCCTTGACAACTAAAATGTTGTGATATTTTGGCTTATTATTTTCAATAATGAACCATTGGAATCGAGCATGAAAAAAAAAAATTCTTACCCCCCCTCAAAATTTGATGGTTTACGTTTCAAGGTATGTAGAATCCAAAACTGCAATAAAAATATTTCTGTCTGTCCGCCGTACGCCGTACGGGCCACTTTTCTTAGTTACCATGAAAAAAAATTGATGAAATTCGGGTTATAGGTTCCGTTCGGCGTCTAGTTGGTCCTCGAAGCTCGACGTTACCTATACCATTTTTTTACGTAAATATTTTTACGGTTTTAAATAGTTCTTGAACTTGCGAGTTTTTTAAGACCATCCGGAGCATCGGACGTCCAGCCGTTCGTTCACAGTAAGGCCCCGAAGTTTGCACCGACAGGCATTTTCGACTCCAGTGTGAATGAAATTCTATACAATTCAAACCAAATCTCGTAACCAGAGACGCGCCCACAATAGGAAATTTGGCGGAGATAGAATCATTGCTAGGGATCACCTGATTATATTGGCGGAGTATGAAGTCGAGTTGGTTGTTCTGTGATATTATTTCATTTGAAAAATGATGGCTCTTTTGGAGTTTGTTGGTAGGTAGTGAAACTTGAACAAACGTTGAAGTATTATTGATGGGTAAATTATTACTACGGTAAATCATTACTCAACGGTAAATTATTACACAACGGTTTCATTATACCATCTACGTAGAAGGGGCTGGAGTTTGTTGGTAGGTACTTTTGCAACTTTTTTCACTCCTCATCAACAATTTCTTTTCAGAACTTCATTATGTGTGTTTCTTTTTGTTAGGTACTATTTGTCATCGGCAGAATCATTTTAGCAACATTTAACTCGTGATTTAGGTAGGTACCTAGTAAGGAGTACGGGGTTAGGTACTAACCTACGGAGGGTCTGCGATCTACATAATATGTATATAATAGAATAGTACATATCATATTATATAGAAGGGTTATCTATACATAGAGCTGTGATCTGTAACAGGAGGGTATTCTATACAAAATAATAAACCGTTGTGCAGGGATTTGCAGCGTTTTTTTTTTTTCCGTGAAATTTTTCTGTTTTTCGTGAAACATTATTTGGTTAGTAAACTCGCTAGTATTATCATAAAAACGCTAACTTGGTTGAAAGGTTGATAAACTTGTTCATAATACAAATTTGTTACAAAAAATTAGCAGATATTTTTAGCGTTTATCCATAAAACCATGATCATAAAATCATGATTTTTAACTATTTGTGGACTCCTAAAACCTGGGACCAGTCGCATTCGACTTGGGGCTCCAAATAATAGGAAATTCGGGTCAATTACTTAGTTTGACGCCAATAAAATATACATCTGAAAATTCGCTAACACCCAAAACTCGACCTGTAGCGAGGTACAGACAGACATTTATTTACTTATATTGGCCTTTTGAATTGAATTTTTCAGTGAATCCAAGTGTGAATCCAAATGGATTCGTATTCATAGATGTGAATCCGAAATTGATTTGGATTCATAGGTATGAATACGAATAGATTCGGATTTGGATTCATAGGTGTGAATCCAAATTTCGTATTCGGATTCACACTTGGAAATATGAATCTATTCGAATTCACACTTTAGAATACGAATGCATTCGTATTCGGATTGACACGTTAAGGTGCTGTGAATCAAATTCGGATTCGAATTTACGAATACGAATCTGCCCATCTCTGCCTGTGGACGCGGACTGGGTTCTGCAATCCAATTGAGCCAACGGAGAATTTTTTAATATATTATGTGCGGATCAGGCAGAAACCCTCATGGATCGTATAAATTGTGGTAATTTATTATGCACGATAAGATTTAAATAGGCCAACACTGGGGTAAGAACTAGTGTATTGTTTGTGCTCATTTTTTGTGTGTCACTTAGATGGAAACCGATTTTTCTGCCGGAAACATTCTGCTCTATGTCAACTATTTAGCTTGGTTTATGTAGAGAGGTAAACTAGCTGAAATGGAAGATGGAAGGGAGAGCGGAATGACCGAAATAGTGCAGGTGGAGCGGAATGTTTCCACAAGAAAAATTGGTGTCCACTAGGCAACACTGCCACCAAAATGAGAACACACAATACATCAAGCAATCAAGCTGTCCAGAACTCTGCTAAACAAGTGGCGGCCATTTTGTACGTTATCATAGATAATATTTCATTAGGGTTTATATGATCCATGGAGGCGGAATTAGGTACGCTCCTTTTGGTTTATTATTTTCAATAATGAATCTTTGGAATCAAGCATGAAAAAAAAATTCTAACCCCCCTCAAAATTTGATGGTTGACATTTCAAGGTATGTAGAATCCGAAAATGCAATGAAAAAATTTCTGTCCGTCCGCTGTACGCCGTACTTAGCACTTTTCTTAGTTACCATGAAAAAATTGATGAAATTCTGGTTATAGGTTCCGTTCGAGGTCTAGTTGGTCCTCGAAGCTCGGCGTTACTGCCCGGGGTTGAAATTTGCAGAAGGCCGTAGCTCGAAAACTTTCGATAGAAGGGTACAGTTTTTTAACGTTTTTAAATTGATCATGAACTAAAGAATTTTATGAGACCACGCATTGTACGACCAGCCGTTCGTTTGCACCAAAAAGCTTCGTCAACAAGATCGTGAATCAAACGTTATAAATCCGGCCCAGATATCATCACTGGTAGTTCACGAGTTGGTTGTTCTGTGATATTATTTCATTTGAAAAATGATAGACTATTGGATTTTGTTGGTAGGTACTTTTGAAACTTGAACAAACAATGAATTATCATTGATGGGTACTTTTGCAACTTGAACAACCGTTGAACTTGAGGTATTATTGAGGGGCAAATTATTACACAACGGTAAACTTTTACACAACAGTTTATTATTTGCCTTATGCTTCATGAATAACTACAAATAATTAATGATTGAATTATTGAATCCCGCGCATTTGTAGGAAACTTTAATTCCGGAGCCGGCTCCAGTACTTAATTTAGGACTTTCTTGGGGGGAGCTCGAGGGTATTGACCACAGAAAACCGTGATTACGCAGAAGGCGCATCTATATACAGGTGAATAATAAACCTTTGTGTAATACCTAATTTGGAGCTTTTTTTCAAATTATCTTTTATCATTGGTCGTGCCATTTAATCGTCTTGATTCACGTGTTAACTTTAGTGTTATTATACAAATTGATGGTGATTTCAGACGATTTCCCAGGTTTTTGACTCATAAAAAATCAATTTTGGGAGCTGAACCTTTGGTAGAACCTCAGTTTTCCCATCTGTAGTCAAAATCGACTTCATATTCGGTCTTCTCGTCCCAAAAAACATGGAAAACGACACCTCAAAAGCTCAGGTTACTAAAACACAAAAGGCTGCCAAGTCCTTATCACGGGGGTTCATTATTCTACAGGACATACCTGCAGAAATGTTGCTGTTCATTTATTGTTTCTTTCATGCGCAGTAATATTGAAATAGTTATTTTAGATGGTTTCCACGATTTTGGCCCCAAAAACACGACCTCGGCCCCCCTCCCCCCTTTTTGGTTTATTATGCTGTGAATGATACACCTGTGTAATCGCTCAGCAAAAAATGTTTGTAACAACCCCTTTTACGTTTCAAGGTGCGTAGATTCCAAAAATGCAATGTCCGTCCGCCGTATCACGCATAACTACTTCATTTTCGGTATAAAAAATTCGTTCTTTCGCACACAGGCTCCATTTGGGCCCTAGTTGAGTCCCGAAACTTTGCAGCCCGATCGAAATTACCCAGGGGTGTTAAGGGTGAAAAATTGATATAAAAATAGGCATTTTTTTGTGTTTGAGTAACATGAGCTTTGAGGTATCGTTTTCCATGATTTTTAGGACGAGAAGACCGAATATGAAGTCGATTTTGACCAAAGAGTGGAAAATCGAGGTTCAAACGAAGATCCAGCCTTAAACGGCGGACGGCGGACGGACATTGCATTTTCTGAATTTACGCACCTTGAAACGTAAAAGAAAAAATTTTGAAGGGGTGTTAAAAAAAATTTTTTGCTGAGCGAATACATAGGTGTATTATTCACAGAATAATAAACCAAAATAGGTACCTATTTTTATAACCATTTTCACTCATAACACCTCTAGATATATTCTGATAGGGCTGCAAAGTTTCGGGACATAATTAGGGCCCAAATGGAGGATTTTTGCGAAAGAACTTTTTTAGATCGAAAATGAAGAAGTAGTTATGCGTGATAGGGCGGACGGACATTGCATATTTGGAATGTACGCACCTTGAAACGCAAAAGAAAAATTTTGAGGGGTTTTTATAAACATTTTTTGTGAGCGATTACATAGGTGTATCATTCACAGAATAATAAACCAAAAGGGAGGTTGGGTGTTGGGTAAACTTGTAGCTAGGTCCAGGTACGAACTTGTTTACTGATTCATTTTACCTGACTCTACATTTTTCTCATTCTGTTCTACTTCTTCTATAAAAATATACACACACACAACATAAACATAACCATAACCATAAACATGAACACCTTCTGTATTATTATTTTCCTGTATAGATACCCCCCTTCTGCGTAGGTACCTATCTACCCTCGTGCTTCCCCCAGGAATGCCCCAAATCCGAGCAATTCATAGGGGACAATCAAGAAGCTACACCCCCAACTACCTACCGATTTTGAGCAAAATTGGGACACTGAGTCGTGAGAAATTAACTCCGATTTGCGTTTGCGCATGCGCAATGGCCGTACAAATGATCCGGTCGTTGTGTAATTCATATGGGGACCATTTAGGGCTCAACCCGCATGATCTCTAAACATTTCAGCATAATCGAATTGGCATTGAGGCTATTAGCGTGTGGCAAGAATTTGCTGACATAGACGGACAGACACCGAACCAGATTTGTTCAAGTAGCGAAAGTGCTATTGTACCTAGTTTAGTGTAAATTGGGTAGAATAACAGCGAGGCGACTTGAATAATGCACACATTGTAATAAGTTTAGTTAGTAAAAAATGGATATGCTATAGGCCAAAACCAGCGCTGTCGTGCACATTCAAACGGCTTGAAATACAACAAGTACCTACCTACCAACAAAATCCAATATAAATTCTTATCAAATGAAATAATATCACGGAACAACCAACTCGATTTCATAAAGCCATGTGTGATTATAATCAGCTGTTCTCTAGCAGTGATAAAAATATCTGTCCTGGATGTATACAGATGATGATTCAAACTCATGTTGACGAAGTTTTTGGTTCAAGCTTCAGAGGCTTATTGAGAATGAATGGCTAGACGCTGTTCCTGGTGGTCTCAAAAAATCCTCGTTTGGAATCCTCTATTTAAAAACGCCATAAAAACCTACTCTTCTATTGAAGTATATCAATCATATTTTCAATAATGAACCATTGGAATCGAGCATGAAAAAAAAAATTCTTACCCCCCCTCAAAATTTGATGGTTTACGTTTCAAGGTACCTATGTAGAATCCAAAACTGCAATAAAAAAATTTCTGTCTGTCCGCTGTACGCCGTACGGGCTACTTTTCTTAGTTTCCATGAAACAAAATTGATGAAATTCGGGTTATAGGTTCCGTTCGGGGTCTAGTTGGTCCCGAAGCTCGACGTTACTGTCAGTCATCTCTAAGGGGTTCAAAAAAGGGGTTGAATTTTTCAGAACGCCGTAGCTCGAAAACTTCCGATAGAAGGGTATGGTTTTTTTACGTTATTAAATTTGTCTTGAGCTAAACAATTTGTTGAGACCACCCGGAGCATCGTACGTCCAGCCGTTCGTGAGCACCAAAAAGCTTCGTCAACACGATCGTGAATTAAACGGTATAAATCCGGCCCGGATATCATAACTACGGAGCATCTGATTATAATCAAGGATGGCTGTATGAAGTCGAGTTGATTGTCCTGCGATATTATTTAGTGATGGACTTACTTTCTGAGGATGTTGGTATATAGGTACTTCTGAAACTTGAACAAACGTTGAAGTATTATTGATGGGTAAATTATTACACAATGGCAAATTATTACACAACGGCAAATTATTACACAACGGCTCATCTACCCAGAAGGGGCTGGATTTTGTTGATAGGTACTTTTGTAACTTGAACAACCGTTGAAGTATTATTGATGGGTAAATTATAACACAGTGGCAAATTATTACACAACGGTAAATTATTACACAACGGTAAATTATTACACAACGGCTCATCTACCCAGAAGGTGCTGGATTTTGTTGATAGGTACTTTTGCAACTTGAGCAACCGTTGAAGTATTATTGATGGGTAAATTATTACACAATGGCAAATTATTACACAACGGTAAATTATTATACAACGGTAAATTATTACACAACGGCTCATCTACCAAGAAGGGGCTTGTTGATCGGTACTTTTGCAACTTGAACAACCTTTGAAGTATTATTGATGTGCAAGTTATTACACAACGGTTCATTATAGGTATTGACCACAGAAAACAGTGATCTACGCAGAAGGAGCATCTATTTCACTCCACATCAACAATGTTCCTTTAGAACTTCATTATTTGCGTTTCTTTTTGCCGTTTTAGTTACTGTTTGTCATCGGCTGTATTATTTTAGCAACATTTAACTCGTGATTTAGGTAGGTACCTAGTAACGAGTACGGGGTTAGGTACTAACCTACGGAGGGTCCGCGATCTACATAATATGTGTAGAATAGTGCATATATTATATTATAGAACGGTTATCTATACAGAGACCTGTGATCTGTAACAGGAGGGTATTCTGTACAAAATAATAAACCGTTGTGCAGGGATTTGCAGCGTTTTATTCCGTTTTTGGATTCTACGTACCAACCTTGAAAAATGCAAGCCATCAAATTTCAAGTTAATTTGTTTTCTTTTCATGCTCCTGGTGGTATGCTCATGGGTGACGAAAGCTGTTTATATTATTTTCAAATGAAGGTAAGTAGGTTCCATTCTAAGAATTTGGAGACCAACCGCACTGTCCTACGATGAGTACTTAGTCCTTTTTCTATGGGTTTTCAAAGATCACAGCACTTCCTACTTCCGTTGCACTCATCTCGCCTGGGCGTGGCCCACTGTGACATAGGAAGTTTTGGAATCTTTGAAAAATCATAGAACTGTTCATCGTAGGAGAGTGCGGTTGGTCTCAAAATTCTTAGAATGGAATCTAGTTACTTTCATTTTTTTAAATAAAATAAGTACTTGCGCATGGCCCACTCCGGTGTTTCATTATTGGAATAGTAAACAAAAAAAGAGTTGATATTGCTAGGTAAATGAATTGGTGGAGGTTGGTTTATACTTAGAGACAAGGCATGCAAAAATATAATTAGTAAACAAGGCATACAAAAATTTACACAGACGGGTTGAATTAAAAACAGAATACAGATGGAAACAAGCTCATAATATTAGCGTCTACTGTAGAAACTTTCTACTCATTTCAACTTTTTTCATGCTGGATTGCAAAGGTTTATTATTGAAAATAATCAATGAAAATTAAATCGTGTCTATTTTTTAATTGGTCTATATAGGTATACCTACCGGTACCTACATTAGGTACCTATGTCGAGAGTTTGAAAACGTCGAGAAGAATGTGCACATCTACCTTACATAAATAATGACTGCGGTCGTCGAGCCCTCAGGATAAATTCTGCTGACGCGTAACACTCCCTCCGGTCTTGACACAATCCGTAACCAGTTCCTATTGGTTCGTCATCTTCAGACAACAAAGAAAATGATAAATCAGAAGAAAGAATTATTAACCTTTGGATTTCAATACCAGAAAATTCACGGAAGAGTTCAACAAGTTCACAGTATCATACGAAAATAAGATAATTCCGCCGATAAATCGATCGACACTAAAAAAAAAGGCCTGAAAACGTAACGGAATAGTTTTGATTACGTGGAAAATGGGCACGTCCGAGGGTCAGTCCGATGTCTGATTAGGCAAAAAAAAAATCCCCGCACCCATAAACGCTATTATGGTAGTAAACAAGATAGGTATCGTGAGCTTCTCACATCAATAAATTGCAAAGATAAACCACTGCTAGGTACTTTAATTATCTTGCATAGAAATCACGTTGGTGGTCGGGCTTTTTAGTAGGTATTTATGATCCAGTGCCCAAACACTAATATAAATTAACTTGCGTGAATCTGGACGCATGCTCACGGATAAAGGGCATTTTGACCGAGGTATTGATGTTGGTGCACCAAAAATAAGGCCGTAGCTCTCAATGAGATGACATGGCCTGCATGGCCATACCATCGTTCATTACAGCATTAACATACATTGTGGATTACATGTTGTTCTGGAAAATTAATTCATTTTTCAAAGGTTCATTGACAGTTTTCATTGGCTTGAGTCTATGTTTTCATCATTGGCTTTTGTCATGGCTTGACTTGGGTACCAGTGGCCTTCATGGGTTGTACCCCAACAACCAAAAATCAGCAACTTTTTTTGGGTTGAGAATTTGAATCTGAAGAGGCAAACGCTGCGATTTTCCACACCGTCTACCTCCGACGATATTCTGTATGAATAGGTAGGTAGATAACCAATCTGTTCTATTCGCTGTAGGCAGGTACTGTTCTACGAGTATACGCAATTCCCCATAGGTACGTACGTACCTACGAAAGAGAAGTTGAGGTTATATTTTGAGAGTAGGTTAGTGTTGATCTCACAAAATTCATAAAATTGAAAGAAATGAATAAAATTGAGAACAAATTCATAAAATTGAAAAACTGAAAAGCTTGCAACGCCTTGAACAGTAGGTAATACTACAGACTTGCCGTAGGCACTGAATTGTAATTTGGAGATGGGTGCGGATTTTTATAATCGGATCCCAAAAACATGTATTGTTACCGAATATACGGGGCAGTTCGGGACTGACTCACTTGTGGCTTAAGAAAAAAATCCCGACGATCGAAATTTATTCAGATTTTAAAGAAAAAACTGTAGGTAGGTACATACTAGTTACTGTTTGAAGTTTTCGAGGTAGGTATGGCTTGTGGCATTTTGAAATTTTCATTACCAAAGAGTAACTTTGTTCTATTGACATAAGGTTATGAAAAAGTTCCAGGGTCATCAACGGCCCTAGCATTATCGGTTTAGGTATCCAACTAATATTAAGATTTACGTTAATCTATTTTAAAAGACCGGACAGTTACAGATAACATCAGTAGCTTGGTACGAGGGGACTAGTGGTTTGTTTACAAGTGAGAAGGTTGAGTCAAAGGTTGTTCATGTGAAAATTCTATTTCATTCGTCTAAAATTTTACAACGGGATAACATTTGCAATGGTTTCTCAGTAAATAATAACCTGCTACTATGAGTTAATTCAGTCAGCCAGGAATATATTTCTACCACACTAATAATAATTATTTATTAATCTGAAGAGTGAGCAAAGCGGCTATAATAAGCCCTGGGAACTACGTGCATCCAGCAAACTGTCTCATGGGTGAACGGCTAGTTTGAATATACCTAACAATAAACTGAGAATATTGGGTTTATTACAAACCTACCTTCCTCGTTTTTTGCGGAGAATTGTCGGAACAAAGGGGTTAACCTGCCTAACTGTATCAGTGGGGTATCTATGGGATTCTCTCGGTATGCAATCCTTTAAATCCTTGCCTTTAATAATCGATAACCTTCATTTTTCTTTTCTTTTTTTTCTAAACGTAGGTACCTCTCTTTCCTCTGCACATTATTATGTTCCATTTGATAAATTTTTTTATGTGATGAGATGTAACGACGTTATTTAATAATTATCGAGAATGTGCCAGAAGGGCTGGACTCGGCTTGTTGATCAAAAAAGACCAGTACAGATAAGAAAACAGCTCGGAGGGATCTCAGATATCATTCTGTGATGTAATTCATTTTTTCTTTTGTATCGCGCAAAACAAAAGAAAAAAAAATCTTCAACTCACAAAAAATACGATAAAAGGAGTATTTCATGTTAAAGATCAAGTGAGGGTTCGGGGAGGCTCGCCTATTTGCGAGTGACGTAATAGTTCAATCGAAAGACAATTCGTATTGAAGAGATGCCAAATAACTACGATCAGCAACACAGGGAAGATATTTATATCTTTGTCATTTGCATTGTGTAGTAGTGTTCATAGTTCATGAATAGAAAATCGATTGTAATCTTTAACAAAGGATGTTGGTACCTACCTACCTACTTAGCTTTCTCAAGTCACCACAAACCAAAATTAATGAAATTTGGTTTGTATGCCCCATTTCATGTGGGAACCTGCAACCACCCTATTACAATGCAGCTCTTTTAGGATAGTATTGCAAGGAAAAGACGACTTATGTGAGTATGGGGTCAGTTAGGTGTTAACCGTACGTCTACCCCTCAAACTTCAGCCATTTTCGACCATTAGCCGAGTTGGTATTTATGAGGGTTCTAAGAAAAACACGTTTGAGACTTAGACTGAAGTTACTGGGGAATTTGATGAAATTTACTGTCGGTATTCGATGATGTTTATATGGGACTTCAACCTCACATACAACATAATCTTCTCAGCAATTATTATTCTTGGACCTTTTTTTTTTCGGAGGTTTCAAGGAAAACTCGTTTGCTTGTGCTCAGGCGAAAATGCTGGAGGATTTTGATAAAACGCTGCAAATTATTACACAATCATGTATTATTTCCCTGTATGGATGCCCCTGCTGCTTAGGTCGCTGTTTTCTGTGGTCAATACATACCCTCATGCTCCCCCCAGGAAAGCCCTGAATCGGGTACCTACTGGAGCCGGGCCGGGATTACAGTTTCATAAAAATGCGCAGGATTCAATAATACAATCAATAATGTTTATTTATTGTTATTCATGAAGTATAGCGTTTGTTCAAGTTGCAAAAGTACCTATCAACAAAATCCAAAAGAGCCATCATTCTTCAAATTAAATAATACCACAGAACAACTAACTCGACTTCCTACAGCCATTCCGTAATTAGAATCAGGTGCTCCCTAGCAATGATATCTGGGTCGGATTTATACCGTTTGATTCACGATCATGTTGACGAAGCTTTTCAGTGCAAACAAATGGCTGGACGTGAGTACAAAGCTCCGGTTGGTCTCAAAAAATTTTTTAGTTTGAGATCGATTTAAAAACGTAAAAAAACATACTCTTCTATTGAAAGTTTTCGAGCTACGGCGTTCTGAATTTCAACCCTTATTTTTCCCGCGTTAGAGATGACTGACAGTAACGCCGAGCTTTGCGGGCCAACTAGACCCTAAATGGGACCTACTAACTAAATTTCATTAGTTTTTGTTCGTGATAACTAAGAAAAGTGCGAAGTACGGCGGACGGATGGAAATTTTTTTATTCCATTTACGGATTCTACATAGCTTGAAACGGAAACCATCAAATTTTGAGGAGGGGTTAAATTTTTTCCTCATGCTCAATTCCAAAGGTTCATTATTGAAAATAATAAACCAAAATTATACGGGCACACCAAACCACACACCCTAAAAAAATTTCTGCTTTATTCGAACATTTTCTTGAATAGTTTATTATTGCAGGGTTCGCGTAACTCCACACATATTTATGAACATACTAGCCTGACCGCTCGCTTCGCTCGCTATCCGAGATTCGCTGTACGCAGTATCGTGGAACCAACAAACGACGGAAAAATCCCATAGCCTACCGGGTATTTGTGCCCAATTTTATCAAAATCCGTCAAGCCATTCAGGAGTTGACCATGGTCGACCATATTTACGCTATGGTCAGGGAATTAAAAATGCGCCTACGTTCAACTTGGGAGGCTACCGGATATTGGTGCCAAATTTGGTCGATATCCGTTGAGCAATTCGGGATTCGACCATGGAGGGGCCCATGGATGCGCTATGGTCGACCGCGGGGGTAGTCCGAAGGGTCGATCGTAGATAGAATTTCACGTAGATTACGAATACGCGATAAAAAATAGAGGTTACCATTTCAATTAACGAAGTTGACCATGGTCGACCATAGTTCCGCTATGGTGAGGGAATTAAAAATGCGACGTTGCACAACTTGGGATCCTACTGGATATTCGTGCCAAATTTGGTCGATATCCGTTGAGCAATTCGGGATTCGACCATGGAGGGGCCCATGGATGCGCTATGGTCGACCGCGGGGGTAGTCCGAAGGGTCGATCGTAGATAGGATTTCACGTAGATTACGAATACGCGATAAAAATCCAATTTTATCAAAATCCGTCAAGCCATTCAGGAGTTGACCATGGTCGACCATATTTCCGCTATGGTCAGGGAATTAAAAATGCGCCTACGTTCAACTTGGGAGGCTACCGGATATTGGTGCCAAATTTGGTCGATATCCGTTGAGCAATTCGGGATTCGACCATGGAGGGGCCCATGGATGCGCTATGGTCGACCGCGGGGGTAGTCCGAAGGGTCGATCGTAGATAGAATTTCACGTAGATTACGAATACGCGATAAAAAATAGAGGTTACCATTTCAATTAACGAAGTTGACCATGGTCGACCATAGTTCCGCTATGGTGAGGGAATTAAAAATGCGACGTTGCGCAACTTGGGAGCCTACTGGATATTCGTGCCAAATTTGGTCGATATCCGTCGAGCCGTTTGGCCGTGCCAAGACAGACAGACACACAGAGATTCGAATTTATCTATATCTATAATCTATACATATAATAAAACAGTGTCTGTTTGTCTGTCTGTTTGTTTGTCTCGGCATCAATTGAGAACGGCTGAACGTAGAAAGTTGCGGCTGGTACCATCTGACGCAGAATTTATCTGGGAAGGTTTATGAAAAATCCGCATTTGAATCTGTCCATCCGTTGAAACGCTATGAATGAAATACTACTAAAAAACGTGTTATAATCACTTCTATGAGGACGTTTATGCTTATAATAACTTTGAACGGTTGGACGTAAATCCGATTGTAATTAGATTCTGGATTCAGCTCGACGAGTACATTCAAGTGGTACTTCAATCAGGATGTTAGTGGGAGGGGGGTACAGGTTATGAGAGGGGGGGGGGGGTCTACAGAAATTTCAAAACTACTTGACCAATTTGAGTGCAACTTTGGGAATTTGTTGGGTGAACATTGAGGAATGTTTCTAACCAGGTAGGGAGGGTTCATAGGATACGGGGGGGGGGGGGGGGTTAAAGGCAGTTAGGGTTGGCATTGGGGAAGGTTTCTGATCAGTTGAGGAGGGGGGGGGGGATACAGGGGGTGTCTGTTCTACCGTTGCGAAGCGCGGGTACACAGCTAGTAACATAATAAGATTTATGTACTCAACTCTTTGGAGGAGCCAGAATTTACTATTTTCATCGTCGGATTCATGTTTTAGAAGGTTAAAGTAAAATGATTGGGGGATTCTTCACTCATCAAAATGTCGAAGTGTGTCTAAAAAGTTGCAGCTCAAACTTCTAAAAGCGAGTTGTGTGGGGACGAGCCTGAAAATGCTCGCAGATAGCGAAGGTACCGCCGTATATAAATGCGTACGGAAAATGAGCAAATCAACAAGGACTTACCCAATGCCATGTTCAACACTCAAGTCGCATTGCCTAACCTAATCATATAATCAGGGATTTCGAGTAATGTAAAACGTAAAATGAATTGGTAGGTGGGCAGAGCCTACAAGGATATGTGGACAACAGGTTGAAAGGTTTGGTAGAAATCCTACATTTTCGAGGTATACCTAATGACAAACTACAGGACAGGAAAAAACTTTGATTTTTGCATTTCACTACAAACCTGCCACTTCAAGCACCTAATATTGGGCGTACAAAATACAAAAAAATTTGAAACCAAATTTACAAACGAAGTTTTTTCATATTATTTTTTGCCTTACACATTATTGGGTACTTATTGTTAAAGTTATTTAACTTACTATAACATTCAAAAATGTTAAGAACCCCTGGTCTAAAGCCCAGCAGTAGATATCTGGGAGTCAGGATAATGGTAAAATCTTAATAGGAGCATTTTTTACAGTCTGCGTAGGGCTCTAAGTGCCTCCCTAGCTGTGATTCCATACTCGATTAGAGCCAATCCAAAGTAAACTGTACGTTACTGATTTCGGGTTAGGAAATTCCTTGTTGTTTTAACCCTTTATGGCGCAAGTGTGGGATTTCGGAGAAACATTTTTTTTTTAAATGCAGGTCACCTCCAAAGATGGGAAAATACCTTTTTTTTCGGGAAACATCGTGTTACCCCCACTTTTTTTGTTAATTTTAACTTGTATCTTGGAGGATACATTGCCTGATTATCGAAGATCATGATAAGTATTCTGGAGGATACATTGCCCCTTCACCGAACAATCGGGTTTGGGTCCGAAGTGAGGAATAACGGAGCAAAGATGAAAAATGATGCACTTTAGTTCAACTGAAATAGATAAATTTTTTATTGAAAAAACTATATTGCGATGGAAACAAGGTATGGAATAGAAAAAATGAAGTTTCATAAATAATGTATGGTAGGTACCCAACTCTAAACAATCACTGAACGAACAAACATTGACAACATATAATAAATAAAATGAACAACGTTGTGGCTGAAGTGAGGTTGCTGGCCGTTCTCAACCGATTTTGGATCATCACCTGTCGAGTCCCAATCCATTTGACGGAAACTCAAGGCGTCTTCATTATCCACACACATCGCGCTGTTTGTTGAGTAAGGAAAGTCTGAAAAAAAGTAAAGAAAAAAAAAGTAAAAAAAGCTCCAGGTTTGTTGAGTAGGCGTGTGACTGACAACCATAATGCTGGAGCAGTCCAGTTAGTTACCTCTCGATTTCGAAGACATGCTTTCTTCGACGTTCGGAGGGCTCGACTCCATCATTTTTGGAAACAGTTGTTGTTCAGACTTATTACTGTGATCGAACGTCACGCCTTGAAATGTGTGTTCAAAATCGTCTTCAAGGTATTGGAAAAAACTATCCACATCTGCTGCTATTTTTCCTTCATCTGCCTGTTTTTCTTCGCCCTCACTTTCGTCTTCGTCTTCTGAAGGAATATTTTTTTTTTTGGCAATAAAGCCAGGATCTTTTCAGCACGGCTTCGTATTCTCTGTAAAGAAAACAAAAACTAAAATTAGGTACGTAGATACTTGCCAGTGACAATAAAGGCGCAATCTCACCCAAGCAACACATCAGAATACAGTAAATAGGTACCTACCGACCAAATTTCAAACCTGTTTCCAAAACGAATTTCAAACCTGTTTTCAGTATGAAATATCTCAAAATTGTGAGTTGTAGCACGCTTTTAGCGTAAATTATATGAGTATCCTGCAAGATACATTGCCCACAACACGAAGAACTATCGTGAAAAAATGATCAACTCAAGAGTGCGATGAAGGGGCAATGTATCTTGGAGAATACAAGCATTCAAGAGCAGGATATGCTGGGTACAAATTACTTTCAACACGTTCTGGTGCTAATTATGGCAAGTTTACAAGGTATGTGAGCTGCGAAAAAATCAGTGGGCTCAATAAACAGGAAAAAACTATAAAAAAATGAATGCAAACTTACCGACATCTCTGCTGTGGGCCACCTCCAGACGAAAATAGGTTTCCCGCACTTCTGCTACAAAAACCTTCGTTTCGCAAGAGTAACGCTAACGTGGGACTGTTTCATCGATCAATTCAAGGTTCAAAGAAGGAATTGTGACCACGGCTATAGGTCTGAAAAGGATATCCTTACTTCCAGGAGGCTTCAAAGCTGTGTATTCTCCAAGATACATTGCTCGTTAAAGGGTTAAATACATAACATCTGGAGCTTATCAGCTTAGTATAATGTCGTTGACCTTTAACTTCTCGTCAAAAATAATCCCATACAATTTTCATTGAAAGTCAAAGGTACACAAGTTTGATTACTACAGTTATAATTATGATGCTTACCTTACCTTATTCGAGAGGCGCAATATTTCTTGATATGGAAAAACGAATCACTGATTCAAATCAAACCTACGACACAAAGCCTACCAATGAAATCAAACCATCTAAACTTTTGTGCTCGAAAACTGACGCTATATTATCGGTATAATCATTAATTTTGATATTCATGAGGTCGTTGATGTACGAGTAGGAACAGTTTAGAACCTACTGTACCTACAATCATTAAAGTAGGTACCTAAGATATAGTTCTTGATTGAATGCTCTGAAAGAACCAACTGATACTTGAACCAACTGATACTCTGAAAGAACCAACTGATACCTTGATACTTGACATTGAATCTAACAATATCGATCATTCATATTATCGAATAGTGACATTCATATTATTCGAATAGTGATATTCATATTATCGAAGAATAACTCATCCTGACGACTTTGTCCTTTTCTATGATTCTTAATACTAATAAATTGTGATCCACTGTTTTTTTTTCTTTTTTGGGGTATTGAGAGTGTAATTCGCAAAATCTAAATTCTAAATTGCTAATATATTTTTAATTTAGATCAAAAATTACAAATTTGTGATTTGTAATTACATTTATAATTTGTAACTAGTAGATTACTAAATTACAAGTATATATGAAAACTTTCAGCACGTCTGGTAGTGCTTAAGTTAATTAACCTGACAACAGGATGAGGTGAATGACATCACTGAAAACAAGGCAGGAGGCCAGGGGAAGCCACCAGTAGGCAATTTATGTAGATAAGTAGGTACCTAAAAAAAACAAAAAAACATACAAAACTTGGTAAGGTATTGAACGCTAGAATACTACGAGTTTCACTAGTAGGGACCTACTCTGTGTTGGAGAGAGGGGTTGTTGCTGATTTTAGGGTTAAATCTGTTTCCAAAAACAGGTCAGAAAACAGAAATTTCAATTATTAGTTCATGATTTTCTAGCAAATATATCATTGTATATATATATATTATATCAGATGGCACCTGAATTGGAGAATGTGCTTGTAATACAAAAAAATTAATACATCAGAAAACCCTCTAGTAAATCAATGTACCATCCTAGCAGTGAGGTAGGTACCAAAGTTTATCATTGGTAAATCCCTGTTTATTGCGATATCCAATCGATGATTGCATGGATTTGCCCCTACCCCCACTCTTTCATTTACGTACCGACATCCTCGCCCCTTCCATACTCACTATCCCTCATGGAAGATGGGTACCGTTCCGTATATAATCAGCCAAATCTTTCCCCATAGGCTCATTAGTACCCGGATCTTCAGCCAATGGTGACCGTTCCCTTGCCACTCGCTCCTCGTTCCTCGCTCAATACCAGTTACCAGTCGCAGCACACGGTTCCACCTGATTTGTTCTGCTAATCCACAACCCTCAACTCGAATCATAAAGCAATCATCCTACCTTTTATACATATATTTTCATTTCAGTAGGCCAAATTATCTTAGTTTTTATATCTTTCTAAGAATTAAGTTCGTTATCTGAAGATTTTTTCCCCCGGTATTTTGTAATTTAAAAAAACCCAAAATGCCGCCAACCCCTACGAACATCGCCTATCAGTTTTATTCGGCGTACGACATCGACATCGAACCGTAAGTTAATAGAAGAACCATACAATACCAACATGCAATTATTAATGAAGCATCTATGAAAACCTTTACAAAATTATAGCACACTAATTAGTATTATAATCACTAATCATTTTCAAATAAAATTCAACTTTTTTAAGTAGGATTCAGAATTTTTTAAATAGAATTCAATACCTCTCAACTTCAGTTCAACCTTTTCCAACTCATAATTTCCCTAATATAATTAGACATTTTCCTTGTAGATATCAACATTTTTCAAATAATATTCAGTCTAAGGCACCTCGTGAGGTTTTCAAAAAGAGAAGTACCTATGGAAGGTCGATCGTAGGTACCTAAACCTATCCAATTAGTTCTGAAAACCATCTTTGTAACGTACCTACTTTGCAACGTAATTTTCCTACATCATGAAACTCACATGCGATGCAGTTGTTCAGGTAAGGAAATTGTTAACATCGAAACACGAGAAACTTCCTCATATTCTCATATAATTATAAAATGCAGTTTACAACATTTAGAAGAGATGGCCATCTTGACAGTCCAGTGATAAGACATGCAAAGGAGAATAGAAAACAACGCCATTAGAGCATCCAGTAGATATTATACTTACCTACCGATTTCCATAAAAATAACATTTCCCTTTTAGCGAATTTTCAAAGAAAATGAAGCTATTGCAATGGCTTCGAAATTTAAATAATATAAATTTTTGGAAATTTTCTTCATAGAAATCCGTTTCAGACCATTCTAAAACGATTCCTGAAATTTAACACTTTTTTATATGTATATATATATATATGTGTCACTCCAGACGATAACTCTCGATAGAATTGAGATAAACAGCTCAAATTTGCACAAAAAATCTATCTTGGCAATCGAAAGGCTAAGTTCGAAGATGGGCGAAATTGGCCTACTCTAAGGAGGGTTTTGGCGCATTTAAAGTGCGCAAAATTACCCAAAAATCCCCAAAATGTTATTTTCCAACAAGTGACCCCTCATTTTAAAGGTTTTTGCACGCTGAACACGATGGTGGAATCGGATTTTAGATATCGTGATCCGTTCTCAAATTAGAGCATTTAAAGTGCGCAAAAATTACCCAAAAATCCCCAAAATGTTATTTTCTAACAAGTGACCCCTCATTTTAAAGGTTTTTGCACGCTGAACACGATGGTGAAATCGGATTTTAGATATCTAAATCCGTTCTTAAATTAGAGCATTTAAAGTGCGCAAAAATTACCCAAAACTAGGATAATCTTTAAACTCTTACCCCACCCCCTTAGAGTGGTCAGATTGAAAAATGTGAGAAGTATTAATTGAAGACGAGAGTTCGAAGCAAAAAAGGGGGAGGCAAACGATTAGTACAACTCCTTGAATTTCCCATTTGACATATACCTAATTGTTATGATACCTTCATAGATAGACAAGTACCGGCCCACGTATTACTAGAAGGAAGACGAAAGAAAAAATCTATTTCAAATTATTCAATTTAGGTACTAACAGTAGGAGGAAGAAGGTTAGGTAGGTATCTTATCAATTTATTATCAGTATCATACGAATATTTGATATTCAAAGGTAGGTAGGTACTTAACATGATAAAAATAATATCAATGAAGAAGGAAGGATCTACCTACCTAGTAGAGCAAATCTTGAACTGGTTTTAGATACCAGGCCTGAAATCGTAGTCAAGAGGAAAGGCCATTCAGAAGGAACAAGGAATCTACTCATAACAAACGGTAGAATCAGGATGGACAAAACGTACAAATTAAAATAAATACGAAGAGAATATACATAGAAAACCAAATTTTAGACCGAAGTTTTCCTTTATTCAAAACCATAGCCATTAATTCGAATATTTCTTTGAAAATTCGCTCATTAAGTCATGCTGCATGACTGGTTTTTTTTCTTGTTTGTTATTAATTTCTTGTTCGTCAGAATAAGTAGACGCAAATATTAATTATTGTATTGTTGAATTCTATTTGATTTATAAAACTTTACGTTTGATTAAGTCATTTAAAATGTACGTGCTATTATAAACAATAAAATAATTGAATGGTCGACGTTTTTATGATTTCACTAATAAAATGCATACCGATTCACTATAACAACGATGACATCTTCAAAATTTGTCGATATAGGTATTCTACTATCTCCAACCACATTAGGTACCTACCTACCTCGCCTTTCTTTAGTTTGCTGAAGCAGGGTTATTACAAGGAGCAAGTATTGGTACTAGGTACCGATTGTAAGCAAACTGAATTTTATAGCGCTGGTAGGAGAGGGTCTCAACTTTATTATAATTTTGTAGTTTCATTTGAATTGGCCTTGGTGTTCACTAGTCCTATTTTGTGGACCACTCATTCGGGAGTAGGTACCTACCTACTTCATTTGACTTGACAGTTGGGTGTTCACCCAAATCAGTGAGCTTGGGAATCTTCTCAATGAAGACGCATAAATATCTAATTTACATGCCAGGTACATCCCTGTCTGGTATCGGTATAGTCAACGTTTCATAATAATAATTATAATCGTCATACCAATATGTTGTGACCCGCGGAAGATCCTCAGATTCCTAGGATTGATGTGTCAAGTTGATGATAGTTCACTCATATCGGAATTCACAAAAATAGTAGCATGCAAGTAGTAGGTACTTACATTAACATAATACGTTACTACCTGCGATATATTATTTAACTGCTCAGTGTGAAGGTAAAGTTCGTGTAAACAGTGTGAAGGTAAAGTTCGCTCTCCATGACTACTCCGTGAGATAAATATTATCCCATTGACGCGAATTTATAGCGATAATCTGAAATTTTTAGTTTACAAAAATATGTGAATCTTTGGATAACGAAATTATTTTATGTGCTTACAGCACACTTTTGTCATTCATAGACAAAAATTTGGTGTTCACCTAACGATTTGAGGATCATCTAAAGCAATGCTTGCTCTCAAGTAAGGAATATTCAACATTAGGTACCGCTTTTCGAAATTTGGTTCATTGATGTAGCTGCGTCATGTTTGTTGAAATCTAGATATTAGCTTTGTTCGCACTGGCTTTTTCTGAAGCCTTTTCTGATCCATGATCCAATACCGTCTTGGGAATGGTTTGATTTTGATAATGGTTGGATATGGAGAAGGCAGTTCATCATCAGTTTCTCGTCCGCCCTGTCTTCTGTACGATGGAATGACGATAAGAAAACTGGCGTTGGATAGTCAGGAAAACACTGGGGACTGGCGGTCATGGAGACTATACGGTCTGAAAGGTTTTGGAGAATCACTGCAAACGGCCAAATGCCGGTCAGATGGTCACTGCGAACAAACCTAATAGGTAACCAAGAAATCCGAAACTCCTCACGTTATGAGAAAGTCCTACTATAACTCTATGGCACATTGATACCAACGGGTTCAAAAGTTATGGTGCAAATTGTTTCGATATGAGTAATCCGATTCTAAATGTATCACCAGATTTTAATAAATATAAGGGCACATAAATAAATAATCTTGGTCATTTTACATTTATGTAGGTATGTGATTTTTATATAATATTTGATTTGATTTTCAGATGTTTGTCGAACGTCGTGAAAGCGAGTTTGAAGAAGCCGGACTACCTCGCCTCGCGGACGAGGAATTTCACCGTCAAAAACCTACCCGCAAGTGTGAGTACAATAATTGATATCGCCTAATCTTGCACCGAACTAGGTAGGTAGGTTACTGTCAATTTGCTGTAAATCGAAAGTTTTTAGGCATAATTTCAGTAAGTAGTTAGGTGTGTGACTTTTTGAAAAATCTTTCTATACAAATCGGTTTGGCCATTCTGAATCTCGCTTAAATCAGAATTATCGTCGTTGGTTTTGTAAAAAAAAGTAAGCGCCTACGTGCGTAGGTATGATATTCTACCCATATCGGTAAACGTAGTACCGACACTTGGTTAAACTTATAATAATATCAAAGCTGAATACTATAAAAATAGCTGCGGGTAAAATTCTCAGTGTACGTCGAAATGTACGAAATTTCCAGTGGAAGGTACCTAGTAGCAAAATACTGGAGAACTTCGACTCCTGGATTTCAACCCCTTTATTATTTACTGTCAACCGCAGGTACGGGAGTTCGTGGAGCATTCGGCCGAGCTATGCCGGCCCTCGGATATCCTCGTCATGGATGGATCGGAAAAGGAAAACAAACTCATCATCGAAAAGCTACTAAACGACAAGACCCTCGTGAAACTAACCAAATATAAAAATTCGTAAGTGATATAATTTAAATGTGCTGTAAAAATAATGTCTGAAACGTGCAGGAATCAACTTTGTGAGATGGAATTCACTCGTCACCTGCTCTTGAGTAGTTGCAAATTACATCCCATGTCCCTGGCATTTGGGCTATTTGCCAGTCAGTTTACACCATTTGTTCCTTTCTCTTGAAAACCTGGACCTCGCCTTGGCGAAATTACAACTTTCCACAATGTTGTGCTACAGAACAAACAAACGAAAAAAACAAAATAAAAAAATCGAGTCATGTAGCATGGCTTAAGGAGCTAATTTTCGATGAATTTAAATTAATGGTAATCTGCCAGAGCACTCATTACAGCCTGGCTGGGCATTTGTTGAGACCAGAGTGGGACGTCGTGCAGAAACATTACGTCAAAAAAAATCATTTGTGGGTGTACTGAAAAAGAAAAATTATAATTTTGATCACTCGATGCAATCTGAACGTACTAAAACTACTTGCAATCTATTCATCTACCAAAAAAACATGGTAAACGACACCTCACATGCCTACATTAAAAGTGCATGCAGTTTTTTGTACTTCGGATTACAGTTTCGTAAATATGTTACGCTGGGTGTGCCTAATCGGACCGGGACTAGTTGCAATCGATTCAACGCCACAAAGAACATTATTGACAACACCCTGCATGCCTACGTTGCTGAAATCCTTTTTATTTTTATTTTTTGGGGCAAAAATTTCAAATTGGACCGCTGCGCACACTGCGATTGGGCTGGTTAACTAACTCTCAGTTATGTTGCAGAGACTGATTTTTCTTACTGAATGACACGCGCGCGCGCACACACACACACACAAAAGTGAACATCTATCATTTATATCTCCGATGCATGAAACGGATTTTGGAGGGGTTTCTGGTTCACAAGGAACACATCTATAATTTTCTTTGGAAATGTGCTAATGATACCTCCTATCTGATTACGGCGTTTCGTCGCAACGGCAGTTCATAGGATAATTATTTGAGTGGGCAATTTCAGGGGAGATTGAAAGGAAATGTTGACCCATACAAGTAGTAGTAGTACCGCCCATCGTGATATCAATGATCCACTCACTGATCCTGGGGGATGTACCTAAACCCAATACCTAAACCAAAATTTCAAGGGAAGGATTCAAGTTATGTGCTGAACGACAAATAATCTTACAAATCTACTAAAATCAGGACTGGTTCCCATTGAAACAGTATGAAGTGTCTTGAATTGTACACTATTACTGTTTATCTCCTGTTGTTATTGCGTTGGATTTTGTAGTAATTATACCATAGTAATTATACCCGTCCCTATTAGGTATATCACCGTAAACCGAACATTTCCAATTTTTTCTTCACAGGTATCTCGCTCTCACTGATCCGAGAGATGTTGCCAGAGTTGAATCAAGAACGTTTATCTGCACGACTAATAAGACTGATGCCATCCCCACCCCTGCAAATTCGTCTATAAAAGGAACTCTCGGAAATTGGATGTCACTGTGTGACTTGGAGGAAGTTGTCAACGATAGGTTTCCCAACTGCATGGAAGGTAATGATGGCATTTATTCGACATTTGATCAATTTTAAAGCTGGTTGCAGCTATTGAAACAACGTCTTATTTGCCTCTCACTTGTCATGCTATCAAGCGAGCCTAACAGCCGTAGGAAATACCACTTTCAGTGCTTGTTTACCTGTTTTAAACTGTTTATGCTTACTTGCAGGCCGTACTATGTTTGTCATACCCTTCTCCATGGGCCCAGTGGGTGGACCTATGTCCAAAATCGGCGTTCAAGTGACTGATTCGCCGTACGTCGCAGCTTCCATGAGGATCATGACCCGGGTTGGGGAACCTGTTATCGAAAAACTTCAAGAGGGTAAGCTCCTAACTCAAAATCAGTGGTTTTGATTACAGTGAAGGTTGCAGTCATCAGTATTATGTTTCAGTGGAATATTTCTAAATTCTTCATTTGAGATCTGTTGTCTTGTGGCTCATTTCGTACAGTTCTATCATGTTTAATTTTTTAGGCGCCGATTTCGTGAGGGCTCTGCATTCTGTTGGGCGGACGTCAAACATGATGCCTTCCTGGCCGTGCGACCCTGATCGAACAGTCATCCTTCATAAGTCAGTACATACCACACTATTCACTACTATTCATATCTACTAATATGCTACGTTCTACCTTCTTTATTATCATATTTCTTCTTCTGTCTACAAAAAAATAATGAATCAATGTTTTTTCTCGCACATAATTTATGTCCACTTAGAGGAACTTTCTTGCTTCATAATTTACAGTAAAACCATAACATGTTACGTGAAGCTAGCTCAAGGGAAAATATTTACAATACAGCTTGTTGAAGAATCCGGATTTATTGTTACAGGCCTGAAACTAACGAAATCATCAGCTACGGATCCGGGTATGGCGGGAACTCCCTTCTCGGCAAGAAATGCTTTGCTCTTCGAATTGGTAAGAATAACTATTCCTTAATCCTTACCTACTGACAGATGAATAGATTCTTTGTAGTTTTAATCTGTGACGAAGCTGATATTTTGTGTAAAATAACTCCAGAGTGCTGCTTACTTCGAGCGCGATAGTCGTTCGATTTAGTCCTTGGGACAAGCGCTTTTAGTGTTAGGACATCATCAGGCAGTATGAATTGGCCAGGAATATCATATTATGCACTTTTATCAATTTCACATAGATAGCTATAATACTATGCTAATTGCTGTGTAATCACTATCGAAACAGTACATAGATATTATTAACATGGTGAAGATATTACGTAGCCGTTCTCATTGCAAAATGGAAACCCTAATGCAAATTTTCCAATTTATGGACCTTAAAATCCTCGTAGGTATATGGATTATATTTCTTCTATCCTCGTTGGTCGGCATTCTCATTGATTTTTAATGTTTTCAAGGTTCGACCATTGCTAGAAGAGAGGGCTGGCTGGCTGAACACATGCTGATTGTGGGCATAACTGGTCCACACGGAGAGAAGAAATACATCTGTGCTGCGTTCCCGTCAGCCTGCGGCAAAACAAACCTCGCTATGCTAGAATCGTCTCTTCCTGGCTACAAAGTAATTTTCTGCAATTCGTTTGTTTACCTATGTGTTTAATAGGAAGTTTAGCTTCTCCTTATGGACACTGTTTCCATGAGCTCTCATGTTCCGCAAAATAATTGAAACGTCTGCTCCGAAGTAACTGAGCCGTATAATAGGTTCCTCGCTGTTACATGAATGTTTGTATAATAAGGCGATGCCTTCGTTGTAGAATAATATTGAGATCAAACTCGGTAGGTACCTGCCTACCTACGTAGGAGCAAAATAAGGTGATATCTCGAAAACTGAGCTCACCATGGGTCAGTCTACTGACTATCATCATTACATTATACCGGGTGTTCGGTTTAAGAACGACGAAACTTCAGGGATGGATTCCACAACTAATTTAGAACAAAAAGTGTCTCCTAGAGTTTTTTCTGTAACCCCTTGTTTTCGGGTGTTTTTTCACTTCTAAGATTTTTTCGTGTTTTCGACCTTGTCTCACTAAAATGACCGTAACTTCCTCAAATTACATGGTGAATCAAAATTTGAGGATACCGTTGGAAAGAGCGTTAATCTTTCAGATTCAACCATCAACTTTTCTCTAAAGTCAAGAAAAACAGGGTTTTTTGAACCCAAACTACAATATTTGTCATTTTTCATCTTTCTTGGCGATTTTCAACGGTATTTTCCAACAATATTGGCTACTGAAAAACTTATGAGCTCCACGGTAAGAACATCTACGTTTTATAAGCTTTCCAACGGTATTATTCAATTTTGTTTTTAACGCCGTTGTTGAAAGAGAAATCGGTGATTGAATGAGAAAAAAAGGTGGACAGGGAGGGCATTCTCACACATTTCAGGAACCCAGTTAGTGAGGAAACAAAGAATTTTCGGGATTAGGATGGGTTAAATAACAAGTCAGAAGTGAAAATTGAAAAATAATATCTTCTTTCCTTCACATAAAAAAATAAAATAAAATAAATAAATAAAAATAACTTCTTTCTTCAAGATTTTACAATTTATAACTTTTTACTACATTTTAACTTGTTACAGAAACTGTTCAAAATGCCCTCCGCCTTGTTGTAATCAGATTCTGCACCTCTTGCGAACACTATCAACAGCGCTGCGCAATTCCAAACGATTTTGCTCCATTTCGGCACAACACAAGTTTATCCTGCCAATCAACTCCTCTCGAGTTTCGACCCTGACGCTGTAAACTTTGGCCTTCAGGGTGACCCAAACGTAAAAGTCAAAAAATCTGGGCTCGCAGGCCAATTTACTGGCGCATACCGTCCGATCCATCTGTTTCTAAAATGCTCGTTCAACCACTGGGAAACGTTGCGTCCATTGTAGGCTGAACATCCATCCATTTGCCACCACATAATATTCTGCCTCCTATCAAGAGGCGCGTCGTCCAATAACTCCATCAGATCGTTGTCCAGAAAATTTAGAAACCCTTGTGAGTTGAGGCGGTTCGGGAGGAAGATGGGTCAAAACTCGGGAGGAGTTGATTGGCAGGATAAACTTGTGTTGTGCCGAAATGGAGCAACATAGTTTGGACTTGCGCAGCGCTGTTGATAGTTTTCGCAAGAGGTGCAGAATCTGTTTACAGCAAGGCATTTTGAAGTTTCTGTAACAAGTTAAAATGTCGTAGAAAAAAGTGACATAATCGTAAAATCTCGTAGAGAGAAGTTATTTTCATTTATTTATTTTATTTTTTTATGTGAAGGAAAAAAATATATTATTTTTCAATTTTCACTTCTGACTTGTTATTTAACCCATCCTAATCCCGAAAATTCCTCCTCCTCACTAACTGGGTTCCCGAAACGTGTGGGAATGCCCTCCCTCTCCACCTTTTTTCTCATGCAATCACCGATTTCTCTTTTAACGGCGGCGTTAAAAACAAAATTGAATAATACCGTTGGAAAGTTTATAAGTAGATGTTTTATTTGTTGAGCTCATCAGTTTTTCAGTAGCCGATATTGTTGGAAAATACCGTTGAAAATCGCCAAGAAAGATGAAAAATGACAAAAATTGTAGTTTAGGTTCAAAAAACGCTTGTTTTTCTTGACTTCAGAGAAAAGTTGATGGTTGAATCTGAAAGATTAACGCTCTTTCCAACGGTATCCTCAAATTTTGATTCACCATGTAATTTGAGGAAGTTATGTTCATTTTAGTGAGATATGGTCGAAAACACGAAAAAAATCTTAGAAGTGAAAAAACTCTCAAAAACAAGGGGTTACAGAAAAAACTCTAAGAGACACTTTTTGTTGGAAATTAGTTGTAGAATCGATCCGCGAAGTTTTGTCGTTCTTAAACCAAACACCTGGTATAGCAAGTTAACAAGTAGTAGGCTGCTTTCCTCCCAAAATATTCCAGATCCTGTTGGTAGATAACTATCGAAAGCATCAACTTGTGAATGAGCTAAGGCATTGGGCAATAATACCCATGGGTCGGAAATTGGCCGATTTATTTACCCTAGTAGGAACTACATGGATGCTAATGAGCATCAACCAAGGTGTTCCTTGTTTTTTTGGAAGGTAGGTTTGCCGCTGTTTGTTGTTCATGGTTTGCACTGTGCAGTGGCTATACAGACATCGCGATGTAATTCATCCAGGTGTACCATCTGAAAGCTGCACCCCAACTACCCTCTGAGTTAGAGCAAAATTGGGCCATTGGTTTGTAGGAAATTGATTACTCAGATTTGCTGTTTGCACATGAACAGAGGCCATGTCAATGATCCGATAGTTCTGAAATTTGTAGGATACGATATAGGGCCCAACCCCCGTTATCCCTGCAAAATTTCAGCAAAATTAGGTCTGAATTGAGGATGTTATGCGACTTATGCGTGTGACAAGGGTTGGAGGACATGCGTAAGGTTGACAACTGATGGACAGACAGACACCAAACCAAAATTGTTCAGAAAGCTGCCGTAAAACACGACTGGAAATCTCGATTTTGGGGACAAAGAAAATACATACCTATGTTATCACAGAAGTGAAAAGCTTCTGCTGCCTTGGTAGGCTCAGAAGGGAAAACATATCAGCCCATCAAATCCTTTGGACTTTGTGAAGGACCATCTAAGAACCACCCTACATAACCTGCTAGGGCTTCATGTTGGCGAACCGATAAGCAAATGCTAAGTTCCAGAAAATTTTTCAGGTTGAATGTGTCGGAGATGACATTGCTTGGTTGAAGTACAACCCCTGCACCAAAATGCTTCACGCCATAAACCCTGAAGCCGGGTTCTTCGGAGTGGCCCCCGGAACAAATTGGAAGACGAACCCCAATGCGATGGCTACCATGCAGGAGAACAGCGTGTTCACAAACGTAGGACACACCTCGGATGGCGGGGTGTGGTGGGAAGGCATGGAGAAACCTGCGGAAGGTAACTTGTTGCGCCTATATCATGAAACTTATTGCACCTCTTAGGTTTCAATGAGAAATTCTCCTAGCAATGAAATGCGAGAAGAGGTGAACAGACTATGGCTCTTAACCATTTTATTTCGATTATAGGCGTGACAATTACGGACTGGCACGGCAAACCTTACTCGGGCAAGCCTGGCAAGCCAGCAGCACACCCTAACTCGAGGTTCACTTGCCCAGCATCTCAGTGCCCAATCATCGACCCCCTGTGGGAAGCTGCTGAAGGAGTACCAATCTCCGCTATACTGTTTGGAGGAAGACGACCAGGTACCTACTTTTCCACCTAAATATCGATTCATATTTCTAACAGTAGCTAAGCATGACTAAGGCCCTACATAACCTGCTAGGGCTTCCTGTTAGAGAACTGAAATGCCAATACTACCTACTTCTAGGTATCTAAACTAGCAACTCTCGGTCTCTCAAGTAGGTAATCATTTCAGTCAATCCATTTTAGGTTTTTTAATTGCAGAATGTAATGCAATTTATGTACCTACAATGTACTGCTGAGGTGACTAGTTAGATGTTCCAAAACCTAAAAGAATTTGCACTACATATTTTACGAATTGGACCTTATTGCCCGTCTCAGAATACTCCATGGATTGAAATGTCTCGCTGGACTTGCAGACCGTTACTAACTTTCAAAGTTACGGTCAAGTAAATTCAGGTGCTGTCGAGGAGCTTCCTAGCAGAAGCATGGGGATTGGAGCCTCTGCTTGCTGATCTTTTCTCAGTATCCTAGATTCAATCAGTTCAGCGGTTTGGTCGTAATGTCTTGACAGATTGGTTAAAGTAGGTACAGAGGTACAAATCTAGCAGGTCTGTTCGTATATAGGATCAGGATGACAACGCTATTGATGGATACCAAAGGAAAAGGGTTGTCAAGAATGTGAGCAGTCTTTACATGGGCGAGCCAATAGGTATTCACCAGCAGGCCCCTATGAACTGCGGCTTTCATATTCTCTATAATAACAAATCATACCTTAAAAACCACCTTATCGCCTACTTTGCTGAAACTTCCCATGCTTTGTTCCCCCTATCCTTCAAACACTAGCATAACGATAGATAGGTCGCTCTCATTTTCACAGGGTTGTTGTAGCATTGACTGTTTACAGAGGGTGTACCACTCGTCTATGAGTCCTTCGATTGGGAACACGGAGTAATGATCGGTGCAGGGATGCGCAGCGAGGCCACGGCTGCAGCTGAGCACCACGGCAAGGAAATCATGCACGATCCGTTCGCTATGCGGCCGTTTTTCGGCTACAACTTCGGCCACTACATGTCCCACTGGTTGTCCCAACAGACTCGCCACGGGGAGATCAAACTTCCCAAAATCTTCCACGTCAACTGGTTCAGGAAGGATGCTGATGTAAGTTGATGCTAAAAATATCCTACTAGATGTAAAATATGATCAGACAACCTTTTGCAGTATTTGCCGTTCGAACTACCGAAACTATTTTTCTATAAAAAAAAAATATTTTGTATAAAATCACTGTTCAGCATCCAATATTTTATTTATTATCAGTATGGGACCAGCACAATAAATTATTCAGAAATCATAGGTACATAAATTGGTTCGTATGCAGAAAATAACCTTGTGACGCCCATAACAATATAGAAGAGATACTGAGGGTAACTAGTTGTTGGTCCCTAATATTTCCTACCTATACGAAATTCAGGACCATCCATCCATCGCTTGAGCATGCGTTTCCTTCAATAGGGTAGTAGGGAACTGGTTCACTGATTGGATAATACATTTTGCACCTGAGTAGGCTTCTAACAGTTATCCGAAATCCTGCCCTTCCCTTCTTCTTTCTCCCGCCTTCCTTCTTTCCTTGGGTTTGGAAGTCCCATATCGATTTCAAAACTCCCTATCCATTTCAGAACAACAGACTCGATTTCGTAAAACCTTTGGTTCATAGCAACTGTTATCATTAATGGAAATATTTCCGAAGCTGTACAGTTTGATTTCATTTCAGATCGGTTCAAACTTTAAGCCCTGATAGTGAACAGCTGATAGTGGTTGGTCGTTTTGCACGTAGGTACCTACTTGCGTAGACGATACTTACAGCAGGATTTAGTTTAATTTAGTTGGGACTGACAGGGGACCAACACCAACCCACACCTTTCCTCAATATTTCAATATATCAAAATCATTTTTCGTATGAGTGAGGGCACTTCGAGGTTATGGCATACAGAACAAAGATCTATACCGAAGGGTTGTCCATACAAAAAATAATAACTCCTTTGGGAAGAATTTAAAGAGTTTGGGGTATTCTTCACCAGTGTGTCAGCATACCTACTTGCTGGTAAATTGTAAATAAAGTGCAGATTACATTTTAAAATGACGAGGTATGCGGAAGCAAACCATTGTCCGACTGCGGTTTCTGGGTCAACTTTGGATTCAACTTGATTTACAATATTGCTTGACTTGTTACTTATGTCATTGCCACTTGATTTAATGGTTGAAAGTACTGTTTAATTATTCTTGTAACAGGGCAAATTCCTATGGCCTGGGTTCGGTGATAACATCAGAGTTCTGGACTGGATTTTACGACGAGTCGACAACGACTGCTCAATCATTGAGTCGACGCCAATAGGGTATGTGCCAAAGGAGGGAAGCCTTAACCTCGACGGCCTCTCCCCTCAGCCTGACATGAAGGAGCTCACCAGCGTCCCCAAAGACTTCTGGATCAAGGAAGTGAGTTGGACCAAGATTTCTTTGTCCAGTTAGAATCGCAGGAAGGCACAATGGAACCTTGGAATGTTAGATGAGTTTAGAGCAATGCATAACGTAGAACAGTAGAGTATTTAGTCAACAGCCATTTCATGTCTGGCTGCCCTGCCGACGTCCCAGATGTGATCGGCTGTGCCTTCCAAAAGATCAGAGTCTGATTCGATCGTTTTGATCGTGGCTACATATTGCTTGTGCTACCTGCTGTTGAGAAGAGGCGCGTTGGGATTCAAATCTTCGGACCCCAGTCATCAAGCCACGCCGTCCCAATTCCAACCACCGAGTGACAGCGTTAACGCCCTCGGCCCACAACCTACCTTGATTGTAGAGCAATACCTTACGAGTTGGATAGCGCCTAGAAATTTATTACTATACTAATATAAAAGATCGCTCACAAACTCACAACTGTGACTGCAAAGGTAGGTAGGTTTTTAGACTCCAAAATCTACACCATGGGTAGAGGTGGCTGAAAACAAAGAATCGCGGTTTCTCATCGTATAGCGCACAAAAGGTCGCATGTGCCAACCTCAGTTGGCCTAAATAATCCCGACAGCCAAGAAAGAAAAGTTGTTAATTTTGGGGCTCGAATTTACAAACGACAGGTAGGTAGGTGCGAACTAAATATTCGCGATGAAATCTTGGAAACCCATTTCAAAGAGTAATAACGGAGTTATTGTCTATAGATCGTCTATTTATTCTTCGATTGATAGGTACTTGGATAGCTGAAAAGTGGCCAATATGATCCCGACAAACGAATTCCAAAATGCAAATTTATTACCTAATTATCTCTGGTTCATTTGGGATTTTTGTTATTATCAATTTGCTTTGGTGGGCTGGTTATTCTAGAATTTTAGTGTAATGCAGAATGAAATGCCTACTTACCGATGTGAATGTCAGTTGGTCAGTTTGAGGTCAAAATTCAGAATTTTTTATTTTGCTAGTTAAGATCTCCCAAAAATTACTTGAACAGTACTAAGTACTATTTTTCTAGCGGTGAATTCAGATTCCGGCAGAGGCCTTGATGGTCTCACAAATCAACCGTACTAGCAAGCATAGCTACGTAATCTACGTGTTGGCCATTATAAATTGATTTCCACGTGGAAATGTTCTTGTTTCAGGCGAACTCAATTGAGAAGTACTTGAAAGAACAAGTTGACAAAGACGTTCCCGAAGCTGTACTGAAACAACTGGAAAACCTGAAGGACCGCCTCAAATAAACAAGTTCTACAACGACAAGAGATACTTGGTTTTCTGCGACAGGCGAACTCACTCGTTTCCACTCATTACAATTCTTCGGTTTCATTTAATCGGATCTAAAGAAAAGTCTTCACCACAATAATTATTGGTCAATAAACACAACAGCACATCTCGCTGCGATGTCTCTCCAAAAATTTCATACATAAGTAAATGATTAAGTGAATTAATTTAACATAGAAATATCATCTGGTGAACTGAAAAAAGTAGGTAGATACCTACCTTTAAAATTGCGTGAAACTTTTCTATGTAACTCCTAAAACAAAATTTTAATGGTACCTAATTAAGATTCCACCTCCTCAAACATCTTGACTTAATGTGAAAGTATGAGTCTTTTAATCATGCAATCATATTCCTATTACTGTTAGATAAAAAGAGCGAGGTAAATCTTCCATAATACGGATCAATGTTATAAAAATTGTCGAAATACCTATAATTTATTAAGTTGTTCAATCTCAGGAACATTAGTGCCTATGTTTCCCTTTAAAATATTAAGTTTACTTTTAATTAAGTTCGACATAAGAAGCAAGAAATCGCTCAGAGCCATGACAGTGAATCTAAACGTACGTGTCTGCTTGTTAGTAGTTTCACCCTTTTTCCAAGCCGTCACATAATTATTTCAAGTGTAAAAACAACAAGTTTATGATTCATTTGAATAAGGCTTATAATGACTGTTTGTTACCTACCTACCATAAATTGAAAACAAAATAACTTCGATTGAAAAATGATACCTCAATAACTGTAATAAAATTTTAATTATTTAGAATTGGTAGGTAGGTATGTTCTTGATAATTTTGCTTACTTTAATCATAATTTATTATAGACTATGTATTATTTATTCGACGCTTAACGAATGACAATTAGTATGTATGACGTATTTTAGCTCGTAATCTTTGTGAAAATCGGATTCGTAAAATTTAAAAAACTATTTTTTATTTTTCGGCTTTATTATTTCCACGAGTCTACCTACCCACTAGGTATTTTCTGCCTAACAGCCATTGACCATAGCGGAAGGAATGCTTTGAGGTGGGAGATCTTCAGCACAGCCTACTGAACCTTGTTGCGGAATGTAGCCTAAAAACGCTGCAGTCCTTGTCAGATGGGTTTATTATTCTACTGGACCTACCTACAGAGATGCTGGAAATATATTCATTGTTTCATTCATGTGCAATAATTGAAATAGCTGTTTTTTATGGTTCCCACCTATTTTGGCCCCCAAAAACGCGAATTAGGCTCCCATTTTTGACAAATTATATTTGACTACTGATAGTGCCATTTAATTGTCTTGATTCACCTGTTGGTAGGTACTGCTTCTAGTGTTATTATACATGTTATGGTGATTTCAGAAAATTTCCCAGGTTTTTGACTCATTAAAAAAGAATTCTGGGAGCTGAACCTTCGTTACAACCTCAATTCTTCACTCTTTGGTCAAAATCGACTTCATATTCGGTCTTCTCGCTCTAAAAATCATGGAAACAGATACCTCAAAAGCTCATTTTACTAAAACACCATAAAACCCTATTTTTACACCCGTAACACCGATCGGGCTGCAAAGGTTCGACAAATGGGGCCTGCTTGTGAAAGAACGAATTTTTTTAGACCAAAATTGAAGTAGATGCATGATACGGCGGACGGACATTGCAGTTTTCGAATCTACGCACCTTGAAACGTAAAAGAAAAAATGTTTAGGGGGTGTTATAAAAATTTTCAGCTGAGCGAATAGGTACATAGGTGTATTATTCACAGAATAATAAACCAAAATGGGTCTGAATCTGACTGCCTACGTTCGAACTTTGTCTATTTTCACAGGAGAGCAAATTTTTGTTCCAACAACTTCATTTTCAACTTATTTTTCGTTGGTAACTATATTATCGTCCTACAGTACTTACAATCTTACTACTTCTACATTATAATTATTATTGCGAGTATGGGTTCAAATAACCTCCATTCGCAACTAGGCATTGCCACTTAAGCACCCAAACCCATTTATTTGACTTTTTTGCACCTGAACAACACGTGATGAAAATAACCAAATGAGTGAAATCATGGTAACGCTGAACCAATTTGGTTTCCACGGAAAGTTCCTATTGCCTGGGTTGCATGTGAGGTGTAAGCTGTTGAAGATGGTAATTTTTGGAAGTATTTCTCGTTATCAATTCCTTAGTCCTTTCATTTATTTCCACAAAAAAAAAGCTGATATATCTCAATCCGGAATAGAGTAAAGGACAAAATTGCATCAGAAAGTCAGTTTCACAGATATATACGTGGATGATGCTGGTTTTACATCTAGACCCCCTCAGTTGGGGCTGAGCGATGCAGCAAATCATTGAAAGGTTTGAACAAGTCCATGTGTGTATCTATGAGAATGGTTCTCTCCTAGGTGTTCTGGGCTTGTGGCTTGAGTCTCTTCCGTTAACAGAATAGGAACTTTTGAAATTTGGGTGTATTAGTTTATGTTCCAAGAATAGTCGGTAGGGATTCCTGTTCCTTAGAAGCTTACTTAGGGCTTTGTCCTTAGAAACAACAAAATTGTGCCCTAAGTGGGGATTCGCTGGATCCAGCACCTCCGCTCGGCTCATTTTTTGCGTCTACCGTCGAGTATTGGCGATTTGACTGCTACTGGCCAACAGTCAGCGGTTGTGGAGCCACAAGAGGAGGCGGCGAGACTTGGGTACATAATAATTGTTTACATAATAGGACGTATTTCATCACCAAGTGATAAAGCAAGATTTGAATATTTGCAGAGGATAAATATATATCATGGCTATGATATTGGCGCATGAATCAGGCGCCATTAGACAAACAAGCAGTGCCCGCGACCATCACGAAACCCACAATGAGCTTTCCATTAAACATAGCTTGATCTTTAGTGATTAGGAGAGTAACCCCAATAATTGCAACGATCCAAGCATACAGCTGCCAGCTGTGGCTCATCAGTGGGTTAATGAAAGTGGTCTACCTCAGTGTTACTATAACTAGAACTAAGTACTCGCCATAAATAAGTAAATAATAAGTACTTAGTTGGTAAGTATGATAATAGTCCTTGACACGAAAATGCCCAGCTGAGCCATGGCAACCCGCATCACATAGGAACGCGGGTTGAGCATTCACAATGTTGCAGGCGCGATGCTCCAAAGTCCATCGCTAACGCTGCAAATTATTACACAAAGGTTTATTATTTACCTGAATAGAGGCCCCTTCTGCGTAGATCATTGTTTTCTGTGGTCAATACCATCGAGCTCCCCCCAGGAAAGCCCTAAATCGAGTACTGGAGCCGGCTCCGGAATTAAAGTTTCCTACAAATGCGCGGGATTCAATAATTATTTGTAGTTATTCATATACCGTTGTGTAATAATTTACCTTCTACGTAGATAGTATAATGAACCGTTGTGTAATAATTTACCCTTGTGTAATAATTTGCCGTTGTGTAATAATTTACCATTGTGTATTAATTTACCCATCAATAATATTTCAACATTTGTTCAAGTTTCAAAATTACCTATCAAAAAAATTCAAAACAGCCATCATTTTTCAAATGAAATAATATCACAGAACAACCAACTCGACTTCATACAGCCTTCGGTGATTATAATCAGGTCCTCCCTAGTGATGATATCTGGGCCAGATTTATACCGTTTGATTCACGATCGTGTTGACGAAGCTTTTTGGTGCAAACGAACGGCTGGTCGTACAATGCTCCGGGTGGTCTCAACAAATTCTTTAGTTCAAGATCAATTTAAAAACGTTTAAAAAAAACCATACCCTTCTATCGAAAGTTTTCGAGCTACGGCGTTCTGAAAATTTCAACCCCTATTTTGAACCCCTTAGAGATGACTGACAGTAACGCCAAGCTTCGAGGACCAACTAGACCCCGAACGGAACCTATAACCAGAATTTCATCAATTTTTTTTTTTTTTTTTTTTTCATGGTACATACCTACTTAACTAAGAAAAGTGGTACGGCGTACGGTGGACAGAGAAATTTTTTTATTGCAGTTTTGGATTCTACATACCTTGAAACGTAAACCATCAAATTTTGATGTGGGGGGGGGGGGGGGGGGTAGATTTTTTTTCCCCTCATGCTCGATTCCAAAGGTTCATTATTGAAAATAATAAACCAAAATATTGGCGTTCGTAGGATTTCACATTTGCGCATGCGCTGTGGCTACCATTGATACGAATAAGATGGAATTCGTAGGGGACCATTTAGAGCCTAATTACGTTTTTTCAATTGGTCGGTTAGGCAATGCATTGCGGGTCTCCTAGGGTGCTGGTGTGTAGTGGGAGTCACGATCAACTAAACTGGTAGAACGAAAATAGTAGATTCAGAGTTAGGTGCCTAGCATAATTATGATACAGCAGCTTCCAGGATATAATTACACTTGATTATAATAGGCGTCATCTAGTGATAAAGTTAGGTGTTCCGAAAGTCTCTGGGGGATTTGTTTCTGATTCAGCAGCAATTGATACTTAGCATGCTTAAATCGTTAGTTGGTTTCAAGTTACAGTTCATCCAGGACCGCTCAACTGCAATAGCCTCACAATGTTTCACATTCAGCAAGCATTCAGAAATAGTGTACGACACCAAGTTTAGCAAAATGTTTCAACTTATCCGATTCAGCTGCGTCGATCTCATACACAAAGTTTTCAGAAGTAATTTTCTAATACGACCATTGCGATCGGCGAGAACTTTATTAGGGTCCATTGAAATTAAATACTTCTCCATGACAGCACTATTCACCAACTTCGTAAATAGTGAGTATGTGCCTAAACAAATATGTAAATATTTTATTTTGTTATAAACTGAAATGAAAAACGACCTCTAATTACTTGGTTTTTATTAAACCAAACTGATCGCAACGGTTGCAGCTACTGAAAGATGCAACAGCACATACCGCGAGAAGCCAAGTTTCCTTATTATCACTATAGCCACTAGCGCTGTTAAGCCAACACAATGAAGCAAAATTACACATTCATACGTCGTTCACTCGAAATTCATTAAATCTGAACGGTTAGTTTAGTATTAAAAATAAAATTACTATACCTTCCGAAGGGATCCGTCGTCACCAGCTGGTCGAGTACCACCTACCTACTGAAAGCGAGCGCTTTCGATGGTATTCTCTCAACGACCTACTCGAATGTCCTCCATACCTACTCGACCAGCTAGTGACGACGGGTCCTTCCGGTAAGTAGGTATGGTAATTTCACTCAACTAGGTTTCGAGAAAATCAAAATTCGACGATTTAAAATGTGCACAAGACTAGGTAGGTTACTTTTTTTTGCATCCCCTACTTTTTTCGTGTAGGTAGGTGTCGTGAGTCCCTCCCGGAACCACTCCTAGCAGACTTAAGTTCTCACAAACATTTCGATAGCCAACTTTAGTTCCTGTTAACAAACGGTACGAGTGGGGACACAAGCCGCAGGACCCGGTGCACAACCTGGAGCCCCTCCATCCTCTCCCAACAAGGAAGTTGGAAGGGGAAGGCTTCCGGGTCTATAAAACCCCGGATCCTGCGACTTTTTACTCATTCTACGCTTCCTCTAGCCGCTGGCTACTCTCTCTCTCTCCTTACCATGTCTCTCTCCTACTCCCAAAAGATCCAGCCGATGGTGGAGGTTCGCCCTTAACCAGAACTGGCAAATTCCCCCCTCGCCTCTCGTGGTGAATTTTACGCCAATTTAAATTCATCACAGTAGGGTATTACTTCATTAAAATGTATCAATGCATGATAGTTTTACTTCCTCACTACCGGAAGGTAGGGAAGCCTTGGATTCGTGATTGAGTAAAAAAATTTATGTCCTCCAAAATGAAAATTTCCACTACCATTTTGCGTTTCTGACGTCAAGGAACATTTTTGGTTCCGTGTCTGTCTGTGGACAATTCCTTGTAACGCCCATAACAACCCGAAATAATGGGCTGAAATTTGGAGGGTAGGTGTGGGTTGGGTCACAGATGGTCCCATACCAAACTCATTGAAAAAGTACTGTAACTTTCTTCTGCGCATGCGCAAACGTGAAATACTTGAAACGCCCATAACAACCTTTTTTTGCATTGTACAGAAATACATTTTGCTAAGTATTGACTAAAATTGATAATAAAAAAATTTTACATTGCAATAACTCTGTTTCCTACCTTCCTGCTTCAGTTACACACAAACTTTCAAGTCATTGAAAAATGCATAAATTAATATTATAAGAGTTAAAATTTCTAACCAATTGATGGTAATTGAACGGATGGTCGACGAGAGGTGTAATCCCTTCATCAAAAGGCCCGCGCACATCGCTGTACGCAGGCTAAAGCATCACCATGTTATCCTCCAACGTTCCTTCCTCCAAACCACACGTCTGGCATACTGGGGTGTCTACGATCTGCATTTTAAATGTATAGGCAGCACAGATACCGTTGTTAGATCGGAGTCTAGACATGGTCACGACCATATCCCTATTTCGTAATAGCCTTGAACCAAGGTACATGAGGGATGAATACTTTCATAAAATAGTCCTTTACTTGAACTTTTATACAAATTTTCCCACTTCATTCTATAGTACTTATAAATGGAGGAATAAAAGTCTTCTTTAGGTTTTTGACATCCAGATAATTGCCTTTATTCCCCCTTCCTTGGCTAACTTGTCCCCTTCATTATGTTCTATACCGCAATGAGCCTTTATCCAGACAAAGCTGACAGACATCCCATGAACATTGAGATCCAACAATCTGGACAGCAGACTTCCTATTAATGGACTAGCCTGACCGCTCGCTTCGCTCGCTATCCGAGATTCGCTGTACGCAGTATCGTGGAACCAACAAACGACGCCCATCCCTTAGCCTACCTGATATTCGTGCCCAATTTTATCAAAATCCGTCAAGCCATTCAGGAGTTGACCATGGTCGACCATATTTCCGCTATGGTCAGGGAATTAAAAATGCGCCTACGTTCAACTTGGGAGGCTACCGGATATTGGTGCCAAATTTGGTCGATATCCGTTGAGCAATTCGGGATTCGACCATGGAGGGGCCCATGGATGCGCTATGGTCGACCGCGGGGGTAGTCCGAAGGGTCGATCGTAGATAGAATTTCACGTAGATTACGAATACGCGATAAAAAATAGGGGTTACCATTTCAATTAACGAAGTTGACCATGGTCGACCATAGTTCCGCTATGGTCAGGGAATTAAAAATGCGACGTTGCACAACTTGGGAGCCTACTGGATATTCGTGCCAAATTTGGTCGATATCCGTTGAGCGATTCGGGATTCGACCATGGAGGGGCCCATGGATGCGCTATGGTCGACCGCGGGGGTAGTCCGAAGGGTCGATCGTAGATAGAATTTCACGTAGATTACGAATACGCGATAAAAAATAGGGGTTACCATTTCAATTAACGAAGTTGACCATGGTCAACCATAGTTCCGCTATGGTCAGGGAATTAAAAATGCGACGTTGCACAACTTGGGAGCCTACTGGATATTCGTGCCAAATTTGGTCGATATCCGTTGAGCGATTCGGGATTCGACCATGGAGGGGCCCATGGATGCGCTATGGTCGACCGCGGGGGTAGTCCGAAGGGTCGATCGTAGATAGAATTTCACGTAGATTACGAATACGCGATAAAAAATAGGGGTTACCATTTCAATTAACGAAGTTGACCATGGTCAACCATAGTTCCGCTATGGTCAGGGAATTAAAAATGCGACGTTGCACAACTTGGGAGCCTACTGGATATTCGTGCCAAATTTGGTCGATATCCGTTGAGCAATTCGGGATTCGACCATGGAGGGGCCCATGGATGCGCTATGGTCGACCGCGGGGGTAGTCCGAAGGGTCGATCGTAGATAGAATTTCACGTAGATTACGAATACGCGATAAAAAATAGGGGTTACCATTTCAATTAACGAAGTTGACCATGGTCGACCATAGTTCCGCTATGGTGAGGGAATTAAAAATGCGACGTTGCACAACTTGGGAGCCTACTGGATATTCGTGCCAAATTTGGTCGATATCCGTCGAGCCGTTAGGCCGTGGGAAGACAGACAGACACACAGACAGAGATTCGTTTTTATAATATAATAGAGATTGCGGGCTCTTCGAGGTCCACCTTTCAGCAACTTTAGTGCACTCAACGAATCTGAGAAAATCGTTATGTTGAGATACCTACATACCTATTAGTTTACGGCTGAGAAGCAACATAATTATTCCAGAGCTTGCAGAATAGCTATCACTTCCGCCGTGAAACTGGAACAATAAGGGGTCAACTTGAATTTCCTGTGACAAGAGTTTGTTACATCAAAAAAGGCTCAACCTACTGTATCTAAATCTTTGGAACCATCCGTAAAAATGATTAAATAATGTCCTGCCCAACGACTGTATAAAACCTCCAAAAATATAATATTCACGATATTTAACGAAATATCCTGTGGCTTAACATACTGAGACACCTGGACTGGTAACATTAGGGCATCAAAGTGGTGGACAAACTGAGATGGACCATGGTCTGTCCACATAACAGACAGATCACAAAAGTCTTGTGTGAAGCTTAGCACAATAGGAGGTTACTCTTTCTTTCTCCATTACCGTAGAGTCAAAACATTTACACTCAGTTTCGCTATATCATTTAGAATCAGCGACTCCCTAGCTTTTAAGCTTAACATGTAGCGGTCTGATAGTAGTGATCTTCGCAAATGAAGTGGTAGGTACTTCCCCTGACTCGGCTAAGATGACATCAATAGGTGTAGTTTTAAGAAAACCTAAACAAGTCCTTAACTACCTAAATAAACCTTAACCACTAAACCTTAACTACTAAGTGTCGTTGAAATAAGTTGAAACTTGGATCGATAAGGAATAATACTTTAATAGTTCCACCGTTCAATAAGAAATTACAGGAGTACGTTAGCACCTATTAAAATAAACTGAAAATGTTAATTCGCGGATCGAAAGAAAATCACTACCTATAAGGGAAAATTCGAGGAAGTGGAGGGTAACCCAAAAAAAACCTGGCTATTAGTTAACGATATTATTGACAAACCCTGTTCTGATAATACTATTGAAATTATAGACTCTCAAAATAAACAAATCGATGCTAGGGTGAACCCACGCAACTGTGCGGATATCTTCAATGAGGTTTTTGTTAGCGTGGGGCGGAACTTAGCAAAGAAGCTTCCCCCGCAAAAAGATGTGTGTTTCCCTGATGCACAAAGTGTGAGAGGAAATGTGAGGTTTACGTTTGAAAATGTCAATGAAGGTGATGTGGCTAAAATGATCGATTCATTGAGAGGCGGTTCTGCTCCGGGCTGGGATGGCATTGAAGCCCGTGTCCTGAAATTATGCAAGCAATCCATTGCTCGCCCTTTAAATGTCATTTGATCAACCTTAGTTTTAAAAATGGGATTTTCCCCGAAACCCTCAAGAAGGCCCACTTTATAAAGCGGGTAACTATACGGGTAACTACAGACCAATTTCGTTAGTTAGTAATGTCGCGAAGATAATAGAGAAGTGCGCGAAGGCTCAAATAACTGCATACCTCGAAAGCTTTCATCTGTTGTTTGATTCCCAGTTTGGGTTCAGATCGGGGAGAAACACACAGGATGCGATTTGCCACCTGACATCGAAGATAATTGATGACCTGGATAAAGGGAAGAAAGCTATGTCTATATTCATAGATTTAGCGAAAGCGTTTGAAACTCGACCACATGAGAAGTTGCTACACAAAGTTAGAGGTCGTGGTTTCGTGGGGAAAGCCTATCAATGGATCGAAAGCTGCTTGGAAGGTAGGTTGCAGTGTGTCAAAGTCAATGGTTGTCACGGCTCTTATATTGCCTGCGGTACCTATGGTGTTCCTCAAGGAACTGTTTTGGGGCCCATTCTTTTTATAATGTACATCAACGAGTTAGGCAAGATCAGTATGAATGGTGAAATAATTTTATTTGCAGATGACTCTGCTTTGTATTTTGTCGCTGAAACATGGGAGAGCGCCTTTTCTAAGGCCGAACTGGGCCTTCAAACTGTAAATGCCTGGTTAATTGAGAATGGTCTGACATTAAGTTTACCTAAAACGAATTTCCTGCCTATTACTTGTCAGCCCCCCACAGGCCTTCCTATAGTTTGAAATTGCACCTCCATGACTTCAACTGTGATAGCAATACCTACACGCAATAAGTGTCCAGAGATTTCTAGGTGTTCCAGTGCCAAATATTTGGGGATTATTTTGGCTGCGAGCATGAAATGGGAGACGCAAATTCACGCAGTGTGTATAAGGTTAAGGAAGCTTATCTATGTTTTTTCTAGATTAAGTAAAATTGTTCCTCCGAAGCTTATGAGGACGATTTATTTCTCATTAGTACAATCAGTTATAATATATGGTCTTCCGGTTTGGGGTAGCGCTTATGCCACAGCAATCAACCCGGTCTTCATTTGCCAGAAGATATTGTTACGTGTAGCTACAAGAAGTAAATTTTTAGAGCACACTGGTCCCATCTTCAATAAACTCCAGATTCTAAAGCTGAAGTCTCTAGTGGAGTTGAGTAGCCTGAAGCAGGTCCTGAAAGAGAATATATTCACAAGACCTGCTCATGACACAGTTACTCGGTTTCAGTACGATGGAAACATTTATATTCCTTTCATGAGAACAACTGCTGCTTCGAATTGTTACTGCTCCACTGGCATTCGTGTGTATAACTCTCTTCCGTCCACTATAAAGAAAGAATTAGTAGAGCACCCAAATAAAAGAAACCTTATTCTGAAGAGGTGGTTCTTGCAAAACCAAAATACCTAGTTTCCCATATGGAAATGAGTTAGGTACAGAATGTATGTTTTCTTTTCTTTATAATGTATATATTTCTTTTTTCTCTTTAAAACTTTTTCTAAGTGCATACCGTTGTCGTTAAGTATGATCGTCCAGTATCGATAATGCCAGTAGCTCCAGCAATTTTAATGCGCTCTAGCTTTGGCTCGTTCTCCCTGTCGCGGGCAATGCCCATTAGGGGAACTGATTTTTCAACAATTGATTGTATTCTTAATGTACCATGTTATGATCAGGAAATATATTTCATTTCATTTCATATGAATTTCACTGGAATCGTACAGTAACTTTCGTCTGCGCATGCGCGAACATGAAATGTTGACCATTTTCTTGTAACTCTTCTAACTACGCGAAAAATAGTCGTAGGGAGCTGAAATTTTGAGGAGCACACGCGGGTTGGATCGCAGATGGTCCCGTATCAAAAGCATTGAAATCGTAGCGTAACTTTCATGCGCAAGCATCAGATAATCGTAACGCTCAAAACTACCCTGCACATTATCGTACAGCGGTGAAATTTGGAAGATAGATGGAGGTGGGTGTTGAATGGTCTCAAATGCATGTATTCCATCTGTCCACTAAATGAACCACCTTCCCAACTATACCTACTTTACGTTCATGTGATTCGAGTGAGGAAGCTATACTGCCTACTCGAATTGGCAGAAGTTTTCATTAAGTGAACTATTATTAGGAGTAATTATAATTTCTAGAAACATTTGATAAATTAAAATTTGTATTACAAAATATAATAATGAAAAAAAATTGTTTTGATAAGAATATTTCTTTCCCAATTTCTTTAATAGAAGTGGAAAATCGTATTTAAAATGCCTCAGTTTCCTCCGTAGTTTCACGCTCTGTAAGAATATAATCCCTTTGAAAAATTGCGTAGAAATCAACTTCTCGACTTCCTGAGGTCATGATAATTTATCTTGTTCATTTTCAAACAAAACCCTTGATTTTGCCAAACGATGCCTAGTTACTTCACATTCAAAATCCTATTTCTCATTGTAAAACGTTTGATTTGATCCCTAGATATGTTATCTAGGGCCGGTCCTCCTAACTGTAGGAGAGCTCATACCTACTTTACTATTTCAACAATATTCTGGGTTACCTACACGTATGGGGTACAGATACAGGATGAAATACCAATACTTCATCATGCACTGCATATGAATTGATTATTCATATTGTGCTTTATACCTTCCTGGCCTCTATAATTTCTATTCAAGACCGACTTGGAATTTCTACTGGTCTCCAGATTTATCGATTTAAGTACATGAATATCAGTAGGTAAGTACCTTCCGGTGTAGAAGGGTGCTGAGTTGCTAATTTGATGGGCACATCCATCTTATAAAGAGAGGTAGGTATTAAAAATAAATTTGATTATACTTATACCGCAGGAAACATAAGATTTCGGGGATGTTTTCCTCATAATCTCTTAGTTTTCCCAACCAGTGTGGATCACAGCGTTGTCTTGGCCCCGATGGAGTCTTGATGCGATCTCATGATAATTATGGATACGAGAAACCCAAGTGCCACGCCTTGGCCAAGACTAAATGGTGCAATACACCTGACCCATTTTCTCTCTAAAAATAAAAAATCGACGGGACATGTGGAAAACACCACCCAACTCTAATCGTCAACCAATATAATAAACATTTCAAATAATGAGACAATTTGGCTCAGCGTCGTACGTGGACAGACAGATAAGGATGTGGCAAATCTTGACGGAGAAGACCCCAACGTCAGAAGTTGAGATTTAGACATAGTATGTAATTATCACAATACCGTTTCACAATTCATGTACACATGACAATCGAGTTGATCCCAAGAATTTCACTATCATCATTTAAATAATATCCCTTCTCTACGGAACGCACTACAGTGTCTTTAATTTGCTGCATCAGTAGAAAAGACCGTCGTGAATCTAAAAATTTAGAAGATAGCTGGGTACAAATAATTAACTGCGCAATGCTTAATTAATATTATCGATAGAAGTTTAGGATAAAACATATGGGAACTTGAATTATTCGATTATTTCTCACAGAAATTCGGTAGGTAGCTAGTGCTCGGGCTCACATATGGTTTACTTCCCCCCCCCCCCCCCCCCCCCCTCACTACCGGAAGTTAGGGAAGCCTTCGATTCGCGATTGAGTAAAAAAAATTATTTCCTCAAAAATGAAAATGTTCACTACCATTTTGCGTTAAGACATCAAGGAACATTTTTGGTTCCGAGTCTGTGGTCAATTCCTTGTAACGCCCATAACTATCCCAAATAATGGTCGAAATGGGTTGAAATTTGGAGGGCAGGTGCGGATTGGGTCACAGATGGTCCCACACCACAATCATTGGAAAAGTACCGTAGCTTTTGTCTGCGCATGCGCAAACGTGAAATACTTTAAACACCCATAACTACCTTGTTGAAATAAGTTCAGAATTTTAGGGTCGCTCAGGAATAATTCTTTGATAGTTCCATATAAATTTCATTGGAATCGTACTGTAACTTTCGTCTGCGCATGCGCGAACATGAAATGTTGACCATTTCCTTGTAACACTTCTAACTATGCGAAAAGTAGTTGTAGAGAACCGAAATTTCGAGATTACTCGCGGGTTGGATTGCAGATGATTCCACATCAAAATCCTTGAAATCGTACTGTAACTTTCGTCTGCACATGCGCAAACGTGAAATACTTAAAACGCCCATAACCTCAAGTATCGTTGAAATGACTTAAAACTCGGAGGATCAATCAGGAATAATACTTTGATAGTTCCGTACGAATTTCATTGGAATCGTACAGTAGCTTACGTTTGCGCATGCGCGAACAAGAAATGTTGAGATGTTTGAGCCTATAACGCATGTTAGGTAAATTATTACTACTCTATTTATTGCTATTCAATCATTTTGACTCATCATTTGTTTTACCAACTGATTCTATACGTCCATGTTACAATAAGTGAGGAAGGTAGGTATACTGCCCACCCAACTTGGCAGACGTTGTCTCTGGAATAAGTTCGATTTAAAAGGGAGTTTGCTCTTGTTCGCTCATGACCTTCCTGTTCGTTAACACAGCGTAGTGAACGTGTGTAGTTAAATTTGACCGGTAGGTACTTGATAGGTGTCTACCTACGTCTCTACACAACAGAGAGCACTGAATGCACTGAGAGCAATGAATGCACGTATTTATGACGGGCCCTAGCATTTACTACTGCTTGAGAACGCCTGCCCTTTTCGTGGCAGGTAGGTACCTACTGATAGCTGCTCCCCAGCCTGAGTATCCCGCGGGGTTGCGCATTACCTTCTACAAAGAAAAGCTATTGCAATGGGACGTACACAGTCAAGCATTTCAGTATAAAACGCATGGAGGCACGCGCTCCACCCTGGCGCCCTTAGTCATATCAAAATTGAGCAAAGGTGTTCCACAATGCGCAATACAAACGCGAGACGACAAGTCAAGTGATCTTTCCAAACTACATGGATGGGAAAGCCTCGTTATCTATCTACCCACTTGGATGAGCGAGCGAAGCGAGCGGACATGGCTAGTAATACCATCATAATTGCTCAGTAATCGAGTGTTGGAATGTAGCTACCTATACCTCGACTGGTGTTAACGATGAATATTCTAAAATTTAGTGTTCAAAAGTTACTAAGGGACTAACAACTATGTCGCGGCATGTAGCGGGTTCAGTTGCTTGATTAAAGTTCTGTTATCTTGAAAATAAAAATGCTGCGAAGTCCTTGTCACATGGGTTTATTTATTGTATGTCTATGGACATACCTACAGAAATGCTGGCTGTTATATTTTTTCTTACATGTGCAATAATTGAAATAGCTATATTGATGGTTCCCTCCAATTTTTGGCCCCCCAAAACAAGAATTACTCCTATTTTAGCGAATTTTCGAAGAAAAGGAAGCTATTGGTTCTCGGTCCAAAATTTTTAAAACTCGAATTTCCGAAAGATTTTTATACCAAAATCCGTTTCAGACCATCCTGAATTCACTGCCAAAAGACACCAAAAATTATATGTATATATATATTTATACTAGCCTGACCGCTCGCTTCGCTCGCTATCCGAGATTCGCTGTACGCAGTATTGTGGAACCAACAAACGACGGAAAAATCCCATAGCCTACCGGGTATTTGTGCCCAATTTTATCAAAATCCGTCAAGCCATTCAGGAGTTGACCATGGTCGACCATATTTCCGCTATGGTCAGGGAATTAAAAATGCGCCTACATTCAACTTGGGAGGCTACCGGATATTGCTGCCAAATTTGGTCGATATCCGTTGAGCAATTCGGGATTCGACCATGGAGGGGCCCATGGATGCGCTATGGTCGACCGCGGGGGTAGTCCGAAGGGTCGATCGTAGATGAAATTTCACGTAGATTACGAATACGCGATAAAAAATAGGGGTTACCATTTCAATTAACGAAGTTGACCATGGTCGACCATAGTTCCGCTATGGTGAGGGAATTAAAAATGCGACGTTGCACAACTTGGGAGCCTACTGGATATTCGTGCCAAATTAGGTCGATATCCGTTGAGCAATTCGGGATTCGACCATGGTCGACCATAGTTCCGCTATGGTCAGGGAATTAAAAATGCGACGTTGCACAACTTGGGAGCCTACTGGATATTCCTGCCAAATTTGGTCGATATCCGTTGAGCCATTCGGGATTCGACCATGGTCGACCATAGTTCCGCTATGGTCAGGGAATTAAAAATGCGACTTTGCACAACTTGGGAGCCTACTGGATATTCGTGCCAAATTTGGTCGATATTCGTCAAGCCATTCAGGAGTTGACCATGGTCGACCATAGTTCCGCTATGGTCAGGGAATTTAAAATGCGCCTACGTTCAACTTGGGAGGCTACCGGATATTGGTGCCAAATTTGGTCGATATCCGTTGAACAATTCGGGATTCGACCATCGAGGGGCCCATGGATGCGCTATGGTCGACCGCGGGGGTAGTCCGAAGGGTCGATCGTAGATAGAATTTCACGTAGATTACGAATACGCGATAAAAAATAGGGGTTACCATTTCAATTAACGAAGTTGACCATGGTCGACCATAGTTCCGCTATGGTGAGGGAATTAAAAATGCGACGTTGCACAACTTGGGAGCCTACCGGATATTCGTGCCAAATTTGGTCAATATCCGTCGAGCCGTTTGGCCGTGCATAGAAAGACACACAGACAGAGATCCGTTTTTATAATATAGTAGGGATTTATATATTTATATATTTATATATTTATATATTTATATATTTATATATTTATATATTTATATATTTATATATTTATATATATGTATGTGTCATTCCAGACGATAACTCTCGAAAGAATTGAGATAAAAAGTTCAAATTTGCACGAAAAATCTGTCTTGGCAATCGACAGGCTAAGTTCGTAGATGGGCAGAATCGGGTCACTCTAAGGGGGAGTTTTGGGGAGTTTTAGGGGGGGGAAATTACCCAAAAATTCCCAAAATGAAACAGTCTGACAAGTGACACCTCATTTTAAAGGTTTTTGTACGCTGAACGCGATGGTGAAATCAGAATTGCGATATCTCATTCCGTTCTCAAACTGGAGCACTTTGAAGATGAAGGAACGTGGTTATTTCTTGAGATGTTCTTCCTGGTTCGTCTGCTCTAATCTGATAACGGAATGGGATATCGCAATTCTGACTTCACCATCGTTTTCAGCGTTGAAAAATCTACAAACCGAGGTGTTACTCGGCAAAAAATTGAACAAAAAATTTGTTACGTATCCAATACCTACTCTGTATTGGATACCTAACATACGTACTGTACGTATGTTGGATACGTAACTGTACGTATATTTTAGTACCAATACTACAATATACGTACATACTTGAATACCTATAATTACCCAATAAGTTTAAGATTGCCCATATTTGAATGGGATATCCCAAACATCACATTTTACATAAAATCAGTTATTTCTTCGAAAATTCGCTCTTATAGCCACGCTGCATGACATTCACCTGTTTATGCTACTTCCAGCGCTATTATACACATTTATGGTGATTTCAATGTCCCAAGTTTTTGATCCGTAAAAAATGAATTTTGGGAGCTGAACCTTTGTTACAACCTCAATTCTCCACGCTTTGGTCAAAATCAACGTCATATATTCGGTCTTCCTGCCCTAAAAAAACATGGGAAACGATACATCACAAGTCACTCTCACTAAAACCTCAAAAAAACTCTAAAAACCCTATTTGTACCTCCATTTTTCTCCCATAACACCCCTGGGTGTATTCCGATCGGGCTGCCGAGCTTCGAAGCACTACTAGGAGCCAAATGTGTTCCCAAATGGGGACCCAAACTGTGTACGGAAGAACGACGGTTTTAGAACAAAATTTGACGTAAATTTAAGGCTGAAACTCCGTACAACCTCAATTTTCCACTCTTTGGTCAAAATCGATTTCATATTCGGTCTCCTCATCCTAAAAAAAAAAACACGGAAAACGACAACTCACAAGGTCATGTTACTAAACAACCAAAAAACCCTATTTTTACACCCATTTTTCACCCATAACACCCTTAGGTATATTCCGATCGGGCTACAAAGTTTCGGGACACTAGAGCTAGTGTGCGAAAGAACGAATTTTTTAGACCGAAATTAAAGTGGATATGGATGATACGGCGTAGGCGGACGGTGCCGGCGTACAGCAGACGGCGGAAGGACATCGCATTTTGCACCTTGAAACGTAAAAGAAAACCTTTTGAGGAGGTATAAACATTTTTTGCTGAGCTAATACATAGGTGTAATTATTTACAGCATAATAAACCAAAAGGTTTAATTGACTTATTGTAACCGTGAAATGCGGAATGCTTGGTGGGATACGCCTAATGAGTTCATTAATGATTATCATAGTATTTGATGCAAACGTTGTCGTAGTAGATGAAGAATGTTGTTTAGCTGTCCCGCTCTGTGTGTCCCATATACTTATATATATATATGTATATCCCCCTCTTAATGGATCACTGTCCCGTGTCCCACTCCTGTCCTCTACCGCCTATTGGGTAGTCATGGGGTAGTATATTATCTCCTCCCAGAACTCTTCAACCAGTCCGTGTGAATCAACGATCTCGTTAGATCCCTCTTTAGGACGACGATCTCCGTCAGATCGCCGCCAATGTGGACGCTGCTCGTCCTCGCCGCCGCCGCTGGCCTCCGGCTCACGTCTTCTCAGGCGCCGGGCACGCCGGTTCTCGGTAAGCTTCTCACTTTCAGTCGAAACTTTTCTATTAACTTGTTTTCATGAGTATTTACAAAAAAAAATGCCCAACTAGAAGTTCCAGACTTTCAGCATGACCATATAAGCGAGATTTCGAAGTTGTTGACTTGTTATCATTGGCGCCTTTTCAGCGATCCTTGTATATTTGAGCCATTTCTGATCCACAAAAACTTGAATACAACCCAGTCTTTGTTTCTAAAATTGTATATCCTGAAACTCATTCTTTTGACTGCTATTACAAACATTTCAATTAATATTTATTTTATCATACACACAAACAGCGAAGGAACAGTATACAGTAAAGCACAGTAATTTTTGCCTATATTTTTGGCACTGTTGGACCAAATTATTAAAGAGATTTCTTTATGGATTGCTGTTATGAAATTTTGATATCACAGCTAATTTATATGAGTCTCGCTAACGATGTGGGCAAACTTTGTCTGTAACTAAAATATGCACGACTCGCGAACTATCGTTAGAAAATGTGAATAATCTTTCCCATAAAAAGCTGTTTTTCCCAGTAAAGGAAATTCTCGATTCTAAGGTCAGGAGTATTGGCTGAATGACGGGAAGGAGGATTTGGCGGCGGCTTTGAAGGTGAAGCCGAACACGAGAGTCGCCAAGAACGTAATTCTCTTCATCGGCGACGGGATGAGTCCCATCACAGTCACCGCCACCAGGATCTACCACTCTGGCGAGACTAGCAGGCTCGTTTGGGAGGAGTTCGAGAATATCGGCCTTCTCAAAGTAAGTTTTTTTTTGCACTCCAAAACCTAGTCTGGGGAGCACAGACGACATTTTCTTCTCTTTCACTTGGGTACCTCACTAATAGGAACTTAAATACGTGAGGCATCACACATCACACAAAATGTGGAAAAGAAACTAACGCTTCAAATTTTTCCATTATTCCAAATTATTCCATTCGTCGTTCTGTACGAATTGCCCTTGAAATACAGATAACTATATTGAAGGAAGATGATAGTAATGCAATGAAAAGTTGAAGGTAGATTGACAAGGGGCAGATTGACAGAAGTTCGTCTGCGCATGTGGAAAGGTTCCCCTAAAAGCACGTTGTTGATCAAATGAGGAGGGTAATTAAACTATCACTGAGTTCATGAAATCAACAGAGTTTGATTCAACGATTTGAAAAACTGTCCCTTAGTATGAAAACCGAGCTACAGTTTTACTGTCTGATTCACGCTCGTTTTATTGACTCAAACTCCAAGCCCTTACTAGAGTGTTTGCACTACAAACTTAAGTGAAGAATTTGTGTAGAATACGTCAGTTTTCAAGTTCATTTCGGACTTACCTTAATTGCAAGGTTTGTAGTGAGGTATCCTTCTCCCCAGATAACCTTTTCGCCTGTGAAGGTATACCTAGTAAAGGGGAAACCTTCTTTGTGAAATGTTAAGACCTTGTTTATGCTTTGACAACCATCCATGGATATAGATAGGTAGTACTACCTATATAAATACTAGTAAATTAATTATATAATGGACCTACCACACCTATAATGAAGATCCTTAAACCCGCAAAAGTAAATTTTAGAAAATGCGTTTAGGAAAGTCGGAAGTTGAGAGTTCAGTCAGAAGGTAGGTAAGAGGTAGGTATGAATCTTTTCAGTATGAGATAAGAGGAACGTGCTGGCATATAGCCTATTTCAGTTCGTCTACCAATTTTTTTACTCCTAGGGATGCCTGGAAAGAAGGCAGGTAATTTCGGATTATGCTAGTAGGTAGGTAGGTACTTCTTGGTGTTCAGTGCCAAGAAAAATAGTCGAAAAATGCATTCCATGAATAGCCCGGGAAATTCATGCACTCGTCAGCGAGCCGGTCCTCAACTACCCACATCATAAGGATAAAAAGGATAGGCTTTTTCAAGGAAACATGTTTTGCAATTTTGTGAGAGACCAACACTTACCTACCCTCAGTTTTAATCTCACTGCGAACTTTAGCCATTTCAAGGGTTTAGCGTAGGTGTCTGTACTGATCTATTGACAGAATGGTAGTCTATACAGAAACTATCAAACCACTGTGGAAGGATTTGCACTCTCGTTATTTTAGGACCTTTAGTATCTACCTTCATACGTAAACTATTCCATTCATGTAACGGAGGAGTAAAGCAAGGCGAGGACTGTTGTGAGGCCAAGGCTGATCCAACAATGCTCTTATATTATCATCTTTCCTCCAGACGTATTCCGTTGACAAGATGGTGCCGGACTCGGCGTCAACTGCCACTTCCTTGTTGTGTGGCGTCAAAGCGAATTTCTTCACAATAGGGCTCGACAGTAGCGTGAGGGTCAAGGATTGCCCAGCTAGCCTTCATCGGGATGCAAGAGTCCGGAGCGTTGTGTTTTGGGCTCAGAAAGCTGGCAAGGCCACAGGTAGTCTCGAGGGTTTCGTATGATGCACGTTATGCTCCAAAATATGCATGCAAATCGCACTCGCAGTGGCCCCTGGAATGGCCAGATATGATAGAAAACCGCATGCAGAACAAGGTTATCTTGTAGTATCAAGATTGTGCACCGATCAGCTATAAACATCGCAGTGTGCAACCTGCTCCTTGAAGTTTTGAATCACTGGAGAATTAACTCTCTTTCTCATGTATGTACTATAAAATCAGAGTATGAAATCAAGCGGAACCTACGTGAGTTTTGGATTATAAAACTCTACAAGTAGGTTTCCAGCCATTTTGCATGTAGGTACGCCGTAGCTCAGGTTGCTTGATTTTCAAAGATGATACTGCTTCTATTTACTATTCGACAATAACATGATTGACAATATTGTTAGGCATCATGTTGCCAAAGTATGTAGGTATCCTAAGTGAAGCCAGGTTCCAAAATAAAACATTATTTGATTGGTAGGGTCCTACCTAGGTTGCTGGAATCACAGCGGTGGAATTTAGCGAGGATATCTTCGATTTTCTGATCCTTTCATTTCCATAGGGTTGTTACGTACTGTGCAATCATGTAGACTTGACTGGCCATCTACAACTTTCCCTCATAATCTATTCATTTCCAAAAGTTCGCATCGTATGCACAACTTCTAGTCGTCGACTTCAAAAGTTCTTAGGTGTCATAGATTTTGATGCTGATCACCTTGCAAAGCTGTACACGTCCTCGTGTTTTGGTGGTTACATCCAATGCTCTGATATCTTATTTGTTTAGGTGGAGAATACTTTCTGAGTGCTTGGGTTCAATTTTTTACCTACCGTGATCTTACATAATATACAGTGCGAATTATTTTAATATTTCCAAAACGTAAATAATAACTAAGTATTATTTAATATTCATTAGTCATAGATAAAATCTGTGATGAATTTAAAATTGGCTTATATTCATCACGGTGGTGTGAGGGAATTGCCCAGGCGGTTATGAGCGAATCACCACCGACATCTGAGATCTTTTTGGAGAGGTTTTGCCCAGGCGGTTATGAGCGAGTCACCACCGACATCTGAGATCTTTTTGGAGAGGTTTTGCCCAGGCGGTTATGAGCGAGTCACCACCGACATCTAGGATCTTTTTGGAGGTGTCCAGGCGGTTATGAGCGAGTCACCACCGACATCTGAGATCTTTTTGGAGAGGTTTTGCCCAGGCGGTTATGAGCGAGTCACCACCGACATCTAGGATCTTTTTGGAGGTGTCCAGGCGGTTATGAGCGAATCACCACCGTCATCTGGAATCTTTTGAGGAGAATTTGCCTAGGCGGTTATGGGCTGACCACCACCGTCATCTAGGATCTTTTATGGATTGGTTGGAGAGCAGGGTAGGAGAAGAGAGAGTAGCCAGCGGCTAGAGGAAGCGTCGAATGAGTGAAAAGTCGAAGGAGGAGAGTATTTACGTTACTGGGAGTCGTCTCCCTCCATCCCCTATTTGGTAGGGGATGGTGGGGACCCAGGTTGTGCTCTGACTCCTGCGGCTTGTTCCCCACTCATATGGTTTATTTGGTAAGAACTAAAGTTGGCTTATGAAATATTTGTGAGAACTTAAATCTGCTAGGAGTAGTTCCGGGAGGGACTCACGACATGGGTCCCCCCAGTTCGAGCAAAAAATTTCCAAGAGCTGAGGGCACAGGATCACAAGTGGTGAGGACTATGGCAAACAGGATGGTGCTGAAGGCGCAAGGTTACAAAAGGCTGAGGGCTATGGCAGACAGGAGGAGTGCTGATGGCGGTGGAAAGTGAGCAAGTGAACATTCGGATGTGGCTGAGGGCCCAAGTTTACAAAGTTGAGGGCTGAGGCAAACAATGTAGGCTGAAGGCGGTGATTGACAGTAGTTGAGATGGTGGTTTGCTTAATACTAGGTAGAAAGGTGGCGAAGATTGGCGTGAAGTAGTAGTATGTACAAAAGTGGGGTACAAAAGAGCTAGTATATACAGTTGCATGAGGAGAGTATGCACAAAGAGGAGTGACTTAGAGCTAGGATATACTATAGTTGCATGAGGAGAGTATGTACAAAGAGGAGTAACTTATGGCTAGTATACAGATAAAAACAGCATGTGGCTTAGAGCTAGGGAATATACAGGTGAATGAGGAGAGGTTATGTACAAAGAGAAGTGACTTAGAGCTAGAAAATATTTACATTGACATATAAGGAAGCTCGATATTTACAGGTGTGTTTTAAAGATATTTACAGGAATCATATTTACAGGTGTGATATGTACAGGTGCTGGGCCCCCCCAGTGAGTGGTGGGGGGGGGGGGGGGGTGAGGGGTGAGGCGTGGGCCGTTGCAATTTAACCCTGGCTCGTAGGCGAGGGGTGGAAGCCTTCCGAAGGGGGGTTGGTGAAGGGGGCGAAGCGGTCAGCCCCCAGCATCGTGGGGCGGGAAGAGAGGGCCCCCGAGTGAGTGGTGGGTTTGAGGGGTGGGGGTCGAGGGGGTTGGTGCCGCGGTGTTCGCCTGGGTCGCAGAGACGCCAAGGGGGTGGGGGTCGACAGGGTTGAGGTGTGTGCGGCGGTGTTCGCCGTGGACGCAGATGCGTTGAGGGGTTGGAGGGTGTGGGGGTGGGGGCGGCGGCGTTCGCCGTGGTCGCAGGTGCGATGAGGGGGTGGGGGCGGCGGCGTTCGCCGTGGACGCAGGTGCGTTGAGGGGTTGGAGGGTGAGGGGGTGGGGGCGGCAGCGTTCGCCGTGGTCGCAGGTGCGATGAGGGGGTGGGGGCGGCGGCGTTCGCCGTGGACGCAGGTGCGTTGAGGGGTTGGAGGGTGAGGGGGTGGGGGCGGCAGCGTTCGCCGTGGTCGCAGGTGTGATGAGGGGCTGGAGGGCTGAGTAGGAGCACCTCTGTGTAGGAAGGGGAAAGGGGCGGCCCTCCCTGAGGGGGAGGTAAGAAAAACGCTTGCGGTATGGGCGAGCGGTAAGCATATGGGGGGGTAAGAATACGCTTGCAATACTGGCGAGCGGAAAAAAGGGGTTGGGCGTAAGGCCTCCCATGACGTTGGGGGAAGGGGTGGTGGTGGGGTAGGGGGGTGGATGATTCTACGACTTCCTCCAGCCGCCGACTTATTGGCAAAAGGATGAAAGGGTGAGTGGGGTTGCAGATGGGGCAGTGAAGGTGGGGTGTTGCTGGGTGGAGGGGGGCGTGAGAAGGGGAGGTGATTGTGAGACTGAGTCCATCATGTAGGGAGGAGTTGGAATTTCAATTTCGCAAAATTGGGTAAAATTGAACTTTGAAATTTGAATTTTAAAATTTGACATTTGAAATTTGAAATTCGCAAAAATACGAAAAATAGCGTGAGCTGAGCGGAGATGTGAGAGAGGTGAAATCTCCGTGTGGAAGGTTGGACGTTCAAACGTTATATGTAGTGAGGAGCTCGAATTTAAAATGTGAATTTAGAAGGTTTTGGGGCGTGAAGCGGCGACGTCGAGATGAGAAGGGAAAGGAAGAAGGTTGTGTGAACGTCGGGTTCACCACTGTGATGAATTTAAAATTGGCTTATATTCATCACGGTGGTGTGAGGGAATTGCCCAGGCGGTTATGAGCGAATCACCACCGACATCTGAGATCTTTTTGGAGAGGTTTTGCCCAGGCGGTTATGAGCGAGTCACCACCGACATCTAGGATCTTTTTGGAGGTGTCCAGGCGGTTATGAGCGAATCACCACCGTCATCTGGAATCTTTTGAGGAGAATTTGCCTAGGCGGTTATGGGCTGACCACCACCGTCATCGAGGATCTTTTATGGATTGGTTGGAGAGCAGGGTAGGAGAAGAGAGAGTAGCCAGCGGCTAGAGGAAGCGTCGAATGAGTGAAAAGTCGAAGGAGGAGAGTATTTACGTTACTGGGAGTCGTCTCCCTCCATCCCCTATTTGGTAGGGGATGGTGGGGACCCAGGTTGTGCTCTGACTCCTGCGGCTTGTTCCCCACTCATAAGGTTTATTTGGTAAGAACTAAAGTTGGCTTATTAAATATTTGTGAGAACTTAAATCTGCTAGGAGTAGTTCCGGGAGGGACTCACGACAAAATCCTTGCAATTTCACAGTATAGCATTCACCCAATCGATTGATCCGGGCTATCGATAAGACATACCTACCTACTAAAGTTTTAGTTCAAGGAATTTTGTAGACAGTATAATTATTATTGTTATTATATATATTTGGGATATGATTAAATCGTTCACAGGATTGAGAACTGAAGTGCCGACTTTTGGCATGCTATATTAGCATTTTAGCTCGCTGGCGCCTCGACTGTTTTGTCGCAACGGTTTTTCTTCATCGCAAGAGCTCTGCTCCGGGACCTACGTCAAAAGTAGTCTCTTTGTACCCAAAACATTATCGTAAGGAGAGGTACTAGAATTTCACGTTTACGACTGTGGTAATGAAAGTATTGATGGGATTGTTAATGAAATTCCAATTAAAAGATAGGTACCTATGTAGTTTGGCCTGATTGATTTGGAGTTTGATTAGAAACAAACCATTTGTCTAAATGGTGGAGTGCTGATTGGGCACGTGCGTTTTCGACTGAATCAACGATATGACACATTATCACATCGTCGTCAGGTGTCATGATCATTAATAAATAATCAGAATAGCCGAGATTTGAGCCTTCTGGCACACCAAGAAGAAACCCCTATATAAGATTCTTAAATTTCAACAACCAGCAAACAACCGTGAAGCTGGAAAGCTACCTCGGTGAATTCTGGTTATTCTAACTGTGGGTACAATATTCAGACTTACTGCAATGACAAGACTGTCCCCGACTCTTCGGTGACGGCCAGCGCCATGTTTTCCGGCATCAAGGGGAACCGGGGAACGATGGGTACGGACGGGACTGTGCCACTATCTGACTGCGCCGGGAGTCTGGACCCGAGCCGTCGAACTGTCTCCAACCTACTTCATGCCCAGATGGCGGGCAGGGCGACTGGTATGTCTTGTGCTCAGTTGTGCAGTTATATATATTTTCTAATAAGGCTGTATGGGTGTAGGCACACGGGGGTTTACGAGGGTGGGCCGCGATCTTGCGATTAGAGACCTATTAGAAACTGTACAATAAGGGGTGTAAAAGCGCGGTGGGAACATACATGTTTGCGTCAAAAGTTAGGCACGTGCCAATAAGGGGGCTATTTGAACCGTGGGCCAGTGCTACTTACAAAGACATCCTATCACTTGCCGTCATGCCTGCAGAATACTACATAATACTAATAATTATAATAATTCCGACTAGTATTGATCATGCACATTTTCGAAGTGTTCAACACCAGGTTTCACGTAGGCGCACTGGCTCATCCAGACAGGCGAGAGCAAAATGAACACCCATAGAACTTGACATTGGAAGACATGGAAATCTTCCAGATCGCGAGAGCACTGGGCTTCTCTGTTAGCAAAAGTCCCTGTTTCCGTGTATCACAGCAGCCCCCAGCTGTTACTGTTGAAATTACTTTTGCTTTAGCAGTAATTTTACACCTCAAGCACTGGAAATCTCTCTAAAGTAACCTATGCACCTACTCCCACGGCAGCTCGTCTTCCCCAGACATCTCCTCCAGAGTTTTTATTCTGTAGGTACCTGATCCATTTTCGTCATTGTTGATCCCTTTGTTCTCCATGTTGTTCCTGTTCTTTTCCTTTTTCCAATTGATGTTCTTCTTGTATAGATCCTCAGCCCCAATCACCGAATCTGAAATCTAGTTTTGCTCTCGATCGTGTTAATCCCTCATTGTCTTATAAATTGATTTATTGCTACCTTCAATCGTTCTTCACCATTTCTCATGTGACTACAGCAGTAGGTACGTATTCCTAGTATGATAGGATGTGCACGAATTCCCAAAATCTTCTTTTCAATTAAAAATGTATTTAATATAATTCAATTCATTCCCTTAGAGATAATTGACAATAACGCCAAGCTTCGAGGACCAACTAGACCCCGAATATGATGTTCAAAGATAATTCCTTTTGGTACATGGTAACTAAGGAAAGTGCATCGTACGGCGGGGTGGGCAGAATTTTCATCCATTTTCGGATTCTACATACTTACGTCGAAACGCAAACCATGAAATTTTCTTGTGGGGAAGGGGGATGAAGGAGGGGGGGTAAAAATTATAAAAATCAAAATCCGGTTTCTCTCAGAAAGCGAGAAATTTCTTTAATGATGTCGCCTACCTATACCCACAATTCTCAATCTATTACTTTGCTGTTTCCCGCTAAGATGATTTCGTCCATCATAAGCATTCACTGCTGAATAATTTTGCAGGTATCGTGACGAATACGAGAATCACTCACGCAACACCCGGCGCCGGATACTCTCACAGCGCCCACAGAGATTGGGAATGCGACGCTTCAGTTCCTAAGGCTGCAAAAGACTGCAAAGACATAGCCAGACAACTGTTTGAAGACGAGCCTGGAAGGAGCCTAAACGTAGGTGTGCTGTGTTTCCAGCAAGATGGATGCTGGCTGATTTTTTATGCTTGCCGTGTGCAGATAAGGACCTTTACGTTAAGAGATGAAGGCCGCGAAAATCTCATTCCATTGCACATCATGTTTCCAGTGCCAGAGCGGACTTTTCCCCGATCTGAATTCATTTGTACGAGTAAACATTTTTGCCAGTTACCAACCCGCAGGATTTTAACATACCAACAAGAACAAACAACGAAGCAATGCCAAATCAGAGACTAGACCCAAATTCAAAAAAAAATCCAACCACTAGGCACTCCGTCGAATCTTTCTACTACAATTCATATTTGAATTTGTTAATTCTGTGTTAAGTCTTTTGATGTTGATGAGAAAAATAGGAAGAAAATGTGTTTTTGAAACTTGCTTTAGGCTTTAATGGCTTAAATCAGGGTTATTCGCCTTACATCAGTTACGTCAGCAGTAGGCTTTCATCGTTTCAGGTGATCATGGGAGGCGGAAGACAGGGGCTGGTGTCAGTACAAAGGACGACGCCCTTTGACCCTCTGACCAACTCTTGCAACAGGAGCGATTCTCGAGACCTCATCCAGGAGTGGCTCGACCGTCAGCGGAACATGTCTGCCAAGTTTGCTTACGCCAACAACACGGGCTCGCTCAAGAATGTGGACACTGCCAACGTCCACAACCTACTGGGTGAGACTCTGACAGAGGATATTAGTTCACTAATATCTCTTCAGCTAAAATAGGTCTAAAATAGGTCTAAAATAGTCTAAAATAGGTCTACTAAAATAGGTCTAAAATAGGTACCTACCTAATAATACCTAACAGCAATGGAACCTAATATATTCACTGGAATAGGTTACTAATTTCAATTAGAAACCAGTCATGCAGCATGGCTGTAAGAGCTAATTTTTCAAAGAAATATTTGTGGTATTGTGTAAAAAGATGATATAACGAGAAACCATGCCATTTTTCGTAAAATTATGTAATTTTTTCGTGTTTTTAGCAACATTTTAGTAAAATTATATCTTTTTTGTGATTTTACCATTATAAAGTCAAATCAAATTTGACCCATTCTTTTTAGAGAAAAATATTTTTGTCATGGAAACAGTCCGTCTTTCACCATCCCAAAAAATTCAGGTGATTTAATATTGATTTTAGACCAATTTTTACTCCCGAAAATCCTAATTTGACCCCTATATGAAAAACAACTGGAATGGTCATTTTCAGTCTTTACTCACCCTTTCATACCACTTTCAGTGAAGTTATGTCAATTATTAGTATTTAACCATTATTACCGATTTTTGACCCCTAAAAACTCAAATTTGGCCCCCTTAAAATTTTTTTAAATTGCTCGTCTTCGAACTCATGCTTTTGTTTTGGAATACGAACTTTCGACGAAATTTGGAATTTTTATCATGTACCCAAGTCCGATATCGTCTGGAGTGACACATAAATATATATATAATTATGTAATTATGTATATATATCATGTTTACGTGTGTGTGAATTCAATTGTTTATATATATATGTATATAAATTTTTGTTAATATCCAGGGATGATGAATTCAGGATGCTCTGAAACGGATTTGCTTATAAAAAAAATTTCAAACATTCATGTTCTGAAAATTCTGGACCCATTGCAATTGCTTCATTTTCTTTGAAAATTCGCTAAGAACGGTGGGTTCTTCCACGATGGTCTATAATTAGCATGGAACATAATTATCCTTTTGCTACGACTAACTTGCTCAAAAAATACTCCCGAAAAAGTCACAAATCTTGTTATGAAAGTAACAAGATGAGAGGTAGGTAGTACGAAACAGCTGTTTACACCTCGTATTTCTAAGGTAGTCTGTTTATACAGCCTATGGCCTATTTCTTTCTTATTCACCGCTGCTGAATGGAGCCTCGAAAAAAAAGCCCTCTGATCAGCTGAGCCGAAAATATTGAGCTGTCTGTCAGAATTGTCAATAATTGAACTCTTCTGGGAAGTGAGTGGCGAATGATGAGGGGTGGCATCCCCTTGAAAACCTCTGCTAGATCCTTGGAGATCATAGCGTTTGTAGAAAGCGAGTCACACCGAATAAACGGGATGAAGTTTGTCAGTCGGAAAATTCCAGAATCCATCAAGTAACCGATTCCCAATCGGCGGTTCAAGTAAACGTTTGCACCAAACCAACAGACTAAACTTTCGAAATCTCAGTCAAATAACACCGTTCTTTGGTAGGTATGCAGATATTCCAAAAGTATTGCATGTAGATCAAGTCTAGACAGAAAACAATAATCCGTAGTGGAATAAAATGTCGCGATGTTTATTAATAGAACAATAAATTGAATGAAGAACTGGGAATGGAAACACTTACTTGGTAATGTTGCAGGAATTTTCTCGAACGGTCACTTCCCTTATAATCACTACCGCAACAAAACTTCCGATTTGGCGCAACCTTCGCTGGAGCTGATGGCCACAACTGCTGTTAAAGTTCTTAACAACAACCCCAACGGCTTCTTTCTGTTGGTGAGATGAACTGGTGCTCGACTAGTCTATTTAAGTTTGAATAAAATAATATTCGGAGGTCGGGGTACTACCGACTGGAACATGAAATCTGTGGCTTTTACTAGACGCGTCGTATACCTATGCATTATTTTATGTATGGTGGAATGCTAGATGGTACCTAGTTACCAGAAATAGACTGATGTATGTTTTCCCTCGATTGTATGGTTTGGAAACGTGCAATCGTGGTGTGGATTTGCCCTCGATTGCAATCGTATCTAGTTGTGCACAAAACTTCATGCATGTCAGGATATTCCTTCCGGGAGGGGGATGGTGAAATCGAAATCTTGTGCAATTTGAAAAATTTGTCTTTCTTTGGTCTCAACCGCCCTTGATGTCAGAGCATAATTATTTTGTCGAATCTCATTTCTCATTAGAACCTGTAGCTCATAAATATAGCTAACACCTATAACTTTTAACTTGAAGAAGTGGTTGCGGCAGAAAATTAAAAAAAAAATACACTGCCAAGGTGATGGCACAGGAGCTTCCTCGTCACAATCAGAGTGACCCATTATAAAATAGAACAGACTCGGAAGCAAAATAACATAACATTACATTACATTACATTACATAACATAACATTACATTACATAACATTACATAACGTGAAATATACATATTACATAACATTACATAACGTGAAATATACATATTACATAACATTACATTACATTACATAACATTACATTACATTACATTACATTACATTACATAACATTACATGAAATATACATATTACATAACATTACGTCCATTATACATAATTGCGAAAGTTATGCGTGTTTGAAGAATTTCACGTTAGCGCATGCGCAGGGCGAACCGCTGGCTCTATCATGTTGAAATTTATATGGGACCTCAATTGGCCCTACCCGCTTAATCCCTGAGAATTACATTGAAATTGGGTGAAATCTTTGGTTACTACGGCTGTAACAAGGAAATTGAATCTATTTCACGCCAGCGCATGCGCAGAGCGCACCGAGGGTCCGATCATGCTGAAATTCATACTGGATCTCACTAGGCCTTGTCCAAACAACCCTTGAAAATTTGAGCGAAATTCAATCAAAATTGTGAAAGTTATGCGTGTTTGTTGAATTTAACGTTAGCGCATGCGCAGGGCGTACCGCTGGATCAATCATGTTGAAATTTGTATGGGACCTCAAGGGGCCTTATCCGCACCATCCCTCAAAATTTGAGCTGAATCAATTCAAAATCGTGGAAGTTATGGCTGTAACAAGGAAATGCGGACAGACTCACAGACTCACAGACTCACAGACCCACAGACCGACAGACACGGAACCAAATTTGTTCAGTAGGGTTTGAAACGCAAAATGCAAGTGGAAATTTTGATTTCTGATGACGAAAATTTTTTGGCTCACGAAAGTGAACACAAGGCTTCCGCTGCTTCGCAGACTCGGAAGCAATAGATATACTAATAGCCATTCCGGGCTGTTTATTAGATCGCGGACGTGATCGGCTGTCCCCTCGAAGAAGAACATAATATGGTTCAATCTACAATGCTGAAATGTGATGTCATAGAGGACTACATGAGGTAGAATGGATGAGTGCCATGTTCAATGCTTTCAAAGGGTACCTATGTAAATAGTACTAGGGGAAGCGTGGCAGTATCCGACCGATTGGAAACATTCAACCCGTGAACCTGTTTATCGGATATTTCATGTAGGCTGTAAGTTAACGAAGCGCCCTTCTGTAGGCTCTAAAAAATTATAACCCTGAAAATAGGCTTAAGGTACATGGGATACATGGGAGTATGTACCTACGCTCTTTAACTTTGTTCATTTTTCCGGTTTTTTTGGTTTCAGTCAGGATTTTGCTTGAATCTGTGAAGGGTTGAAAGGTTGAAGGGAGTGAAGGGTTTTTGCTTGAATCGGGGATCAGGTTTGAAAGTTTGGGAAAATATTGTTTTTTCAGTACCTAAAGTAGAAAAGGTTTTTCCGTTTAAAAAAGGTCGCCTTTCCCCTAAACAACCGGTGATGAACAGGGGGCCGCTAGTACCGGCTTGAATAAAAATTTACAAATAAAAGTTTTGAATAGAAATTTAGAAACGTTCCTAACGTTGTGGGGTTGCAGGTTGAAGGAGGAATGATAGATATGGGTCATCACAAAGGCAGAGCGAGGCTGGCCCTGGACGAGGCGGTGGAGATGAACAAAGCTGTCAACGCTACGCTTCGGCTCCTTGAGGAACTCGGCATTAAAGACGACACTCTCTTCATTGTGACGAGCGACCACAATCACGGGCTGACCATCAACGGGTACCCTGATAGGGGCAAAAGCATTCTCGGTAAGCAACAACAACAAAATGACACAGGGTATACCAAAAATCCCCCCCCCCCCCCCCCCCGCCGCATCTTTTTTACATTTCCAAGGGTTTAGTGAATTTTCGGGGGAAAAAAATAAAGTCGATAGGTAATGGCTCAACAAACTTAGTTGTGGCTCGAGACGGAAAAACACTGTTTCAGTATTATTATAGATCTAAACGATGTTTTCTCAAAAAAGTGGGTCATGAATTCGAGTTTTTGGGGGTTATATAGCTAGAAAGCCACCACTTCGAATAGCCGCCCATATGTTCATGCTGCACGATAACTTGAAACTAAGACTCATGGTGGGAGGGGGGATTTGAAACTGTTTTAATCTGCCTATACAACAATCCTGTGGTCCCACGTCCTCCATTAAGAAATCTGCGTATTTCTTGAAATGGCTCAAATTTTGGAGAGCAAAACATAGGATAGGTTTGTGAATTATTGGAAAGAGGCCCTCAATGTTGGTTGTCTATATGAGAGTTCAGAGAGTTTACAGTTAAAATATGAAACGAGGATTAATGACAATAATATAATTATGTTATCAAACTTCGAAAAATCAGTAGTTAGGCAGTCTGTTTTATTATTTTTTATGAAAAAACTAGCTGGATTACCCGTCAGTTGTACGGTGAACAGGCAGAACTCAGAGTGTCAGTATTAATGTTTCACATACCCACCAGGCAACATTCCCTAATACATCCTCTTACGACGGACGAACGGTTATCGTACAGAAATCGTTTGGTGTCGTTGGAATCAGCGAGAAAATCCTTTCCAACAAATCTTGTTTCGTCCGAAACCGATTCCAAAAGTTATACCGCTTACGTCACGCCCCTAATTACGGCGAAATGTAAACATTCTGTCGTCGAGAAGGACCACCGAGTTTATGATGAGGAAGTCGGATTTGGAAAAACGCATGTAGCCTATGTTACCCGCCGGTGTTTGAAGAGAAAAAAATCCCATCAAGATCCGTCCAGTCGTTTGGCCATCCAATCAAGACATACAACATGCAAACAAACATTGAGTTTAATATGTAAGAAAACTAGCTGTACCCCGCATGCGTTGCATCGCCAACCAAAGAATGAATGTGTTCTTACCCAGCATCCCACAGGAGCTTCATTCCAAATTTGAGCCTCCTAGTTAAAAAGGGGAAATAATAATTAGCCTCAGAGCTCACTCAGCTGATCAAGGTGGTGTCCCACTTTGCCACACTTACCCACCAGTCCCACAGAAGCTTCACTCCATATTTGAGCCTCGTGGGTTGAACAGGAAAAAAATTGGCCCTCAGAGCTCACTCGGCTGATCAAAGCGCAGAAACCTTCGTGGGAGTGCGCACAACAACTTACAAAAGTTTCATCGTAATCGAAGTTTCATACGGGACAAAGAAAGAAAGAAAGAGTCATTTTATACAGAGTGTCTCACTTAAGATCCGAAAAACTTCACCCACGTGTTCTACAGCTAATTTCCAACCAAAAGTGTCCTATAACTTTTTTTTGTAAACCACTAAAAACCTGAGTTTTTTCACTGTTAAGATTTTTTCGTGTTTTCGACCTTTGGTCACTGAAAAGGCCATAACTCCATTAATATGAAGAGTAAAACCAAATCTGAGTACACCGTTGGAAAGAGCGATAAATTTCCCGTCTTTTCAGCATCTAAGAATAATAATTGTTTGAAGGGAACTTGAGGGTGAAAAATGAGCCCGAAAAGTTAATTTCGTCAAATCTTGAAAACTGCCTGTTTTCAAACGCTCATTAGTCTACAATAATTCTGGTGATAAGTTATAGCCTGTAAGCCTAAAACATGCGCAAAAGCCTTAGCTTTCCAACGGTATAGTCAGTTTTTATTTTTTAGAGGGAACATTTTTGAGAAAATTGAGTTTGTATGCGAAAAACGTGTGTTTTCAGGCACATTTGAGGGGTTTTTTCTTGGGAAAAAAGTACTGCATGACTAAACGGGTTTGGATGCGGATTTCCGTAATTGACCCCCTGCTAATGAGCGTTTGAAAACAGGCAGTTTTCAAGATTTGACGAAGTTAACTTTTCGGGCTCATTTTTCACCCTCAAGTTCCCTTCAAAAAATTATTCTTAGAGGCTGAAAAGACGGGAAATTTATCGCTCTTTCCAACGGTGTACTCAGATTTGGTTTTACTCTTCATATTAATGGAGTTATGGCCTTTTCAGTGACCAAAGGTCGAAAACACGAAAAAAATCTTAACAGTGAAAAAACTCAGTCATCATAAGTGAGACACCCTGTATAATAGATAACACAAATGATAGATATGAAATGAAAAAATTTCCGCAGCTTTGATCTGTAATTTCTCAGAAAAGTGAGGCTTAAGTCAATTTTAAATTATTTAAATCAAAATTTTCAGAAAGTTTTATCGATACTTGAAAGTTTTATTATTCTATTCCCCTTCAAAAATTATGTAGTTTTTCATCTTGGTGGTTTTTCAAAAAGCCTTCTAAAGGAAAATGACGGGGGGGTTATGATGGGTTAGGAACGAGCTGTGACTCCTGGCCCTGTGCCAGGACAACGAGAGTAGTAGGTACCCTAAATAGAAAGAGCGATGCTAGATGATGAAGATGCACATACCTTTGACATGGCGAGGCAATGCTTCTCACTTAATGACATTCTGCACTAACGTTCTCAGTTTTTGTTTTCCTCAGGAATTGCGGATAAAAGTGAAGTAGACGGAGTGAATTACACGACTTTGATGTACACAGTCAACGGTCCGCAAAGCTTCCAGTTCGAAGTGGTCAACGGGCAGGCGAGACGAAGGGAGCCGTCTCAAGACGACACTGAAAGCTGGGACTACCGCCAGCAGGCTCTGGTCCTCAACGATGAGGGCAAACATGAGGGTGGCGATGTCAACATCTACGCCACAGGTTTTTCAAATAATATTATGACGTACAACCAGATATTGCGGTTGAATCATTCCCGAGTTTTCCCAATGTGATACCGATTTCACGTCGTGGGGAAATAAAGGTAGGATCGATCAAGATACCGGTGTGTTCTAAGGATGGCCTTCCCACAGATTTCTCTAGGGATCGGGTATTTCTGTTCTTAACTATGGCAATTCCACGGAGGCTTTGCACGTGATGAATACAGTCAACTTTAATCCTCAATCCTGCACGGATGAGATCATATAGTTGATGTAACGTAGGGTTTAACCTCTGATTTCAGGTCCCATGTCCCACCTGTTCCACAGAGTCCATGAACAGAGCTACGTCGCACACGTGATCCAGTATGCTGCACGGATCGGACGATATAAAGACAGAAATGAAGTTTCCGCCAGCCCAATGCATTTGGCCTCAATTGTCATCATGTTCCTCTCCTTACTTAGCACAGTGTTCCTGTAGCGTTGATACAACATTCAATAGATGCACCTATGTAACGAATTTTTGATGAACATGTACCTGCATTGCATTCGAGATAATTATTATTCGTTATAAGGACCATGAAATAGTTACCTACATTATTAGAATGTGAATAATTTTGGAAGCTTGCAGCGTAATCGAATTTGAGCACATGAAAGGTAAGGTACCAATGCGAATACGGATTGGCGAACGACGCTGTGATAGCGCAAGGACTATCTTCCTTCTCATGTTTACGGGCGACGTCCAACTTGCGATTTTTTTCCACCAATAACAATAATAGAGTAGCACAAAAATTGCAATTATAACTAATTATAGGTAGGTACCTATTTTGCATGAAGAACAAAATTTATAGGTATTTTATACTTACCTACCTATTTTTTGTGAATGTTTTTATAGTTTAGAGGTAAGTACTTATATTACACTAAGTATAAAAATAGTGTATGGGTGACATATACTAAAAAATTATGCAAAATTAAAGTAATTTGATCCATCTCGCTGTATCAGCGTGAGTTCGATAATTATTTTGAGAGCCTCACTTCTACCTGGCTGAAAACTCATCTCACTTCTAACTGGCTTAAAACATGAACTCATAAATTAATATCCTCTAAATGTATACCCCCTCCCATCGCCTCGTAAGCATCTGTATATATGTATGCTCAGTGGCGTAGCCAGGGGGGGGGGGGTTAGTGGGGGTCATAACCCCCCCCCCCATTGGCTCGAAAACTTTATCACAAATTAAAATTAAATCTTAAGAACAGTTAAATAATATTACGTTTATTTGATTACTAACAATCTGTCCCAAAAATTTGATCCACTCTTTTTGACAAAAATGCTTATCGAAATAGTCCCTCACCGTCACCCCACACTTCAGGTGAATATTACTGATTTTAGTCCTTAATACCAATTTTTGACCCGCAAAAATCCAAATTAGACCCCTATTCTGTGTGAAAAACATGTGAAATGGTATTTTTCGGTCTTCACTAAGCCTTCCATACCACTTTCAGTGATTTTATATATCAATTTTAGCCGTTTTTAACAAGTTTTGACCCCTAAAAACTCAAATTTGACTCCCTTCGAATTTTTGAAAGTTGCTCATCCTTTGTTTGGCAAGAAGAACATTTTGGCGAAATTTGGAATTTTTATCACGTACCCAAGGTCAGATATCGTCTGCAGTGACACATAAATAAATACACTGCCAAGGTGATGGCACAGGAGCTTCCTCGTCACAATCAGGGTGACCCATTATAAAATAGAACAGACTCGGAAGCAAAATAACATAACATAACATTACATTACATTACATAACATTACATAACATTACATAACGTTAAAAAATACATATTACATAACATAACATTACATAACGTAACATTACATAACATTACATGAAATATACATATTATACATAACATGGCTTCCATAATACATTACGTCCATTATACATAACTAGCCTGACCGCTCGCTTCGCTCGCTATCCGAGATTCGCTGTACGCAGTATCGTGGAACCAACAAACGACGGAAAAATCCCATACCCTACCGGGTATTTGTGCCCAATTTTATCAAAATCCGTCAAGCCATTCAGGAGTTGACCATGGTCGACCATATTTCCGCTATGGTCAGGGAATTAAAAATGCGCCTACGTTCAACTTGGGAGGCTACCGAATATTGGTGCCGAATTTGGTCGATATCCGTTGAGCAATTCGGGATTCGACCATGGATGCGCTAAGGTCGACCGCGGGGGTAGTCCGAAGGGTCGATCGTAGATGGAATTTCACGTAGATTACGAATACGCGATAAAAAATAGGGGTTACCATTTCAATTAACGAAGTTGACCATGGTCGACCATAGTTCCGCTATGGTCAGGAAATTAAAAATGCGACGTTGCACAACTTGGGAGCCTACTGGATACTCGTGCCAAATTTGGTCGATATCCGTCAAGCCATTCAGGAGTTGACCATGGTCGACCATAGTTCCGCTATGGTCAGGGAATTAAAAATGCGACGTTGCACAACTTGGGAGCCTACTGGATATTCGTGCCAAATTTGGTCGATATCCGTTGAGCAATTCGGGATTCGACCATGGAGGGGCCCATGGATGCGCTATGGTCGACCGCGGGGGTAGTCCGAAGGGTCGATCGTAGATAGAATTTCACGTAGATTACGAATACGCGATAAAAAATAGGGGTTACCATTTCAATTAACGAAGTTGACCATGGTCGACCATAGTTCCGCTATGGTCAGGAAATTAAAAATGCGACGTTGCACAACTTGGGAGCCTACTGGATATTCGTGCCAAATTTGGTCGATATCCGTCAAGCCATTCAGGAGTTGACCATGGTTGACCATAGTTCCGCTATGGTCAGGGAATTGAAAATGCGACGTTGCACAACTTGGGAGCCTACTGGATATTCGTGCCAAATTTGGTCGATATCCGTCGAGCCGTTTGGCCGTGCATAGAAGGACAGACAGACAGACAGAGCGCATCCGCAGGGCGAACCGCTGGCTCTATCATGTTGAAATTTATATGGGACCTCAATGGGCCCTACCCGCTTAATCCCTGAGAATTGCATTGAAATTGGGTGAAATCTTTGGTTACTACGGCTGTAACAAGGAAATTGAATCTATTTCACGCCAGCGCATGCGCAGAGCGCACCGAGGGTCCGACCATGCTGAAATTCATACTGGAACTCACTAGACCTTGTCCAAACAACCCTTGAAAGTTTGAGCGAAATTGAATCAAAATTGTGAAAGTTATGCGTGTTTGTTGAATTTAACGTTAGCGCATGCGCAGGGCGTACCGCTGGATCAATCATGTTGAAATTTGTATGGTACCTCAAGGGGCCTTATCCGCACCATCCCTCAAAATTTGAGCTGAAACAATTCAAAATCGTGGAAGTTATGGCTGTAACAAGGAAATGCGGACAGACTCACAGACTCACAGACTCACAGACTCACAGACCGACAGACACGGAACCAAATTTGTTCAGTAGGCTTTGAAACGCAAAATGCAAGTGGAAATTTTGATTTCTGAAGACAAAAATTTTTTGGCTCACGAAAGTGAACACAAGGCTTCCGCTGCTTCGCAGACTCGGAAGCAATATATAATATAATATACGTATAAAGTTTTGTTAAAATCTAGACATCAAATCAGGATGCTCTGAAACGGATTTGCCTATAACAATTTCAAAAACGTATTTTCTGAAAATTTTGGACCCATTGCAATAGCTTCATTCCTTGAAAATTCGCGAACATTGTTGCCAAATAAATGTTTTATTTCATCAGTTTATCTTACCTAACGTTACCTGTAACATTTGGTGCTTTGTTAAATTCAATTTAAATTCAGCTTGATTTGTAATGTCAAACCTTATTAACGAATTTTCAAAGAAAATGAATTTATTGCTATGGGTAACGTTTTCAGAACATGAATTTTTGAAATATTTTTGTAGGCAAATCCGTTTCAGACATCCTTAGTTCATCCCTAGATTTAAAAAAAAATTTATGTATTATTTACGTGCCACTCCAGATGATATCTGACGGGTACATGATGACAATTCCAAATTTCTCTAAAACGTTTGTGTTTACAAACGAAAGGATGAGTTCGAAAATGAGCAATTTTCAAAAATTCCAAGGGGTCAAATTGGAGTTTTTAGGGGTCAAAAGTCGGTAAAAACGGCTGAAATTGCAAACAATTTATATAAAATCACTGGTCGTGGTACGGAAGGGTGAGTGAAGACAGAAAAGGCCATTTCGGTTGTTTTTCACACAGAGTAAGGGTCAGATTTTGATTTGGGGGTAAAAAATCTGTATTAATTGCTAAAATCAATAGCAATTCACCTGACGTTGTGTGGTATGATTAATCACGACGGACGGACTGTTCGATGATCAAACTATTTATCTCAAAAACAAGTGGGTCAAATTTGACTTTATTAGGGTCAAACATCGGTAAAAATGGCTAAAATCACGAAAAATTATATAATTTTAAGAAAAGTGGTATGGTTTCTTTTTACACAATATCAGGAATATTTCTTTGAAAATTCGCTCTTATAGCCATGCTGCATGACAGGAATTTTTTTTTCGATTTCCGATAACCCCCCCCCCCATTCAACAATCCTGGCTACGCCACTGTGTATGCTATTTACAATGAGTAGGTAGAAAAGCCGCTTGTGGCCCATCACCTGGTGACCTTCTTTACAGGGTGTCTCTAGATAAAGTGTGACATCCTCACAGTCAAACGGCTGAACCGAAGAAACAAGGCGACATTCGCCCTAAGGGCTCAGAACGGGAATTTTGGTGGTGGATACGGCATGGTTTTAAAAAAAGGCATACATATACGACATTTGAGCGTATACGAGTATCTTGTCTGCCTTTTGAAATAGGTCTTCCCTTTGTGCGTGAATACAGAGTTGAGGTCTGGAGTGACATCTTTCTCAGTGCAGCTCTGCAGTTAAGTGAAGTTTCTTGTTGTTCTAGAAGGAACAGGATTGTGAAAAATGGCAGGGACCTGCAGATTGTTGAGTCCCATCAACTGACAATTTGATAGTTGTACATTTTCAAGCACCCTGGGACTTAGGGGTTAACTCTCTGTTGCACCTAGACCAGAGGTGAATCTGTATAATTTTAGTTCATAGTGATGTAAGGATAGCTTATAAGAACATTGTACAACATTTCTAGTAAATTTTAAGGAACATTTTAGTAGATAATTAACTATTAAGTTATGGGAGAAGGGGGAATGGGGCAGGCTATTGGCCTCGCATTCTTGAACAATCTGTGGGTGACGAAACTGTTATTGTTTGTTGTTTGTTGTTTGTCTTGAGACAGCCTGAGTTCGGAAACAATTGAAGAAAAATAAGGAGAAGGCTGACCTCCTTGCGAGTTTTCAGTTCATATAAAACTTTAATGACTCTAGATATACTATAAGTGGTGGAAGGGTTGGCCCTACATCCAAACCCTTCAAGGATTGGTTGTAAATAGCCCTTTAGGGTTCTTGTTAAGTGGTTTGGGGACACCCCTCTGCCATTATAGGAGCTCAGTAGTGAATACTGTGAAAGTGGTGTGACTAAGTGTGTGATTAGGAGCCACGCCCTTTGTCGGACTCAAACTTCTTATTTGACGTTTAATATTAATGTTGTAAGGATCTTCTTTTTCAATGCTGGTTGATGGGAGTTTAAAGGACGATTGAGATCGAGGTGTTTTTTTTTTTTAAATAAATATCGGTTTCAAAAAACACCTGGATCTCAATCGTCCTTTTAACTCCCATCAACCAGCATTCTTATTTGAAATAGGTACAATGCCCCATGTATATCTATTGAAGGGTGTGAGTGCGCAAAGTGTTCGGGCACTTACTCTGGGAGTGATCTTCCCACTATGAACGTTAGGAACAACAACTCCCGGAAGGGCAAAAGGTCCTAAATGGTCCCTTACACTTCCCGGGTGTAGTCACACTGGGCCTCTGGGAGCCCCCTGCCAGATGGTAGGCCGACATGCCACGTGGAAAAAATTTCTGAGGAACATGACTGGTATTTTGCAAATGCAAGGTCCACCAGGTGCACAAGAAGGGCTGATGAGAAGGCCATAGCAGGGTTTCAGCAGACACCATCGCCAATGGCAGTGTCGCTGGGGCTGCAGGTGCACTGGGCATCTCCGCAAAGTATGCAGAGGGCAGTGGGAACTATCCTCTACCCTCCAAGGTTTCAACCTGATCTGCCCAACAGCAAGTCGTACAGTGTTAGAAGGGCAAGGGAGGATTTGACCAGAAGACAGGTTAGAGCGGACGGAGAAAGTGACTACCTGGCCGCCAAGGCCGAGCGAGCCACGGCAAGGAAGAACGTAGTAATGAGCGGCCAGAAACAGGGTGACCAGACGGGTGAGGGATTTAGGGAAGCCCTAAACAGTATGTTCTCCTTTGGAATGTTGCACCAAAGGAAGGAGAATGTTGTGCTATAAAATGTACATATGGCTACAAGTCCAGGGAGGCCTTCCCCCCAGGGGCCGACCAGCTTTGGATGGATCACTCCTGACGAGAGTAAGACTGCCCGAACCTCAGGTACAATGGCACAGCCAAAAGCGGAATACAGGACTGTTGGGTCCTTGTATGAAGTGAGGCCAGAGGAGACTGTGGCACTCCTCCGATACTGGGCCCATACCAGGGGGGGGGGGGGGAGGTAAAATATTTGGTGGAACAGCTGCTTCATAAGGCCCAAGGTGCACATGACGGACCGAAGGATGTTGAGGGCCTAACAAGCCTAATCATCCAGAGTGCCAAACAAAGGGGTGACGGCCTAGAGGGCCTGGTTCGGATGTATAATGGCAAGGTCTCCCCGAACTGACATCAGTTCTGGAGGATGACGCAGGTAGCCAAAGGACATCCATCGCTATCTCCCCCACAAACGGCTCGCTCGAGCTTGAGCTTAGCATTTTTGCTGGACATGAGGGAGACCCGAAAGAGTGTGAAGATGTTGAAACGCCGGAGCCTGAGGAATTTGAAGAGAGGGATGGCGAGTGCTAACAGCAGTGGGTCCGAGTTCACCATTAGTGGCAGCATAGCGAGGAAAATTAGGCAAACCACGTGGCCCAGAGCAGGAGAAACATTGGGAAAGCAAGAGCCTGCTAGAATGAAGGATATGGCGAACTACCTCTGCCGCACAGGCCAGGATGAGGGGGTCCGGCAGATGGCTAGGTTGCAGGCCTCGCTGTGGCTACTCATTTCCAGAGGAGAGGGTGCTGCTCAAAGCCCAGAAGGGGAGCAGTAACAGGACCACCAGCAGCGGGGAACAGGTGCAACAGCGGCAGCAATGGCAAGAGCAGCAACAGGCGCTAGTCGACAACAGGCCCAGGGGCAGAAGCGGCAGCCTTAAAAGAAAGAAACTGGTATCTATCACCATGACGGATGAGAGGAGGAAGCAGATGAGATGTGAGCTGGACGCGTGCAGGACATCTCTCATATCAACCAAAGAAAAAGAGGCGGAAATCGAGGCATGGTATAATGAATGGAGGGAACGGGGCCACACTAAGGACACCATTGGAGAGCAGCCCTTTAAGAAGGCAGTGCCAAGGTGGAGGAGCTGCTCGCACGGGTGGTGAGGCCCATATTGTCCTCATGCCGGGAATTGTCTGAGGAAGTGCAGTACCTCAGGGGGAAGGTGACTCAGATGGGTTTGGACTGCATGATCTCCAAACCCATGCAGTTGGGTGGTCGGGTTTGGGTTCCACGTGCTCACTTCATTCCGAAGTATGTGGAGGAACGCCTGAGGTGGGGCATGGATCACGAGATTGGACTCATAATGATGAGGCCAGCAGTTCAGCACTGCCCTCAAAGGTTTGCAGAGGAGGGGCTGCCACTCTTAGCTTGTAGGTACCATGAACAAGACCATAGAGGACACACCGCAACCATCTCTATGGTCTTGTTCATGGTACCTACAAGCTAAGAGTGGCAGCCCCTCCTCTGCAAACCTTTGAGGGCAGTGCTGAACTGCACACCGGCAACCATCTTAATCCAGGAGGGTGTGGCCAGCGCCAAACACCCCAAGCTCCAGCAAGGGGAATAATAGGCAAGCCAAGCCGCACCCACTGGAAATTCAGGGAGAGAGTGAGCAATTGCTGAACACCCCAAGCTCCTGCAAGGGGAATAGTAGGCAAACCGAGACGAGAGAAGAGTTCTCAGGGATGATCCGCATGTGCTGCATCCCAAAATCAGTACCACAGGTGAGGGGGAGCCCCAGGCCACAGATGCACCTCATGGTTCGTCCAGCAAAGCATCACCGGTCTGCCCCCTCACTAGAAGTTGGATTCGAATGGCGGTCGTGGTTGCGTGTACCTCACCCAGGGAGTCCATTGTGACTAAATGGAAAAGAAAAACGGAGTTATTGAAAAAATAGTCTATTTCCACTAATACACGAAAAAACACAAAAAACACTGTTATACCGGTTTCGGTGATCAAACCATCGTCAGTAACACACAATAACTGAAGGCAAATTGGAGAGGTGACCTTATAAATAGTCAAAAAGTGAAATGTGGTCGATCGGGATTGGTTGTGAAGAAGAATGGTGAGGGGAACAAAGGAAGGGGGTTCGATTCTGATTGGTTGTGACGAAGAATGGTGAAGGGAACAAAGGAAGGAAGGTCGGTTCTGACTGGTCCAGGAAGAGAATGCCAAAAAGTGAAAGAAACATAAGGAGAAGGGGGGGGGGGTGGAACCAAGCTGTTACAGAAATGAATGCAATATGGAGAAAAACTTAAAGGAACTACATCATTCAAAGATTTACCCAACCTATCACTCTTAATAATTTCGAATTTTTCAAGTAGGTACATCCAACATGCTCCCTTTTGGGAAAAAATGAAGATATTCAATGAACTGTCTGTCTGCAAGATAAAAATTGAAGCTATGACTGGATTCATTCAAGTGACGTGCAAAGGCCGAATCACCCTTATTATCCCTGAAATCTTTTTCATGTTCCTTTATTCTTTCTCTAAACTTCCTACCAGTTTGACCACAATAGTCAAGTCCACAAGAGCACTTTAATTTATAAACACCACTTCCGTAATACGGTATACTGATCCAAATCTTTTCCTCAGTCGTAGCTTCCCTAACTAGGTTTGAAACTCCTTCCCTACTCTTTTTTCTAAGAACCCTATTCCATATTGTATCAATCAGATCTCCTCCATAGCCATTACTTGCCGCTATACTTACGCTATATTTAACTTTTCTTTAGGTAAATTCTGTTCACTCATTGGTATAGATAAATTCTGAGCTCTGTTAATCATACTATGGAAAGCAGCAAGTTTGTGGACTCCTGGATAATTGATTGGAAAACATGAGGAAAACTCATGTTTTCCATTGTTCAACGAAATGGAAAGATCAAGAAAATTTAGGTGATTACATCCGAATTCTAAGGTGAAGTTAATGAATGGATCTACGTTATTAATTTGTGTATGATATGAACCAAGTTGTGTTTCAGTCCCTTTCTAAAGAATGATGATTATCGTCTACATATCTATACCAATAAAGGAGGCTATCTGATTCACATTTTCAGAAAATTTGTTTTTCAAGAAAATCCATGTAAATATCTGCAAGCAACGGAGATGATGGAGATCCCATTACAACCCCTGGTTGAGTATAGTATTTCCCATCGAACAAGAAATAATTCTGATCCATACAGACAGACATTAAATTACACAATTCTAAATTAATTTTTGTCCTCATGATTTATGTTTACTTTGAAACTTCGTGGTTAATAAAAAGTTCAGTCTCCGTTCTACTATCGAAGAGTTTAGTCCTTTTGTAAAGAAAAATAATAATCTAAGTCAACTAAACATGTGTTCCTCCAGTAGCTCTGTTGAACAGTTTCTCAAACTGACGGTGAAATGAAAATCATCAAGTAAACACAAAAATTCACATTGAAAACACATTTTTAATTATTCTCACTAACAAATTAGTCATCTACATAACACTCTTCCAACTAAGTAAGTTATAGTAACATACATAATAATATATTTCCTGCAACGTGTGGAGTGGTAACATTTGCTTGTTGGGTTTTGTTCAATTAAAATTATAATGACAGTATAATAATAATTATTATGAAACTTACACTCTATTCAATTTACAATTGACTACTCACTATCACAAGAACGTAATTAATTCATCATCGTGTATTGCTTGTTACGAATTGAACCAGTTTTGCTCGTTAAATAAAAAATAATTCTTTGCATCAATATTTACACATTCAGAGTGAACATTCTGACAGGGGAAGAATGATTACGTGTATGGACGAAGACGATCCTATTCTAGGCCTATTCTAGAACAATTTCGTCCTGTAATTCTGGGACGACTTGGATTCCATTCTAGGCTAAAAATGCGCGTACCGAGACAATATTAGTAAATGCGGTCCGCCGTATTTTTGGTTGACTAGTTGGTAAACAGGGGTTGCTAATATGGGACAGGAATTTGAGAATGATTTATTACATACTAGCAATGGTTTACTGTCGCTGAGCTCAAGCATATTAATTGTCTTGTACCTACAGTTCAACAAAACCTGTTCACGCTATCAATAACGCTATCAATTGTACGCAGACGAATAAGTACCTACATAATCAGGTTTGATATCCATACAATCATCATAATCACTAGATATACTGCATACGTTTGAATGACGAGATGTAGTTCACAGACTAACTAGGTAGTTATTTTATAGGGTTAAAAACATTTCTTGGATAGAGAATGAAATGTAATACCTACCATATTTTCAGCATCTTATCAGAGCTTGTATTTATTACACAATACATAATATACTAGTTTCGATTAACATTTCAAGTTATGAATTCGATTAGAATCACTCTGTTCCGTTTTGTGATAATCATTTCAGACACCATAACTCCATGGGCATTTTACAGAACCCTTAAGCGTTGTACACAACACCATGGCGATTTGTTAGGAAATCATGCACAGACAGGAAGAAATACACTGTTTTCATGACATGACTTATTTTGCTGACAACACAATAAATTGGTTATTGTGTTGAATGCTTGGGTTGAACACATATGCACAATAAAATGATGAAGCTCGATCAAATCGCACTGGACGAATTCTAGGTGAAGTTCCTATTCCCATCCATTATAAATAACAATATATGTAGGGTAAAACTTTTGGTACAACTTTTAATGTTGGTAACCAAATTGGCGAAGGTTATTTTCATTTCAATTTACTGTAAAGTTACAGTGCCATAGAAGTGAAATCGGGGGCCTATTCAGTAAGCGAAAGAGGTATCTCTTTTCCGTCCAACTATCTCTTTTGACAAAGAGATTTTTATACTATCCATGACAGGGTTATTCAATAAAGAGACACCAAATTAGGTGTATTTTCTTGAAAGAGATAGCCTTTCTTTATCAATTCTCGTTTGTTTGATAGTGAGATGTGTATCTTCCTTTGTTCATCCGCTACCACATCGGTCATTTTGATCATTCATCTTCATTTTGATCGCGTATGTTTTTTCATATCATAAAGGTAAGTCGAATGTTAATTAAAATGTTATATAAATGGCAGCTATTCAGTAAAACAGACGAACAAGGGAGAAATCTGGAAGAGACTGTCCCCTGAGGGAGACTATCTCTCCCGGGAGGTCTTCAAAAGAGATATTATATTTTCACTATCTCTTTTAGTGAATACGCCCCCAGTGCAACACGCCGATGGGAGGAAGACGTTTTACTCAAACTTATTGCGTTTCAACGGCTGTTTAGCTGTTTACCCAAATTCAGACTGCCCCTCAAGAGCTGGTCTTTCAACGACTTAAAATGTCATGAAAACGTATTTAATAACCACGCGATCACATTAGTGGGAGGGAAACAAGAATATTTCTTGGAACCTGCTCGTGGGATTTTGATGAAATCCTTTGGAGACCAACCGCCATGATCTCTGGTCATTTCATCGTAATTTGTGGAAAGGCCGGACTCGAGCGTGTTATAAGGATTTCCCTTTTACATCAGATATCAACAGCAGGTATGGGAAGTACACTGAAAACTTCATCAAAACCCGATTTATAGTTGGAGCTGAGCCTTGGAGAAGACTTTCACAATAATTGTTCGCGGCCAATTTAATATGGAAAAAGGAACTTTTTCCTCGGTACCTGCGCGTAGGATTTTGATGAAATTCGTATGAGACCTTCGATGTACCAACTGCCATGGTTATAGCAAATTACATAAAAATCAATAAAATGCTACTGGAATCACGCCAGTTAATCCAAATACATATATACAAAAATAAATACACATATTTTTTATGTCTGGAAATGTCATCAAAAATATATGTATTTATTTACTCCTCAAGCTCAAATGCCTATATCATTCACGTGAAAGGTTTACATAATTATAGTAAACTATAATGTTGATTTTCCTAATCCAACAGTTAGATTTTATGGATTACGAATCCATACTATGATCTTAGATTTTATATCACACAACTTAGTTGTGAAGGGCGATCTTTACTTCATTTTAGAAATATTAGTGAATCACTCAAAAACTTGATAATTAGTTGTCAAGTTCTTGCTCAAAAATAAATAATAATCACAGCTTTTTCCAGCGAAATTAATTCTTCCTACGAATTTGATACTTTTTCAAACAAGCTTATATTGTTTTCAGCCAAATTCATAGTTTTTCAAGCTTATCGTATTTTGTTTTACTCAACATAATAAGTTGTATGAATTTGGTTTGAAAATTACGAATTTCACGGGAAAAAGCTATGGCTCCCTATTTTTTTAAATGTATTACTTTTAAAATAATTAGAAAATACGGAATTGTTAAGAATTAAATTATTTTAATTCGCTACTATTCATGCGAATGAATAATTCTCAAATTCATTCTATGGGTGGGGGGAGGGTGTGGTGGTTAAGTAGTGCACTGAGAGATCTGACAGGTGGAAGGGGCCACTTCGACGCCGCTTCAACACTGGGCTTGGAGGAGGAGGCGCGCCAGGCGCCACACCCGTGTCCAACCGGCGGCGCCAACGGGGACCGTTGACTCGGTCCACTGCCATTTCGTCGTCGCGACGGCGCCTGACGACGGTCCGGTCGATCGGGCCGGGCTCGTTCCCGTCGGCTTCTGCGGTGACGTCGTCGGTGAAGTCATCTGCAACAGCGAATCCCAAAATTATGATAACTTAATTCAAAGTTTGCAGAAAAACAAATTTCGGAAAAAACCCAACTTCAAAAAAATGCGTATAAAACTAGTAAATAAAAAATTAATTGTATACTCCACAAACGTAATTTATTCAAAGCCAATGTAGCTAAATTTTTGGAGACTGTGCCAAACTCCAACTGTAATGTATGAAAACCAAAAAACCAAGGGTCACAAATACGGCCCCGTCAAAAATTTTGTTGCATCGGCTTTGAATAAGTCAAGCTAGTTAAGCATACATATTATTTTTTAATTTTCAGTTTTATAGGTGCTACATCTTTTTTGGAGTCTGTTTCTTTTTTGCTTTTTAGTGCGATTAACAGATTTTTTTTCTTATCGAAAGGTGTTTATGCATTTTTATTTTATACTTTCTTTTTATTAGGTAGGAACATACCTACGCTTTCCCTATGCCAACGCCAATACCTACTCAGTGCTGACCTTGATACTAGCCCAGTAATATAGGTAGGTACCTCATGATATCAGCTACTGATACCGTAATTACTGCGGGGCATCCACAGTATTTGGCAGGCTGTTTTCTGTCGTCAAATCGTGCTATGTCTGTCTACTTACAAAACTTGTGTGGGACCACCCTCTTTCATTAGAAAAAATGTTCATCGAAATCGGTCCAGTAGTTTCAGAATAATCGCTGGAGAAACATTTAAACCGCTGCAAATTATTACACAACGGTTTATTATTTACATGTACAGATGCCTCTTCTGCGGAGATCACTGCTTTCTGTGGTCAATCCAGAACTTGAGCTGGCCCCGGAATTAAAGTTTCATGAAAATGCGCGGGATTCAATCATTCAATCATTCCTAATTATTTGTAGTTATTCATGAAGCATGAGGCAAATAATAAACCGTTGTGTAATAATTTGTGCTCCTTCTACGTAGACAGTGTAATAATCCGTTGTGTAATAATTTTACAGTTGCGTAATAATTTACAGTTGTGTTATATTTTACCCAATCATACTTCAACGTTTGTTCCAAGTTGCGAAAGTACCCATCAACAAAATCCAATAGTCCATCACTTATCAAATGAAATAATATCGCAGAACAACCAACTCGACTTCATACAGCCATCCTTGATTACAATCAGGTGCTCCCTAGTGATGATATCCGGGCCGGATTTATACCGTTTGATTCACGATCGTGTTGACGAAGCTTTTTGGTGCACACGAACGGCTGGAAATGCAATGCCCCGGAGGTCTCAAAAAATTGTTTAGCTCAAGATAGATTTAATAATGTTAAAAAAAAACCATACCCTTCTATCAAAAGTTTTCGAGCTGCGGCGTTCTGAAAATGTGAACCCCTATTTTTCACCCCTTAGAGATGATTGACAGTAACGCCGATTCAACAAGATCGTGAATCAAACGGCATAAATCCGGCACAGATATCATTGCTAGGGAGGATCTGATTCTAATCACAGATGGCTGTATGAAGTCGAGATGGTTGTTCTGTAATATTATTCCATTTGAAAACTGATGGCTTTTGGATTTTGTTGATAGGTACTTATGCAACTTGACGTTATGCTTCATGAATAACAACAAATAATTAATGAATCCCGTGCATTTTTATGAAACTTTAATTCCCCGGCCGGCTCCAGTACTCCATTTAGGGCTTTCGTGGAGGGAGCTCGAGGGTATTGACCACACAAAACAGTGATCTACGCAGAAGGGGCATCTATACAGGTAAATAATATCTTAATTGAATCTATTGTCTCTTGTTAATTTATGGGGAATGTTGCTTCTTAATTTCGCCAATGGGCCAGATTGTTAATTGAAGAAATCGTCTCTTTCAAACTGTCCTAGAAGATATCCTACGAACACGGACAGCTAATTCTGCCCATAGTACAAAGGCCGAGCCATGTAATATATGGATTACTCTAGACCATATATTACTGTTTTGTCTCAAGGTCAAATTCGAGTTTATGGGAAATCAGAAATTCGAGTTTGGGGGGGGTCTAAAACTTGTTCAAGCTACATGACTGGAATTATTTTCTGATTTAATTTCGAATAATTATACGCCGGTTCTTCTGCTTGCCTTCTCACTTGGAACATTACAACCACGTCAAATCAAAGTCGGTTTATACTGAAGAGAAGTTACCAATAAATATGGTGATACTTATGTACGGCAGGATTTAATTTAACAATTCGTACATAATATTGCTTAATACAAACATAATCATTGTGCAGTCTTGCGGCTTAAAGCTTTCGATGTACAAGCTTGCAATCCAACCAAAACTGCTACTCAGCATTGCTCGACGTTGCTGGAGTTTAATAAAATGCTGATATTTTCAATAATCTACGCGCAGCTCCAAGACTCACAATGTAAGAGATCGATTTCTCCTTGAACTTATACAGATTTTAATCTCACGAAGCCCCAATGGAGAGGTATAACAATAGAGAATTCGCGCAACCATTTCCTTGCGTACATAATACCTATCTCAGAATACGTAAGTCCCTGATAAAGCAAGCAAACGCGGATCGATCGCTAAACATCGATCACCATAAAAATAAACTGTACTAGAGAGTTTACTCAAACAAATAGTGAACCGCAAAAATATATTTTATAATTAATACTACGAAGGAGTAGGGCGGGGAGAAGTATCGAAAACATGTCACACTTGAAATTAGTGATCATCGGAATCTTGAAATTCTGCGCTTGGTGGGGTGGGGGAGGTGAAGTGTAGATAATTGAATATGCCTTCCTATAGATCGTCCCTATTTGAAATTAATGATCATCGGCATCGTGTACCATCAGCTTTTGCCTTGATTCGTTAAAACCTGGCAAGTGGCACTGAACCGCTCCGTAACCGAGCTTTGGAGGCTGCTGCTTCAGCAGTTCGAATCAGTTTTCTCCTGATCAGTCCCTCAAAATTCAGGTCAGTCGACACAATATATATATATTTTTTTTTTTTTCTTTTTTTTGGCTTCCTCGCCACCGAGAAAGTAAGGACGACTCTTTTTCTCGTACGAACCAAATTTATGTAGGGTACATACATTTTTTCAAAATTGAAGCAGTCACTCTCATTTTCGTTTGAAATTTCAAGTAACAAAGTTGGCTCCGTCTGTCAGTGCCCTTTTTCCTTGTCGAAATTTCTCGTCGAACGAACGATCCAAACAAACAGTAATTTTAAGGCTTGAGCCCTCAGAAGCTCTCTCAAGAACTTCATGAAATGCGCAAACATTAAATTCCCGATTATAATCAGACGGTTATAAGCTGCTCATTAATAAAATTTAGGTGCGATTATAGCCTGCTTGTAAAAAATACATTGTTGAGTAATGTTGTGTAATTACAGGGAACTAACTCCCCGGGACGTGGTGTAGCATAACTACCAAAAATCAAGTACCTACAAAAAAAAACTCAAAAATCACATTAAAATACCAGCCTGAGTAACTCGAGGTATGTTTACCCCCACCCTTCGCCGCTTACTATCTTACTATCTATCTAGGAGGGAAAGTCGAGAAAAATTACATCCGACACCTTTAGGCTAATTATAGCTCAGCAGTTCTCCAATAATCCCCACAAATAAAATTAAATCCTAAAATTATATGTTGAAATTTTGGTTTCCGTCGCGTCGCTAGTAGATTTTGTTTAGCCTAACCGAATCAGGAAGACTCAAAACGACGCCTCCCCTGTTTCCGCCCACTTTTTCCCCTCTTCTTTAATCAAATCTTGATTTTCTGAACCCAGTCAAAAAATAAAGAGACGAGTTTTCTCCTACTGAACTCTACTTTCGCCTTCTTTCCTTTACTTGTCCTTTACTTTCGTCAATCTTAAAAATATACATATTTGTACAATATAAACCCTAACCACGAAATCTCGAACAGGGCATCGCAAATTATGTTTACCCTTACCGTTCGCCCCGTTACCTTTAAAAGTTACAACTTCCGAAAAAAATATGAAAAATATTTATTGACGTCCAGGCTGATAACTGAAACTGAAGAAACGAAGTTTGTCACATAACAGCCATACGTAAAACTGAGTGGATTGCAATATAACTATGACAATTGGGCATCACACACAAATTTCGTCACAGAGTGTACCTACGCGTGCACATACACACAGACCTATAGTTTTTGGTTTTCGGTTTATTATTTTCAATACCTATTGAACTTTAAGAACTGAAGATGAAAAAAAAAGTGTAACCCTCCCTCAAAAATGTATTATTTGCGTTTCAAGATAGGTATACGTTGAATACGAAAATGGAGTACCAGTTTGCCTGAACCACAATTAATGAAATTCGGTTTGTAGGACTCATAGGGATCTAGTTTATCCTAGAAGCTCAGCGTCTGTCTCTCAAAGGGGTTGAAATGTCAAAATGCCGTAGCTGGAAAACTTTCAACAGAAGGGTATATGGTTTTAAAGAATTTTTAAATTGATAGAGAGAATCTTAGGACTTTTTTTACCACCCGGAGCGTTGTACGTCCAGCCGTTCTTTCACAGTATTGGAAAAATCGAATCTGGTAACATTTTCGTCGCGTCTGTGTGTGCCTATGGTTAGGTAAGTAGGTACATATCCAATGCACAAAACGACCCTACTGAGAGTCTTACGCTAATTGCTGAATTCAGTGATCTACGCTGAAGTGATCAGATAATAAACCGTTGTGCAATAATTTGCAGCGTTTTACGATTTGGTTTCAGAATTCAGCGGATTGTGTTATAGTTCTCCAGGCTTCCAGGTTTTTCCTACGCCCCCAAAAAGAAAAATAGTATGGGGGCTCGCTGTATTGGAAGCAGGTGACTACCTAAATAATGTTATTTAGGAACGATGAGCATCGTCTGTTGTGGACACCAACTTATAGACTTGAGGGCCCTCGGGAAATCGACTTTTACCAACACAAATGTCAATTACCTACTGGGTCTACGGCGGAAGTCGGGAACTCAATCATGAGCGACATTGAACTTGTAAAGCGTGGGCTGCTGCTCCAGTGATTTGGCAGCTGTCCAACGCATCTAAGGAAACCTTGGCACGGGGATAGGGCGGCTCTTGTATTAAAACTCGGGACACAAGACCTAAAGCTATCGCCCCTTCCCGTCTGCTACATCTTCTTTTAGAACGGCGACGAGCGACAAAACCTTATAAATGGCCCGGTCATTCCCCCGACCCCCGAACAGATGCATTAAGATGGTAATATTATGCGTAATAGAGATTTCGTAAAAGAGATGCCAAACTCCACCACAGCTCATGTGAAACAAAAAAGTTCTACTTAGTCATGCAGCACAACATGCAGTTCTCTGGCCTGTTTCTATATTTCTTTTTAGTTTTACGACTTCCGAAATGGCTAATGCTGCTATAATTTACTTTACTGATTGTGGTGATGGCTAGGGTATGTGGTGATCCCTATGGAGGGTAGGTTTGGGTAGGAAGGAAACTAATACCCCGCGGTTTATAACCACAGCGAGTATTATTAGGTGCTCCTTGGGAGCATTTTGCTAGCATCCTGCGGTTTCCACCATCAAAGCGAGTATTAGATACCCCGTGGTTACCACCACAGCAGGTGCTAGATGAAAGAGAGGAAGGCACCCCGCGGTTACCACCACAGCGAGTATAAAATACCCTGTGGTTACCACCCCAGCAGGCGCAAGGAGATGTAAGAGAGAGAGGGTCGAGAGAGGTCACAAGTCGAGGGTCGGTAGGTCGAATGAAGAGCTGGGCTGGCCGGGCTGCTTATAAAGGCCCCTTTCACCCCGTCCCCCGTCCATCAACGGCCGTTATGACCGCTGAGGGGCGATGGCGGTTGATGGAGGGGACCCTTGTCCTACATTCCCCGTGGCTTCGCTCAGCTCGTCGTTCCCTTCATTTATTTGCTTAAACCGTTACTATATTACACAGGAGTGGTAAATGTAGAATTTTGAGGGGTACGACGACACTAATTATTGAGCTGTCGGTGGTAGGTAATTTTGAAGCCATCGCCATTAGCGAATAACGAATTTTCGCTGAAAAATCGCCAGCACACAGAACAACACCATACCGATAGTGGAGATAAAACACAAAAACGCTGCAAATCCCTGCACAACGGTTTATTATTTTGTACAGAATACCCTTCTGTTATACAGATCAAAGCTCTCTGTATAGATAACCCGTCAACAAAATATAATATGAACTATTCTAAACATATTATGTAGATCGCAGAACCCCCGTAGGTTAGTACCGAACCCCGTACTCGTTACTAGGTACCTACCTAAATCACGAGTTAAATGTTGCTAAAATAATTCTTTCGATGACAAACAGTAACTAAAACGGCAAAAAGAAAAGCAAATAATGAAGTTCTGAAGGAAAATTGTTGATGTGGAGTGAAATAGATGCCCCTTCTGCGTAGATCAATGTTTTCTGTGGTCAATACCTACCCTCGAGGTCAAGTATAATGAACCGATGTGTAATAACTTGCCCATAAATAATACTGCAATGGTTGTTCAAGTTGCAAAAGTAGGTACCGATTAACAAAATCCAGCCCCTTCTTGGTAGATGAACCGTTGTATAATAATTTACCGTTGTGAAATAATTTACGGTTATGTAATAATTTACCGTTGTGTAATAATTTGCTGTTGTGTAATAATTTACCATTGTGTAATAATTTACCCATCGAAATTGCTTCAACGTTTGTTCAAGTTTCACAAGTACCTACCTACAAAATCCAATAGTCCATCACTTATCAAATGAAATAATATCGCAGAACAACCAACTCGACTTCATACATCCATCCTTGATTATAATCAGGGGCTCCCTAGTGATGATATCCGGGCCGGATTTTACCGTTTGATTCACGATCGTGTTGACGAAGCTTTTCGGTGCACACGAACGGCTGGACGTACAATGCTCCAGGTGGTCTCAAAAAATTGTTTAGCTCAAGACAAATTTAATAACGTTAAAAAAACTATACCCTTCCATCGAAAGTTTTCCAGCTACGGCGTACTGAAAATTCCAACCCGTATTTTGAACCCCTAGAGATGACTGACAGTAACGCCGAGCTTCGAGGACCAACTAGACCCCGAACGGAACCTATAACCCGAATTTCGTCAATTTTTATTCATGGTAACTAAGAAAAGTGGTCAGTACGGCGTACGGCGGACAGACAGAAATTTTGTTATTGCATTTTCGGATTCTACATACCTTGAAACGTAAACTATCAAATTTTGAGAGGGGGAGGGGGGTTAGAATTTTTTTTTTATTCATGCTCGATTCCAATGGTTGTTGAAAGTTTGAAGTAAAATCGTGGAGAGAATTAGGGGATGTCCAATGGTTAAAATGGTTAAAGGAGAACCCAGCACAAGGCTTACGATCTCCCCCCTGCTGCAAGCAGACAGAGAAGCCCTCCTGAGGTCGCTGTACAATCAGTCAATTTCTTTGGATATGCCCAAGTTCCTGTTACACCTACAGGTGAAGGCGAGTATTCTAGCTCACTCTACCAACTTAGCAGGTTCGTTCCCGAGTTTTTGGTATCCCACAAAACTCCCATGCCGGAGCCTACCCAATGGACCTCCACAGTCCGTGAGGAGGGCGCCTCCCCACGACATTCAGATCAGTTCCGGTGCTTGGGTTAGGGTACATATATAATAATTAGAGGATATCGGGAGATGAAATTCAAGTCAGTTAGTCTTTGCTAGGGTAAAGCCAGTTTGCATCAGACAATCCTGTAGAGGGCGCCGGCCTTTATAACAAAAATTACGCAACTTCTGTTTTCTGTAAGTTTTTTTCGTGAATATACCTACTAGCCGTTTTTCCATCAGTCTTATTTCTATACTTCAACATTTCACATAAATCCAATACTGAACAACAAGTACAACTTGCGCAAGTACAACTTACGAAGATACTAAGTACCCACCAACCTAAGTTGAAAATGTCTGCCCACAACTTAGCAGGTACATAAAGGGAAGTAGGTACCTACTAAAGACGTCTTACATCCCAAAAATTATTACTGACTCAGAGAGAATACAGGTACCTACAAGTTGTATAATAACTTTAAAATATTTATATGTTTATTAGTAACGAGTGGTTAATCTATTTTTAATGAGTGACCTACGTAGGTTACCAGCAAAGTGATAAAACAAGCCCGTGAAGGTATGAATATTACGTTGTATTCGAGTATGCAAAAACCCGCATGACTCACGAGTCTTGAAGGCGGGGTAGGCCTACAGCGCCTTGAACATTGAAAGCCGAAAACCGGGCGTCCAAACCATGTTCCTAAACCAGCTAAAATTGTTTTTTTAAAGTTGAAAACAAATCCCAAAATTCAATCATCTATAATTTCCCAAATGACCTGTAATTGACTTTGATTTCATCAATAGGCATTGTGACTATACCTACTTTACCCTCAGCCCCAGTTGTTATTATTCCTTGATTTTCATTCATGCATATCATCGAAATTATTACGTACGTAGGCAAGTAGATCCATTATCGCTCTGCGCAGGCCTTAGCGGAGTGTGAAGCGTTACAGCGAGGTTAAGTTCACCTTCTGTTTTACCCGCCCACAGTTCTTGAACCGGTACATGAATTTCTTGCTCCAAACGGAGGTCAGAATAAATTATAAACTGAAAACTCGAAGGTAACCTCGCTGATATGTATAACCTCCCCTAAATTTTCATGTACCTGGTCTTTTCACGCCAATAAAAATTATTGTTGGTTGAATTTTGTTATGGTCGTTTATTAGGAAAGTTTCTAGTCCAGACGTTCCAGCGGTTCAGCCCATAAACCGAAAAATTCGTGAACTTATCCCGACCACTTCGGTTCTTGCACTGAACTAGTACGTTTCTAATCAGGGCGTTGGAACAAACCTATTTTAATTATTAGGATTGATATCCATTTCGCCCGCCAAACTAATACGGCTTTCAACGCTGCTTGGCGCGGAGCTTCGTAAGTAAAGTCCTCCAGTTGTTTCCTCTAAAGCCCTCCAGTTTTTCCTAAAAGATCTCCGGTTTTTGCTAAACTGGAGTTTTCCGATTTCCCCTCTGAAGCCCTTAAAAAACGCTGCAAAGCACTGCGTGGGGTTGCGTGCGCGCGCGTTTCGGATTCTACGCAACTTGAAACGGATACCATCAGATTTGAGGGGGAGTTAATTTTTTTTCCCCATGTTCAATTCCTAACGTTCATTGCCTACTTACTGACTAAAATTTCAGCTCTTAATCCCCTCTCTAACCTATTCCTAAAAACCGCCCCTTCGACAAGGGGACAAAGTACACAAATGGCACTTCGTTGGAGCATAACGAATGAGTGTGCAAAATTTAACCTTCATCCGTTGTCTGTGAGTCTGAAGTCCTGTCTAAGGAGAAGAAGAACGAAAACAAGTAGAAACTAGAAATACTAGAAAAACAGCGATATTTGGTTTATTAATCTGTGAATAATACACCATTGTATTCGCTCAGCAACAATTTTTTCGAGAACCCTCACAAAATTTTTTTATTTTACGTTTCAAGGTGCGTAGATTCCAAAAGTTCAATGCCCACCGGCCGTACGCCTTATCAACTAGGTATATTATCTACCTCGGTCTAAAAAATTCGTTCTCTCGCAAACAGGCTTCAACTGGGCCCTAGTTGTGCTAAAAAGCTCGGCAGCCGGATCGGAATACCCCCAGGGGTGTTCTGGTTGAAAAATGGGTGTGGAAAATGGGTTTTTTGAGATTTTAGTGAACATGAGCTTGTGAGGTATCGTTTTTCATGTTTTATGAAACTGTAATTCTCAGGCCGACTCCAGCACTCGATTTAGGGCTCTCCTAGAGGGAGCTCGAGGGTTGGTATTGACCACAGAAAACAGTGATCAACGCAGAAGGGGCATCTATAGAGGTAAATGGTAATAATTTGTGGCGTTTTCTAAGCAGCTCATGGTTCCGAGGGTTGAAATTTTGTAGGTACACGTCCTCAGGGGCCCCTCGAGAATAGGTGTATGAAATATTAGAACAATGCATGAGACTAGGAATTGATAATAACACAAAACATAGGTACATACCTAGTTCAAAATTAACTACAATAGCATAATTTAAAATAATTTACAAACACAGAAGCATAACGGAAAAACACCCAGGGGTGTTTTGGGTGAAAATTTGTGCAAAATCAGGCATTTTTAAAGTCTTCGTACACTTCGGCTTGTGAGGTACCCTGTTTTATCGTTTTTAGGGAGAGGATGCGACCATGATTTTGACTGAAGAGTGGAAAATTGAGGTTCTAACGAAGTTTCAGCTCCCAAAATTCATTTTTTACGAGTCAAAAACCTGAGAAATTTTCTGAAATCACCATAAATTTGTATAATAAGACTAGAGTATGTAGTATTAGAAGGTTAATCAAGAGAAAAATGGTACTATCAATGATCAAAGATAATTTGTCACAAATAGGAGCCTAATTCGAGTTTTTGGGGGCCAAAATTTGTGGAAACCATCAAAAATAGTTATTTCAATTATTGAACATCAAAGAAACAATAAATGAACAGCCAACATTTCTCTCGTTATGTCAAATAAAATAATAAACCCATGTGACAAGGACTTCGCAGAGTTTTTACCTAATAATATTGTAATTCGTATGCACTTGATTCAAAATCGCCAACCCACGATAAATTCGATAACTATGTGGTTCTTTTCAATGCTAAAGCCCAAATGGCAATGACTTCCTCCATAGAAAGTAGGCGACTTTGTCAACGATATTTCGATCTGCTAAGCTATCCATCTGCTATAGTTCACCAAAATATGATAAATTACGTTAATTTGAATCTCATGGAAATTCGGACGGTTTCATGAATATTGTTGTGAAGTACGCGCGCAGTGCTCATAATATTCGTCTTATGTAAAATTACTGAAAATTATGTCGAGATGCTGAAGAAATCTTGGGATAGCTAGATACAATAATTACAACAACAATATGAAATAAATGCAACTAACAATTTCATTCACTCTGGTGAATAGAATAGGTTCCAAACAATATGAAATTGGTGGGAGGACCGACAGGAAGCCAATCCGCATGTCTCCTGAAACGCCATCCATCTCAGTTGGATAGAACCAGTTACAGCGTGTGAGCAGCCGGTCACACAGAAACGAAGAATAGTAGTTGAGGTCTGCGCCGCACGAAGTACTTAACCCACTAGTGGATCTTCGGCGTTGAAGAACCTCGTCAAAGACGATGTTGGAGTTGAAAAGTTGTAACTGAACGGTTGATCTCTGGTTGTAAGCTCGAATGCCCTTGACATTATAATATGAATCCCACTCAAATCTGGCCACCCACAGTTAGATAGTTGGGTATGTCAACAAAATTAAGCGATTTTCCCTCAACCCACTCCATTATGATCCCTTCCCACGTCCCATTTTCAAAATACCGGGCGTTCCATGGTCTACTCCACTTATTGACGTGGACTGGTTAGGAAATTCTGCGGCATGTAATCAAGTAAATGAGTTGATTCTCATCCTCCGATAGCTGAGACACCTACCAGAAACCAGTATCATCTTGAACATGACATCTGCTCGAAAAAACAATACTTAACAGGTTAGTAGTCTTGCAGAAAGAGATTTTGGAAGTGACGGTGAGACGAAGTAGGCCATTTCCGACAGATCGGCTTTATAAACTGGCCAAATGATTAGCCATAAACCAACTACATAATTATATAAAGAACAAAATGATGTATTACCACACGCACCGCAGGATCTAGTTCAAACCCATAATAACGAAAGTAGGTTCATACTGTTGCACTCGTTTTCCGATGATAGCCAACGTGGTTAATCTAAGAGAGAAAACAGAGAGCCCAACATATATGATAAACTCATTGCATTCGAATGTTGACCACACATTGAAGAAGCCTGCCCACTTTTTTATTTATTTATTTTTCAACAGTATGCTCGCGGTTGAGCAGAATAGGACCCTCCGTTTCTGAGAGCATCTATGCCAGCGTGGCTTTTATCACTACTTGTTTTCACATCAAAAATTAATATTCACTTCGTAGGCACAGTTACTTGTTTAATTTTGATGTATTTGGTAGTATTTTTTTCGTTTGAATAAGTGGTTGTTAGTGTCAGAATTGAATTGATTCATGCTCATGTTGACTACTTCAGGGCTTTACTGTGAACGAACGGCTGGTCGTACAAAGCTCGACCTTTAAAATTGGAAACTGCACGTATTAACATCTTAAGAAAATCACCACCCTTTTAATTTAAATTGAGACTGATTGAATTTTCGAACTACTTATGTTTTGAAAACACATCCCTTATTTTCCACACCTTAGAGAAGGCAGAAGGTGCACTACTGGAAGCTAAATGGGATCTGCATCCAATATTTAATTACAAATGCGCCGGACGGATCGATGTTTGGTTTATTATTTTCAACAACGAATCTCTAGAATCGAGCATGAAAAATGTTTTTATGTACGTTTTGGTTTATTATTTTTAACAATGAACCTTTGGAATCGTGCATGAAAGAAAAAAATTAACCCCCCCAAATTTGGCTTTCAAGGTACGCGGATTCCAAAAATGGAATGAACAAATTTTCTGTCCGTCCGCTGTCCGCCGTCCGCCGTACTTCGCACTTTCCTTAGTTACCATGAACCAAAATTAATGAAATTGGTTTGTAGGTTCCATTCGGGGTTTAGTTGGACTGCGAAGCTCGGCGTTACTGTCAGTCACCTCTAAGGAGTGACGAATAGGGGATGAAATTTTCAGAGCGCCTTAGCTCGAAAACTTTCAGTAGAAGGGTATGGGGTTTTTACGTTTAATTGGCCTCGAACTTGAGAATTTTTTGAGACCATCCGGAGCATTGCACGTCCAGCCGTTCGTTTGCACAGAAAATCTTCGTCAACATAAACGTGACTGAAATCGTGAGTGAATCGTGACATCCAGCCCAGAAATCATGAGGAACACCTGATAATCACGGATGGCTATATGAAATCGAATTGGTTGTACCGTGATATTATTTCATTTGAAGAATGGTGATTATTTTGGATTTTGTAGAAGTTACTTTTGTAACTTGAACAAACGTTATGCTTCATGAATAACAACAAATAAAAAACGCTGCAAATCCCTGCACAATGATTTATTATTTTGAACAGAATACCCTTCTGTTACAGATCACAGCTCTCCGTATAGATAACCTTCTATATAAAATATATGTACTATTCTATACATATTATGTAGATCGCAGAACCTCCGTAGGTTAGTACCTAACCCAGTACTCGTTACTAGGTACCTATCTAAATCACGAGTTAAATGTTGCTAAAATAATTCTGTCGATGACAAACAGTAACTAAAATGGCAAAAACATACGCAAATAATGAAGTTCTGAAGGAAAATTGTTGATGTGGAGTGAAAGCAAACGTACCTACCAACAAACTCCAGCCCCTTCTACGTAGATGGGGATTACCGTTTTGTAATAATTTACCGTTGTGTAATAATTTACCTTTGGGTGATAATTTACCATTGTAACTGTTGTTGTATTTTTGAGTAATTTACCCATCAATAATATTTCAACATTCGTTCAAGTTTCACTACCTATCAACAAACTCCTCGACTTCATACTCCGTGAATATAATCAGGTTCTCCCTAGCAATGATTATATCAGGCCAATTCCCGATTGCTATCGCGTCCCTAGTGATGATATTTGGGCTGAATGAATACAATTTCATCCACCCTGCTGTTGAAAAGGCCTGTCGGTGCCAACTTCTGGGCCTTACTGTGAACGAACGGCTGGACGTACAATGCTCCGGGAGGTCTTAAAAAACTCCCAAGTTCAAGAACTATTTGAAACCGTAAAAAAATTCGAGATAACGGCGTCCTGAAGATTTCAACCCCTATTTTTCACCCCTTATGGATGACTGGCATTAACGCCGAGCTTCGAGGACTAACTAGACCCCAAATGGGACCTACAAACCAAATTTCGTCAATTATGGTTCATGGTAACTAAGAAAAGTGCGAAGTACGGCGGACGGACAGAAATTTTTATTGCATTTTCGGATTCATCACACCTTGAAACGGAAACCACCAAATTTTAAGGGGGGGGGGGGGGGTTTAAAAATATTGTCATGCTCGATTCCAACGGTTCGTCATTATTTAAATATCATATTTATGTAACTGTCATTCCCCGGCCGGCTCCATTACTAGATTTTGGACTTCACTGTGGCGGGGGGGGGGGGGGAGCACGAGGGTAGGTATTGACCACAGAAAACAGTGATCTACGCAGAAGGGACAAATGAATAGGTAAATAATAAACCGCTGCGTAATAATTTGCAGCGTTTTGGATTTGTGACAGGGAAGAGGTGATTCAAATCACGCCGCAAGGTTTTACGAAATCTAGTTTGTCGTTTTGAGATACTGCCTGATTTAGGATTCCTCCAAAGTGGAAATTCAGTCGCCGCCAATAGTCCCAACTATTTCGAATAAAGAACTGGACATGGCAACATAACAAGAAGAACAATGGGAAAGCGGATGATCATAAGTGCACCAATTGTGACGTCATTGAAGACACTGAGCATGTGACTGTGAACTGAGAGCGCTTTATAGATAGATGAATGTGGAGTGTATTTAGCCGACATACCGCATAATCATAATGGTGACCCACCGGAAATAAAGACAAAAATGTGTACATAATCATTTTGAGATTCGTAGAAGCAGCTATTTTAATTTTGTAAATTACTAAAATTAATTTATGTATTACTAAAAAAATGCAAAAACGTTCATAATAAAGTAATTATACTCGTAGAAGATTTGTATATTTTTAATTTTTTGATGGCAAATAGGTCAACATCAGCCAAAATGTAAATTAAAAAAATAGGATTGAGGAAATTTTTGCTGATAGGTACCTACTTCCTGATAACAATAAATTGATGATGTAGGTAGGAGGTAGGTACTTGGTGTCCAGTACCAAGAAACAAATTGTGGTCTACCGCAGTCCACGAATGATCTGACGCTGAGTAGGGGAATTCATAACGGTCCATCTGCTCTTTACATTCGGTTTCAATGTACCTACATACCAACATAATATTATGTTGTACCAACGGGTTTTTCTGGGAACATTTCACAGAAGTGCTGACGAATCTTACAATCAGATTTTGGTGCATTTTACACTGGACAAACCTGCACAATTTTATTAGTTTCAATATAGGAACCCTTGCACTTCGCACCTCCTACTTTGATACTTGTCTTGCATTTGGCGACGGTAACTTGAACAGATGTTGACAATTTATTGACCAAATCCGAATGTGACGTTTCATCCCTACGACGCTTCCTCTAAGCTCGTTGAAGAATGTACGAACTCCCGATTATCACAAATATCCCTCAAGTACCTACTTGATCGTGAAGTTGTAGTTGTTGCTGAGGAGTTGTTGTTGTCTAAAGGTAACCTATTTACCACGACGCGACGTCGGTATAAATTGTGCAGAATTATTAACCGCTGTTTAATAATTTGCAACGGTTTTATTATTTGATTTTCGGATTCTAGGTAGGTACACCTACCTTGAAACGTAAAACATCAGATGATGTTGAGGGGGAGTTCGAAAACAATAGCTCGAATAACAACTACAATTCCGCCACTATCATCATACAAACTCGGGCCAAATGTCATAAACTCGTGTGAATTGTGTATATAAGCGTACAAAGCGCCGCTTTTACGCGTGCGCAAAGGCCTCTCTCTGTTGCTCCAATCGGTTTGAAATTGTTAGGAGACCGCCTGGGGGCCAATACGCATGACCTCTAAAATGTCATCAATTTCAGTTGGATAGAACCAGTTAGAGCGTGTGGCAAGGAACGTCACACAGAAACGGAGACTCATAGCGGACGTCTGCAGCGCAGAATACGAGAGGGAATTTGGGCCATGGCGAACTAAAATTGGTCAACTGGTCCAAGTCATCTGATTAGTGGAGTTTGGAACGTAAAACCTGCGATTGATTGATTGATACTTACATCGAGTGCGAGCTGTTCGAGGGCGTTTACTTGACAACCTGAGAACGGAGGCGACTGGACCAGGACTGGCGGGTCGTTCCGAGACCTCGGGACTGACCCAGTTCTGCCTGGTGGGAGAATCAGCTGGGACACCCCTCCCCGAATCACCCACAGCCTTCTCAGAATCAATAGCGTTCTTACGAGAACCAGAATCCACCATCATTACGTCCCTGTGATGTTATAATAATGAATACGATGTTTACATACCGTTGGCACGATGATGAAGGAGTGCGCAGTGGGAAAACGTCATCGAACCTTTTGGCAGAATTCTGAAAATCGAGGATCTTTGTTTTTTGTGAGCTGAAGCTGAAAAAAAAATGTTGTGAATCCTATTCCTGTGACTAAAGTTGACAAAAAATGTCCACGCAAATAGATAATACGCATCATGAAAACGTTCAGTTATGCAGGATGACCATATTATTATGAGCAAATTTTTGGATGGACAAAAGTTTGCGACTTTTCCACCAATTTTGAATGAAATTTTAATCAATTTTGATGAATTTTAGCAATTTTTATCAATTAATTATTTATAACAATATCTGACACCCTAAATCTCACCCTAATTTGACCTCTCGCACGCAAAACGAGGAAGTAGGATAAAGACAAATAATCACTAATGGCACAAAAATTAAAATGAATGCGAATTAAAAGCGCTGCAAATCCCTGCACACAGGCGCGGATCCAAGGGGGGGGGGGGGGGTCACAGGGGTCATGACCCCCCCCCCCCCCCCCAGAATCAGCCTGCATTTCAAAAAGCAGAGCTGAACGAATTGTTCACAAACCCGAAAACAAAAAAAAACCAAACGAAAACGAACCCAGTTTTTGTGAAATCAAAAACCAGAAACAAACCAAACACAAACGGTAGACAGTTTTTAAAAAAACTGAAAACAAAAAAGAACTATAAAAAATCTAATAAGATTCGATCAAAAATGTCAAAATTAGTCGAATATAATCGTACACTTGGTCCTACCAATGTTACTTTATATACAATTATGTCAATAAATTTACCTTGGTGTATCCGTCAAATTACACCTTATTTTTGTTAATTATTATCTTGTTTTTGTTTCGATCTCGTTTTCTTTCCTGCCAAATTCAGTAAAAACGATACTGAATTCACTGAGATCAACAATAGATTGTTGTGGTTTCAATGTTTTGATTTGCAAACTCTGAAGTTAGCTACGCTGCCATAAAATGCGCCAATTTGTTTGAAAACACATTAGGACACTTTTTTAGAAGAAAATTGAAAATAAATACATTAATCAGTTAAATAATTAATAGATATTGAAAAATATTTTTTACATAAACAATGAATTTTATAAATAAATACAATTAATTTTGTAAGTAGACAAATTGGACGAGTTTAGGCATAAGGTTGAAAATTCGGTTTGTATTGTTCGTTTGGTTATTTTGTTATTTTTTGTTATTTTTTATATTGTTCTACCCTGTGACCCCCTCCGGAAAAAAATTCTGGATCCGCCCCTACCTGCACAATGGTTTATTATTTTGTACAGAATACCCTTCTTTTATAGATCACAGCTCTCTGTATAGATAACCCGTCTATATAATATATGTACTATTCTATACATATTATGTAGATCACAGACACTCCGTAGGTTAGTACCTAACCCCGTACTCGTTACTAGGTGCCTACCTAAATCACGAGTTAAATGTTGCTAAAATAATTCTGCCGATGACAAACAGTACCTAACAAAAAGAAACACACATAACGATGTTCTGAAAAGAAATTGTTGATGAGGAGTGAAAAAAGTTGCAAAAATACCTACCACCAAACTCCAGCCCCTTCTACGTAGATGGTATAATGAACCGTTGTGTAATAATTTACCGTTGAGTAATGATTTACCATCGTGTAGTAATAATTTACCCATCAATAGTACTTCAAAGTTTGTTCAAGTTTCGCTACCTATCAACAAACTCCAAAACAGCCATCATTTTTCAAATGTAATAATATCACAGAACAACCAACTCGACTTCATACTCCGCCTATAAAATCAGGTGATCCCTAGCAATGATTTTATCTCCGGCCAATTTCCTATTGTCGGCGCGTCCCTGGTGACGAGATTTGGTCTGATTTATACAATTTCATTCACACTGGTGTCGAAAATGCCTGTCGGTGCAAACTTCTGGGCCTTACTGTGAACGAACGGCTGGACGTACGGTGCTCCGGGTGGTCTTAAAAAACTCCCAAGTTCGAGAACTATTTAAAACAGTAAAAAATTCACGTAAAAAAAAGTTATAGGCGTTCTGAAAATTTAAACTCCTATTTTGAACCCCTTACAGATGCCTGACAGTAACGTCGAGCTTCGAGGACCAAGGACCAACTAGACCCCGAACGGAACCTACCTATAACCCGAATTTCATCAATTTTGTTTCATGGTAACTAAGAAAAGTGGCCCATACGGCGGACAGACAGAAATATTTTTATTGAGGTTTGGATTCTACATACCTTGAAACGTAAACCATCAAATTTTGAGGGGGGGGGGGGGGTAAGAATTTTTTTTTCATGCTCGATTCCAATGGTTCATTATTGAAAATAATAAACCAAAAAGTTGGCAAGCGTTTAGAGATTGTGTTGACAAACATAACGAATAACAATGCAGAATACACCCGGAGCCTTGAAGGACACCAACTTGTTGTTACTCTTCCCCAAATGAAAAATGGAACAATAGTAGGAACCTTATCTATCAGAAAACGAAAAGAGGACAGCAAAACCGAACAAAAGAGAATAGCTTCGAGACATTTGGAACTTGGGTACAAATAGAACCCGGGGGTCAAGCGGCAACTTGAACTGGATCTGCTTCCTTTTCAAAGTCCGCCAGTAGCTGCGAGGTCTCCCACACGAACACCATCTTCGATGGACTTTTAGTCATCTCGGTACGAGTTAAAAATCATCATTATATAATTATATCCATACCTGTCTATTTACGTATATTCTTTCAACTAGGTGCCTATTTACCTACCAGAAATGCCCCCACCCGTTCCTTCCATCAAGGTACCTACCTAACTGCTTTGTTATGCGCAAATGTAACATGCAACTTTATTTATGGCACAGAATCTGAATCTGAATCTGAAAACATAGATATTGTTCCAGATATTGAAAAACACATTATTTGGGTGTTAACTTTCCGAACTGACCACACTTTTTACTTTCCTTACCCAACTCAGTACCTAAGTACCTACTTAATAAATAACCCCCACCCCCTCCCGCGTAACTAAACATCAAATCATGAAAATCATCGTAAATTGAGGGGTTCCCTTACCTAAAGGAGCCTCAAAATGGAACGAACAGAATGTGAAACAAGCAAGGGTCTGAAGTTTTACTAAAATTTATTTTATTTTGCTCCTTGTCATTCCCCGAGCTCAAAAACCCAATGGGCATTTTCGTAGGTTACAAATTCTCCTTTTGGTTTATTGTTTTCAATAATGAACCATTGGAATCGAGCATGAAAAAAAAATTCTTACCCCCCCCCCCCCCCCTCAAAATTTGATGGTTTACGTTTCAAGGTATGTAGAATCCAAACCTCAATAAAAATATTTCTGTCTGTCCGCCGTATGGTCCACTTTTCTTAGTTACCATGAAACAAAATTGATGAAATTCGGGTTATAGGTAGGTTCCGTTCGGGGTCTAGTTGGTCCTTGGTCCTCGAAGCTCGACGTTACTGTGAGTCATCTCTAAGGGGTTCAAAATAGGTGTTGAAATTTTCAGAACGCCTATACCTTTTTCTACGTGAATCTTTTTACGGTTTTAAATAGTTCTTGAACTTACGAGTTTTTTAAGACCATCCGGAGCATCGTACGTCCAGCCGTTCGTTCACAGTAAGGACCCGAAGTTAGAACCGACAGGCATTTTCGACACCAGGGTGAATGAAATTGTATACATTTAGCCCAACTCTCGTCACCAGGGACCCACTAAAAATCGGCAATTGGCCCGAGATAAAATCATTGCTAGGGGCCACCTGATTATGTTGACAGAGTGTGAAGTCGTGTTGGTTGTTCTGTGATATTATTTCATTTGAAAAATGATGGCTCTTTTGGAGTTTGTTGATAGGTAGTGAAACTTGAACAAACGTTGTAGTATTATTGATGGGTAAATTATTATTACACAATGGTAAATCATTACTTAACGGTAAATTATTACACAATGGTTCATTATACCATCTACGTAGAAGGGGCTGGAGTTTGTTGGTAGGTACGTTTGCAACTTTTTTCACTCCTCATCAACAATTTCTCTTCAGAACTTCATTATGTGCGTATCTTTTTGTTAGGTACTGTTTGTCATCGGCAGAATTATTTTAGCAATATTTAACTCGTGATTTAGGTAGGCACCTAGTAAGGAGTACGGGGTTAGGTACTAACCTACGGAGGGTGTGCGATCTATATCATATGTATAGAATAGATAGGTATATTATATAAAGGGTTATCTATACGGAGAGCTGTGATCTGTAACAATGGTAAATTATTACACAACGGCAAATTATTACACACCGACACCGGTAAATTATTACATAACGGTAAACAAATTGAAGACTGCCCCCCCCCCCCTCCATGGACAATATTGGATACAATATCCTTGAATAATCCTTGATTATAATCGAATTGTCTAAACTGGCGTGGTGCGCATTGGCATGGTCCGCAATAGTTCAATCAATCGTTTTCTTTTGTTTTTTCAATAAAATGCAACCCCTATTTTGAACCCCTTAGAGATGACTGACAGTAACGCCGAGCTTCGAGGACCAACTAGACCCCAAATGGGACCTATACACCGAAATAAATAGTAGTGATAAATAAACAGTCTCTAATTTTTCAATAACTCCGTTTTTCTTTGAAATGGGTTTCCACGATTTCTTCGCGAGTGATTTAGTTCGTATCCAAGCTCCAATACCGTCTTGATAATCGTTTGAGAAACGTTTGAGTTTGACAATGGCTGGGAATCGAGGAGGCCAGTCAGATGGTCAGTTTCTTGTCTGCCTCTATCTTTCGTGTAATGGAATGGAATTGGCAGTGGATAGTCAGGAAAAAACTGAGAACTCTACTCCCTACTACTACTGCTATATACTATACAGCCCAAAAACAGTCCGAGAATCACTGCGAACAGCCATACGCCTTTGTGACTGAAGCTAGGTTGACATGGAGACGCAATTCCGGACGGCAGTCTGGCACGGCTACGCGTTCTGCAATGCTATTGGCCAACGCAAAATGGATTATTGCAACGTAATTTCTTGGATACTAAATCAAAATCTCCAGATATTTTCCGACGTCAGATCCATTGCCGTATCTGCGCAGAGGTTACTGCGCACACCTCTCCTGTTTGGTTGTTCAGTCATATTGAAATTCGACATTTTTGGTTGATTTTGCGTTTTCCAGTTCGAGCAATTGGTTTTTTTTTGACATTTTATGTCTTTGGCACATGGACCCGAAAAGCGTTATACGAAACCGTTATGCGATACCGGTAAACAAGCGTTACAGTTGATATTCTGATGATTTTCGCTTACAACCGATTCGTTTCTACGGAACTTCATGTTTGCCATTTTTCATCGTACAAAAACCGTTCACCACTCGTTGGAATCGTGTGATTTTATTGAACATTTTCTTGTTAACCGTACCCCCGTACCTGGCGCGGTAGCTGAGCTGAGCATGATGAAAAAAAAGGCTGGTAAACAAGGTAGTCAGCAACAGACTAGTGAAGAAAGTCATTACTTACTAGAATCGAATGTGGTAACCTTGCACCACCATGTAACCCGGATCGTGGTAATCTTGCAACCCGTAAATGATACCGTCAATTATCCCTAAATTCCCATTGGGACATAAAATGTCCCAATGTGTTGCAGACTCGTATGCAAGCGTTTGATTAGAGTTTATCATCTGTCCGCTCCTGGTAGGAAGTACAACTTTTTTGCGTTTGCATTTTGTTATGATTCCACTGCCATTTGAACGCCTCTGCGGCAAAAATTCCGGCAAATGCGTGAAGCTAGGTTCACATGGAGACGCAATTCCGGGCGGCAGTCCGGCAAGGCTATGCGTTCTACAATAATTCTATTGGCCAACGCAAAAAGGATTATTGCAACGCAGTGTCTTGGATACTATATCAAAATCTCCAGATATTTTCCGCTGTCGGATCAGTTGCCGGATCTGCGCGGAGGTTACTGCGCACACCTTTCTTGTTTGGTTGTTCAGCCATATTGAAATTCGAATTATGTGGTTGATTTTGCGGTTTCGAGTTCGAGCAATTGTTTGTTTTTCGTGATTGCATTTTGTTATGATTCCGCTGCCATGTGAACGCCTCTGCGGCAAAAATTCCGGCAAATGCGTTGCTGTGCCGGATTGCCGTCCGGAATTGCGTCTCCATGTGAACCTAGCTTTACCGTGCCACATTGCGTCTGGAATTGCGTCTCTATATGAACCTAGCTTCACTGGAGATTTTTATATAGCATCCAAGACATTGCGTTGCAACAATCCATTTTGCGTTGGCCAATAGCATTGCAGAACGCGTAGCTGTGCCGGACTGCCGTCTGGAATTGCGTCTCCATGTGAACCTAGCTTCATAGTCACAGAAACTGTTCACTGCAAACAAACCTAATGAAAAATAGAATTACTTTTTATTTAACAACAAACACAAAAATGTACGTATTAATAAAACAACAGTTAAAAAAATTAATAATAACAATAAGGATATTGAGAACATAAATTTGTAAAAATTAAATCTACTAGTTTTCAATATTTTCTGGAAGGATCTTTGTCTTCCCATTCTTCCCCCAAGAGTGGGGTGAAAAATTAACTCCTCCTCGACTTAGTTCATGTCAGTATCAGTATTTTATGGTTCACTTCACTGAACGTTCTTTCAGTAGGACAACAGAGTAAGAGAATCAAGGACCCAGCCCAGTGTCTAGAGATGGATGTAGGAAGGTGGAACTAAAGAACTATCGTTCTGTGCATTATGAACTAAGAACTAACTCACAAGTAGTTGGTTCCAGCCATGCGGAGTTCATGAAATCGGGTTCGGATGAGTTCACCGAGTTCGACTTGATTTGGGGGAGTTTAAGTGGGTCCTGAGTTCATGAAACCGACGGCTGCAACGCCCAAACATGAAGGAACAAGCCTAAGAAGAGAAAACCGCCAAATCCTGCCCAAACGTCAGGTGATGTTTGAGAAAACGAAGTAGGTTATGATTTCGGGAGGGTTACTTCGAGGTTACCTGGAGGTGAACTCACTTCTCGTTGGGTTCAGTTGAGTTCATGAACTCACCGAACTCGAACTCATGCGGTTGAAACACAGTTCATCGAACTGAGTTCATGAACTCAAAACGGTTGGAACGCGTCATCTCGACCATCTGCCCTGCACGTCGCTTCTGCGCCGAACTTCTTCATGAACTCGGCGCGGCTGGAACGAATCTAAGGAAACTGAGTTAGAGTTCATAGGAACGGTGGATACTACGAGGAGTTGATATATCCACTGAACCATAGCTCTTTTAGTTCATTGGGAGGCATTTAGATGGGATAAATTAATACTACTTGAGGAGTTTATAGGTTCCACGGAACGATACTCCTTTTACTACAATCATGAGGAGCTGATAGTATCCACTGAACGATAGTTCATTAGGAGGTTCTTAGATGGGATGAATGGGGAGCTTTGTTCCAAGCGTGGCAGTTCTGTAATGTATTCGGCACAGAACCCATTGTGCACGAAAACTCAGTTCCAAATATCTTCACGTCTATCAGTCAATTCCCGCACCATGTTCCCACCACCACGGACGTAGACTTTCCACACTCAGTTCAAGAAATTTTTCGAACCCGCCAGGGATGAGTTTCCAAACTCCAACTGAAGGAAACCTTCTGGAACCTCCCTACATTTTCATTTCTCATTTTCGTTTTTTTCTGTTTTCAGCTGTTCATTATGAACAGCTGAAAACTTCTTTGTAGTTTTTTGTTGTTTTTGAAGTTATTTCTTTGAGTTGGAAACAAAAATCACTACTACAGTAAAGCAGGGTTCACATCCATCCGGAGCCGTCTGGAAATACGGATAGGGGAAGCTAGTGAAAAGCAGTGGAAGGGATCGCGGAAGTTGGGAAGGCGTTCATAACCATCCGGAATTTTGGCTGACAACTCGTTTCCCGCGCTTCCTCCCACAGCTGATTTGGTTGCCGACGCCATTCTGTATGCGCAGTAGTGAACTGCGCAGATGCGGAGCGGAAAATATCTGAAAAATCAGATGCGTACAGTTCGCTTCAAAAGTGCTTCTCCGGAAAGAATATTCCCCCCTCCCCAGCTGATGTCCAACCATTCAGCTGCTCGTACGCACTTTCCGGATAGCTTTCCGGATGGATGTGAACCCTGCTTAACAGTACGCACTTTACGAAGCTGGCGTGGGGTGGTGGTGGTGGCGTGTACCAGGTTATTATTTGATGGTTATCCACGTACTACTTTGACCGTCTTATGAGTAATTTGTTGAAGTACAAAAACTGTCAAATATAATGCTCAAGTTCATAAGCATCATATTAGACAGGTTTTGCACTTCTCGTCATATTTACACGTTAAGCTTCCACCGGCAACAAATTACTCATAAGACCACAGAACAGGAGACTATAAGACGCATAAGACGGTCATAGTAAGCGGATAACCATCAAATAATAACCTGGTACACGCCACCACCACAACGCCATGCCAGCTTCGTAAGTGTGAAAATCAGCCTTTTTTTTACTCTTAACAACTCAAATACTTCTCAATGTTATCACGGGGCCCTACAAAATTACTCTCACGTTTAACAGCGTTTATGGTTGACTCATTAACACTATATTTTTTGAGACCTATAGAAGGACAGTCGAGTGAAGGATTTCTTCTGGTAGCCTGACGAATTATTTCAGTTTGCCCAGCCTCAGTAATGCTGATGTAGAATCACAGCCACTAACTGCGTGTAGGAAAATGTTGCTCTTTACAACAGTGGACGAGTACTTCAAACTCGTGAACGCCCACATTATTATCAGGGAAATCAAGTAAAGGAAGCGCCCCCTGCCCAACGCGCTCGTACTGTGTGGAGTGAGGCCATTTTTTGTAGCGCCCGGCTGGAAGACGCGATGCGGACCCGCCTTACAAAGCGGACGGCCGTGTCATTGCCGATATCTCGACTTCCAATTCATCAAATTTAAAGTTCAATTCTGTTTTGGATCCTCGGGCTCTTTCAGGGTAAATCGGCAAACAATCGGTATTTGTATCTGCATCTTAAAATATAAAGTGATGCAAATTTCGTGGGTCTAATTCACAAAGAATATCGATATTCAAAAAAATGGTTGGGGTTAAAAGGTCGTAATCTTACTATGCGTCTTTTCTTTAGCTTTCAAACTAACAAAAAAATACATCAAAATTGATCAACAGGGAGCCGAGCTATACAAGGTCAAAAAATAGGAACAAGGATCAACTGAGTGTTTTGTAGGAATATGTGGATGAATGTGAAATTATTACATAAAATGCTCATAGTTCATAGTTCTTACTCTAAATATTGAATAATAACTACCCAATTTAGAGTTAATTGTTACTGTATTGAAATTGATTAGGTATCTACCAGCCCCGAAATTAATCGATTTTGCTAACTCCTCAAAATGTTGGTAATCGTTGTAAGGATGATCTCTTTGGGTCACGTAAGAGAATATCCTGCAAACCTCCAAAAATGAAGAAATTACCTGAACTCGGATCTCGATATATATACCTACGTTTCTGTTAAAGGTGCTTACCTAGCTAGTAGTATATAATAAGCCATAATTATGTACCTATGTACGTACAATATGACGCATGAATAACACGATTTCATGGCTTGAGATTTATTACAATAAAGCTAAATATTATCCCTTTAAAGATTCATCAAATAAATTACCAGGAGAGCCAGATAACAAAAATAGATAACATATCTCCAAACGGGAGTAAACATTTATATATTTTATAACTTTGAAGATGTGAACTCAAGGAATATGAGAGACATCAAACATTTTGTCTCTTTAATAACATTAATTCATTTTATTATAAAAGAACACATATAAACATTTATCATAAAACAATACATTGAACAATGTTATTTTAATTCATTAAAATATAATGGGTAGGTAGGTACCTTTTTATTTTACATCTAAAAATACATGAATAGGTAGTTACTCAGGAACATTAATTTTTATTTGATACATTCCTTAAAATACATGACTAAGTAGTAAGTACTTGCAGAATGGCATGCGAATCGTTGGCGAATCGTAAATTATAATTCAAAATACCAATTGCAATGTAAGAGATCAAAGAAAGATCAACACTTGGTTGTCCAAAATTTATCAGGAACATATTTATTTTTATATCTTAAATACGTGGCCTCTCCCAGGTGGAAGGATGCCGCTTCCTCTCTCTTGAAGTTCCTTGATTATTATAATGCTCTCTTATAATGCTGATTATTTCGAGGTATAAAAAAAAATATAAATGTACAATACAGGTTACAGGTTGGAATCCGCCATTGTCGTTAGAGAGTGGAATCCGCCAATCCCTCCACTAGGTAAATAATAAATAAATAAATAATAAATTTTATGATGGCTTTCGGTTCAAGAAAAAACCAAACATGATTTTTAAAAAAAAACTGTAAATTATAATAATAATAATTATTATTATTATAGTTTTGCCAGAGGGAGATAAAGATTTAAGTCTGATTGTGATACCTACTTTGGATCACTCAGTAGATACACCTATCACATTAGAACCTTAATCTACCCTAGATTTGAAGCTACGTTAAACAGGTAATCATGTAATTGATTACCTACCTACCTATTTTCCTTAAATCTCCGCATTTTTCGTATCCCAAGCCATATAAACTGATGCTAACATGGCGAAAAATAGCGTTCTGCCCGGAGTCACCATAAAATGAGGAATCCCATGAATCCATTCCTCTATGACCATGGATACTGTCCCACTAAGCATAGTATCCATGGTTGGCATTCCTCTTCACAGTGTATCCATAGTTGTGGTTTTCCAACTTTCGGGGTTATAATTTCCTACTGCTGTGATTGTGGTTCAAGTTTGAATTTTTTCCTAATTCTTTAGTTCAAATGTGTTGTTATTACATTGATTTGAAATCCCTCTCGAGGATTGAACGCATGTTTTCTGCATAACGGATCTCCTCGCCTAAACCAGCCATGAAGTCTGTTTTGGAAACGTAGACACCTCGGTAGGTACACCAACTTTCACAACCACAGACCAGTGTGCTTTTGAATCAACCTCATTCATCTCATCAGAGTTTTATAGTTACAGTGTTATATTTTCGAATTTCCTTTCTCTAAAAAAGTATAGCCATACGCTACGTACATACCTGTTCCACCGAGAGCGAGTCTGAGTCGACGCTTTGTCATATTTTCAGAAATAATTCTGGACGGTTTGATTTCCGATATCGTTGTTTGGTGAAAGGTAGTAGGTATATTATGTGTGAAAAAGCAACAACGTATGATTAGCCGACCTGTGGGCTAAATTTTCCTGAATCAAAAGAGTTGGGGGGGCCCCCTGGTTACATGTCGTTTCAGTCTTCCTACTAGTCATTACTACCTGAATTAGGCTGCGCTGAAGAACATAATTTCATCGATGTAGCTATATATTTATGAAAATAATAATAATCATGTTACCCTCAAGAAAATCAAATTTATCGTATCTAGTCACAAACTTGTCTCTTGAATTTTAGAAATTAAAGAGAACATAATTATTTAATAATAATATGTTCTTACTTGTTCCATTACCTAGGTATTGTACCAGCAGAACTTCCGCTGACGGTCCTTCGGACCAGCGCGTACCATGATTTGCACTCTCGAAATAACTATTGTACTGTTGCAGTATCATGTTAAAATAAATAAATAAAATTATAGTAATATACCTATATCTGTTCCAGAATAAAAACGCTGCAAATTCCTTGTCACATGGGTTAATTATTCTATCGGACATACCTTTAGTTGGCTGTTCAGTTATTGTTTCTTTCATGTGCAATAATTGAAGTAGCTATTTTTGATGGTTTCCACCAGTGTTGGCCACCTAAAAACTCGAATTAGGCCCCATGTTGTTGACAAATTATCTTTGGTCATTGATAGTGCCATTTAATTGTCATGATTCACCTGTCAATACTACTTCTAGTGTTATCACAAATTTATGGTGGTTTCAGACAATTTCCCAGGTTTTTGGTGATTTCAGACAATTCCCCAGGTTTTTGACTCATTAAAAATTAATTTTGGGAGCTGAAACTTCGTAGAACTACAACTTTCCACTCCTCTGTCAAAATCAACTTCATATTTTGCCTATTCGCCCTAAAAAACGTGGAAAATGGTACCTCGCAAGTCGAAGTTTGCAGAGTTTAAAAAGACCTAATTTTGCACAGATGTTTTTCACCCATAACACCCCTGGTGTTTTCCGATCGGGCTGCCGAGGTAGGACACAGCGAGGGCCCAAATGGAGCCTGTGTTCGAAAGAACGATTTTTTTAGACCGAAAATAAAGGTAGATGTGGCTGATACGGCGGACGGACATTTGCATTTTTGGTACATACGCACCTTGAAACGTAAAAGAAAAAAATTGTGAGGGTATCCAAGACAATTTTTGCTAGTGTATTATTCACGGAATCCAAGATGGAGTTATTGAAAGGTTTCTACTAATTATATAGGAAAAATCAGTTATTGTGGTAACTGACGATGGTTCGATCACCGAAACCGGTATAACAATGTACTTCTCGTTTATTAGTGGAAACAGACAACCTTGAAGTCTGTATGCTTGGCCCAGTGCTACATGACAGCTTACAACCCGTCCTTGTCTTCAGATTGTTAGGTTCATACTATTGACCTCGTGTTGCCAATCCACTTGTCTTGTTATAGCAGCATATTCCATAATGACTCGTCTTGTTCGGGAGGAGTCAAATTTGCCTGTTTCGTGAACCAGCTGAGAAACCCATCTCTGTTTGGTGTCATTAAAGCCAACTCACTCGTCCAGGGCCACCGGTTAATAAAATTCTATGCCCAGTTATTAACGCATATTGCCAACAGTAATCCCTAGCATGGTGGTCAGTGAAGGGAAGGGGACTAACGGGTATGATAGTCATACTCTACCGATCCCCTAGCCCTCCCATTGTCTTTAGCTCGTAATGGCGGCCCTAGCCGCTTACTGGAAAACGGCCTTCTGAATTTGCCTTCCCTGACCTCCTTGGGTCAAGCAATTTTGTCTTCCACACCAATTCTCAGTCAGCATTCAGTGAATTTGACAAGTTCGAAGCTGTTGATGTGTCCTCACATTTTCAAACTTACAAATCAAGCTTCTGGTTCGTTTCCCATTGCAGACAGTTAAACTCATCAAGGATGGAAGGAATTCGTGGTGGAGCATTCAGAATATATTATTTATTTGTTCGTTTGAAACTGAAAAGATTTATGCCTTAGAATGGTTTTAAGGAATCGTTTAGCAGCGAGAAGAGATCCATAGAGTAAGTGAAGGATCATCGAGATTTTTGGTGTAGGGGGAACAACAGATGGGGTATTTATGGTTCAAACGGGATGTATACCAGTAAAACTGTGTGGATGGGGAGACAAGTCAAAGCACGTACATAAATTAAGTAAACAGCCATTCCATGCTGGGGCTTTTCATCCTGCTGCCCCACCAGCATTGCGAACGTGATCAGGAGCCAATTCCTAAAGACCCAACTTTTCACTTTGCGAATTATGAAAAGTAGGAGAACTTCGTGATCCTGAAGACTTCGTGCTCCCACTGCAGTTCTACTCGAAACGAAGCGTGTTCTGAACAGTAACCTTCGTTTTGTAGAGTAACCTCCCGTAATCGTTTCAGTTTTTGGTTGGATGTTCCCATCGTTTTATTCCGAATCCGATTTCATCAAGTCTTCCGTCTTTCTATGTATAAGTTAACTTACTTGGGATTTCGTTCGGCGAAGCGACTCCCTGAAAGTTGTGTCGCTGACGACGAAATTAATTCGCGCTCGATGAATGTGGCCGACGGAGGGTCGAGCATGTTCAACATCATCATCATCATCATCCTCTGATGAAAAGTACCGGAAAATTTCCATTAAAAACTTACTTAGTATTAAGGTAGCCACAGCCATAACTTCCACAGTTTTGATCCGATTTCAATCAAATTTTCAGGAATTGTGTGGATTTAGCGCTAGATGGTCCCCTATAGGTATGTCTACACTTGTGCGCTTTCGTCTTTCAACTTTCAACTTGCGTCTTTCAACTTGCGTCTTCCAACTTGCCTCATGGGGCATGCCTCTGACGCATACCCGAGAGGCAAGCGATTCCTGTCCACATTTAAGCGTCAGTTTTCTTTCAACCCTCACGATGGAGTCAGCAGAAGATGCGAACTTATTACTTTTGTTTAGTGCGGCATTTTTGGTTATTGATCAAGCAAGAAAGAAGAAAGCGCGGAGGAAGAAGCGATCCATGTGGATGAATGACTATTTGAAAAATCGGGACTACAAGATTTTGAAAGAAGTGAATGCAGATGATTTTTTGTTTAAAAACTTCACTCGGCTGTCGAAGGCCAACTTTCATTCTTTGATACGTCTGATTCGGAACAAAATTGAAAAAAAGGACACACGTTCCGTGAAGCTATACCTCCGGAATATAGGCTCGCAATCACGCTGAGGTTTTTGGCCAGTGGTGATTCGATCCAGTCTCTTTTCTATCTATTTAAAGTGTCCAAACAGTAACCAAACCACGGCGGCACATACAATTCATCAGCCCCGGAACCTGTTCTTTTTAGCATGGAACATGCTTTAGCCTTGGACTAACTGTACGAAAAATGTCACGCGGAAGTGTCACGAAATTTTAACGATGATTTTCTTCTTCTTTTGACATGGATATGTCTTTTGGCTGGGGGTCAAGGAATTTTTAAACGACATATTTTTCGCGACACGAAATCCCGCGACATGGTAGGAGCACTTTAGATTATTATTAACTCGAAAAGTGAAGGCTAGGTAGATCCACCCTATTAACCGTAATGCACAGGGTCCAGATCAGCTGAGTGGCTCCCAGATCTAATTTCCACCGTATTAACCGTAAGAAGGTGAAATTCGGCATGTAGCCTCCTTAGGACGTCATCCTGACGATGCACAGGGTCCAGATCTGCTGAGTGGCTCCCACATCTAATTTCCGACCTATTAACCGTAGGAAGTGGAAATTCGGCATGTAACCTCCTTAGGACGTCATCTTGACGATGCACAGGGTCCAGATCAGCTGAGTGGCTCCCAGATCTAATTTCCGCCCTATTAACCGTAAGAAGTTGAAATTCGGCATGTAGCCTCCTTAGGACGTCATCCTGACGATGCACAGGGTCCAGATCAGCTGAGTGGCTCCCACATCTAATTTCCGCCCTATTAACCGTAGGAAGTTGAAATTCGGCATGTAGCCTCCTTAGGACGTCATCCTGACGATGCACAGGGTCCAGATCAGCTGAGTGGCTCCCACATCTAATTTCCGCCCTATTAACCGTAAGAAGTGGAAATTCGGCATGTAGCCTCCTTAGGACGTCATCTTGACGATGCACAGGGTCCAGATCAGCTGAGTGGCTCCCAGATCTAATTGCCGCCCTATTAACCGTAAGAAGTTGAAATTCGGCATGTAGCCTCCTTAGGACGTCATCCTGACGATGCACAGGGTCCAGATCAGCTGAGTGGCTCCCACATCTAATTTCCGCCCTATTAACCGTAAGAAGTTGAAGTTCGGCATGTAGCCTCCTTAGGACGTCATCTTGACGATGCACATGGTACAGATCAGCTGAGTGGCTCCCAGATCTAATTTGCGCCCTATTAACCGTAAGAAGTTGAAGTTCGGCATGTAGCCTCCTTAGGACGTCATCTTGACGATGCACAGGCTCCAGATCAGCTGAGTGGCTCCCAGATCTAATTTCCACCGTACTAACCGTAGGAAGTTGAAATTCATCATGTAGCCTCCTTAGGACGTCATCCTGACGATGCACAGGGTCCAGATCAGCTGAGTGGCTCCCACATCTAATTTCCGCCCTATTAACCGTAAGAAGTGGAAATTCGGCATGTAGCCTCCTTAGGACGTCATCTTGACGATGCACAGGGTCCAGATCAGCTGAGTGGCTCCCAGATCTAATTTCCGCCCTATTAACCGTAAGAAGTTGAAATTCGGCATGTAGCCTCCTTAGGACGTCATCCTGACGATGCACAGGGTCCAGATCAGCTGAGTGGCTCCCACATCTAATTTCCGCCCTATTAACCGTAAGAAGTTGAAGTTCGGCATGTAGCCTCCTTAGGACGTCATCTTGACGATGCACATGGTACAGATCAGCTGAGTGGCTCCCAGATCTAATTTCCGCCCTATTAACCGTAAGAAGTTGAAATTCGGCATGTAGCCTCCTTAGGACGTCATCCTGACGATGCACAGGGTCCAGATCAGCTGAGTGGCTCCCACATCTAATTTCCGCCCTATTAACCGTAAGAAGTTGAAGTTCGGCATGTAGCCTCCTTAGGACGTCATCTTGACGATGCACATGGTACAGATCAGCTGAGTGGCTCCCAGATCTAATTTGCGCCCTATTAACCGTAAGAAGTTGAAGTTCGGCATGTAGCCTCCTTAGGACGTCATCTTGACGATGCACAGGCTCCAGATCAGCTGAGTGGCTCCCAGATCTAATTTCCACCGTACTAACCGTAAGAAGTTGATGTGATCTTCACGAAGATTAAATTTTTTGCGTACATTAAATTCCGCTTCAATAAACGAAGTGCTGTGACGTCATCATGAGAATGGGGTTTCCCCACTTTGGATTGTCGTGATGATGGTGATGGTGGTGAGCGGCATGTTGCGTTTTAGGAGCCACTCACCTGATCTGTACCCCACGTATTGTGAAGAAGAGGTCGTAAAGAGTATTCAAATAGTTGAATGCAACCCGAAAACTGAAGCCGATTAAATTACTTGGGTATTTCCACCATATTAACGATGTTTTTAAAAGTGATCATGACATTATGTGAGGGAGAGACATATCCATGATCCTTTCTTTTTCCCCAAAGGGAGAAAGTTTTTAATATATCTGGTAGCTGGTAGTTACCTAGATCCCCCCCCCCCCCCTTTATACCAGCCTCAACCTTTACATTTATACCTGAAACATACTCATTTTATATAAATAAGTTGATTTATTCCTATTACTTCTTACCCATAAATGATTTTTGCCCTGGGGGGCCATTCTAAAATTTGCGACCGAAAAAAATGCAACGCTGCAACCGATAAACAATTTGGAGATGTGCGTGTGTAGTTACCGACATTGAAAAGTGGATGTGAAAATACAGCGCCCAAAAACATATCCATGATTCAATGTTTTTCCATGAAGTGGAAAAATTTCTCAAGTTTCTTTACGCCTCGCTTCGTCACCCGATCGGAAAGTAAAAACTGAAGTAAAAAATGTTTACCTGTCATGATGACATCTGTTTTGCTATAGGCTTTCCGAAATCCAAGATGAATCCTTCGTTATAAACTACAATCCATGAACTGGAATCAGTTCGGCAATTTATGAGCCATCAGGCGATGGTGATAGTTCCCAAAAACCCTATACTTCGGGGCGAAAACTTAATATGCATTCGAGGAAACGTCTGCACATTCGCACATAACGTTTCAGTCGGATATTATGATTTGTACGCGTCAAACTTACCACACACACTCAATATTCCAGCATTAAAATACGAATGACATTTTTGCTAGGGAAATGAAACTTCTTTCATTTTCATCGGACAAAAATCGTTTTCCATTCGTTGGAAAGCTCTTGATTTATCACGAATTTATTTCGTATTTGTTCTTGGTATTTATTTCGTACTTTCATACTATAACTATATAAATTGATGTTATAAATGGATAGTAAACAATGACGCTTGTTTGGTTGTCACTTGGTTGTATCCTGGTGACGAAGTGAAATCATAACAGTGCGGCTACAGAATCATAAAAAGTGCGGCTAAAGCATGTTCCATGTTTCTTGAATTTTAGCCGTAGGCTCTAAGCAGTAAGCATCCGGGGGTCCAGGGGGCTTGCCCCCTGGCGAGGCGCGCAGCGCCGAGTTTTCATTACTTTTGCATGTTCTTTTGAAAAGTAAGATCTCAAGCTTTTAATTTTTTAACATGAATAATTTTTTTGCGGTGGCCTACCAGAGTCGAAAAGTGTCACGAAGTTTATGTCACGAAATTATGTCACGAAGGTGAGCACAAAGAGGAATGTGATAAAGATGAGCACAAAGAGGAATGTGATAAAGATGAGCACAAAGAGGAATGTGATAAAGATGAGCACAAAGAGGAATGTGATAAAGATGAGCACAAAGAGGAATGTGATGAAGAATTACCAACGTTACCTTTGTTACCTATGAATAACTAGTTACCTACGTTTCATGGTAGTACCTAAACATTTCAATGGCTTACACATTGACGACCTCAAGAAACCCGAGAGTCGTCAATTCGTTAATTTCATCCGACATACATTCGAACTGCAGCTCAAGACTGATCCATCGCTCTCAACCACGCGCGGTGGATCGTGCATCGACGCTGTGTTCACTCGGCACGTGGATAAAATTGACACGGCCAATTATGTTAGTTACTTTAGTTATCATAAGCCTCTGTTGTCTATTACTTCGTCACATTAAGGAAATAAAAAAACTAATAAATTTTCCACACATTTTTTAATATTTTTCATACAGACGAAGAAAAGGGATAAGGAAAAGGGGAAACGGGACGCAAAAACATTATTCATGAATTGTGATGTTAGCCAAAGTAGGGGCGAGGCGCGGAGCGCCGAGTTTTTTAACACCTTTGGCGTCCAATTTGTACTTAGCTCCCAAAATGGCCAACGCATCATTCCGCGAGGTTTTGTTACTGTACGTTTTTTCGTTTGTATTCCACAGAACAGGTAATTTTCGATAATCCTCGATGAAGTCGAGCGTTTCCTTCCCGCTATTATTATCAGACATGGTGATCTATAATAATAATTGGGCGCTGTATTTTCACATCCACTTTTCAATGTCGGTAACTACACACGCACATCTCCAAATTGTTTATCGGTTGCAGCGTTGCATTTTTTTCGGTCGCAAATTTTAGAATGGCCCCCCAGGGCAAAAATCATTTATGGGTAAGAAGTAATAGGAATAAATCAACTTATTTATATAAAATGAGTATGTTTCAGGTATAAATGTAAAGGTTGAGGCTGGTATAAAGGGGGGGGGGGGGATCTAGGTAACTACCAGCTACCAGATATATTAAAAACTTTCTCCCTTTGGGGAAAAAGAAAGGATCATGGATATGTCTCTCCCTCACATAATGTCATGATCACTTTTAAAAACATCGTTAATATGGTGGAAATACCCAAGTAATTTAATCGCCTTCAGTTTTCGGGTTGCATTCAACTATTTGAATACTCTTTACGACCTCTTCTTCACAATACGTGGGGTACAGATCAGGTGAGTGGCTCCTAAAACGCAACATGCCGCTCACCACCATCACCATCATCACTACAATCCAAAGTGGGGAAACCCCATTCTCATGATGACGTCACAGCACTTCGTTTATTGAAGCGGAATTTAATGTACGCGAAAAATTTAATCTTCGTGAAGATCACATCAACTTCTTACGGTTAGTACGGTGGAAATTAGATCTGGGAGCCACTCAGCTGATCTGGAGCCTGTGCATCGTCAAGATGACGTCCTAAGGAGGCTACATGCCGAACTTCAACTTCTTACGGTTAATAGGGCGCAAATTAGATCTGGGAGCCACTCAGCTGATCTGTACCATGTGCATCGTCAAGATGACGTCCTAAGGAGGCTACATGCCGAACTTCAACTTCTTACGGTTAATAGGGCGGAAATTAGATGTGGGAGCCACTCAGCTGATCTGGACCCTGTGCATCGTCAGGATGACGTCCTAAGGAGGCTACATGCCGAATTTCAACTTCCTACGGTTAATAGGGCGGAAATTAGATCTGGGAGCCACTCAGCTGATCTGGACCCTGTGCATCGTCAAGATGACGTCCTAAGGAGGCTACATGCCGAATTTCCACTTCTTACGGTTAATAGGGCGGAAATTAGATGTGGGAGCCACTCAGCTGATCTGGACCCTGTGCATCGTCAGGATGACGTCCTAAGGAGGCTACATGCCGAATTTCAACTTCCTACGGTTAATAGGGCGGAAATTAGATGTGGGAGCCACTCAGCTGATCTGGACCCTGTGCATCGTCAGGATGACGTCCTAAGGAGGCTACATGCCGAATTTCAACTTCTTACGGTTAATAGGGCGGAAATTAGATCTGGGAGCCACTCAGCTGATCTGGACCCTGTGCATCGTCAAGATGACGTCCTAAGGAGGCTACATGCCGAATTTCCACTTCCTACGGTTAATAGGTCTGAAATTAGATGTGGGAGCCACTCAGCTGATCTGGACCCTGTGCATCGTCAGGATGACGTCCTAAGGAGGCTACATGCCGAATTTCACCTTCTTACGGTTAATACGGTGGAAATTAGATCTGGGAGCCACTCAGCTGATCTGGACCCTGTGCATTACGGTTAATAGGGTGGATCTACCTAGCCTTCACTTTTCGAGTTAATAATAATCTAAAGTGCTCCTACCATGTCGCGGGATTTCGTGTCGCGAAAAATATGTCGTTTAAAAATTCCTTGACCCCCAGCCAAAAGACATATCCATGTCAAAAAACTTGAGGACGACACTTTTGCAAGGAAACTCACTAGAAGTTGAACGGTTTGACGCATAGAAATCCAACCCGTGCGGTTCGGCGTGCGCTGCCCCGTGCGCTACGTTCAACACCCCCCTTCAACTCGGATGACGCATGCGCCTTGGTCTTCATCACGTGCGTCACACCTTGCGCTATGACGCATGCCTCTGACGAACGTGAAGTTGCACAAGTGTAGACATACCTTATCAGTTTCATCATGATCGAATCAATGGTAGCCTCTGCGCAGGAGCTAACGAGATTTTCTTGTTACGGTCATAATTCCATCAATTTTGAACGGATTTTGGTCAGATTTTCAGGGATGATGTGGGTAAGGTCCCTTGAGGTTACCCATACGACATTCATCATGATTGAATCAGCGGTGGCAGTGGCACGTGGCACTGGCACCGCGTACATTCCAAACGTCGAGCATTCCATACCAAAGAACTATGAAACCTGGAACGGCATCTGCGTTGATGAATGAAATGACGGGCTCCGCACCCTGCTCAGCTGATGTGCTAAATTTTCTCCTGTTCACCCTAGGAAGTTGAAATTTGATAGGGACTCTGCGTTCTCAGTTCTATACGTGGACTAATTACTTTATCTTAAAGCATGAATACTAACTTCGAATTAGGTACCCTCATTATTAAATAACAGTTAAATAATTCCGTTAATTAATCTGAATCTTTATGTATGAAAATTTAATGGTGACATACTGTGAAGGCCATGAGGAAGCTTCTGTGCCATGTCCTTGGCAGTGTATTTATTCTCTAACAACAAGAACAACCTGTCGCTTCCTAACCTTTCCTTCCTCCCAAATGTAGTGTATTTTGATGGCCTCAGTGGAGCTAACTTCGATGCTATTATATAATATGCTTGCCCTCACACTAACTGGACCACTTTTAAACTAGGTTCACATGGAGACGCAATCCGGACGGAATTTTCGCCACAGAGGCATTCACATGGCAGCGGAATCATAGCAAAACGCTAACGCAAAAAACAAACAATTGCTCGAACTTGAAATCGCAAAAACAACCACAAATGTCGAATTTCAATATGGCTGACAACCGAACAGAAGTGTGTGCAGTAACCTCTGCACAGATACGGCAACGGATCCGACAGCGGAAAATATCTGGAGATTTTGATATAGTATCCAAGGCACTGCGTTGCAATAATCCATTTTGCGTTGGCCAATAGAATTGCAGAACGCAAAGCTGTGCCGGACTGCCGTCCGGAATCGCGTCTCCATGTGAACCTAGCTTTAGACCTAATCGAAAGAATCAATTCTCTTCTTTTTGTTGGTACTACCAAATACTGAGTTTAACGAAGAAATAAAACCTAAAAACCGATTTGGAAAGTATGTCATTCTACCACAGAGTCATTCGGGACTCTGCAAAAATGTAAACTCTTCATTTGAAACGCAGACTTCGCTTTGCACTTTGCGAAATATAACCTTTAGGAACGGAACTGTTCAGAACAGGCTAAAACTCTGCAATTGTACATTGCATTTTACTATTCCTCTTCAAATCAAGAGCGTTCTTTAGGAACGGAAAGTCGTTAGCAAAGTGCAGAGTGTGGATTTGAAGAGTGCAGAGTGAAGAGTGAAAGTGTTTAGGAACGGGTCCCAGCTGTCCTGTCCCTAAAAGAGCTAGTGCCTATTCACTAAAAGAGATAGTGAAAATAGATCATCTATTTTGAAAATCTCCTGGGAGAGATAGTCTCCCTCGGGAGACAGTATTTTCCAGTGTTTCCCAGGTTCGTCCATTTTACTGAATGGCTCTCAACCCGTACTTGGACGTTTTTACCCATCAGTCGATAATCTGTATATATTTTTAATGAACAATCGACTTACCTTTAAGAGGTGAAAAAACATGATTCAAAATAACCAGTATGGCAGCCGATGAATGAAGGATGATACATAATCACTAACAAACAAATGAGAAAGGGACTCTCTCGAGGAAAGACACCTAATTAGGTTTCTCTGAAAGAGATCGAAAATGCCAAGATGGCCTCCAACTCTCTGTTTTAGAAGTACTGAATAACCCTGTCATGGATACTATTAAAAAATCTCTTCTGCCAAAAGAGAGAGTCTGACCGAAAAGGGATGTCTCTTTAGCTTAGTGAATCGGCCCCCAGAATTCTATCTGATCACTTTGCTCTTTACTTGGCTTGTCATTGCCTCACCCCGTTGAGTGGAGAGCGGTTTGCCCATCAGCTACATGGGTCATACTTGGACGTGTCACGGCAGTCACCAATCCAAGTACTAGCCACGCTCGAGGTATCTTAACTTCGGTGATCTCACGGGAACCGGTTTATTCGACCTGATAAGGCCGTTGGGGGTTACTTGTATATACGTATATATCCATATCACAATATCTGTACACCTAATTGTCAGGTGGGTTTAGAACTATCTGAACAAATTTGTGTGATGTCTGTCTCCAAATCCTTGCTCTGCACTTGACTACAAGTAGTTACAACTACAAAAATATTCGTGGCATACGCTGCAGGAGGATTGTGCATTCTTAAAATATTGCCATGTCCATTACTCTTTCGTTTCGTTTTCATTTCTCTGTTGTTTTTTGTTTGTTCAGTTGAAACAGTATTTTCTAATTATTCTCTTTTTTGCAGGATGTCCTTACGATGAACGGAGATATAAAAAAGAAAGAAGGTCCACCAGCCCCAAGGCCTCCTCAACTGATGAAACTATCGTCATACCTCCTGGCTCTGAGACCATGGTCACTAAGTGCCTCCCTCATGCCCTCCCTTCTAGGATGTGCCATCGCATACAAGTACATGCCACCTTCAGTAGGCTTCAGCTGGATCATACTTATCCTCACACTTCTGACTGTGATGTCAGTCCACTGTGCTGGCAACGTCGTCAACACATACTACGACTATGTGAAGGGGATTGACAACCGTAAAAGTGACGATCGAACGTTGGTTGACCATATACTGAGTAAAGATGAAGTCGTGACTCTTGGCGTCATGTTGTACGCTTTGGGGTGTGTGGGATTTGTTGTGCTCGCCGTCATGTCCCCTGCAAGGATGGAGCATCTCGCCCTTGTCTATTTCGGTGGGTTATCAAGTTCGTTTCTCTACACGGGAGGTATAGGGCTCAAGTACATCGCCCTCGGAGACGTAATCGTTCTCGTAATATTTGGCCCCATCTCGGTTCTATTCGCATACATGTCTCAAACGGGTTCCCTTCAATGGGCCACAATGTTCTTTGCGATACCTCTGGCCTTGAACACTGAAGCCATCCTTCACAGCAACAACACTCGAGACCTGGAATCTGACAGCCGTGCTGGGATTGTTACCCTCGCCATCCTCATTGGCCACACAGCTTCCCACATCCTTTATGCTTTCCTACTGTTTACTCCCTACATCCTCTTCGTCGTCTTCTCTGTCAGATACTCCGTCTCCTTCCTCCTCCCTCTCATCACACTTCCGTCTGCCTTCAGACTTGAGAAACAATCCCGTGCTGCTGAGTCAATCCAGACGGTTCCGAAACAAACAGCCAAACTCAACCTGTACTTCGGCCTCCTCTACGTCTTAGCTGTGAGCCTTGCAGATCCACAAAGTCTTCCATTCAAGCGCTGAATAAGTATGTGTGTGATTAACAACTTCAAAATTTAGGTGAAAAGTTTTATTTGGAATGTTGGGTAGCATTTACTTATAGCCATCTCTATGGTGCGTACACTATTGTACATTATAACTACAAATATGTACTTCAACGAACTTTTGTACCTTAATTTTGTATAAGAGTACTTTTGATTATATTTTATGCTTGTTAAGTAATTTATTATTATTGTTAAATCAAATTTCATAGAGTTGAGATTACGCTTGTGTAACGCTTGACTCAAAGAGTATTTTTTTAATTTCGAAAGATTTTATTAGAACAAGTTGGCATTGAACGTTCCTTGTGGATAAACATATAATAAATGACAATATAATCACATGGTACTGATGTTATTTTACTGGAATAAATCTGAATTAATTTATTCAACAACATTTTAGCCTGCAGCCTTCCCTGGTCATCAACGTAGGCAACTCACTCATTATAAATTATGAGTTCATGATGTGCTACCCATTACTAAGTTGTATACAATTTAGCATTTTACCTTCAATTTAATCCGGTTGACATAGAATTAGGTTGGTAACCGTTTTCAGTTTTAACGTCTGTTAACTGTCGTTAAAGGAAACGCGTTCGAGAACTACCTTACGTATTTTATTTCAAGAGCTTTGTCACAAGGAACCATTCAGAATTTTAGGCAGTAGAAAACCTAACACCACCTTGAACTTAACATAGTATAGAAGAAAGACGTTATAGCATTTTCCGATTGTCAAATGTATGACCCTTCCAACCGAGTTTGTGATCGCACCAACAAATTTGGAGGGAAGGATGATTAAATAATAGTTTGGAGCGTTGTAGCAGTTATTCATTTGGAAGGATCGATAAGGTAATGTGAATTGGACTGAAATATTAAGTATATTATCTACTTCCCTTATTCTGAATTTAGTTTTCCCAAGCTTTCTTTCGTTTAGTACCTATCTCAGCTTACCTACATTTTATAACAATTTTTGGAAAGGTCAATATTTAATGGCAGAAAGTTTAATTTAATGGTAAACTGGATATTAACATATTCCCTGGAATGATATTCAAGTGTTGAAAAATGCATGAAGAAATTACCCAATTTTAGTGTAAAATATCAATACGATTTGGCCACTGTTGTACCTCCGAAAAAAGCACTTTTGGTATGGTTCACACATGCGATCATCAATCGAGCAATTACGATAGTCCATGGCCTTGTAAGGGACTTATATTTTTCAGTACATACACAATTCTTGCAATGAAAAATTATTCGGTTAAAAATATAAAACTGCTTGGGGTTTTTTGAGGGCCCCCCCATTTCGTAGGGGGAAAAGCTGCATAAGAAGGGTTTAGGAAACTATTACAATCTTGCTATTGATTGCATAGCTCCTGAGCTAGTTCCAAGGACGTTTTCAGATGTCCAACATGATGAAGGGTGGTGTTACATTTCACGCAATACTGGAACAAAGTGGAAACTGCAGCCTGAAACCTCAGCGTAAATTATAGGTATGTACTCACTCTACGTTGCTCCTTTGAAAATATGGGAGTTGCCATCCTCCCATTTAAGACATTGCAAGGTAAGAAAATCCAAAATTGGGTACTTACATTATATTTGCCTTGCGTATATAGTAGGTAGTTACCAAGCTACCTAGTTACTGTGGAATTGTTTTTAAACAATTATGGAAAAAATTCTGTTCAACTTTTAGCTATCGTATTTTCGAACGATTGTAATGTCAATACAAGTGAAATTACGAACTAAATCACTCGCGACGAAATCGTGGAAACCCATTTCAAAGAAAAGCGGAGTTATTGAAAAATAGTCTATTTCCACTAATACACGAAAAACGCAAAAAACACTGTTATACCGGTTTCGGTGATCAAACCATCGTCAGTAACACACAATAATAAGTGAGTTATTGTGTGTTACTGACGATGGTTTGATCACCGAAACCGGTATAACAGTGTTTTTTGCGTTTTTCGTGTATTAGTGGAAATAGACTATTTTTCAATAACTCCGTTTTTCTTTACAAGTGAAATTACCTACTTGGGTGTCGAATTAGGTACGTACCTACCGATGATGTTCATCATTAATAAGTAGTACCTACACCCTCGGTATATTTGAATATTATTGTTTCGAAACATTTGTTCTTGGAACATTTTACCGAAATGGTATCGATATGTTGAATAATTGAGCTTAGCAACAGTGAAAGCCTCGGTCAGCCGCTAAATAATTTTTTATCGAGCTCCCCTCCGACGTTGGTATTGAGGTATTTGCTAAGGCAGGGGTAATCTAGGGGTACAACGGTACAACCCCTCCATCGTGGATACTAGCGGAATTTGTAACATCCACACGTCCCTACCCCTCTTCAACACTTTGAAATGATGGTTTGATGGGGGTGGGGAGGCTTATCGTAAAATTCCTTGCGTTCCTCTAAGCACAGCAACCAACTGCTAAATGAACAAAAGGATCATTTAATTTCAACTTGAAAGAGTAACCGAGTTTACCCTTCACGTTACGAAGGATGTTTAATTAGTTCGGGTATTTGAGAATACAAGAAACTCTGCATTACGATCAACTTTGGGCTACAGCGAGTTTACTATCTTATAAATCGATATATGTATATCGATAAGACTTTCTGATTCTGACGTGATTCAGGTAAGTAGCTATTTCGCTATTTGAACAGCCTTCTGTACGTAGGTGTTTCTCCGATTATGTGTATTTTCCTGTCTCATCGCAATATCTCACATTGTAAGATTTAGCAACTTGAAATATGTAACAATGCAGATTATTGTACAACGGACTATTACCTATTTATCTGTGTAGATGCGCTTCTGCGTAGATCACTGTTTTCTGTGGTCATACCTACCCTCCTGCCGCCACCCAAGGAGAGCCCCAATCGAATACTGGAGCCGGCCGGGGAGTACAGTTCCATAAATGATATGCGGTGGATTCAAGAAATCTATCATTAGGATTTGTTGTTATTCATGAAGCATACCTAACGTTTGTTCACTTTACAAAAGTACCTATTAAAAAAAGTAAAATAACCATCATTCCTCAGATGAAATAATATCACGGAACAACCAACTCGATTTCATACAGTCATGCGTGATTATAATCAGGTGTTCTCTAGCAATGATTATCTTAGTGGATTTACACCGTTTCATTCACGATCATGTTGACGAAGCTTTTCGGTGAAATTTCAGGGCTTTACTTTGAACGAACGGCTGGACGAACAATCCTGCGGGTGGTGTCAAAGAATTCGTCAGTTCGAGATCAGTTTAAACCTGTGTTATGTATTATACAAATTTGTGGTGATTGCAGCTATTCTTACTGGTTTTTGACCGATAAATATTGAATTTTTAGAGTTGCAACTTCGTTAGAACCCCAATCCTTCCTTCACTCAGTGGTCAAAACCAACTTCTTATTTTTTTGTCTCGTCACCCTAAAAAATGTGGAATCGCATTTTGGTTTATTATTTTCAATAATGAACCTTTTGAATCGAGCACGGAAAACAAATTGTTAAGCCCCCCCTCAAAATTTGATTGTTTCCGTTTCAAGGTCCGTAGAATCCGAAAATGGAATTACAAGATTTCTGTGGAGCAATAGCGATAGCGATCTACGGAGAAGGGGCATCTATACAGGTAAATAATAAACCTTAGTGTAATAATTTGCAGCGTTTTGGAATGTAGGTACTCACCATGAAACGTGGGTACTGAAAGAAAATTTTTGAGGTGGTGAGCAAAACAAAATTTCCGAACTGAGGACATAAGTGTATTATTCCGTAGAATAATTATTAACCAAAACAGTAGGTTTTAATAAACCAGAACTGTTGGGTTTTAATAAACCAAAACTTCTAATAAGGTTCAAATGTTTAAATTGCCCAACAATAAGTAATATCAACCCAAAGTTCGTTTTTTTTTTATTATTCTGTTGGTTTTAGCGAATTTTCGAAGAAAAGGAAGCTATTGTTTTCTTTTTTCTTTTACGTTTCGAGGTGCGTATATTCCAAAAACGCTGTGAAGCCCTTGTCACATGGGTTTATTATTCTACTAGACATACCTACAGAAATGTTGGCTGTTCATTTATTGTTTATTTCATGTCCAATAATTGAAATAGCAATTTCTCATGGATCCCACCAATTTTGGCCCCCGAAAACACGAATTAGGCTCCTTTTTTTTACAAATTATCTTTATATATTATTATTGAAAGAAAACCGGAAATTTTATTTACCCACTTATTTTTTTCAGTTATTTTCTTCCTCGAAAAATACGCATAGGTAGGTACTCAGGGAAACTCACACCTACAGTTGGGAAGATCAATAGATTTAAAGAGGAAATACCTAATTACAATTTACGTCAAATCTCGGCCATTCCAACCTGATGCAGTTTAAATTTTATCAAAAGGTTTGTACATTTAGATAAACGGGGAAAAGTTCACGAATTGTTTTCTTTTTCTGGTCACTTGCCTTGAAATCAGAATGGAGAGAATTTGGAGAAATATTAATTCTTTTGGCTTTTCTAGATTCAACGGCCACAACTGTTTACAAAAAGAACATAGGTAGGCACTAAATGTAATTAGTAAAAAAAAAAATAGTTTAAGAAACTTCGTAACTTTTTGGTCCTAAATAATACATAGGTAACCCCCTCCTACTTAAGGTAAGCGATATAATTATTATATTATGAGCTCATGTCAGTTTTATTTTGGTTGGCTAAAGTTGAAGGTATATGAAGGTATCCTTAAAATTACGTAGGTTCTATTTTGCAGCTGAGAAACTCGTCGAATAATAAACAGATTGAAAAATTGAACAGGTTGAAAAAAATTGATTGACTGATTGAGAATTGATTGGGGAAAAAACAGTATTTGTAGGTAGGCTTTGACTTTGTGATACAGAATCAAATTCTAATACCTATTTTATTATTTGGTGAAGAATACACTAGAGCTGTGTACCAACTTGAACCTACGTAAGTGAATAGGTAGGTACCTACTTGTATAAATATAAATTTAATAAATGATTGGAAGATGTGACAGTTTTTCTTAGTTAAACTTCTCAGCATGAATTTGTATTCTATTGCAATTTAAAATTTTAATGCAAATCATAATTAAGACATACAAAATGTGCTGGTTAGAAACCCTTGGAGTTGAGTGACTGCAGGGTTTTTGAAAACCCCCTCCTACCTTTGGGTAGGTACCTATTTTTTTTAGATTTTCAGATTAAGTCGGTAGGTATCTACGGAATCGGGAATTCAGGTGATACGCTGTGACACTAATTTACATCTATCTATATAGGGGTACATACCTACATAATCCCAGCGTCTTTAGACTCAATACAATGGATTTTGGATTGGTTGTCATTCATGCATACTACAATGGAATTTTGAATGTCACATTCGATGTCGCTCCTGTATGATAGTATAGATAGGGTTCAATATTTGTGCCATGACGATAGCTGCCGCTGTTTTCCCCAGAATCTCAAGTCCGAGTCCTCGTATTTCCCCTCTCCATGTTTTCCAACCAGCCGATGTTGCCCCCTCGCACGGGGTACTCGCCCCATCTATCGACTCGAGTTCCTTTGTGGTCCTGTAGGGGGGGAAACCTTGTCGGATACCCCATAGTCCCCGTCAAAGTAAATATTTCTCCCTGTGTATTCTATCATTTTTCGGAACCTTTTTATCTTGTTAATCCAAACCCAAGTGCTCGCGCAAGCCCCTCCGACCGACCTTCAAGAGGGATTTCCGTTCCAAAAGTGATTATCGGTGTTTCTGATGAGTCCGAACTGTGGTGAATCTGGTGTAAAATGGAGGTGCACAAAGACATTATTTTAGTCTGCCTGCTCGGGACCTCGCCCCATGATATTGGGTTCCCTTCACGTCGAAGATTATGGTACCCACAGTCGAAGAAACGAATCAATCTCTCTGAATTGCGGTGATAATTCCCCGAACTTCGACGACTTCCGAATCACCCAGATCGACAATCGGCTTGGGTTGGGGTGTTTCTCCTGAAGTTTCACTTCATTCATTTCTTCACTATCGAGACTTCCACTCCTGAGGTAAAAATTCCATATTTCGTATAATTTCATCAAATATTTGAAACATATTGATATATAAGATGTATTCTGAAAATTCCCCTTCATAACTGGTTACATTACAGTATGGTCTGTGGAAGGGGAGCAATGCTAATCGGATTGATCGTCGAGAGCGTTAACCTTGTTTTTACTGTTTTTTGTGGATACAGAGAGGACTCAACTCTCCCCGTTCTTATTAGGGCTGAAGGGCAAATTTCGTGGTAACCACCCTCCCCAATTTCAGCCAGGCTTTCGAAATCAGAAACCCCCAAGTTGCTAAAGACTGCATCAAGGTCTTCGAAATTGACAGTACGTCCACCGTGTTGGATCAATGCTCACGCATATTCCACTCAAACCCTCCGTACCTACTTGAAAGTTGAAATCCTGTATTGTATCAACTTCCTTAAATAAAATACAGGTTCCTGTTCGATCATTATCAATTACCCATGTAACAATTCATGAACCCCAATTGAATGTTACCTAACCTTGTTTTGTGTTGTCATGGGAAGCTCGCTACTTCCCCTCTGGCCTCTGCCAGATATGGATCGAATGGCTAAGATCTAGGTACCTTCCTTACATCCAGTCACTGACATTTTCAAATCGATCGAACTATCCAGAATCAAAAACCCTGTTTCAAAACGAATGGCTGAGTCAAGGGCCTTCTTGTTTTTGCCAAGGCCTACGAAGAACCAAAGTTTCTCGTCTGAAGTTAAAGTCTTAGATATCAATCTGTAATATTCATGTAATCTATCTGCATCAACTTAATTGATATACGAACTGAAGAAGCGACTTCTTTCTTTATTGGTAGTAGGGATGTCCGATTCTCCAAAATGAATCGATTTAAATCGAATCGATTTTTTATAAAAGTATCGAAAAGAATCGCGATTATTTTTTCAAAAAGAATCGATACATCTGAGAATCGATTCTTTTTTCTCAAAACTCAATCTAGTCGGAGTAGAAAGTGAAGAAACAAAAATATTAGGTACATTATGAAACCTGAATTCCAGTAACTACTTATACTCGTACATCCAATTGCTACCCAGCTTCAGCACATTAAACAGAAATAGGTAGGTAGATATTAGAGAGTTCCTAAGAGATAAGTTCATTAGGGAACGGCCACATCTAAGGCGAGCAGCTAAGATGCTAACTTTGGATGCTAACCAATAAGTCCGGTTTGACAGAAGTGGTGGGGGTAAGAGTGAATTAAAAAGTAACGTCACAACTTAGCACAACGCGAAATCCATTCAGCTTCAGTAGGTATACTAGTATCCGTAGGTATACTCATTTTTTTATCCTAAGTTGATATCGCAACAATCTAGCAAATTCTTTGAAAGACGCTTGGAGTAACTTTGAAAGACGCTGGCGATGGCGAGGACCGACGACACATGACGCGTTTAAAAAAAAACGACAAAACGCGGCAAAAAGCTGTGCACTGTTACCCCTGAGTAAGGTTAAAGACGATTCCTAAAGTTTGTGCCCTGGGAGATAACGCGCCTTATGTATAAGGCCGAATAAGTCGAACTTAAGGAAATAAGTTTGAACTTGGGCGACGCGCATGCGCAGTTGAGATAAATCCGAACACATCTTCCCGACTTTAGTCTTTAGGAACTCTCTATTATGAGAAAAACAACAAGTATTATTGTAAAAAAGGATCTGGTCTACAGTGCAATGGAACACAAAAATATTTTTCCAGAGCAGAAAAGTATCGGTTTCCGATTCTCGAAAATCAGAATCGTATCGGCCGATTCTTAAAACGAAAAAAATAATCTAAAAATATCGATTATTTTTTCAAAAAGAATTGATTCTTTTTGAGCATCCCTTTGGTAGGATAAACCCCTGTCCGAGGAAGTTCAAATTGACCACTGATTTTATTATAGATAGGTTACATTCCACTTCTTTTTTCAAACTAATTCGTAGAGAGGTATCCTTAAATCGCTAAACCAATGTTGCTATCATTTTCGTTCAGAGCTGTTGCATTTTGCACATTGAAAGGTTTGGTAGTTCGGGACCTTCAAAACCAGTGTTAATTCCATTCAGTCGCAATTTTAGAGCATCCTATTCCTGACTCCACGCCATCCGAATCCACGGACTTCAGCCTCCATCGTCTCCAAAATTCCTCCATAACTGTTCCTACATTAAACTTCAAGGCAACCGTCATACAAGGAAACCCACATTCCATGTCTTCCGCCCTACTCCATGTGTAAATCGTCATGTTTTCATTAAAATATTATGTCACCCAGAGACTAATTGCCATAATTATTATTATAGTGTTTGGTTAACTAGTGCCCATTCTTTATGTATAGCCCTTAATTATTGTTCCATCATCAATTCAACTTGACTACTGATCCTCTTATGCGATTCATGTTAATAATAATAGCCATGGTTAGACTCCAACATAATCGCTGATAGCTACGTAGATGTCCTTCTGAGTCCATTTACCAGCTAGATTCAGCAAATTTGGCTGTGGGAACTATTCGGGAGCATCAGCAAAGTGACCTGCAGTGCAGTAGCCATTTGGGATTTCTTCAAATTCCCCTATGCTGTGCACACTGATGCAATATGTTTCAATTGAATTATTAGACCTGAAATCTCTGATACCCTCTTGGCATATTCCCAAAAGACATACATAGCTTCGTGCGTCAACGAGAGGTAGGTACAGGTACCCATTGGTGACCCCCCCCCCCCCTCCCTCTTTTTCGAGTCGTTACCTGATGTGTAAATTCTAGTTAGTCGAAAGACATGAAAAATATTTGCTTACAAGTAGTTCCCAAAACTAGGTACTTATTCCCAACAATTTACCGGCTCACAACGAAGATGGCGCTTTGCCCCCAGGAGTTTAATCCAGGTGTTACAGATGGTATCAGCTACCACTGATGTGTTTTCCAGCTCTCGAAACAGTTCGAGAAGCTTGACCTCAGAGTTAATAAAGTGACTCTCAACTCTGAGGGCAACCCTGCTACGGGTAGGTAGCTCCTAAAAAGGCCGTTGGAACAAAGCTAATAGGTTTCTTTGGACAGACAGTTCTGAACAGTTAGAACTGACCACGGGCCCTTTTTGATCGCTCGGAAAGCGCCAGAACTGGTTCAGAATCGATAGTTGGTTGTTCGGAGAGGCCGTCGTGAACCATTCAGAACCATTTTTAAGAGTTCTGGATTTTTCCAAACTGTTCATCCTGAGTGTGTGTACTCGATGATTTTACCTTGTCAGCAGTAGCGGTGCGTGGGCTCTGAAAACGGTGGGGCACCAAACCAGAACACAAAACCATCAGATTTGTCTACAAAATACCCCAAGGCAACCACACCCTTCCCTTAATTACTGATAGAGTGATACTCACTCAGCAAAGCTTATCTCTCTTAATCGTACGGCGATAGTCGTATGAAAACGTAAACTAAAATACAACAAAACAATGACACGTCCACCGGTACCTACTTGAATGGAGAAGCAGTTGGCTAGAAGCTAGGTAGTTATCTGTGTGTTAGGACGCCGATTAATCCACAAGATTACAAACAGCAGACAGGAAAAAACGCACGTAGGTACCACAAATACAAATGTGTCATCGGAACCGGACCGAACGCAAAACGCAAAAAATTGAAAATTGACAACAGACTCAACAGAGAAAGCGAAAGTGATTCACGAGACAACAAAAAAAATCAGAAGATGAAGAAGTATCTCGTATTGAGATGACAAATTGAGTCGAATGGATCGAATCAATACAGAAAAGGAACGATTTTGGGGTGGAAATCAGATTCTGGGTACATGGCCCAAAGTGGGTGTGGCGAATAACATTTTTACTCGACTATGCATGTGCGGACGGGCCACTTTTCTTAGTTGCCATGGGAACACAGGGTCCCAAGACCTACCTGCCAGTTTCAGGAGCCGAGGTTCCGATTTCGATTGTAGGACATCGACTACTGTAGCTTTATTCCGATATGCTTGGTCTATGGAGCTAACATGAAGGAACCACCATGGATGCTCTACTAGAATATTGAATATCCATAGCCAGAGAAATCTGGCGAGTCGCTGTTGAACTTTGTGAAAAATGCTAGTTACAGTGTACGGAGAAAAATTCAAATGCCAACTGAATGAAAAATGGTAGTTAGGTACAGTGTACGGAGGGAAATTCAAATGCCAAGTGAACAATGGTTGGATTTTTTTTACTCTCACCGTTTTTGGGTGCCAGGGCAGTGGCCTTATGTACGCAACGCCCAGGACTACTTGGCGTTTACAGTCCCCATAAGAAAGGAAGGTTATCGATGTCTGGAGCTCTAGTGTTCACTTTTCTGAATCATCTTAAGGCGTTTGGACACTCAGTTTGGAATAGTTCTTGGAATCAGTAACCTTTGCCACGTCTAACAAGGGTCTTTTATGACTTTACCTCCTGTTTTCCCCAGCCTTGTCACAGTTCATGTGTTTCCTGCTGAAGATGATTCATAGGGGAGGGGGGGGGGGAGATTCCTGAATCCTATGTTGAAGTAAGAAACCCATGCAGGTTATAAATCATTCTCAATTACAATGCAAAAAGAAAGCACCCCTTGGCGCAACAATAAGGCAGGGCGGATCCATAGACCAAGAGATTGGGGGGCCCCCTTTACCATGCGAACCATGCGATTAACCGTGGCTTCATTAGCAAAAGAGAGGCTAATATGCAAGCGATTGCCCATACCGGTACGTCCCTCTGCTGTTGGAGGTTCTATTTTGATTTTATGGCGACTGGGTTCTCTCAGTTCAAGATGTGAACTGAGCAACAATCTGGGACATCACAAAAAAATGCTATGGTTATATTTCCACCTTCTAAATTATTCAATTTTTTCATTGATCCAGGTACAAATATCCTCCAGAGAAGATGGATGGACTAGTAGCCTGTCCAGTATGCACCTTGTACTTGAGGGAGGGCATGTCCCTCAACAGTCATCTGGAAACACATCCGAAAGACCAGGTGATTGAGGCCCTAGTGAGGGCCGTATCAGATCGAGAGCGCAGCGGACTTCACCCTCACTCCGCCATCATCAATCCCTTCCAGGTTGTGTCGGAGGAGCACATTTTCTTTGGTCGTCAACAGGTGACGACCAACATCCTGGCTCCTCTGATGACGTACCCAATCTATCAGCAGCAGCAGATTTTGCAGGGTTCACATCATCATGAAACATTCATTCAGCAACCACAGCTGCAACAACAACCACATCAAGATGACCATAGTGACGTCAGGAGGCACTCTGACATAGCATCTATTGCTCCTAACATCAATTCTCCAGGTATAGTCTCAAGTTTTCTAATACAGTCCATGACATTATTGATTGCTGTTGTTCCACCTGCAATATCAATCGAAATCATGAAACTAAATCTATCATAAATTCATACTGTTACAACGCAGTAAGCCCTTGCAATCCTTGGTCACCTTGGGACCAGGTGAAACTGTTTGAGATGTTATTCCCGGGTAGTGGTTAGTTCGATTATTGAGTTGGGAGAATATGGATTAGCACTCTGAAGAACAACTAGGGCGAACATCAGACATAGTGAACTAATTTGGCGAAATGGGGTGATTTGTTCTACATCGAGTCCCCACTTGTTAATTTGTTCTATACATCATTAATTTGTTACTGAGGTGAACAGCTTATGGGTGGAACTTAGGACTTGTAGAAGTTTGTTATGTCCGTATGCTTCTGAGTTGCGTGTGTACCTACATACAATTGTCGTTTGATTCAAGTATGATGTAATGAAACAGCTAATTGTGACATACATAATACGAGGATATATAAAATTCATTCTTATATCTTCAGTTTTTATTGTTTGAATATATAGGCAGCGAAGTGATAACAACTCTAATAAACGTTCAGTCTGGGCAGCAAGAGTTCAGACAGGCTAGTCCAGAGACTGTGCCTCTCCCCATGGTCGAGGTTGAAGAGAAATGCGATTATGAGGAAAAGGTGGAGATGGTGATTCATCTTTCTGACGACGAAGAGGAGAACCACAGCCATGTGGAAAGGCAGGCTGAGGACTCTCAGCAGTATGCGACTCCCACGCCTACCAGTGTGATTCACACGCCCGTGGACCACGCTAATAATTCCCAGTCTGTGATAGCTTTGGCCAGTATTGAACGAGATTCAAGCCAAGACCAGTTCATCACATCCGACTTTCAGGATGAAGATGCCAGACATAGCGAAGACTTTATTGATGACTCCAATCACGGTAATAATCTAAAAATATTTTTATATATGTGGGTGTTACTGTTATTCCAAAATTTAATTTCGTTCACCTGTCAGCTTCAGAGTATGGGGATGATGATGAGGATGTTCACCACATGGTTGAGCACCAACGTCGCATGTACCTTGAGGAGCAGGAAGACGATGTGGAAGCTCGCAGTGACTCTGGGCTCCAGAACATCCAAGCGGACGAGTGTATGCCTGCTAGAGGAGAGCTCTCTGGCCATGGCAGCGTCAACACCGTTCATTCCTGGGATCATGTGAGTTCCACCGTTTCTACCTTGACAGCCCCTGCGTAGATGCGAATTGGAGGTTTCTTTTGAACTAATAGCCTGATTTTGATGAGATTTTCAGGAACTTTTCTCTTCAAACAACGCAGGGGAATTTTCGTTCCTTTTTTCACACTGCACCTTACGCTTCATGCACAAGAACCGATCAAATTTATAGATACAGTTCTTAAATCCACCCTAATCTGCACTGAATTGATTAATTATTTATCGTACGTTAGTGATCTATGCAATCATGTTATCGGTACGAGGAAGCTATGTGCCATTAAACTTGGGAGACTTTTCCCCCCGTCTTTTCTAAGTGAGAATGAGCGGCTTGTTTTATGCAGTTCATGTAATGACTCTCGATGCAGTCCAATGAATTGCTTGACAGTTTGCCTGAGCAACGGGCAGCCCTTAGTGACTTCATGGTCATTGTAAACCTCTACTGTTTCCTCTCTTGGACTGGACGTTGGGAGAACCTGCTTACTGTTTCGATGCCCAAAGTGGGATTTCACTGACCATTAGTGATTAGTCAGAATCGAATTTTTTCTAGAACCTTACATCTGAAAAGTTCAGAAGAGGGAATTGTCGACTTGTAGCAATTAAGGATCCCGAATTGGGTGACATAAAGATGATAGAATATAATGTTCAGGGGGCCTATTCACTAAGCCAAAGAGACATCTCTTTCAGGTCCGACTCTCTCTTTTGGCAAAATAGATTTTTATAGTATCCATGACAGGGTTATTCAGTAACTTTTAAAAGAGAGAGTTGGTGGCCATCTTGGCATTCTCGATCTCTTTCAGAGAGACAGCTAATTAGGTGTCTTTCCTCGAAAGAGAGAGTCTATTTCTCGTTTGTTTCACAGTGATCGTGTAATATCCTTATTCATCCGCAACCACATCGGTAATTTTGATTGTGTATTTTTTTTCATTTCATTATGTTTTTCATCATAAAGTTTTTCATTTCATAAAGATTAAAGATTAAATTTTTCATTTCAATTTTAATTAAAAATGTATACATAATTATTGATTCATGAGTAAAAAAAACGTCCAAGTACGGGTACCCCTACCTACACCTACCTAAGAGTTTCATTAGGTGTAGATATAATACAAGCATCAAGCCCCCTAATTCGACTTTTTCTGTTTATAATTGAGACTTTTTTCAGTTTCATTTAAACTTTTATCCGATTCGTGAGTAAAAACGTCCAAGTAAGTATGGACTGAGGTACCCATTGAATAGGTATTACTAAGAAATGCGTTCATTATTAAGGAATTGAACTCCCGGTGGCACAAACATCTTGCACTTCATGGATACTATGGCATTTTCGTGTATTAGGATCCACATCTCTTTCTCAAGGTCACTGGAGCTATTCAGTAAGATAGACGAACCCGGGAGACATTGGAATAGACTGTCTCCCATGGGAGACTATCTCTCGCGGGAGATTTTCAAAATAGATAATCTCTTTCCACTATCTATTTATTTTAGTGAATAGGCCCCCAGTATTTTCATCAATATTTCCTATGCGTCATTCGGTTAAACAACAGTTGAGAGTGTAAAACCCTCAGGAGGAAATTGAGTTAAACACTCATGAGATGTACAGGTCTGTTGTCAGTACAGATAGTTTTTTTTTCTTTCTTTCTTTTTTTAAATAATATAAGAGATGAACAAAAGGTTCATGTTCTTTCCTACATTATGTTTCTCACATTATTAATAGACGCATCGGTATTTTTTTCCAGGACGATATTGGGATGCCAGCCCCTATTTGGGAAGGCAAGACTGAGTCATTGAAGCGCTACACCTGTCTCTACTGTGACGAGGAGTTCCCATGCCCCAAGGAGAGACGCGTTCATGTAGCGGCGGTCCATTGTGCTGCCAATGACACCAAACCTGATCTCCTCAAGAATCAACGGGCCATTATGTGTATCAAATGCGGCCTGCAGTTGGAATCATTGAAGGACCTCAGGGTAAGTTAGTTGTCTCTGTCACCATCGGGTTTTTATTTATGAAGATTTCTCAGTTCCTGATATTCACTGTTTCTGTTTAGGTCCATATCAAAATGGAACATAAGAAAGTGACGAGACAGTGCTGCGTGTGTCAAGAGGAGTTCAAATCCCAAGAAGAGTACATGGAGCACATCATCAAAGTGCATCCCCTTGAATGCAGGACTTGTGGAAAGACTTTCAAAAGCAAGACCAGCCTTGTTGGACATGCCAAGATCCACTTGGTCGTCAAACCCCATGCCTGTACCCTCTGCCCCAAGACTTTCATAACTAACCAGAAGTTGAAAGAACACATGAACGGGCATACAGGATACGCCCCCATCCAGTGCAATATGTGTGACAAGAAGTTTAAGAGGTAAACACCTGGTTTATTAGTATACAATAATCTTGTTAGTGAAGCACATCACGGTAAAGTGACTGAACCAAACTGATTATGGTTGTACGAAAGATTATTAGCATGTACCAAAATAAAACTCGGGCTACATTAGGCTCACCTGTTCAACCAGGGGCCATCAAAAATTTGTGACGGCTCCTAAATAAACAAGTCTGTGGTTAAGAAAATTTGTTACACAAGATTTTGAAAGGATAGATACCTACTTCTGTAGTTCCCTACAGTTAACATGTAGTATTTCAAGGCGTTGCATGACAGTTCATCTTCCCACAAGTCGTCGCATGGCATAGGATTGTAATATGAGTGCATTGATGCAAGGGCGTACGGGGAATCCTCTTCGGGGGGGGGGGGGGGGGGGGGGGCTGAAAAGTAATTAGAAGCCAATTTCCAAAGTATATATTACTGTATTGGTAGCTTCATCATTAATGTACGCAATTTCTGTCGTCCCGTCAACCTTCCAATACTTGCACCTTTTGCCGTTACACCACTGCCTGGTTTCATATTAGAGAGTTTTTGCAACACACTCGTGACGAAACGAAACGGAAAACGACACCGAAACGGAAATGGCGGATAGGGCGACCGAAGTCAGATGCTAACCTTTTTCGGTTCAGTTTTCGTTCAGCTTTGGCGTCTACCGGCTGGTGGAGTCACGCTAACGTTATGTCAACCTCTCTTTCATCCATTTTACTCCATGGTTAATACAAATCTATGTCCGCACATGGCGTCAAGTCTGCCAAGACGCCAAGAAGCAGCTGTGAATACGACGCTCAACATTTTTATTTTCCAAGGAAAACAGAAGAAGGTAGGTAGCGTTATACAGATGTAAGGTTAAATTACGTTTCGTCATATCAACACGACGAAAGCTGACACCGCGAGATCCCGGTATTTTTCGTCGTCACGGTTCGTCAAACTTTTCGGTGTCTTAAGTGCGCATGCGCAGCACTGCTTTCGTTTCGTTCGTTTCGTCGTGAGTGTGTTGCAAAAACTCTCTATTATCTCGTTAACTATTTAAAAGCTACATAAACGCGGTTGTGTCTGTTTGACTCAGCGTTAAATTACCTTTCGAAAAATACTGATATAATCATATATACACTTAACAATTAAGACTACTACTAATTATGGAAAAAATCTGAACTAAAGGATGTAGGGAAATAACAAGAGACTGTTAACGTTTTGGAACAGTATAATGAACTGACTAGTTTGAAACGCAATAATAAATTTCTTTACATAGAAAATAATCTTGACTAAATTCATGAAAATAACACAAAATGAACTCTGTAGATAAGGTACTAGATTAATTTAATAATTTTAAAAATCTCTCCTAAATTCACTAGATTGATGAGAAAACCTCTTTGCTTTTGTAGAACCACAACATGAGCTATAGTAGATGCCACCAAATCGGAGCTATGAGCCGTTAGAGGCGAAATCTGCAAAGTAGGATTCTTACTTCTAAGCCACTGTGGGGTACTGAGTTCGATCCCGGGTCAGGTCAATATAATTTGTGTCCCCCTAAATCACTATTTTATCGTGTTGGCAATGTTTATTGTACGATTTTACAATAAGAACGAAAAATTTTAAAGAAAAAGTCCTAGTCATGCTGGGACTTTGAGCAAATTTGTGTATGAAACAACTATTTTTAATGACTATAACTTTAGAAGTTCGAATTTTAACACTTTTGAGTATATATACTACTACTATATTTCTAACATTCAAATTAATAACAGTATTCAAACTTCTTGTGCACAAATAGTGCTGTCCTGTGAAATCATCCTTTCTTATGTGATCGTCGATAGATACGCTTGCAATTTTCAAGCAAGTTAAACCTGCAACACACACCAGCAGTGCAAGTTGCTGTGGCGTTTTCGTGCCAGCTACTGTAGTTGCCGTAGAAATCTGTGACTACTGGCTATTCTATTCCGTGTTTCTTCTCCGAATAAAATTTCCAGCGGATGCTGATGATGCGGAATCCATTCAGCCTAGATTCGTTCATTGTTGACATAGACCAGGTTTTAGCTTCGTGCTATATGCTAAATGGTCTCTCGACCGTACTCATTGAACACTGTTGGGCTGTCGGAATCTTGGTGATTTTTAGTCCCTGGAAAGAATGTGGTTGCCACTTCGACCATTGTCAACTTTTTGAGCTATTCTTCAAACCCCCCCGTTTCACATACCAAAGCTCCTCCTCGGATTCAAGCTCCCTCGCCTCACAATTTTCTCTTGAAACTCCTTAAAAATGTAAATTTCAACATCAGAAACGGATGTGATATAAGAGGAGGCCAGCGAGTTATTCTCCAAAACTCTGTTCAACAAGGGAAGAAAAAAAAACAAGTTATGGAATCGTTGTTGATCAAGGTGGTCACACTCCCACTGATCTACCAAGTCGTTTTGAATCCTCTGTGAACTAGCAGTCTTATCTCCAAATGAATTCTATTTTCAAAAATCCCTTCATGTTCAGCTCCTTGTAAAATTATGCATCCACAGGAAAGTAAAGTTGCTATTACAGTTCTCTGACAGTAGCGCCTGTTGTGCAGTTAACATTTGTACGGCTAGTGCTACCTCCTTCAAGAGAGGTATTCGAGGTCGTGTTCTTTCTTTTCCTCTTCGTTTATGTTGTTTATAGATCTATACCAATTTTTACCTGCCATTGGAACTCCCCCCTCGCTCCCTCATTTACCCTGTGTACGCCCATGCAGTGATGGGAGGTATGTGTTAAGGGATTAGACCCTGACACGTTCGTCATCTCAATGATCATAATATAATTATACCCCATTATAATAATGGAGGCTCCTGAAAAGTTCATAACTTCCACAGGTCATCGAACCTAGTTCCCAAGTGATGATTTATTTGTACGCTCCTTATCTTTACTTTTTGGCAGTATGGTCAATAGCTAAGATGGCTGACATCTGATTTCAGGTATTCGAATTTGAAGCAGCACAAGGACAGTGTTCATTTCCAATTGAAGAAGCAAGTGAAGGATTTTTTTTGTGAGTGCGGTGAAACCTTTTCTTCCAAGAAGAAATTGGAGTGGCATCAGGAAACCCATGATAAAAAACCTAAGCAGTGTACGTTCTGCAGTGATCGGTATATTCACAGCGCTAGCCTTACGCGTCACATAAGGAAAGCTCATAACAATGAGTACTTGCCTACAGGGGGTATCAAGAAGAAGAACGTGGTATGTCCTATTTGTAACATGACGTTTGTGGACACCTCGCTCAGAGCTCACATGAAGCAGCATGGGACTGTCAAACAGTTCGGATGCATTGTCTGTGGTAAAAAGTTCTACACCAAATGGAATCTTGACCAGCACCGGTGGACTCATGCTTCCCGCATGTCCAAACCTTACAAGTGTACTCTTTGCAAAAGTGCTTTTGTGCGTCAGAGTGATCTCCAAGCTCATATCCGAGCTCATTTCAATAGCAAGCCCTTCACTTGCAACCATTGTGGAATGCAATTCAATAGGAAACATAACTTGACACGTCACGAGAAGGAGCATCTGATTGAGAAGAAGTTTGTTTGCAATGAGTGTGGTAAAACCTTCCACCGGCAATATTATCTAGTCGAGCATATGAGGACCCATACTGGAGCCAAACCGTACTCTTGTCACATTTGCAACAAAACCTCATCCACCAAGTCCAACCACAACAAACACATCAAGACTCACCACGCAAGGGAGGCCGTGAACACCGAGTCCTAAGTGTTGTTTCAAATCATTTCCTCCCCATTAACCATTACCATGTACCTGAACTAAACAACATTGAACTTAAGGGGAATCCTCTTGTCAAACTTGTGCTCATGGTGATCGTATGGCTGGATGTTTAAGCTAAAAGCTAACGATCCTCCAAGATGGCCAGCCATATGTGTTCCATGACTAGCTCGGATGATTCCTGTACCAGTTCTCCTCGTTGCATATCAATTCACTCTGATGGCGGCATTTCCTACAATTTCCATGCCCCAGGGATCACCGTTCGGGTCCGTTTTAATCGTTTTTTATTGCTTGGGTTATCCACCAGCCACCTCATGGTTCCTGTCTCCCACTGTCCTTTGAATCCGCGAATTAACCAACTTTCCCAATTTAATATCAACAAAGATGTCAACTCCATTCGCAGATCGTTCAGATTGGATTCGACCACCTCTCCCTTTTCTTTTGGGACTTGACTGTATTTCCTGTAAATAAAGCTTGAACTTTATTGTGATAATTAGTGTATGTAAACTGAAATACAGCAATATCTTTTAACTCTGAAAGTGTAAGTTTCTTTTTTTCTTTATTTTTTAATCACTTGGTTTAATTATTAGTGAATTTTATCCTTTGGATAATCCCTTGTGAAAGTGAGAATCTTTTCAATTTATAAATATTGTCTATGATAGATAGCTATTTGAACAAACTACTACCTCATGTGTGGTTTGTGTGAAATATGGCGTTCCACTATCATTTTTTCTTTTTTGTTCACATTAAAATGAATTTTTTTGTGATTGCTTTTTCATTTCTTATTGGTCTATGTACCTCAGTTCCCGGCAAAAACTATCCATAGTTCATTCAATTAAATAGGTTCCTACTTGTCGGTTTTGTATTAATTTCATACAATTTGTATTGGTCACTTCGGTGTGTTGGAACAAACACCATTTTAAGCACCAGTCTGGTATAGGAAAGCTCACATTTAATACAGCTTTGATAAATGTGGTGGAGGATAATCACTCAGGAATGAAAAAGGAAAATGCACTACAATGGTTGTCTTATTAGGTTTCAGTAACTCGTTTGGTAGTGGTCAGTAACAGTTCATCGTATCCGTTATCCAAATGTGTTCCCCCAAGGATCCATGTTTGAACCGTTATGATTTCCTCGTTATATGACTTTGTATTCAATATTATAGTTCGTCTATTCTGTCGGTACAATGTACAAGGGTACATCGAATAAACGTCAGCTACTGAACTAGGTAAGAATCCTTAGATGAGAGTTTTATTGAGTTGTGATTGTACGGATGACCAGGAAAGCAGTCAATACAAACCTTTCATCATTGCATTCATATTACAAGCGTAATTGTTGGAAAAATAAATGTCTGGGAACAACCACGTTCTAGGCTAGTGGAATATCTCGTTTCTGTGCCATTCCAAGTCATCAAGACCCATAAATTTTTATTTGAAAGTTAAGCTTCTCCACATCCAGCAGCACATACGATAGGTTAGAAATATTGAGGGGCTTTTTATTTATAAATTAGGATGCTGTAAATTTTGAGGGGTGCAGAGTGATAGCCCATTTACAACAGACCAAGAGGTGTTGTGGTTATCTGTTGAAATGAGGGAAGCTATTCCAGAACAATGATATGTTACTCAATCAATGGACTATTATTGGTAGCTTATCTTTAAGATGGATGACATCTGGTTTCAGGTATTCGAATTTGAAGCAGCACAAGGACAGTGTTCATTTCCAATTGAAGAAGCAGGTGAAGGAATTTTTTTGTGAGTGTGGTGAAACCTTTTCTTCCAAGAAGAAATTGGAGTGGCATCAGGAAACCCATGATAAAAAACCTAAGCAGTGTACGTTCTGCAGTGATCGGTATATTCACAGCGCTAGCCTTACGCGTCACATAAGGAAGGCTCATAACAATGAGTACTTGCCTACTGGGGGTATCAAGAAGAAGAACGTGGTATGTCCTATTTGTAACATGACGTTTGTGGACACCTCACTAAGAGCTCACATGAAGCAGCATGGGACTGTCAAACAGTTCGGATGCATTGTCTGTGGTAAAAAGTTCTACACCAAGTGGAATCTTCACCTGCACCGGTGGACTCATGCTTCCCGCATGTCCAAACCATACAAATGCACTCTGTGCAAAAGCGCTTTTGTGCGTCAGAGTGATCTCCAAGCTCATATCCGAGCTCATTTCAACAGCAAGCCCTTCACATGCAACCATTGCGGAGTGCAATTCAATAGGAAACATAATTTGACACGTCACGAGAAGGAGCATCTGATTGAGAAGAAGTTTGTTTGCAATGAGTGTGGTAAAACCTTCCACCGGCAATATTATCTAGTCGAGCATATGAGGACCCATACTGGAGCCAAACCGTACTCTTGTCACATTTGCAACAAAACCTCATCCACCAAGTCCAACCACAACAAACACATCAAGACTCACCACGCAAGGGAGGCCGTGAACACAGAGTCCTAAGTGTTGCTTCAAATCATCCCCCCCCCCCCTTTTAACCAGTACCATGTGCCTGTCCTAAACAACATAGAACTGATGGGACGTCCTCATGATCATGGTGATCACCATGAAACTTGCGTTCATGGTGATCATATGGCTGGATATTTGAGCTGAAAGCCAACGATCATCCAAGACCAGATCAACATGTAGCCAGTTTTGTCCAGTGTACCAAGCTCATAATTCCTCAAACATTTCTCTCTGTAGGGCTACGTACACCACTTGAACTGTGTCTATCTTCTGGAGTCTACCATCTCCTCACTGACTGCAGCCATTCCTACGATTTCCACGCCCCAGGAGATCACCATTCGGTACCGTTTTGATCTTCTTTGATTGCTTCGGCTATCAACCACCAACATCATGGTTTCCCACTTTCCTTTGGATCTGCGAATTAACCAACTTTTCCAGCTTAAGAGCAACAAGGATCTCAACGTCATTAGCAGATCATTCAGACTTGATTCCACCACCTTAGGGACCTGACTGTATTTCCTGTAAATAAAGCTTCAACTTTGTGATAATTAGTGTACGTAAACTGAAATACAGCAATATCTTCCGAAAATTGTAAAAGTTTTTTTTAATCAATGGTACCTACCTATCTTACTGAACTGTAATCCTTTCGATTATCCCTTGTGAATTAGAGAATCTTTAAATTATAACGTTTGTCTATACTACTTCTCGTTCATACAAATTTGCTACCTACCTCTTGTGTGAAATATGGAGTTTTACGATTATTTTGTTATTTCTAACTCACATTAAAATGATCTGGTTTTCTTGTGATTGCTGTTTTGTTTCTTGTTAATCTTCCTCAATTCTCAACAGGTGATGATAGTGTTCATTTGATGTAGGGGAAGATGGGGTGATAAGAGATGGAGAAAAAATCCTGCCAAACCATTCACATCTCACAGTTGAGAATTTCTGAAAGTAGCTGGTACCAAATAATGAAGAACACTTATTTTTTCAGAACCATAGAACTATGTATAATTGTTGATTTTTCACGTTGAGCCAGTGTCTTATCCCCCCCCCCCCCCCCCCCTGTTGGTAAATAAGAGGCTGACTTCTTGATCATCATCAGTGAAGCCAGAAAAGTGCTGAGGTATTAGGAGACACTTGACAACGCATCTCTTGATAACCAAAAGTTTCATTAACCGGACTGAAAATCATCATGTCTTATTGCCCAGGGATGTCACAGGTAAATCAGGGTTCACTGCATAAAGCAACCTGATTGGCTGTTGGTAAAGAGGGAGGTTGGCTTTTGACGCAGATTGTACCAAAACTCCAGAGAAATATTGTTCCACATCTGCGCAATGGGCCATCGCGCAGCCTCTGTAACCTTCCAGCATTTGTTCTCGTCTGCCTATCATTCTTTGCAGGCTTTCGCATTATGCATTTCCACTCCGTCATGTGAATGGGACTCCACACCCCCCTCCAACATTTTACCCAATCTGCATTACGGCTTGTGAGGCATCGTTTTCCATGTTTTTTAGGACGAGGAGACCGATATGAAGTCGATTTTGGCCACAGAGTGGAAAATTGAGGTTCTAACGAAGTTTCAGCCTTAAATTTACATTAAATTTTGGTCCATAATCGTCTTTCTTCCGCACACGGTTTGGGTCCCCGTTTGGTAACACATTTGGGTCCTCGTTGGGCTCCGAAGCGCGACAGCCCGATCGGCATACACCCAGGGGTGTTATGGGAGAAGAATGGGTGTAAAAATCGGGGTTTTCGAGGGATTTTTGAGGTTTTAGTGAACATGAGCTTGTGAGGTATCGTTTTGCATGTTTTTCAAGGCGAGAAAAGTTGATTTTGACCAAGAGTGAAGAATTGAGGTTGTAACGAAAGCTAAGCTCCCGAAATTAATTTTTTATGAGTCAAAAATCTAGGAAATTGTCTGAAATCTTGTTTGTATAATAACATTAGAAGTAGTATCAACAGTTGAATTACAATTAAATTAAATGGTACTGTCAGTGGTCAAAGATAATCTGTAAAAAAAGGCGAGCCTAATTCGTGTTTTGGGGGGCCAAAATTGGTGGAAACCATCAAAAGTAGCCATTTGAGTCATTGCACATGAAAGAAACAGTAAATGAACAGCCACCATTTGTGTACGTGTCTCCACTAGAATAATAAAGCCATGTGACAAGGACTTCGCAGCGCAACAACACAAACATGATAGTATAATGTTTTTCGTTTATCATTTTCAGAATCAAGCATGAATTTTGGTTTATTATTTTCAATAATGAAACTTTGGAATCGAGCATGAAAAAAAAATTGTAACCCCCCCCCCTCAAAATTTGGTGGTTTACATTTCAAGGTATGTAGAACCCGAAAATGCAATAAAAACGCTGCAAATCCCTGCACAACGGTTTATTATTTTGTACAGAATACCCTTCTTTTACAGATCAAAACTCTGTATAGATAACCCGTCTACATAATTATGGACTAGTCTATAAACATTATGTAGATCGCAGACCCTCCGTAGGTTAGTACCTAACCCCGTACTCGTTACTAGGTACCTACCTAAATCACGAGCTAAATGTTGCTAAAATAATTCTGTCGATGACAAACAGTAACTAAAATGGCGAAAAGAAACGCAAATAATGAAGTTCTGAAGGAAAATTGTTGATGTGGAGTGAAATAGATGCCCCTTCTGCGTAGATCAATGTTTTCTGTGGTCAGTAGGTACCTACCCTCTGGTCAAGTAAAATGAACCGTTGTGTAATAACTTGCCCATCAATAATAGTTCAAAGTTTGTTCAAGTTTCACAAGTACCTACCTACCAACAAAATCCAACAGTCCATCACCAGGCGCGGATCCAAGGGGGGGGGGGGGGTCACAGGGGTCATGACCCCCCCCCCCCAGAATCAGCCTGAAAACAAAAAAGAACTATAACAAATCTAAAAAGATTCGATCAAAAATGTCAAAATTAGTCGAATATAATCGTACACTTGGTCCTACCAATGTTACTTTATATACTCGTACAATTATGTCAATAAATTTACCTTGGTGTATCCGTCAAATTACACCTTGTTTATTTCTTCTTATTTTTGTTAATATTATTATCTTGTTTTGCTTCCGAGTCTGCGAAGCAGCGGAAGCCTTGTGTTCACTTTCGTGAGCCAAAAAATTTTTGTCTTCAGAAATCAAAATTTCCACTTGCATTTTGCGTTTCAAAGCCTACTGAACAAATTTGGTTCCGTGTCTGTCGGTCTGTGGGTCTGTGAGTCTGTGAATCTGTGAGTCTGTCCGCATTTCCTTGTTACAGCCATAACTTCCACGATTTTGAATTGATTCAGCTCAAATTTTGAGGGATGGTGCGGATAAGGCCCCTTGAGGTCCCGTACAAATTTCAACATGATTGATCCAGCGGTACGCCCTGCGCATGCGCTAACGTTAAATTCAACAAACACGCATTACTTTCACAATTTTGATTCAATTTCGCTCAAATTTTCAAGGGTTGTTTGGACAAGGCCTAGTGAGTTCCAGTATGAATTTCAGCGTGATCGGACCCTCGGTGCGCTCTGCGCATGCGCTGGCGTGAAATAGATTCAATTTCCTTGTTACAGCCGTAGTAACCAAAGATTTCACCCAATTTCAATGTAATTCTCAGGGATTAAGCGGGTAGGGCCCATTGAGGTCCCATATAAATTTCAACATGATAGAGCCAGCGGTTCGCCCTGCGCATGCGCTCTGTCTGTCTGTCTGTCCTTCTATGCACGGCCAAACGGCTCGACGGATATCGACCAAATTTGGCACGAATATCCAGTAGGCTCCCAAGTTGTGCAACGTCGCATTTTTAATTCCCTGACCATAGCGGAACTATGGTCGACCATGGTCAACTTCGTTAATTGAAATGGTAACCCCTATTTTTTATCGCGTATTCGTAATCTACGTGAAATTCTATCTACGATCGACCCTTCGGACTACCCCCGCGGTCGACCATAGCGCATCCATGGGCCCCTCCATGGTCGAATCCCGAATTGCTCAACGGATATCGACCAAATTTGGCACGAATATCCAGTAGGCTCCCAAGTTGTGCAACGTCGCATTTTTAATTCCCTGACCATAGCGGAACTATGGTCGACCATGGTCAACTCCTGAATGGCTTGACGGATTTTGATAAAATTGGGCACAAATACCCGGTAGGCTATGGGATTTTTCCGTCGTTTGTTGGTTCCACGATACTGCGTACAGCGAATCTCGGATAGCGAGCGAAGCGAGCGGTCAGGCTAGTTATGTATAATGGACGTAATGTATTATGGAAGTCATGTTATGTATAATATGTATATTTCATGTAATGTTATGTTATGTTATGTTATGTAATGTAATGTTATGTAATATGTATATTTAACGTTATGTAATCTTATGTAATGTAATGTAATGTTATGTTATTTTGCTTCCGAGTCTGTTCTATTTAATAATGGGTCACTCTGATTGTGACGAGGAAGCTCCTGTGCCATCACCTTGGCAGTGTATTTGTTTCGTTCTCGTTTTCTTTCCTGCCAAATTCAGTAAAAACGATACTGAATTCACTGAGATCAACAATAGATTGTTGTGGTTTCAATGTTTTGATTTGCAAACTCTGAAGTTAGCTGCGCTGCCATAAAATGCGCCAATTTGTTTGAAAACACATTAGGACACTTTTTTAGAAGAGAATTGAAAATAAATACATTTATCAGTTAAATAATTAATAGATGTTGAAAAATATTTTTTACATAAACAATGAATTTTATAAATAAATACAATATTAATTTTGTAATTAGACAAATTGGACGAGTTTAGGCATAAGGTTGAAAATTCGGTTTGTATTGTTCGTTTGGTTATTTTTTGTTATTTTTTATATTGTTCTAACCTGTGACCCCCTCCGGAAAAAAATTCTGGATCCGCCCCTGTCCATCACAGACTGTTGGACCCCGATCGGAACCTATAACCGGAATTTCATCAATTTTTTTTTCATGGTAACTAAGAAAAGTGCTAAGTACGGCGTACGGCGGACAGACAGAAATATTTCTATTGCATTTTCGGGTTCTACGTACCTTGAAACGTAAACCATCAAATTTTGAGGGGGGTTAGACTTTTTTTTTTTTTATACTCGATTCCAATGGTTCATTATTGAAAATAATAAACCAAAAATTTATGTCTGTCCACCGTACGCCGTACTTAGCAGTTTTCTTAGTTACCATGAAAAAAAATTGATGAAATTCGGGTTACAGGTTCCGTTCGGGGTCTAGTTGGTCCTCGAAGCTCGGCGTTACTGTCAGTCATCTCTAAGGGGTTGAAATTTTCGCCGTAGCTCGAAAACTTTCAATAGAAGGGTACGGTTTTTTTAACGTTTTTAAATTGATCTTGAACTAAAGAATTTTTTGAGACCACCCAGAGCATTGTAAGACCAGCCGTTCGTTTGCACCAAAAAGCGTCGTCAACACGATCGTGAATCAAACTGTATAAATCCTGCCCAGCTATCATCACTAGGAAGCAACGATTATAATCACCGATGGCTGTATGAAGTTGAGTTGGGTTTTCTGCGATATTATTTCATTTGAAAAATGATGGACCTATTGGATTTTGTTGGCAGGCACTTTTGCAACTTGAACAATGAAGTATTATTGATGGGTAAATTATTACACAATGGTTTATTATTTGTTTTTTTTTCATGAAGAACAAAAAATAATTAATGAGTGAAATATTGAATCCCGCGCATTTGTAGGAAATTCTGGAGCCGGCTTTAGTACTCGATTGACGGCTTTCCTGGGGGGAGCTCGAGGGTACTGACCACAAAAAACAGTGATCTACGCAGAAAGGGCATCTATACAGGTAAATAATAAACCATTGTGTAATAATTTGCAGCGTTTTTAAATTCCATTTTGGGGTTCTGCATACCTTGAAACGGAAAGCAACAAATTTTGTGGTACGGGGAGGGTAACAATGTTCCTGCTCGATTCCAAAGGTTCGTTATTGAAAATAATAATCCAAAATTCTTGTAGCGCCGGAAGGCTTATAGAAATAAATAATTTCATTTCATTTCACGATCCAAAATTTCTGTCCTTCCGCCGTACCTACTTCAGACTTTCCTTAGTCACCATAAACCAAAATTAATGAAATTTGGTTTACGGCTCCCATTTGGGATCTAGTTGGTCTGCGAGCCCCGGTGTTACTGCCAGTAAGGGGTGGAAATTAGGGGTCGAACATTTCTTCTCAACACGGTCGTGAATGAAACGGTATAAATCCGGCCCAGATATCATTGCCAGGGAACACACATGGTTATAATCACGGATGGCTGTATGAAATCGAGTTTTTCCGAGATATTATTTCGTTTGAGGAATGATGGTTATTTTGGATTTTGTTGATCGGTATTTTTTTGTTACTTGAACAAATGTTATGCTTCATATTTCTTGAATCCTCCGCCTACTTACGAAACTCCTGGCTGGCTTCAGTACTGGGTTTATGGCTTTCTTGGAGGGAGCACGAGGTTACTGACCATAGAAAAGAGTGATCCACGGAGAAGGAATCTTGAGATAAATAAATAAGAAACCTCTGTGTAATAATTTATTTGCAGCGTTTTAAAATAACAGGTGTGGGTTTTGGTTTATTATTCTGTGAATAATAAACCAAAGGCCACCACCACCTATGACCACCTATGACGTATTCGCTCAGCAAAAAATTTTTATAACACCCCCTCAAACTTTTTTCTTTTCCGTTTCAAGCTGCGTAGATTCCAAAACGTGGATCAATACGATTAAAAATAGCACTACCAATGATGAGGGTTTAGCACTGCCAAAGTCCTTGTCACATGGGTTTATTATTCTTTTGGACTTTTGGACATACCTACAGAAATTTTGGCTGTTCATTTTATTGTTTCTTTCTTGCGCAATAATCGAAATAGCTATTTCTGATGGTTTCCATTAATTTTGGCTCCAGCTATGCTCTTTTGGTTTATTATTCTGTGAATAATACACCTATATATTCGCTCAGCAACAAATTTTTATAACACCCCCTCAAAATTTTTTCTTTTCCGTTTCAAGGTGCGTAGATTCCAAAAATGCAATGTCCGTCCGCCGTACGCCGTATCACGTGAACAGGCTTCATTTTAGGTCTAAAAAAGTTGTTCTTTCGCACACATGCTCCATTTGGGCCCTAGTTGTGTCCCCGAAACTTTTCAGCCCGATCGGAATATACCCAGGGGTGTTATGAGTGAAAATGTGTATAAAAATAGGTACTTTTTGCGTTTTAACAACGTGTTAGTAACATGAGCTTTTGAGGTATCTTTTTCCATGTTTTTGAGGACGAGAAGACCGAATATGAAGTCGATTTTGACCAAAGATGCGGAAATTGAGGTTTTACCAAAGGTTCAGCTCCCAAAATTGGTTTTTTATGAGTCAAAAACCTGGAAAACTGTCTGAAATCACCATCAATGTGTACAATAACATTGGAAAAAGTGTAAACAGGTGAATCAAGACCATTAAATGCCACTACCAATGATCAAAGATGGTCTTAAAAAAAAAAAAAAGCGTACCTATTTCATGTTTTGGGGGCCAAAATTGGTGGAAATCATCAGAAATAGCTATTTCAATCATTCCACATGAAAGAAACATTACATTTAACAGCCAACAAAAATCTCTAGAACTCCAATAGAATAATAAACCCATGTGACAAGGACTTTGCTTTAAATTGATCTTGAACTAAAGAATTTTTTGAGACCACCCGGAGCATTGTACGACCAGCCGTTTGTTTGCACCAAAAGCTTCGTCAACATGATTGTGAATAAAACTGTATGAATCCGGCCCAGATATCGTTGCTAGGGAGCACGTAAATATAATCACGGATGGCTGTATGAGGTCGAGTTGGTTGTTCTGTGATATTATTTCATTTGAAAAATGATGGCTCTTTTGGCTTTAGTTGATAGGTAGTTTTTCAACTTGAACAAACGTTGAAGTATTATTGGGTGAATTATTACACAACGGCAAATTATTACGCAGCGGTTTTTTATTTACCTTATGCTACATGAATAACTACAAATAATTAATGATTGTATTGTTGAATTCCGCGCATTTCTATGAAACTTCAATTCCTGTACTCAATGTGCCCATGGCATGTACTGGATTTAGGGCTTTCCTGGGGGGAAGCTCGAGGGTATTGACCACAGAAAACAGTGATCTACGCAGAAGGGGCATCTGTATAAGTAAATTATTATACAACGGTTTATTGCACAACGGTTTTTATTATAATTATAATTTTTTTAAATAATTAATTATTGAATGACTGAATCCCTCGCATTTTTATGAAACTGTAATTCCCGGGCCGGTTCCGGTACTCGATTTAGGACTTTCCTGGGGAGTTGACCGCAGAAAGCAGTGATCTGCGCAGAAGGGGCATCTATACAGGTAAATAATAAACCGTTATTGTAATCATTTGCAGCGTTTTTTTGACTATCTTTGATCATTGGTAGTGCCATTTAATCGCCTTGATCCACGTGTTGACACTTTTTCCAGTGCCATTAAACAAATTACAAACTGATGGTGATTTCAGACGATTTCCCAGGTTTTTCACTCATAAAAAATCAATTTCTGGAGCTGAACATTTGGTAGAAGTCAATTTTCCACTCTTTGGTCAAAATCGAGTTCATATTCGGTCTTCTCGTCCCCAAAAATGCAATGTCCGTCCGCCGTCCGCCGTACGCCGTCCACCGTCTACAGGCTTCATTTTCGGTATAAAAAACGTTGCAAAGTCCTTGTCACATGGGTTTATTATTCTATTGGACTTACCTACAGAGAGGTTGGCTGTTCATTAATTGTTTCTTTCATGCGTAATAATCGAAATAGCTACTTCTGATGGTTTCCATTAATTTTGGCCCCCAAAACACAAATTAGGTACGCTCTTTTTTTTCTTTTTTTTTTAACTATCTTTGATCATTGGTAGTGCCATTTAATCGTCCTGAACCACGTGCTGACACTTTTTCCAGTGTTATTATACAAAATGATGGTGATTTCAGACGATTTCCCAGGTTTTTCACTCATAAAAAATCAATTCTGGGAGCTGAACACTTGGTAGAACTCAATTTTCCACTCTTTGGTCAAAATCGACTTCATATTCGGTCTTCTCGTCCCCAAAAACATAGAAAACGATATCTCAGAAGCTCATGTTACCAATATGTTGCTGAAACGCAAAAAGTACCTATTTTTACACACATTTTCACTCATAACACCCCTGGGTATATTCCGATCGGGCTGAAAAGTTTCGGGACACAACTAGGGCCCAAATGGAGCATGTGTGCGAAAGAACGATTTTTTTAGACCGAAAATGAAGCCTGTACACGTGATACGGCGGACGGCGTACGGCGTACGGCGGACGGACATTGCATTTTTGGAATCTATGCACCTTGAAACGTAAAAGAAAAAAGTTTGAGGGGGTGTTATAAAAATTTTTTGCTGAGCGAATACATAGGTGTATTATTCACAGAATAATAAACCAAAATTCGTTCTTTCGCATACATGCTCCATTTGGGCCCTAGTTGTGTCCCGAAAATTTTCAGCCCGATCGGAATATACCCAGGGGTGTTATGAGTGAAAATGTGTGTAAAAATAGGTACTTTTTGCGTTTTAACAACATGTTAGTAACATGAGCGTCTGAGATATCATTTTCCATGTTTATGGGGACGAGAAGACCGATTATGAAGTCGATTTTGACCAAAGAGTGGAAAATTGAGGTTTTACCAGATGTTCAGCTCCCAAATTTGATTTTTTATGAGGCAAAAACCTGCGAAATCGTCTGAAATCACCATCAATTTGTAGAATAGCACTAGGAAAAGTTTCAACACAAGTGGCACTACCAGTGATCAAAGATAATTTGAAAAAAAACAAAACAAAAAACGCTGCAATGTCCTTGTCACAGGGGTTTATTATTCTACTGGACATACCTACAGAAATGCTGGCTGTTCATTTATTGTAGCTTTCATGTGCAACAATTGAAATAGCTAGGTATCTCTGGTGGTTTCCAGCAATTTCGGCCCCCAAAACTTGAATTAGGTAGGTACGCTCCCTTTTTTTTTTTTTTTTTTTTTTTTTTTCAAATTATCCTTGATCATTGATAGTGCCATTTAATCATCTTGATCCACATGCTGAGACTTTTCCTAATGTTATTCTACAAATTGATGGTGATTTCAGGCGATTTCGCAGGTTTTTGACTCATAAAAAATCAATTTTGGGAGCTGAACATCTGGTACAACCTCAATTCTCCACTCCTTGGTCAAAATTGACTTCACATTCGGTGTTCTCGTCCCCAAAAACATGGAAAACGATACCTCAAAAGCTCATTTTACCAACATGTTACTAAAACACAAAAAGTATCTATTTTTACACACATTTTCACTCACAACACCCCTGGGTATATTCCGATCGGGCTGAAAAGTTTCGGGACACAACTAGGGCCCAAATGGAGCATGTGTGCGAAAGAACGACTTTGTTAGACCGAAAATGAAGCCGGTACACGTGATACGGCGGACGGCGAACGGCGGACGGCGGACGGACATTGCATTTTGGTTTATTATTCTGTGAATAATACACTTATGTATTCGCTCAGCAAATAATTTTTATATCACCCCCTCAAACTTTTTTCTTTTACGTCTAAGGTGCGTAGATTCCAAAAATGCAATGTCCGTCCGCCGTATCACGTGTACAGGCTTCATATTCGCTCTAAAAAATTCCTCCTTTCGCACGCATGCTCCATTTGGGCCCTAGTTGTGTCCCGAAACTTTTCAGCCCGATCGGAATACACCCAGGGGTGTTATGAGTGAAAATGTGTGTAAAAATAGGTACTTTTTGCGTTTTAGCAACATGTTGGTAACATGAGCTTTTGAGGTATCGGTTTCCATGTTTTTTTGGACCAGAAGACCGAATATGAAGTCGATTTTGACCAAAGAGTGGAAAATTGAGGTTGTACCAGATGTTCAGCCCCCAAAATTGATTTTTTATTAGTCAAAAACCTGCGAAATCGTCTGAAATCACCATCAATTTGTAGAATAACACTAGCAAAAGTTTCAACACGTGGATCAATACGATTAAATGGCACTACCAATGATCAAGGATAATTTGAAAAAAAAAAAAGGGAGCGTACCTACCTAATTCAAGTTTTGGGGGCCAAAATTGGTGGAAACCATCAGAAATAGCTATTTCAATTGTTGCACATGAAAGAAATAATAAATGAACAGCCAACATTTCTGTAGGTATGTCCAATAGAATAATAAACCCATGTGACAAGGACTTTGCAGCGTTTTTGGAATCTACGCACCTTGAAACGGAAAAGAAAAAATTTTCAGGGGGTGTTATAACAATTTTTTGCTGAGCGAATACATAGGTGTATTATTCACAGAATAATAAACCAAAAAGAGAGTACCTAATTCAAGTTTTGGGGGTCAAAATTGGTGGAAACCACCGGAAGTAACTATTTCAATTATTATGAAAGTAACAATAAATGAACTGCCAGGTGCCAGCATTTCTGCAGAATAATAAACCCATGTGACAAGGACTTTGCAGCGTTTTTTACGGATGTTTGGTTCATGTGTTGGCAACACTTACTTGTTTTCCCCCTGTGGCAAGTGTTGCCAGTTGCCACCTATCTCCAGAAGCCCTACAGATTATGGATTTTAACAATGTTCTTTGGAAGCCAAACTTTGAAACAGGAGATTTTGGGTTTAGAGTGGATAAAATTGAAAAATCATTCATTTGTTAAAATTAGCGTATATTTCTATGAAGGATTTAGGTACGCATGTTTGAGAATGGCAAGAGGTTCGATTGGTCGGATGACTGTTGGCCAAGCTGTTCTTCGCTTGGCCTAGTTGCTAGTTGGCCAGTTGTTGCGGTCGCCATGTTGGAAGTCGTTTTGTTGTGTTAAGTTTTCGATGTTAGAATTGCTTTTTCTCCTCGCCAAAACGGTAATTATGGGGCGAATTCCTCGCCGAAAGTAGCTCCGGTGCACCCCGGATTGACTGAAGGACAATTCGACGTCTAATTGTAAGTTTTCTCATCGAAATTCGTCTCGCGTTTCCTGACCCAGCAGCTGCCCCTGTGTGGGCGCTGGAAACGTTGTAGTTTTCTGAGGCGAAGGCGCCAAAAATTTAGCTTTCACTTATTTACCGAATTTTATTGGTTTCCACGTCTCAGTTTTATCTGTTACTTCAAATGTACCAAGCGAAACTAAGACTTGAAGCTTGGTTTTTGCCGAGTAAATTAGACAATTTTAGTTTGAGAGCCGACATCCGACACCTGTCTGTTGACACATCTCTTTAGGTAGGTAGGCAGATTCCGCTATCTTTCCAGTGGAAATTCCCCAATCCCAATATAAGAAGGTTTACACGGCAAGAAGTAGGTTTACGTTTTGCTTGTACTGTTTTGCACAAACGTTGAGAATCTCTAATTTGTGAAGTTACAATATCCCTCTCTAATATTAAGACACAGTATTCAAGTCGTTCGAGTTTGTAGAGTCTATAGAGTTTATAGAGCCCGAGCAGTACCGAAATTTACTCGAAATAGGACAGTACAGACTAGGTACAATAGATATTTCCCTCGAGATCAATGGGCGGGATTCATCCTCACCATAAGTTTCGGTTCTCATTATGGATTTCGACGAAAATGAACCTTGAATGTTTCTTTAACTGCTATATTATGAATAATAATAGGTAATACAGAACGCGCATAATGATATAGTTATGTATGTGGTAACCATATCGTAACCGGACTGTAACTTTCTTCTGGTCATGCACAAATAACGTGTTTTCCTTGACACTCATAACTACACACTGACAACGATACCACCTGCGGTGCGGAACGGTGGTCCGTATTATCTCAATAACCTATTTTTGTCATCCATAAAACCCCCCAGGGTGTGGGCGAACCTGGCTGCTGAAGTTGTGGGCACTACTGAACGGAGAATTTGTGCAAAATAGCGATTTTGGTTCTCCATAAAAAGCAAGCCATGGGACGGAAATTGCAAATTTGGATTATACGCATGATGAAAGGACAAGTGACATATTGTTCGGGGGGGGGGGGGGATGTTACCTGTATGGCGGTGCGCTGACATTTTTTTGCGTTTTCAGGAATACCTGACAGCCATCTGGGGCCCTTGTGCTTCTGGCTGGTAGTAAATAGTATCGCCGACATCTTCCAACCTGGAACTAAATGCTTATTGTTTGCCAACGATCTCAAAATATGTTTCTTGTTTGGACTGCGAAGATTTACAGGAGGCCATGTGTGGAATGGAGGAGTGGTGCATTTCGAGCCAGCTCTTCTTTTAACCCCACGAAGTGCTCAGTCCTATCCTTCCACCGAATCTCTGCACCCATAGTTTTTGACTACAATCTTCGTGGGGATTTTATTGGAAGAGCTGGGGGAGTGGTCGATTTGGGATTTTAGTTTCTCGAGTCACATTGAGGATCTTGCAACAAGGGCAGTGCGACATCGCAGTAGGGGTGCGTTGGGCTCTGAAAACGGTGTGGCACCACCCAGAACACAAAAACCAACAGTTTTTTCTACAAAATACCTCAAGACAAGAACATTACCTTCCCTTTATTTTTTTCAAGTTATATTTGGCAAAGCTTCTTTCTAATCTTTTAATCAACACTGTCGTCGTACAAAAACGTCGACATTTTCGACAGTAAATTAGCCACCGAATTCATGTCATACAACAACAAAAATAGTAAACTAAAATACAACGAAACATTGACCCGTCCGGCTGCTGGTACCTACTTGAATGGAGGAGATTGACTAGAAGCTAACCTACTGCTCTGTGAGTTACGACGCTGATCAATCCACAATATCACACAGCAAACAGGACGAAACGCTCATAGGTACCACAAATCCAAATCTGTCAATGGAACCGGACCAAACAAAAAATGGAAAACAGAAACAGACTCTACAGAGTAAGCGAACGTGATTCACGGGACAGCAAAAACAAATCGAAAGATGTAAGCATCTCGTGTCGAGATAAGTTGAATCGAAGGGCTCGAATCGATTTTGGAGTGGAAGTCAGATTCTGGGGACAGGCTCAAAGTGGGCGTGGTGAACAACATTTTTACTTGACTGAACATGCGCAGACGGGCCACTTTTCTCAGTTGCCATGGGAGCACTAGGTCCCATGGCCTGCCAGTTACAGGACTCGAGGTTTTGATTTCGATTGCAGGACATTGATTACTGTCGCTTTATTCCGATAACATGCTTGGTCTAAGGAACGACCATGAAATATAATTAGAATATTGAATATCCACAGCCAGAGAAATCTAGTGGGTTGCTGTGAAAAAAGCTAGGTACAGTATACGGAGGGAAATTCAAATGCTGACTGAACACAGGCGCGGATCCAAGGGGGGGGTCACAGGGGTCATGACCCCCCCCCAGAATCAGCCTGCATTTCAAAAACGCTGCAAAGTCCTCGTCACGTGGGTTTATTATTCTATTGGATATACCTGCAGAAATGCTGGCTGTTCATTTATTGTTTCTTTCATATAAAATACCTAATTGAAATAGCTATCTCTGGTGGTTTCCACCAATTGTGGCCCCCAAAACACAAATAAGGTAAGCTCTTCTTTATTTATTTTATTTTTTTTTTTAAATAAATTATCTTCGATCATTGATAGTACCATTTAATCGTCTTGATCCACCTATTGGCACCTTTTCCAGTGTTATTCTACAAATTGATGGTGATTTCAGACGATTTCCCAGGTTTTTGACTCATAAAAAATCAATTTCGGGAGCTGAACATCTGGTAGAACCTCAATTTTCTATTCTTTGGTCAAAATCGACTTCATATTCGGTCTTCTCGTCCCCAAAAACATGAAAAACGATACCTTAAAAGCTCATGTTACCAACATGTTGCTGAAACGCAAAAAGTACCTATTTTTACACACATTTTCACTCATAACACCCCTGGGTATATTCCGATCGGGCTGAAAAGTTTCGGGACACAACTAGGGCCCAAATGGAGCATGTGTGCGAAAGAACGATTTTTTTAGACCGAAAATGACAACCTGTACACGTGATATGGCGGACGGCGGACGGCGGACGGACATTGCATTTTTGGAATCTACGCACCTTGAAACGGAAAAGAAAAAATTTTGAGGGGGTGTTATAAAAATTTTTTGCTGAGCGAATACATAGGTGTATTATTCACAGAATAATAAACCAAAAGCAGAGCTGAACGAATTGTTCACAAATCCGAAAACAAAAAAAAAACCAAACGAAAACGAACCCAGCTTTTGTGAAATAAAAAACCAGAAACAAACCAAACGACCAAAGTCAACTTACCATATTGTTAACTTAAAACATTGGAAACAAAATATAACAATAATTACGATTAAACTTTTTATAGAATACTGATTTTTTTCTGTATTTGGTTTGTAGCAACACTTGTGATTTGTTTACATTTGTATAAGTTCCAACTGGGACGATCATTTATAACACAAATTCTAATTTTCTATTTTGTTTCGCAAATCTGTTGATTATCGCATCGATGTCCAATTCGATGTCGCGATGGATGTGTAACAATGCAAGCCCAGTGAGTCTGTCTTCTTTTATAGTTGATCTCAGCCAAGTTTTGAGGCGACGGAGAGTTGAAAAACTCCTTTCTGCAGTGGCTGCGGTCACAGGAAGCGTATGTAAAGTATCAAGTAGTTTCCAAATGGATGGGTAAATTTCTTCATCACATGCAACACAAACGAGAGGAAGCGAATCGGGGAGTTCACCGCCGTTTTCAACAATCTGGCGTTTGCCAATTTTGGACTTATTCGGTTCTTGTGGGGAACTCCTCAAATAAAAGTGATCAATATTTACGAGAAATTCTATAAACAAAACATTATTGCAATTTGAATTTTAAATTAAAAACGCTGCAAATCCCTGCACAACGGTTTATTATTTTGTATAGAATACCCTTCTGTTACAGATCACAGCTCTATGTATAGATAACCCGTCTATATAATATAATATGTACTATTCTATGCATATTTATGTAGATCGCAGACCCTCCGTAGGTTAGTACCTAACCTCGTACTCGTACTAGGTACCTACCTAAATCACGAGTCAAATGTTGCTAAAATAATTCTGCCGATGACAAACAGTACCTAACAAAAAGAAACACACATAATGAAGTTCTGAAAAGAAATTGTTGATGAGGAGTGAAAAAAGTTGCAAAAGTACCTACCAACAAACTCCAGCCCCTTCTACGTAGATGGTATAATGAACCGTTGTGTAATAATTTACCGTTGAGTAATGATTTACCGTAGTAATAATTTACCCATCAATAATACTTCAACGTTTGTTCAAGTTTCACTACCTACCAACAAACTCCAATAGAGCCATCATTTTTCAAATTAAATAATATCACAGAACAACCAACTCGACTTCATACTCCGCCAATATAATCAGGTGATCCCTACCAATGATTGGCCGTATTCACAAATTCCTATTGTGGGCGCGTCTCTGGTTACGAGATTTGGTTTGAATTGTATACAATTTCATTCACACTGGAGTCGAAAATGCCTGTCGGTGCAAACTTCGGGGCCTTACTGTGAACGAACGGCTGGACGTACGATGCTCCGGATGGTCTTAAAAAACTCGCAAGTTCAAGAACTATTTAAAACCGTAAAAATATTTACGTAAAAAAATGGTATAGGCGTTTTGAAAATTTCAACCCCTATTTTGAACCCCTTAGAGATGACTCACAGTAACGCCGAGCTTCGAGGACCAACTAGACGCCGAACGGAACCTATAGCCCGAATTTCATCAATTTTTTTTCATGGTAACTAAGAAAAGTGGCCCGTACGGCGTACGGCGGACAGACAGAAATATTTTTATTGCAGTTTTGGATTCTACATACCTTGAAACGTAAACCATCAAATTTTGAGGGGGGGTAAGAATTTTTTTTTTCATGCTCGATTCCAATGGTTCATTATTGAAAATAATAAACCAAAACTGATTTGGCCACATGGTCTTCTCAATTTTGCTTCATATACAACTTTGTAAATATTTACCATAAAACATCCGTCAAATTGAAATTCCAATGTCCTCGCCACTAATTACAGTAATTTCTAATTACACAAACGGTAGACAGTGTTAAAAAAACTGAAAACAAAAAAGAACTATAAAAAATCTAAAAAGGTTCGATCAAAAATGTCAAAATTACTCGAATATAATCGTACACTTGGTCCTACCAATGTTACTTTATATACAATTATGTCAATAAATTTACCTTGGTGTATCCGTCAAATTACACCTTGTTTATTTCTTCTTATTTTTGTTAATTATTATCTTGTTTTTGTTTCGTTCTCGTTTTCGTTCCTGCCAAATTCAGTAAATACGATACTGAATTCACTGAGATCAACAATAGATTGTTGTGGTTTCAATGTTTTGATTTGCAAACTCTGAAGTTAGCTACGCTGCCATAAAATGCGCCAATTTGTTTGAAAACACATTAGGACACTTTTTTAGAAGAAAATTGAAAATAAATGCATTTATCAGTTAAATAATTAATAGATATTGAAAATATTTTTTACATAAACAATGAATTTTATAAATAAATACAATTAATTTTGTAGGTAGACAAATTGGACGAGTTTAGGCATAAGGTTGAAAATTCGGTTTGTATTGTTCGTTTAGTTATTTTGTTATTTTTTATATTGTTCTACCCTGTGACCCCCCCCGGAAAAAAATTCTGGATCCGCCCCTGACTGAACATGTGGTTTTTTTTTGCTCCCTGTGTTTTTGGGAGCCGGGGCAGTGGCCCAAGTGGCATTACTTTATGGATGCAACGCCGTTGGATTTTAGACCAACATTTAACGTAAATTTAAAGCGAGAACCCAGGCAGTCTGGGATTCTTGCAGGGTACAACCCAGGAGTTCAGTAATTCGATTAAGGCGATCATCTTGATATACAAGACTTTAGTTCTGCATAGAGTAGGTACGCTTCCCTCATCTGATACCCGCATTATGCTGTCCACAAGTACATCCTTGAGAGAGTTCAGTACAATTTCCTATGCCGTGTTGCCTTCAAACTCGGGATACCATCATCATCATATTGGACACATGAAGACGGCTGCCCTGGGAGAAGAGACGCTACATGGCTGATTTGTCCTTACTCCACAAAATTGTGAATAACAACATGCTGTCCGGCCTTGCGAAAATTGGCATCGTGGTTCCCCGCTTCGCTGCCTACACGCCAGTTCCCATTTTCTGCAACTAACTGCCAGATAATTCGCCCTCTCCATCGTGTTCCTCGCTCTTTCAGTGCTTTGCTGAGTGCCCGTCCGTCATTCGACTTCTTCAGTAGCTCGCTCTCTCCCTCTAGATCTAGACCCTGATCACCGCTCGTTTTCTCCTAGCTGGTTTCTCGTTTTTTACCAGTTAAATTTTTTCATCTTCTTTTTAACGAGAAAGACGTCTGCCAATTCGAGTAGGCAGTATAGCTTCCTCACTTGAATCACATGAACGTATAGAATAGTTGGGTAGTTCATTTTGACACGGGACCACCTGCGGTCCAACACGCGTGTACCCTCATAATATCAGCTCTACGAATATTTTTCGCGTAGTTAGAAGCGTTACGAGGAAATGGTCAACATTTCATGTTCGCGCATGCGCAGACGAAAGTTACAGTACGATTCCGAAGAAATCCATACGAAACTATCGAACTATTATTCCTGATCGACCCTCCAGTTTTGAACTCATTTCAACGATATTTAAGGTAGTTATAGGCGTTGCAAGTATTTCACGTTTGCGCATACGCAGACGAAAGTTACAGTACTTTTTCAATAATTTTGGTGTGGGACCATCTGTGATCTAACGCGCACCTACCGTCCGAATTTCAGCCCATTTCGACCATTATTTCGGGTAGTTATGGGCGTTACAAGGAATTACCCACAGACAGACACGGAACCAACAATGTTCTTGATGTCTGAAACGTAAAATGAGAGTGGAAATTTTAATTTTGGACGACATCCAATTTTTCGACTCTTGCACGAATACAAAGCTTTCCATCTTCGGTAGCGAGGAAGCAAAAATAATTTTATTTTTCTATGTACTTTTGATCACTGTAATGAAATTTAATCTGTTATTAGGCTTGCCCGTACAAATAGAAAATAAATAAATTACCTACTATTCAGGGGATAGATACCGAAAAGTCCGTGGAGCTTAGCATCTGCGATCTCGTGCTGTACCCGCTTTTCCTCGTGTTTGCTCAAAAATATGTATTTATGGTAAAAACAAAAAGTCTAATAATACAAAGATATTTTATGGAGACACTTTGAAGCAATTTGGATAATTATTTTTTTTTTACAGGCTTTTATTTAACTTAGTTTATCTGGGCGGCCAAATCTTGTAATCGATTTTTCGCCCACTTCCCGACGTCTAACTGAGCACAGTCATCTATCTTCGATGGCAATACAAGAATCGTCATAAAACCATTAACTAATTAGGTAAATAATTAAATAATTTAATTAAGAAGAAGCTGACATTTTTGCATGGCCTATCTTTGATTACAGTACATGAATAAATCATGTATGATGATGAATACGCTTTCTGTCTTGAAAATTGATTACAAGATTTTCTAAACACTATAAAGAGTAAGTACCTAAAATGAATATTTAAAAACAAGCTTTTATTTCAAAATTATCTAAAAATAATAAAATAATTTCTTTCTGCTATCCGGCGGAACATCGGAATTTTTTATGATTACTTAGAAAGTATTTTTTTCAATTTAAGATTGAAAGTGCCTCTATTTAGTATGAGGATATTATGGGCAATTGAAGTGTTGAGTAATACTTGAAAGGTTAGAAGGGACGGTATAAGTTTTATAGCCACCTGTTGTCACTCTTTCCAGCAGGGGAAGTTTTATTGAAAGTAGAAAATTATGAATGGGGTGCCCATAATATATTTCATATCTGCTAGTTAGAAGTACTTGCAATCGTAAATTTGTGTGAAATTTAAAAAAAAACATCTTTGAAAGTGAAGTATCTCCTAACGCCCCCACGCTTTTATTTCTAGTCCTAAAAAATTCCTATGTTCCCGGGTAGCAGAATGAAATTATTTTATTTTTTTCAGATAATTTTGAGATAAAAGCCTGTTTTTAAAAAGTTTTATTTATTTTTATTCATAATGTGCATGGCCGCAGAGTAGGTGGGACACCTTCGTCTCGTATAGTAGCTACAAGTACCTAGTGTATATTACGGTTATTTGCCAAAACCCACTACACATTCGGCAATCTGGTTGGGTGCTCGCGAATCCAGAATCAGAAGCTACTGGGAGAGAAAGTTTGTATCATGTTCTCTTCTGTGGTTGACAAGTTTAGTTTCCCTACCTCCAGAAACAGCTGTTCGCAGTTTCCTGAGCTTCAGCAGGCAGAATATAGCTTTGAATGACCTGCCACTATCAGGAACTCTTGCGCCATCAAGGACTGACACGAAATTTTTATAGAAAAGAGGAAGAAGAAGGCTGGTTTTCGACCCCTGCAACGCACCTGAGGGAACCTAGAACTCCCAGCACGGGCTATGAGTAGGGATCTGGGGAAAATTTTCAAGTCAAAATAAATGGTGGAAATACGTAAAAATAAAAACGGAGTCATTGAAAGGTTGTCTATCTTCACTAATACACGAAAAATACACTGTTATACCGGTTTCGGTGATCAAACCGTCGTCAGTAACAAGCAGTAACTTTTTTCTTATGATAATTCTTTCTTACTATTCTTATACTAAAACTTATTTAATTATAGAAAATGAGATGCTAAACAATTTAAAAAAATATCATCCGGAAACTCACGTAGATACTTAGCAATCAATTCAATTCTTCTATTCGAGTGCAAATTTTGCGGCATTTTTCACCGGAAAACAGTGTCTAAGCCAAAATGAGTTTTCAGCAGTGAAAAATGGGATGGAAAAAACTATTTACAGAGCTTCCTACTACCATCGGCAAATGGCGGTATTCTTCAAAACTTTGAAAAACAGTTGCAATTGAAAAATAGGTGTCTCATTTAATGAAATATTTGAAAATATGAGTCAGTCAATGGAAATATTTGAAAATATGTATTATTAGCGTAATATGTGAAAATATGTAACATTAATGTGTGGTAAAATGGTTCAAAAAGTGTCAGTGAACACATGTAGTGGAAAATCATGGATACATAGCCTAGAAAAAATTTGTGAATACATACGAATCCTATCCCTAGTTATGAGTGTAGACCTGCTCTTCAAGTAGCCATACTGCTCAGCCAGTGTGATGTTAGAGAAGAAAAAAACCTGTAATAGGCCTGACCACCAACTCTCGAGCCACTTTAGGATGGGTGTTAACCTGTATCGATATCTATGTTAGTAGATTCCTTTGTTAATACCATCGGGCCCTGTTTTCCAGGTCGACTGCAGAGTAAACACGACAGCTCAACATGTTTTACGCACACTTTGTGTTGGCCAAAAAGGGGCCGCTGGCGAGGATCTGGTTGGCAGCCCATTGGGACAAAAAACTGACCAAAGCCCACGTCTTTGAGACGAACATCGAGAAATCTGTCGACGGTATTCTCCAGCCCAAAGTGAGTTATAGTATATTGCGCGGTATATTCATACCGTATGCATGTATGCGTTTTATAATTTTCATTCGCTTACTCCATGAATGAATGATCATTGTACAGTCGACTCTCGGTAAGTCGAATTTCTGATTTTTCGAACAAATACCTCGGTCCCCCCTTCAGAATCTCTCGTTAAATCAAATACGACAATGTGTTTCAACAATCAGACAATACAACAGTCTTATGTGTTTTGGTACACTTGGTAAGTCGAAGAATACTGACGGCACGCCACCCTCGAACACGCTGTAATTCGAATTTTTGTTTATTTCAACCAGTGGGAGTCTCAGGTGTAGGTACATGGTGACATTTTCTCGGGCCTTTTTTCTTGACCACGGCAAGAATGCAACAACTACTGTAACAACAAAATTACAGATTTTTGTTTTCAAAAGATGAGTGTGTAGGTAGAACATAAATATGTACTTACTGTTTAGTTAGATTCCAAGAGTTATTTTGTCTGCATTCATTCTTTCTTCAAATTAACCTACCTTAAACCAGTCTAAATAATGTACATATTCATGTACCTACCTGTAACACGTATGACAAGAGCTACTTCGCAAACCTTAATCGCAATGCCACCCCCTAATAACGACTTTTTTACTCGGCAATCCTCATAGCTAATCCCAAAGTTATACTCAGCACTACCTGAGATGATTATATGCGAGTCGACAGGCGTACTTAAACGGTCTTTATACTCAAGATCTGTTTATGAAGTACATATCTGAAACTATCTGGCCTGAATTAAATATTATGTTTATTAGTTTACAATTAGTTCTAATAAGACAAAAGTACTTCCACTTCTAGTACTATCCACGGCTCATTACTTGAGAACAGAGGGTAATAGAGATCATAAGCAATAGATTGCACAAACATGTTATACGAGTAGACGATGAACGTCAACAAATCCTTGGACGGGCCTTGACCTTGGGGATAAGATGTAAGTTATGTATATTTGTGTCATATGAGTATTTGTTTGATTTTAATTTTAATTATTTTTAATTATTTTTGAATAAACATTCTATTGATTGATATTTACATACATAAATATGTGCAAGTAGGTATTTTTCAGTCCATGAAATGAAGTGTTTTCCAAAATTCTTGCTCCCTCGTTAGTTCGAATCTTTTTTTATCCACCCTCTTTAATTCGAATTATTCAGTAAATAGAACTCTCTGTACTTCGAACGTTTTTCAAGGTCCCTTGAGTTTCGAATTATCGAGAGTCGACAGTACAAGATATTTGCTAGTGCGATGTGATTGAGGAAGCCTGCCTGTACCTCAACAACTCCGCAGGAAGCCTCTCAGCGCCTGGTGCTACGTTATTGTTCAAACATTTATATAACCGCTTGTAAAAACGATTTTTCACCACAAAAAAATCGGGAAATTTTTATTTTAAATTCCTGTTCTTAGCTCGTGAAGATTTAATACATAATTCTTACCATTGGCGGGGTCTAAACTAAACATTGTGTTCTTTCTTCCAGGTGAAAATGGCATTGAGAACTTCAGGCCATCTACTGTTGGGAGTGGTGAGGATTTACTCGCGAAAGGCCAAATATCTGCTGGCCGATTGTAATGAGGCGTTTGTCAAGATAAAAATGGCTTTCAGGCCTGGGATGGTGGATCTCCCTGAAGATAATAGGGAGGCCGCCATCAACGCCATTACCCTCCCTGAAGTGTTTCATGATTTTGACACGGCCATGCCTGAACTCAAGTATGATTTCATAGAGTTAGTTGTCAAAGCTTACCTTCATTTTCATTTCATGTATATAAGTCCTTTTTCCCGGCTCTAGAGAGCTGGGGGCGCGGGGCCAGCGGTGCACTATGGATTGATGAGCATGCTCAACACATTTCAAAACACATCCCATGAAGCAGTTGAACAGGCAGAATGTTAGGTTTGTTAATATATTGCTGATACAAAATGTATTATTCAAATCTGTAGAGTTTCAAGGTTGTTCGTCCGTTACCCTGGGCTGTTGTTTAGATGAAATTGTGGAGGCGTATCTGTCGAGACGGACAAGATCAGCCGTTTGCGTGGTAAGATTCATTTTCTTCGATTTTCTCCCTTTATAGTGAGGTTCTTTTCATGCCAAAAAGACCACTAGAAAAAATGGGACTGATCTAGTAGCTAATTCAAGATGCTTCATGACCATTTGAGCGAATTTTCGAAGTACCATCCTATTACATTTTTTGATGATTTAATAGAATTGTGTAATTATTGTTTTAATGAATTTTTTAATAGAATTTAGTAGAACTGTTGGTCATTTTTAGACATTTTGACCGATTATAAGCAGTTGTTGACCCTCAAAAACAGAAATTTGAGACAAAATCATTTTTGTTGCCACTCTTTTTGGGATATTGAAGTAGTCACTTTCAGTCTTGGGTCACCATTCTACACCATATGTGATGATTATATATAGATTTTTAGATATATCCGTTTTGTGGCAAATATAGGTTTTTTAAAAATTGAAATCTTTTTTTTTTTTGGCTCATCTTCTTCTACATCATCCTTTCGTTTGATATTACAAACTTGGCGAAATTTCGAATTTTTCATCTCGTAGCCAAGTTTCGGGGGTAGTTCACTAGTTCTTGGTGGTGCACAGATACCGTGTTGTTGACAACTGGTAGAGGTTCCTCGCCTACTGTCAATTTACAACTTCTCAATTAGTCAAGTTCCGTTGTCTGTGTTTGGCATGAATAGGGCCTCACCATAGAGGCAGAAACGTCTTCAGAATGAATGTAACCACTCAAACAGCTGTTTTTGTCCGTCTTGACTGATACCAGTTCCTAATTTATGGTTCAAGACCTCTCTTTTTTTAACGTTGAAATTAGTCTGAAATTTATACAAAATGCCGAAGTGGTTAATTGTTGAAAGCCACCCAATGCCACCTTTCACATGCTAAATAGATTTAGATTCTTCCGATGGAACGATTATGATGCTGTACCTACCCAGCTTCCATAATCGTAAACCGCCGTCTACCGTTCTGTAAACGAGGAGTATCCATGGTTCTAAAATTTCCCTCGATTAAATTTCCTATTCGCCGGAAGAAATCACACACTGAAGTTCAACGCCGCATTTTTGATTTTGACCAAAACCTCTTTTATATAGTTTTAGCGAATTTTCGAAGAGAAAGTAAGCTGTTGTAATGCGTTCAAACATTTTGAAACCTGATTCATTGAAATATTTCTCATCTGACCTTGGCTACGTGATGAAACGTTCCAAATTTTGCCAAAATGTTCAGCTAAGCAACTTGCCAACACAATGTGTTCGAAAATAGGCAGTTTTGGAAAACGAAAAGTATTGAATTCCAACTTTAAAAAAAATTGAACGAGTTTTTTGGAGGTCGGAAATGGAAGCAGTCATTAGAAATTGGTATAGGTACTCTAAAAGTGGTGTAGGACTCAGAACATTAAGACTTTAGGTAGTCGAACATACTTTGCTTTAAAAATGTGGGTCACATTCATGTTTTTGGAGGCCAAAAATCGCTCTTGAAGAAAATAATAAAATAAAATAAAAGTAACTATTTGCTCATGAAGTAGGGTTCGCTGCATGACGAGAACTTTTTATTTTATATCTTTCTTGTTAGAACACCCTGAAAGTGATTTAGTTCACACATTTGAACGAATATCGTGGACAATTTAGTTGAACTTGACTGCGCTTACCACAGTAGTATACGCCCCGAGGACCCAGCATATTAACTCGTCTTTGGTGATGCGGCGCCCTTCTCGTTTCAGGTCATCAAATGTAGACGGTGGAGTGGGGAGGCTAATAGCTATAATTCGTACTGGATGGTGTCAGTGGGATCATTGGTGGCATCCATGTGACGTCACCAAATCATTACGAATTTCTGATAGGATAACCGCGAATGTCTGGTGCTTACCCCGAATAGGTTTATGTACCTCCTAACTTATCCCGATCAGTAGTTTCAAATAAAAAAGTATGTGGTTACTCCTCATTGGTATTTGACGTTCTTAATTTCTCCTCATAATTTTAATATGCCCATCGATCCATTCGTGCTGTGTCAGTTTGGATGGTCATCGACGCCAGTTTGACCCTGTGGTCGAGACCATCCGAATACCGCCTGCTGCGTTCCCCGTATTTTGATAATTGGTGATGGAAAATGATAATTCTTCTCTTCACAACTTTGGCTGTACATACACATTTTACCATTGTGTGATGCTCGTACAAACGAATCACTTCAAACTAACTGAATGTTTCGGGTGGGTTGGCATTGGAAGCCGGAGTTATTTATTGTTTACTGAAGACGAATGGAGAGATTTATGCATCCACTTTCCTGGACAGTCAGGAGAATTATCTTGGTTTCGGGTTCCTAATCATTATACTAACCAGAATTAATAAATTACTGTTGAATAATTTTGTTCATGAGCCCAGCACTAGTTCACCATGTGGCGTGAAGACCTCGACAACAAGTTGATCTGGTGAGAAGTATTGCGGGTTAAGTATTTGTTCGACTAGTCGTGCCGCCCGAACCTCGACTTTTGTACACAGCTTTCTTCGAGTTATTGAGGCCTTCAGGTTCAGCGAGGGACTAACTGGGACCGGATCTGAGTTCGACTCATCGAGTTGTGACTGTATTAGCTTCCTTGAATGAGTCGTGGATTGCAAATTTCGATCACCGAATGCTCCAAGTATGAAGTCCATGTAGAATCAGGTATTCCAGGTACTTGGTACAATCGGGTATTCCATTCAGGTATTCTAGGTTGGGGTTGAAAAAAAAACGGGTCTGATTTCTGAGAAAATGTCAACATAATTGGGGAAACAATAATTAGAAGTGATCAGGCTCAAAAGGTACTGGAATATAACTTGCAAATTGATAGGTATATCAACAAAAATCAGCATACAGAACGGAGATGAAGTAGTGCCGTCATGCAGCATGACCATAATATGAGCGAATTTTCGAAGTTCGTGACAACAGGATTTTAGACAACTTTTAGTGGCTTTACCCCAACAATCCCCACTCGAACAAGAAAATCTAGAGTTTTACCCACTTTAAAAAAAAAAGGTTCTTAAACTGTATTTGGCTAATTATTTTCTGTTACGAACCCTAGAAATCTAGTATAAAAACCTTCATACAACTTTCAGCAAATTTGTAGCAATTTTTGGGGGTGTTGCTTTTTTTAAACGATTTTTAGCAATTTTTGGCAACCAGAACAATCGAATTAGGCCTGTATGATTTGAGGAATAATGTATTTGAGCATTGAAATCGTCATTTTATAAATTTCCCGAGTCACCGTTCTACACCACTCAATATGGTGGGCTTATATTATTTTTGTGTTTTAGCCATTTGTATCAATTTTTGGTCTTTCAAAAAATGCTCATCTTTGAAGTCATCCTTTCATTGGCCAATACAAACGTTTTGGTGAAATACCGAATTGTAGTATCTCTTCTCGTAGTCAAGGCTGGTGTCGTCCGGAGTGACACAGTAGGTTTTATAAAAATATAAATATACATATCGTCCCCTGAAAGGCAGAATATCGTGAGCGCCATTTTCCGAATTTAACAGGAGAGACTTACAGGGGAGGTTCTTTCTATTGCTTAACCCATTAAAAACTGATGTTTTAGCGTACATTGGACCGTTTTCTGTCGATTTATTTGAAAAAAAAAAAATTGCATGAAAGCCCTAGGAAGTAGTAATTTTTCGAGAAAAAGGCGCTTACGCTATTCTTGCTGTCTCGAAGACCTGGGAGAATAGTTTGTTGTATATATATGATACACGTTTCGGCACTTACGATATTCTCGATGTCGTGTGTCCACTGGCGCGCACTCGGTAAGAGGCTTTTACGACACTTCGCTCAAAATTCGGTAGGTGCATATGATAAACTGCTCCTTGGCGCTTACGATATATTAATTAAGGGTTTTGCCTGGCTTGCATTCTGATTAGGTTATGAGACAAAGTTAAGAGTTTTGGTACTGATTTTGTGTTTGGTATCGAATGAGTCATGCTCGGGATTTTGTTTTGGTGGGTTTCCTTGATAAGGACGAGGTCGGTTTGAATTTCAGTTACGATATTGTGGAGTTTGTGATGTACAGTAGTACATAAGTGTATGAACAAATGTAAACTCTAGGAATATATTTAGAATGCTCTGAAACAGATAAGAATCAAACGAGTCTTCAAAAATTTTTGACCCATTGCTATAGCATATCTTCTTAGAAAAATTAAGACCTTTAGAAAAAAAACTGGTCTTTAGAAAAAATTAAGTTCAATGAAAGCAACGTCAGTGGCTATACGTGTACGTGGGTAGCACGCTTCCATCTTACCACCACAGTGTAGCTATAGGTTCAATGAGATACGCAAAGTAGGGTTTTTTTAGGGACATGAAACAGGCGATGCTCCCTCCTGTGGTGATCGGGGAGATGTGAAACAACCTAGCAGGGTTTCATGGCTCTGATAGTGTGGAAATATAGTTCAGTTCACATCCTAGCGGGCCAGTGTGGTGCTAGGTGGATCAGTCAGTCCTTCTCGCTGAAAGCTGGTAGATGAACTGGTAAATCTAAATCCATGTTAATGGCAAAGGGTTTGGTGACGGGTCTAATCATTGAAAATGAAGCTTCTATTTCTGCGCATGCAAATTTTATCGGTTTTATAACACTGATTATTCAAGATCGTAAGATCAATGAGTTGTTTATCCCATTCGTCAACAAAATGTGGCTGGTTTTGAACCATTCAAAACCATTCATTCAAAATTTATAATATCTGGTTATAAGGACGTAATTTTAGTTTTTACAAAATATTGGGGGCTCATTTCTCCCATTTCAAGGAACCTACTCCATTCCGTATCGTCGCTGAACCAACCCAGCTTATCTAAGTTTTTCCAACTTTACTTGAAAGAAAAATCGATTTCTCGTTATACAGTGCAAGTTTGTCAACTGAAACCTCCTTTAGAACTCGCAAATAATAACTTCTGTTTGTCAGAAACATTGATTTTTTTTGGCAGGGAACGTCAAAACAGACGAAATAATTTTTATTTTTATTTTTTTCAATCAATCAATATTTTATTAACACAACTTAGCCAATTTTGGCGAATATGGGGCGTATGTTTGTAGGATTAGTATGTCGGGAATGTGGATGGGGCTGTAAGAGTGGTGGGTAATGGAGAGACAACTACCCAAACGCCACTACCACCACCATCACCACTACTCATCACACTACCTATCATCCCCATCCACATTCCCGACATACTAATCCTATAAACATACGCCCCACGTTCGCCAAAATTGGCAAAGTTGTGTTAGTAGAATATTGATTGAAATAATCGAGTTATGTCATTCACATGGCGTTCTAAGTAACTAAGTTTTAGTTTATTATTTTCAATGGTGAACCTTTTATGAAATAATCAGACTTGGATCGGGTAGTCTTGTAGAAAAGTAATAAAGTATTCCCTTGGCCTGTCAAGTACCTACAATACAATTTTGATGAAAAAAAAATTTTGTTTTGCCTACTTACCAATATCAAAGACTCAGGAGCTGCACTTCTGTAGGCTTTTTGGGATTAGTTATGTCAAAGACGAATTCCCCGCATTCTTTTGAGGTAATGCTAAAACGAATGTTAGCATTGGATGCGCCTTGAAAATAGTACGAATCCAATGGTACCAAAGCCTCAAAGAACGGAAGAATCTGGTTGGAAGAGTATCGAAGATTTGAGGCAAACTAATCGAGTAAATCACTTCGAATTTCCAAGACGCGTTTTTGCCCTCTTCTAATCAACAGATACCTACCATATTGCTCGCTGAGATGTATAAGTTGGTACAGTAGGTCAAATGTGTTTAACACCCATCTGTAAGCCTGTCTGACCCCCTTCTCAAAACATGTCGAACGATGACTCATCTCGAGCTTTTCCGAACTCACTGACTTAGGTCTTGTGCCTTCTAGTTTTCCTTAGTTAATTCAGAATTATCGAAGGTTCCTCTGGTCGAAGGTTGCGCCAGGTCCTGTAAGAGAGGTTTTTCACAGACCTTCTGGGGGTACACTCCATAAATCAGTTCCTGAAAATCAGGTTGTATTACAACAAATCTTAATACCCCTGAAAATCGTGTTTATAACAGCAAATTGTATTACATACTTGATGTTGTTCAAGAAGTTGTCGATGAAAGGGGCTTACTTCTTGGTAATTCATGTAGTATACCCCATAGTGTCAAAACTGAGTAAGTAATATATTCGTTTACGTATACATACAGATATTTAACAGAAAAATTCGTTTTTGGGGTCAGGTATACTTATCTATTTGAGCATCTGCAAATTAAGTTGATTTCTCAAGCAGACGGGAGAGTAATTTGTTTTTGCCAAAGTTATTTATCTCCGAAGCCGAGTTATGAAAATCGAGAAGATCATTCTCCATTTTCTGTCAGTTACTGAAGTACGACCGTCGTCCACATGGGCTAGTGTATTTAAGATGTTTGACTTTCTTGCAGCGATGTCGACATCGAGGCACAGTTCAGTCTCAACCAATCCAGAGCCGAGGAGATCACCATGAGGGAAGACTATGGAAACATGTCCTCGTTGGTTGAGCAGGAGGAGGGTTTTGGTGATATGGGATTTGGTGTTGGGCCTGACGCTCCTGACATACTTCGACATGCCTCCCGTTTAGAGCAGTCACTCGATCCTGTAAGTGGTTTGACACTGGTTTACACTCGGTTTTAGATGACATGATCAACGCATTGGGATTTTTGGACGCCGCATGTTAGAGTTCCTTAAAAGCCTTTGACCAAATATCGAGTTCCATTAAAAAAAATTCCAAAAACACGTTTTCTAGTTTCCGAGGAAAATTCATTGAGCGAATTTTTTGTCTATGTGAGGGTCGGACATCCCTCAGACTTGAGTGATGATAACCCCTCTGTATGAAGGCTGGGGTACGAAGAGTATCCAAAATAAAAATGTAACATTGCAATGATTAAAGGGCCCCGCCAGTGGGGGGTAGAGAGGGAGGTTCGCCGCTTGACATGAGCATTGGGTTAGGGCACTGGAGGTGTCTTAAGCCGGCGCCACACGATGCGTCGAATGTTGGGCCAAACGTTCGACCGTACTGGACGAGTGACGACTCGACGAGTGACTCGACCAAAAGCCCCAGCCACACGGTGTTGTCGGTGGTGGCAAATGTTTGATCCAGTGCGATCCAGGTAGAGCCGTAGGGAGTTTTTTCATAATTTTTAATAAAGTCTTGTGTAAAGTTTTTTATAATGGAAACGGATGATGAAGATTTTGCAGCGATGCATGCATTACAGGGGATGCCCTTAATGGTTTATATAGCTCAACCGCTATTCATCAATAATCCCGTTATTCTCGGCATAACTAGAACTCAAACTGAGTTGAACTGAAAAAGATTGACAAAAATTGGTAGGTTGTATGTTTTTTTATTACCTACCTACTGATTTTTAGGTTTGTTTGTTTTGAATGATGGAAAAACGAATGAAGTGGAGACCCATGACACAGTTGCAGGCATGACAATGACTCTAAAGACAAATAAATATAATAAAATTCAACAATTTCAATCATAAATTACCTGTGTCGATGAAAACTTGGTGGCCAAAGAAATCACTGCGCTACAAACTGAACGCCGAGTCGTGTGGCCGACCCTCCGTGATCGAAGAAACGATCCTCCAACGTTCCCGCCAACATTGGACCCTTCTTTTTCCTTTGACTTGGTTGCAAAGACCGCTCTCAGAGCGATCGCCCTCCAACGCCAACGCCAACGTTGGACGCTGGCCGTTGGACGCTGGATGTTCGAAGGTTGGCCACACGATGCTACCAGTTACCAAGCGTCCAACATTGGAAGGTGCTGGTAGCATCGTGTGGAGCCGGCTTTACTGGAGTTTTGGGTGAAGTCTTACTGAAAAAAGGCCAGTAGGAAGTGTGTGATCCATGTTGGAATTTCTCTATTTACTCCATTATCATTTAGGTACCCTTATCAATTATCATTTACTACGTTCTTCTGTTCAGGCTAACCTGTTGTTCAGCGAGGGTGTGGAGCTAGAAAAGGAAAAAGAACCACAACCCTCCACGTCTAGTGCTCAGCTAGAGCGGCCATCTCTTGACATTGATGCTCCTATTCGTGATGATGGTTTTGGAGGCCCATTGGAAACCAACGATCTGATGGGTTAGTCTTCCTTGCATTTAGCTTTCACCACTCACTTCATATGAGGTTAGTTAATTTATCCATGGTCACCCTTCATACCGTGTCTTGATTGTCGAATTTCGCTCAGGTGGTGGATTGTTCGAGGGTGGACTTTTTGATGACACGGAGATGGCTGTACCTCCTGTGGAGCAGAGCGCACAGGAAACGCCTCTGCCGCCGTCCATCCAGCCAACTCCTGCTGCCATGGGATCGGACATTGAGGATGGTGAGGACGACGGAGATAGGTTCGGCGGAGCTCCAAGCCCAATGGCTCCTAGGTGTGTACCTACCAGATTTCTTGGTTAAATCAACTTCTGTTGTCTCATTAGTTGTGGTACTGGAATCTGCTGCTAATCCCAGCAAATCTTCAAGCAGAAAAGAGGGTAGGGATTCCTTTTGTTAGGCGATTGTAGCTTCCTAAGGTGTGTTTTTTATCATCAGTTATATTATTATGGCTATTGATGTTTTTATATTTATCCTGACCGTTTATGCATAAAAGAGACAATGATGAGTTGAGGTTTTTTACTTAGTTGTAGAGAGAGGTTTGTTTGATGTTTTGTGTGACAACTAGGTATAAAAGATGTGGTTAAAGGGTCGTGTTTTGAGAATACCATTTGGTTATTATGGATATATAAAAGGCTTTACTACATTCTTTCGTAATTTACAGCTCTGAAGGTGGCTCCAGACCTGTATCTCCCATGGATCCCCAGCTTATGGACGTTGGAGTCGAAGAGCCAGTATCTATTCCTCCTCAGGAGCCAGCCCCTGTCTTCCCCCCAGAACCTGTCGTGGCACCAACTCCTGTCATTGAAGAGCCTCCCCCAGAGCCTCCAATGCCCTATCAGGATCAGACTGTCCTCCTTCACAACGAGGAAGAATCGTTCGCTCTGGGCCCAGTCGATGCATCTGCACTTAGAGGTACATTGTTTCAATGTTGGAAATACTCATCTTTATTTAAATTCAGCTCATTGGATTTTCATGTTATTCAGGTAGATCAAAGTGATGAAGAAACATACTACTATTGCTACTGAAGGTGTCTTGCCAACTGATCTTGCTTCTTCCATTTCTAGGGTCGACCAAACACAAGAGAAAGAGGAAGTTGATAGTAGATGAGGTCAAAAATATATCTGGAGAAGAGATGAAAGCACAGTTGAGTGACACAACAGACATAGTCACCAGTTTGGACTTGGCACCTCCCACCAAGAGGTTGATGCACTGGAAGGAGACAGGTGGTGTGGAAAAACTATTTGCCCTTCCTGGACGAAACATCCCAGCTAGAATACTTTTCAAGGTGAGACGTGTTTCTGTGGCAGGTTGGTCACTGTAGATATAGCCATTCCCCTAATTAGCTGAACTCTGCTATATCATATTCAATTTTTCAATTGCTCATATATTCAATTTTCAACAGAATTATCAACGCCACCTGACGAGCAGAGCTGTTCCTAATGAGGATGGAGACGATAAAGATGCAATGCCTTTGGAACAGATGCCCGAAGAAGTTGCGCCCCCTCCACTCCCAGAAAAAGGAAGACGAGGGAGGAAGAGGAAAATCGTCGAGATTGTCGAAGAGGTTTTTCTTGTTATACTGTTGTTCAATATGTATGTGCATGGATAAGTTCTGGTTGATATTGAGGAGGTGGATGTATCCCATCATCAACATCTTTGGTTTTCTTATTACATAATCTTTAATTTCAGCCGCCACAGATGCCTGAAGAAGAAGAAAGGATGGAAGAACCACCTCAGGTTCAAATACTGCACGAAGTCAGTGACCAGAGTCATCTGGACGTTCCGCCACTCTCAGTCGGGCCTATGTCCGTAGAGCCTATGTCTGTGGCGCCGATGTCCGTCGCCCCCTTGTCCGTGGCTCCTAGCGAGGGTGGCATAGACCCATTATCTGTGCCTCCGCTTTCTGTTGCTCCTCTGGAAGAACCTTTGTCTGTAGCGCCTCCAGATACGCCCCACCACCCTGGACTTGCTCCAGATATGACCCCCATGAGCATCGATTCGTCGCTTCCCCATCTTCCTCCTGAACAGGTAACGTGCTGTAATATTCCCATCTTTCTTATGGGGGTAATGTTTAGCTAGTTGTTCAGTAGAACCTCTTGCAGTCAGAATCCCTGTATGTTTCCACGGTAATCATGATCTAGAACAAGGTTTTTTGAAAACAAAATTTGATAAGTGTTGTTGTATAGATGACCCTCCTGGAGGAATCTCTGGCGCCTGGACAAACGCCGCTCCACAACATGGGCTACGACGGTGCTGCCCAGAGCGACCTAATGGCCAACATGGGATACGACGAAACCGCTCCTCCGCCCACCACACCTGGAGCTCTGTCGGAGAAAGGTGGTGCCACACCTTGGCACGACGATTACGATCTCCCGGTGTCGGTGGGCCCGGTCAGTGTCAGTGACTTTTCTATTTGTCTTGCTCTGGTGATGGTTCGTATGGCCTAACGACTCACCCGAGTGTTGGCGGACGCCTCAGGAACTCCTCATCACCAGGCCCTCACCTGCATGGCTTTTTCTCACATCCAGTCCCTCTGCCCGTATTTTCATGATTCCTCTCCTCTTCAGTCCATCAAAGTCTACTCATAGAAGACGAGAAGATGATATTTCTTGTCGTAAGAAACGAAACTTTCCAATATGTTATTGGCGAAATTTCGATAAGGTCTCGAATAATTATGACGATGAATTCACCAAATCTACTGATGCATATCATTCATAACTAACGTTAATCATAATTTTATCCAACAGAAAACATTTCAAGTCACGCAACAGGACAGTATGAGCGATTTAAAAAAAAATTTACTACCAAGCTATTCTAAGGACTCTGGGATTTTTGATTCCCAAAATATACTCGTAGAATTTGACCTTTTTTATTTAATTTTTTTTCCGACGGAAAAGCACTTATCCTTTCGTTTTCCATTTCAACCTTTTTGTCGAAATTTGGACTTCCTTAAATCTATGCGCCTGTGTCAGATACACACTGCAGATGCTTGGAAACGGACTTTTACCGAAAACTCATTAAAAATTCAAAAATTTGAACCCTTTGTGCGGTAGCTTATTTTCTCTGGAAATTCGCTGAAGGCCGACCTCTCACATCTCACTGACCCCCAAAAGGACGGACTCCAATAACGAGAGGTTTTAGCAGATCTAAGGGGTTGTTCAAAAAACCTCATTAAACCGATAGGAAGGCTTTTCCGTGGCGCGAATTCTTCGGGTGTACATCGCGAACCTATAAAATCGTTGAACAAATCATTTCTGCTCCAGTTTTCTTGGCATGGCGATGTTATGAGCTATTCTTATCGGGAGTTTTCGCAGATTCCGAATATACCCCATGTTTCTATACAAAACTAGCTCGTACATTTTTTTTCTCTTGCAGAAAACCACCGAAAAACAATAAACACATTTAGCAATGTACACCCCTGAAGTACCGCTCATAAAAGCGGTACTAGTAGGAAATTAAATTCTGCGTCGAATGAGACTTATTCCAGCTCTCCATGTATTAGCTCAGCTCAAATAAATAGCTAGTGTTGGGGGAAAAGAAATAATTTCGTTTGATACAGTAAATTTTACTGTTCATGAATACAGAACTTTTGAAGGGATGTATTGGCGATTTTTTCGCTAAAAACAAAAATTTTCAGCATAAGCGTTCGTTTTTTTGGCTCGTAAGATAGCGTGCTGAGCTGTGCCGGAAACAGGCTTCACGAATGTTTACTTTAGGTATTTTCCGAGACGAATACGACAGAATTGCACCTAAAATTGTTGGATGTGGATGGGAGGTTGAGATTGGGTGGAGTTGTTGGACTGTCATGTTTTTGACCGATTTTTGGATGATGAGCCTTGCCAAAAATTATGTTAGAGCTGTTTTGGTTTTTTGTTATTATTGTAAGGTATATTTTTCAAAGCTTCTTTCGAAAAATGTTTCCATTTTTGGCAATCAATGCTGAATTGAATGATCTACAACTCAACTTTCCTGTTGCACGACAATTTTAGTTGGCTTTCAAATCGAGCAGTGTGTTGGAAAAGTGGATTTTAAGTTGTTTTTTTTTAGAAAAGAGTTTTTTTTAGATCAAGGAGCTATTTTATGTATAGTAACATGGGATATATTCGGAATCGGCGCAACGTTTCCTGTAAGAATAACTCATTGCATCGTGATGTCAAGAAAAAAACCCTATTTCGTCCGCCTGTGCGCCGTTGAGAATATAATGTATGATAGGATGAAAATTGATATAGTGAGGTAAATAGGTAATTAGGTATCACTGGCTACAAATTGAAACAAATTTGAGTAGAATATATTCCTTTACATTCCTCACTCTTCATCCTTTTACATAATTTTTCATTTTAGCGAATTTTCAAAGATCAAGAAGCTGTTGCAGTGGGTCCAAAATTTTCAGAACATGAATTTTTGAAAATTGTTTAATGGCGAATCCGTTTCAGAGTGTGTGATGTGTGTGTGTGTGTGTGTAAGTCGCTCCAGACAATAGGGGACCTTAGATAGGGATAAAAATTCCAAATTTCGCCAACACCTTCGTATTGCCAAACAAAAGGTTGAGTTGGAAGATGAGCGATTTTCCGAATTACTAAGGGGGTCAAATATGAGTTTTTATGAGTTAAAAATCTGTAAAAGCCGCTCAAATCAATTGATATAAAATCGCTGAAAGTGGGGTAGAAGGGTGACTTGAGACAGAAACATACCATTTCAGTTATTTTCTTACAGAATAGGGGTCAAATTTGTATTTTCTGGGGATCAAATTTGTATTTGACGTGTGGAATGGTGATTCACGACGGAGGGACTATTTCGATGAAAGAAATATTTTTCTCAAAAAATATTGGGTCACATTTGACTTGTAATTGGCACAGCTGTGCCGTTTAATTTGATAAATAAATAAATAGGGGTCAAAAATAGGTGAAAATGATAAAATCACGAAGCAATTATATAATTTCACGAAAAGTGGTATGGTTTCTCGCTATATATCGTCTTTACACAATAGCACGAATATTGCCAATGCACGAATGAAGCCAGCCCTGCATGACTGGAACTTCATTTTTTTAAATTTTAGCATGGAACATGCTTTAGCCTTGGACTAACTAACCGAAAAATGTCACGCGGAAGTGTCACGAAATTTTAACGATGATTTTCACGTACAACTGAGTAGTTGCTAGGGAAATGAAACTTCTTTCATTTTCATCGGACAAAAATCGTTTTCCATTCGTTGGAAAGCTCTTGATTTATCACGAATTTATTCCATATTTGTTCTTGGTATTTATTTCGTAGTTTCATACTATAACTATATAAATTGATGTAATAAATGGATAGTAAACAATGACGCTTGTTTGGTTGTCACTTGGTTGTATCCTGGTGACGAAGTGAAATCATAACATTGCGGCTACAGAAGCATGTTTTTAAGCAGTAAAAGTAAACTACAGACATAATAAAAAGCGCGGCTAAAGCATGTTCCATGTTTCTTGAATTTTAGCCGTAGGCTCTAAGCAGTAAGCATCCGGGGGTCCAGGGGGCTCGCCCCCTGGCGAGGCGCGCAGCGCCGAGTTTTTTATTCAGTGCATCCAGTGCATGTTGATTATTATTAACACTGTAGCATAACCGTTGCATTTGTCCTTCTTTTTTACCATCTGAATCTAGGCACCCAGGCTGGCCAAAACTGAGGTTAACCTTTGGCACCTCTCATCCTTGTTTTTATGTCGAGCACCCGGCAAACGCAAATATGCCTACTTCATACAGTACCTAACTGAATGTTCCGGCCATGTAATGTAACCCGACAAGTTTGCGCGATCAGCCGTTGATTTCTCCAAAACAAAAACAAAAATGCAGTCCGTTGGAAAGCTGATATCCGGAGAAAGTTTCTTCGCGTATCCGTCAAATCGTTGTGGGAAGGGAGGGGGGGATTTTTTGAGCTACAGCGCTTTCGGAGAGTTTTGCAACTTTCTAGGATCCGCAGAATTCGACTGTGAAGCGAGGATTTCAGGGATTCACCCCACCCAACAAGTTTTTTTTACCTCCATCAAAAATGTATGTTATAGCTAGTTTTATGTGAAAAAACGAAGGTTCAAGTCGAAAACGAAGGTTTAAACAATGCTTAGAGGCATTTCTGTCGGAAATGAGCCAAGGGATCGATTCCTGGCTTTTTACAGGCCTGTTCTCTGCACATCCTGTATAGTTAGTAACCCTAAATGCCCCGTTAGCCTGGGTTGTGTTGCAATTTTTGCAGGGTTGTCAAGGGAAATTCTGAGGTTAGAAAGCATCGTTTAAATTGGCCAACTCCCCGTTCAATAGATCATCATACCGTTTGCACGAGTTGAATTTAGATTTAGACGTATTTGGCCTGGGGCTGGAAATAACGGCAAAATTCTCAAGTTTCTCCACGTAAATATATTGCACTCCGAGTATGGTTTGATATTGTACCCATCGTTTTAAATGTTGATTTCGAATCTAAAATGGAAGTAGTTCATAAGTAGCTTGATTTGTGTGAGAATCTCAATAGAAATTCTTCAAAGTGTTGATGTAGTTTTGAGGAATGTGCCCTACTACTTGAAAATGGACGTCTATATGCTATTTATTTTTGTATTGATTCAGAGATTCACATAATTTTCATCGCTATGTAAAGTTTTTAAGGGGACCACTCAACTAAAACGATTGCCAAGTTGGATGGGCAGTATAGCTTCCTCACTCGTAACATGCACGTATAGAATAAGTTGGTGAAGAAATGATGAGAAGAAATGATTCAGAATGATTGAATAGCAGTCAATAAATAGAGTAGTAGGTAATAAATTACCTGAGTTAGAAGCGTTACAAGGAAGTGGTCAACATCTCATGTTCGCGCATGCGCAGACGAAAGCTGAATTACGTTTTCAGTAAAATTCATATGGGACTATCAAAGTATGTATTATTCCTGATCCACCCTCCAAGTTTGAACTCATTTCAACGATATTTAAGGTAGTTATGGGCTTTTCAAGTATTTCACGTTCGCGCATGCGCAGGCAAAATTCATTTTTTATTAGTCAAAAACCTAGGAAATTGTCTGAAATCACTATAAATTTGTATAATAACACAAGAAATTTAAATGGCACTATCAGTGATCAAAGAATATAATCTGTAATTAAAAAAATAATAATAATAAGGAGCCTAATTCGTGTTTCGGGGGGCCAAAATTGGTGGAAACCATAAAAAATTGATATTGCACATGAAAGAAACAATAAATGAACAGCCAACATTTCTGTAGGTATGTCCAATAAAATAATGAACCCATGTGATAGGACTTTGCAGCATGTTTTAGTTGCCGTCCGGATTTGTCTAATATTATTTGAATAAGTACGTGATGAAAATTTCAAGGTCCTGGAGTAATTAGAAACAGATGTGATGCAGATTAAGTCGGAGGTTAGGTGAGGAGTCGGCATGGGTGGAGTGGTCCCCTTAACATCCCCTTACCCCTGGATGATAGTTTCAGCTTTGATTGTCATTCGTGCACCCCAGTTTGCCAGCATCGTGATTGCTACATACTAACCTTCAACGGGGGTTCCCCTATGTAATGGAACTGTTACAGCCTGAGGAACAAGCAAATGACGAGACGTTCGAACAGTTCGAGGAGCGAGTACTCAACAAGAGAGCGGCCCACATGTACAACCTCGTCAAGGGCAAGTTCGCCACAGTGGAGAAGCTCACGTTCGCGTATCTTGTGAGCAGGAACAACAGGAAGCAGGTTGGTATTTCTAGGACTGATAACTGACCTTGCGCGCGGTAACTTAGATGGGCTGGATAAATCTTCCTTAACGGCTGTTTGAATTATATTGATAAACAGGCCCTAAGGCCGCAATAATAATATTTATCAAAATAATTATGTACCTATAAAAGACCATTTGTATGGATCAAAATCCTCATTGAGATGGAACTTGGTTACAATGAAAAATCATTGAAAGGCGAAGTTTTGTACAAACTTACGTTTTTTCAACACCATGCATACAAATTATTTGAAAATGACTATGTAAAAGCTAACCGCGATGAGGTTTTTAAGCTGTGTCCACACTATGCGGAATGAGGGTGGGCACCCTCGTTGGATCCGAAAAGGTGAATAGGAACGGTCGGGTCAGCTTGCCGTCCACATACAAGAGTAGTGTGGACGGGGCGATCGCCCTCAGTCCGTCTCCAGTCTCCTTCGAGTTCTGTTTTCCTGGGTCCGTAGAATTTCGCTGTAGCGAATATAATTTCTTTATTGAGTTTCATTGTTGATCTGTGAATAATGAGTGTCGAGGAAGAGACAATTTTAGCAGCTGCTGCTGCAATCGTGCTTGGAGTTGCTGCTGGTGAAATTCGCCAAGTCCGCCCTCGAAGATTTTGGGTTCGCCCCAGTATTCGGGAAAACGCTGCAAATCCCTGCACAACGGTTTATTATTTTGTACAGAATACCCTTCTTTTACAGATCACAGCTCTCTGTATAGATAACCCGTCCATATAATATGTACTAGTCTATACATGTTATGTAGACTAGACCGTAGGTTAGTACCTAACCCCGTACTCGTTACTAGGTACCTACCTAAATCCCGAGTTAAATATTGCTAAAATAATTCTGTCGATGACAAACAGTAACTAAAATGGCGAAAAGAAACGCAAATAATGAAGGAATTCTGAAGTAAAATTGTTGATGTGGAGTGAAATAGATGCCCCTTCTGCGTAGATCACTGTTTTCTGTGGTCAGTACCTACCCTCTGGTCAAGTATAATGAACCGTTGTGTAATAACTTGCCTATCAATAATACTTCAACGGTTGGTCAAGTTGCAAAAGTACCGATCAACAAAATCCAGCCCCTTCTTGGTAGATGAACCGTTCTGTAATAATTTACCCATCAATAATACTTAAAAGTTCAAGTTTCACAAGTACCTACCAACAAAATCCAATAGTCCATCATTTATCAAATGAAATAATATCGCACAACAACCAACTCGACTTCATACATCCATCCTTGATTATAATCAGGTGCTCCTTAGTGATGAAATCCCGGCCGGATTTATACCGTTTGATTCACGATCGTGTTGACGAAGCTTTTTGGTGCTCACGAACGGCTGGACGTACAGTGCTCCGGGTGGTCTCAAAAAATTGTTTAGCTCAAGACAAATTTAATATCGTTTAAAAAAAACCATACCTATCAATCGAAAGTTTTCGAGTTACGGCGTTCTGAAAATTTCAACCCTTTTTTGAACCCCTTAGAGATGACTGACAGTAACGCCGAGCTTCGAGGACCAACTAGACCCCGAACGGAACCTATAACCGGAATTTCATCAATTTTTATTCATGGTAACTAAGAAAAGTGATCAGTACGGCGGACAGAGAAATATTTTTATTGCATTTTGGGATTCTACATACCTTGACACGTAAACCATCAAATTTTGTGGGGGGGTAAGAATTTTTTTTCATGCTCGATTCCAATGGTTCATTATTGAAAATAATAAACCAAAATACAGCGCCAGCACATTTATGAAAGATTTGCTACTTGATGAGGTAGATGCTCTCAACTACGAGTATAGAAACGTCGTAGGCTTCGCGATCTTTTTCAGGATGAAATGTTCTGACTTTGAAAGTTTGTTGAGCATTATTGGGCCGAAAATCGCGAAAAAAAAACCCGACTGGGGCGATCGGCACGTCCACATTATGATTTTTGATTCCGAGCGGATCGCCTTCCTTTGATCCGGACCGACTCGAGTCGGGTTGCGATCGCCCTCAGTCGGGGCACGTTCCGCACGCGTCCACACTTGGTCACCTTTTCGGATCCGACGAGGGTGCCCACCCTCATTCCGCATAGTGTGGACGCAGCTTTAGGTTGCTTGAAGAAAGGAAGCTTGTGCATACGTTGTTTTATGCTTTAGTACACCACTTTGTTAAATCAGTGTCGATTACTGATTACTAGCTCGAACATTGTGTAGGTGCTCATGAAGCAGAAATCCCTATTTCGTTGCTTTGCCCACTTGTTTGAATCTGAATGATTGTCATCATAACTACTCCACACTCACAAGAGGACTACAATGAGTACTCAGCATATCTTTACAGGAGTATTTTTCGTCGATGCTTCGAAAGAAGTGGACACGTATTTTTACTTTCCGTCCAGTGGGCATTGTTTTAGAAGGATCTTGTTTGTGTGTGTGTGTGTGTGTGTGAGGAAGTCCCTCAGTAGTAAGAGTGTGTATTACGTATGCTTATGTATTTGATTTGTTCAGAAGAGGACAACACTTAGCGAGAATGAAAAGAACCACATTTAAATTCGTTTCAGACCTTCCTGAATCCAAATCTGTGAATAAACGCCTGTCATTTTGAGTAGGTAGTATAGCTTCTTCACTTGAATCACATGAACGTATAGAATATCTGGGTAGGTTCATTCTGTGGAGAGGTCATGCATTTAAGACCTACACCTCACCATCTGTCTTCCAAATTTTACCGCTTTACGATGATTTGCTGGGTAGTTACGAGGATCTGACGCTTACGCATGCGCAGACGAAAGTTACGGTACGGTTTCAGTGATTTTGACGTGTGGCCATCTGCGATCCAACCCGCGAGTGCCCTCAAACTTACAGCTGTAAGACTATCTTTCGCTTTACAAGGAAATGGGCAACATTTCATGTTCGCGCATGTGCTGACGAAAGTTTCAGTACTTTTTCAATGATTTTGGTATGGGACCATGTGTAACCCAACCCGCACCTACCCTCCAAATTTCAGCCCATTTCGACTATTATTTCGGGTAGTTATGAGCATTGCAAAGAATTGACTACAGACGGACAAGACACGGAACCAAAAATGTTCCTTGACGTCTGAAACGTAAAATGCGAGTGGAAATTTTCATTTTGGAGGACATGAATTTTTTTCGACTACCACGAATACAAAGCTCCCTTACCTTCGGTAGTGAGAAAGCAAGAACCATGTGTGTTTGTCAGAATCTTGTGAGCGCTGCCCAGGCCGCAGTTCTCGACCGATTTGCGTGTTTCTTTTTTCTTTCTATGCAGAAAACTATACTTGTGCACTACCTCGCCGGAAGTTCGAAATTTTCTAGAAGGTGGGGTGTGTCAAAGTCTTGTTGCGCTGCCCAGGGCTTAATTCTCAACGGATTTGTGTGTATTTTTTTGTTCGACGCAGATTCAGTCTAGTTGTGCATTTCGTCGCCGGAATTTCGAGCTTTATTTCTACAGTGGCGGGGGGAGACCGCACCACCATTAAGGACGTCCCTGTAAATGCATGCATTACTCTGCGGGATGTTTCTACGTTTTTTACGTCCACTCCAAATAATAACCGATCATGACGTTTGAGGGAGCTATTTTTTGTATTTTCAACGTAGATTACGACCAAAATACTTCCAATTCTCTCAAGCCTTCGCTTATGACCTAAAAACGAGACAGCTTAACTTGTAGTTAGAAAAAATTTGAACGAAAACGAAAAAGTTTTCCAATCCAATCCAATCCAATCCAATCCAATATCCAATCATTTGAAATTCTCAAGGCCTGAAAATGCCAGCAAAATAGGATTTGAATTGAGGATTTGCGGACATAGATTTTGTTCAGAAAGCTCTAAAACGTAAAACCTGATTGGAAATTTTGATTTTGGAGGCAAAAAAATTGTTTCCTATCAAAATTGAAAACAAAGCTTCCGCCACCTTGGTAGATCAATAACGTGTCCACTTTTTCGATGTAGAATCGATTTAAAAAAAAAAAAAATCCCTCCAAACATCCGGAGCACTCGTGTATCACTGTACGAGCTCATCATAAGATCGAGCGACAAGATCAGTCGTACAGTATGATCTTGTGAGCTAACTCAAGTTTTCACATTGTTAAACTTGCCTGATGTTTTATTTAACCGTTTTTTGTCGGTTTTTCGCTCGTCGAAACTCTAATCTGTCACGTGCCAACGTTAACGAAAAACCGGACTTGAAGCGTCCGTCCCGACTCGGCCGGACAGCTTGTAGAAATCAATGCAGGACCGTCGACCGGCAGTGATGGGCAAAAATTAGCTATAGCTAAAAGCTACAGCTAAATTAGCTAAACTAACTGAGAAATTTTTAGCTGTTGAGGGACAGCTAAATTAGCTGTTAGTTGAAATAAACAGCTAATAGCTTTAGCTATAAAAAATCAGGTGTTGGTAGCAGCTTATAGCTTTAGCTGCAGCTGTCAGCTAATAGCTAACAACTTTTTCTTAAAAAATCGTATTCGTCCTCACCAACAGCTAGTAACTAACATTTTTAGTTTTAGCTAATAAGTACATTAGCTTTAAAACTTTTTTGAACAAATTTAATCGTTCAACAGTTTCACCATTTTGAATAATTTCTAGCTTTTTTTACCAGATCCAGTGAGTTTCCTCGGGTGGTCCCTATGATAAATACTTCCGTTATTTGCAGTTATTATTTTTCATTAATATATGAATAATAATAATAGCACCCTTTTTGGAAAACGAAAATTGTTGGTAAAGTGTGAAAAAACATAGGTACTTAACAGTAATGCAGCATATCTGAGGGAGCTGATTTTCCAATAAATTATAACAACAAATTAAAATGTGTTGGTCAAATATTTTCTCGTTATGTGAACGATATGGAAATCCGAAAATCGGCCAAGAGACATCCAGGGAGCCCCAGGAACTCAGGGGTGGATGTCAAATTCACTTTTTACGAGAGAAAATTTACTGGACTTCGTCAAAAAAGTCAGAAATCGTCCAAAATGATTAAATAGTCAAAACTATTAAATTCGTTCAAAAAACGGTTTGAAGCTAATTTACTTATTAGCTAAAACTACAACTGTTAGCTGTTTGCGAGGAGGAACACGATTTTTTAAGAAAAAGTTAGCTGACAGGTACAGCTAAAGCTGTTAGCTATTAGCTGCTACCAACAGCTAATTTTTTATAGCCAGAGTACATTCAACTAACAGCTAAGTAATTTAGCTGTCCCTCAACAGCTAATAGCTAATTTAGTTGTAGCTTAAAAAAAATCTACAAGCTAATTTAGCTATTAGTTAAAATTTTAGTTAGCTGATGCCCAACACTGCCCGCGGGACACCTGGCAAATCTGCTTTCCAGCCGGTGCACTGCTCTCAACTGAACCCTTCGTTTGTTTCAGTCCGCCCAAAAGTTCTACTCTCTTCTCATGTTGAAGAAATTCCAAGTCGTCGAGTTGGAACAAGAATCTTCCTATGCGGACATCTACATCGAGCGAGGACCAAACTTCGAGAACCCCATCCTCTAAATTATTATACGGTTATTTGTAAATACAAGAAAAGTTTTTATTTTTTTGTTTAAATTTTATATTTTTTAGTTCGAATTTGGCCAAAACGGACGACCTGTTTGGAATGTCTTTCAACAATAAGAATACGAGGGTAGGAAAAGACTTCAAGAATCCCTGAGCGAGTTCAAGGTCAATATTGTTCTTTTTTGTCTTAAAAAAATATATTATTACATAGTGAAGTACGAAGTTTTATTCAAAGGTTTTTATGTATAGGTGATGAATTAGCTATAGATGATGATTATTTATTCTGTAGGTTTACCTCTTTTTATCTCACCGCTAAGGTTCTGAACTGTTTTGTCGTTAACATTTTTACAAACTCAGAAGATGCTTCTGTACTAAACTAAATGAAGTTTTGTTTCTAAACATTATTTTCGTATGTGGGTGTTCTGTGAAGTTTGTTGTTTTCTGGGATTTACTGCTAGACCATCTAACTGTTGCTTTGGTTCTTACATAAAATGCTACTTACTTTTATGTACCTCTATGAAATCAATGTTTCATTTGTGGTTTGTCGTAGCGTTGAATTCCGTTTACCTTGAGCAGTCGTCCAGGGCATCCAGCTTTAAAATCGGTGGTTGTGGTTCCTTCTGGAGGTACTTTCAATCGTTTCGTTCTTGGCGGAGTTCAATAATCAGTTCTTTCAACTTGTCAGATTTCCGCACTCCGCAGTGTACCTACCTCTGCTGCTCGAAAAATGTAGTGTTGTGCATTTCGGGTTTTTCTTTTAGGTATCTCAGAGATATCTGACAGCACATTGAAGACGCCGAAAACTAGTCCTTACCTACACCGCTCTATTCCCAATACCTGCATTCATGTTCATATTCTAAATACATTAAGCGATTGAAGCGAGTTATTTTGAAACCTTTGTCAAGTAAAACCTCTGGATTTTTGGTAGCTTTTGAAATCTACGATGAATCCACTGGCTTTGCTCATCTACTGGACATTTCGGGCAAGTTCAACAGCTGTTTCCTGTTCACCTAAACATGTCACGCCCTTTCAAACAGTAGATCGAATCGTATTTCAATTTAATGATCTAACCTCTAATTTCATGTATTGATATCAAACTATAATTTTTACTTGTTACCCCCCACACTGCAAATTTCCCCATCATCGAACTCCCCACTCCAACTAAAATCTTGGCAGTTGAAACTTTTCTCTATTGATTTACTCTTTATAATTAACCTTAATGATCACAATCAAATGACGCGTGGCACCTGTGGTAATCGTTAATAAACTAAAACTGTTCTAATTGACTTGATGCTTACATATTTTATCTCGAGATGTTTCCTTTTCGTCTTGGTCTGATGTTCGAAGTTGTAGTACGTTTGTACAAATATTTGTTGTTGATCGTAAAATGCGTTACCTCGTATTTCGATTGATTAAACCATAAGAAAGCTGCATATTTTTTTGTGTCGTTATTTTGTCGTGACGAGTTCGAGCTTTGATTTTTCCGTGATCAGATTTTTCATCACATGCAAATCCTCAGTATGTTCTGAATCGTTCGTTCTTTACTATATTTTGTCTAGTTTCTGCGATTGATTTCAGTCAACGTAAACATGTTTTTTTTTTAATCGTAGCTTTGATGGTCTCAAATGTTTGCGTTAACCTGTTTCATGGACTCCGCATCCACCACCCCTTTGTGTCTTAGGTTCGAAATCGTTGACTCCGCTGCGACGAAGGAAGTTTGGAATTGATTGTAGTATAGAGATCTCTAAAATATATTTGAACGATATTTTTCAAATAAAAATGTGCTTCATAATAATGGAAGCAATTGTAATAATTTAGCCAAACCCACAGTTCTCAATTAATTTATTTTGTAAAATCGTTCTACTGAAATATATGGCAAACATCATCAGAACTTCTTAGGTGTGTTTTTATTTTGCCTACCTTTTTCATATAGGTACCTAATCGCAACCATATTAGATTTTACGCATTGAAATGCGATGGAATTTCTTCTGGGAGCACTTCTCGTGCCACAAACGAGGGTCATTCAGTTAGAAACACTTTCGTAGGTATAATAACTACGTTATACGGAGCATAGGTACCTACCTATCCATTATTTTCAATAACAGGCTATTTAGAGAACATCGGTTTTACCTATAGATTTGAATATTGATCGCTGAGGGCCGAATAATCTGAGTTTTTGATAGTAACAGATTATTGATGCTGCATCCCAAATCTGACCCCGACGTTCTAAACTAATGTTGAGGAAGGGGAATCGTAGATACTTACCTACCTATAGGATAAATAAACGAGCGATGAGGTTTCCATTGCTTGGAGACATTGTTTTAATAGATTTAGTTGAAAAGCAGGTATGTATGTAGACGGTACCATATTCGTGCCATGAAAATGTAGTAGGTAATAAAATCCATCCACTCATCAAATTCATCTCACCTCTCCCGAGTGTAGGTACCTATCTTCAGTTTTTGATCACCGGTATAGGTAGCAGTAGTATTTGGTTCAGTGTATGTAGGCAACGTTGTTATCTTTTTCATTTTTACTCAAAACAGATTATTTTATATAAACATCCCGTTATGACCATTGAAATCCGAAACTCAGGGACAAGCCCAGGTGATGGTGAAGTAGAAGTTTGTTTGTGTACAGGACAGGTTATCCGACTCCAGGTTATGAATATGGATCTGACATTTGACAAAAATCGAAAACTTCCAATACATGCCAAGGGTTTTTCGGTACATTTTATGAAAAGTTATGGTCATTGGAAGTGAAAAATGTCCATTAGGAAACAAAATGTTGAAACCTACGAGTACACGACGATGGAGCACTTCCAGGTATTTGGTTTTGCTGTTATTTTAAAGATGTCTCCGGAGTCATATGCACACTCCCTACTTTTTCTGTCGATTAACTAAAATTGTTTCCAAATATGATTACACTGGGCCATCGATAAAATTTCTTCAACGTGATGCTTAACATTCAAGAGATATGTGCGACCCCCTCCCCCCGTGGCAGGCTCGATCCGACGAAGAATACTGGTACAAAGAATACAGGATAGCCTCTCCAGAGTTGGGTGGTGAAAAAGAAACACGAGTTATTGAAAAATAGTCTATTTCTACTAATACGCGAAAAATACACTGTTATACCGGTTTTGGTGAGGAAACCATCGGCAGTAACAAACAATAACTAGTTATTTGCGTAACTTTTATAACTAATAACTACCTTGTTATTGTGTTACTGACAATAACTAGTTATTTTTTGTAACTTCTGCAGCTAGTTATTGTTTGTTACTGACGATGGTTTGATCACCGAAACCGGTATAACGGTGTGTATTGCGCGTTCTTCGTGTATTAGTGGAAATAGACTATTTTTCAATAACTCCGTTTTTCTTTGAAATGGGTTTCCACGATTTCTTCGCGAGCGGTTTAGTTCCTTGGGTGGTGAGTTCTAGGGAAGTCTTGTTGTGAGATGTCTGCGAAGTGTGCTACTGTCTTCAAACAATATTGTTGATTGTACACCTCAAATAGAAGTTTTGAAAGAAAGTTGGTGTAGGTCGTTTTCTCTGGTATTACTCTACCGTCGGTATGTAAGAAACGAGATGGGACTCGAAGTTTCAGTTTTAAAAAAACACTTTCATTTAATAACAAAGATTATAGGCACGGACACGATGTGGACTGGCGTGAAGGATGGGCAAGACTGACTGTCGGGGTGCTGAAGGCGTGGGCTTATATACAATATGTTATGCTGATTCAGCAGGTAGTGTTAGGTACAAGGAGTAGGGGTGAAGTAAGTACGTAACTTGTATACATCTTCTCTTTTCTCTTTTTAATTTCTTCTTAACAGTTCTTTTAGGCGATTAAAGCCTTTGAATCGGCTATACATTATAATTCTGGTATACCACTATGTGCAACTAAAAAGAGATTTTCGGATAGATCGGATTTTCCTTCAGCAACTGCGGATTGGCGTCACTGATGTCGGCGATTTCGAAATTTTCCAAGAACTGTGGACGCCAACAAGGCCGAGAAGTTGCGCATTCTCACGAACTCCATCTCGCGGATCTAAGAATACGTGAGTCATTGTGATACTTACGTATTATGATGCCATAAGAATTCTGGAAGAAGTACATATTTCCGAAACCATCTAATGAAGTAGTACCTCGGCATCTGTTGTCAACTCGTGGTCAAAACCCGACGAGTCCCTCGAACTCTTGAGCAGGGATTCCCAGTTCATAGCAGTCACAGCTGAGACCAACCGGGATGAGTGCATTCGTTGTTGAACAGACACAACTTATATTATCACAGGCCCATACCCAAGCAAGGGCCAAGAAACAAAAGAATCAAAACGGAGTTATTGAAAGATTGTCTGTTTCCACTAATAATACACGAAAAATACACCATTAGACCGATTTCGGTGATCAAACCATCGTCAGTAACAAATAACAACTGAAGGCACATCGGAGAAAGGTGACCTTATAAATATTTCATTTATTTAGTCGTGGTGCATAGGAACATAATCATAGTTCCTTCTTAGCGTAACTCAATGGAATTAATTATTTCAAATTACAAGTAAAATGTAGGTATAAATGAATAATAACAAAAATGTACAAGGAAATAAAATAAGAAAATAATTGCATGTTAGTAGTTGACAATAAAAATAAGAAATGCTGCTTTTTTTTAATCATTAAGTCAGAAACAAGGAAAGAGAAGAAGAAAAAAGATGCCAGGTAAAGTAAAGTGGAAGTGAAGTAAAAGCAAAGTGTGAGAGGGAATGAAAAGATGGAGAAGAAGATCAAGAGGATGACAGGCTACTCAGGTACTTGTGTGCGCGCTCCCTGAAGGACCCAAGCCGGGTGACTGCCATCAAAAAGAGTCCCAAAAAGGAAGATGGTTGATTGGTATTGGCTGTGAAGATGAAAGGAGAAGGGAAAAAAGTGAAGGGGTCGATTCTGATTGGCGGTGGAAGTGAATGCCGAAAAGTGAAAGGAAGGTAGGGTGTTCATATTTGCTAAGACCCTTAATTTTAGTAGGGTCGTTTTTCGAGATGGATACTTACCTACCCAGACGTGCGCAGACGACAAAAATGCCACCAGGGTAGAAGTAATGCACCTAATTTTACTCTCTAATGTTCTTCAATCACAATGACATAAATGATAAATATGTAGGTACCTATTTTTCCACCGCGTCATCTCCTATAAGGCGCTATTTCGGCCCCACGAACCCCCCACCCAGTCGTGTTGGAAATTCTGATGGTCGCTGAACTTACGTAGTAAATTTTCACCTAAGATGGACGATTCGTCCGTCTTACCATATGAACAACATAAATATGTTAGATCTGGTACCAATAAACAAATATATCAGTTAGATGGACGGAAATTGTTTATTCCATTTTCAATTTCTACTTCCTAAGTTTGGAATGCAAACCATCAAATTGGGGGGGGGGGGGGGGGGGGAGGTTTCTTTTTTTCGTGCTTGAATCCGAAGGTGAATTATTGAAAGTGCCCCCCCACCAGAGCAGAATGGCGTTGTACCAGTTCGATCCCACCATCGACCGTCACCAGTGAAGAAGAAAAGAAAGCTAGAAATCCCTGCACAACAGTTTATTATTTTGTATAGAGCACAGCTATGTGTATAGAACGCCCTTCTGTTACAGATCACAGCCCCTCCCAAGTTTAGTACCCATTCGCCACTACAAATTAATATCATGCGTTGAATGTTCAGGCGGTAGCTGGAATGGCCAAAAGAAATGCAGATGTAGTTCTGAAGGGAAATTGTTGATGTGAAGTGAAAAATATTCGTTCCCGGAACCGGGATTCGAACCTCTGATTTTAAGTCAAGATCCCACCGCCTAGACCACTCCGCTACTGCGGCCACCTGGCCGAAGAGACAAGTGACATGCGCTCTCAACCCACCTTGATGCCTGCATACACCCTGCTCTTTAGGGAAAATTGTATGGCAACATCGTGGAATGCTTACTGGTGGTCTCAAAAATGCAGGAAAAAAATACTATTTAAAAATGCGAGAAAACTCACATGTCAACATAAACTTCTCCGAGATAGGGATACTCTGGATACTTACACCCCTATTTTTCACCCCTTAGAGTTGAGTGACAGTGACGCCGATCTTCGAGGACCTACCAGAGCCCAAACGGGGCCTTTTGGTTCATGAAAAGGCCGTGCAAGGTGGATGGACGAAATATTTTCATTCGATATTCGTATCCCCCGTCCCTTGAAACGTAAACCATGAAATTTGAGGGGGGGGGGGGGGGTATTTTGCTTAATTTTTTTTACTTTTTTTTTCATGTTTGATTCCAAATGTTTATTATTGAAAATAAACCAAAATCAAAACTAGTTACCTAACATAAAATTGATATACTTACCTAAGTCCATTCACTTGTAGGTTTTTTCACACTGTGTAAAATTTATGAGTAAGTACAGCATTTTCTACTAACCAGAACATTTCTTCAGGAGCATATCAGCAGCCATAGGAGGCCGCTGCTGTTGAAAAACGCTGACATTGGCGAGTGCAAGGAGAAATGGACAGTGGACTACCTAGCGGAAGTGCTGGGACGGAACCAGGTCAAGGTCCATGTCTGTCCTGTGGGGAATATGAGTTTTATAAACAAGAACTTCACCTATAAGACGCTAGAGTTCAAGGATTTCATCAAAAGGGCAGCGACTGAGGTGCACAATGAGTGGTTTCTTTGTGAAAACGAGAGCTACTACCTGAGATCGATAGGTTCCGACAAGAGGGGACGAGACGTGGCGGATATCAACAAGCAGTTCCCTCAGATCGCCAAAGATATCAGGTTAGACTTTAGGATGAGTACATAGGTAGTATTAGTACTAACAGAATCTTTTTTTTTTCAAGTGTTTCGCCTTGAGTAACCATTACATTACGTTACAGGTTCCCAAGGCTGTTTGAGGAGAAAGACTTCTTCTCAAGTGTGATACGGATAGGGTCTCGAGGCGTTCAGATTTGGACCCACTATGATGTGATGGACAACATGTTGATTCAGGTGAGTCTTTGTACCCAAAATTTTCCTTGTGCTTTGTTGAACTCTGGGAATCCATTTACACGTTGGTATACCCTGAAGATTGATCTAAATTGGTTGTCAATCATCATTTGTTATCCATTTTGATTTATGATTGTCACATGAATTTTGAGTCAGCGGATGTGAAGTCAAAATTAGTGGATCAGCAGTATCAGTTTTTCTGCAACTTGGAAGTGTGATAGCCTTTGAGGAGTGCCCTAAACAAAGCCCTGGAAGTGCTTAACTTAGGTAGATAGATAAAACCTTTTATTTCCCAAAGATACAAGTACAGGTGCGCGTTTTTTCTGTTTAAAAATAAGACTTATTTCAAGTATAATATAAAATACATTGATAAACCCAAAATTTTTTTTTTTTTCATAAAATTAATTAAAATGTAAAGTCACATTAGTAGAAGCACTAGCAATGAAAAAACGTCTATACAGTTTAATGGCACAGCTTCCTCATTTCGTATGTAGGTACCTAGATCATTAAAAGTAGGTAGGTACGCTGACTTAGCAATTCAGTACAGATTAGGGTGAATTCAAGAATTCTATTTTGATTCAAGAATTCAAGAAAGTGTATTTTGATTTGTTGCGATGCATGAAGCAGAGTAGTTCGAAAAAAGTTGAACGAGATTTCCTCCGCGTAGCTTGAAGATAATTTCATCGAAATCGAGCCATAGGTTCGCTAGAAATTTACTAGGTGTATACCTTGGATATCGCTGTGGTTATATGAATTATCCGATCGCGATTAAATTCTAAGGGGACCGTCTAAGAGCTGCACCCCAACTGCCCACCAAATTTGAGCAAAATCAGGCCATTGGTTCATATATGATACTGATTACACCACAGATTTGGCGTCTGCACATGCGCAGTGGCTGTACCAATGATACGATAGTTCTATCTGTAATTCGTAGGGGACCATCTAGGACCCAACCCGCACGATCCATGAAAATGTCAGCAAAATGGGATTTGAATTGAACAGGCAGACACCGTACCATATTTATTGAGAAAGCTTGGAAATTTTGATTTTGAAGATGAGAAATGTTCCTCTCAAAAGTAAACAAAGCTTCCGCTACCTTGATAGACTTGGACGCAAAAATTTGTACATGGATGAACAATATGAAAAATAAGTAGAAAATTAGGGTGGGACATATATAATTGTCGGAGCTAACTAGCGTTCCCTGGGGTACCTGTTACATGTCCTCCACTACCCAGTGGGAAATAATTTACCTTATTTTTTCAGGTTTGGTCAGTTGTTGTGGTTGATTTCAGGTCAGCGGAGAGAAGCGGGTGGCTCTGTTCAGCCCTGAAGACACGCATTACCTCTACCTGTCTGGTGACAAATCTCAGGTCCTTGATATCGACAATCCGGACACGACAGCTTTCCCAGATTTTGTGAAAGCTACTCGCTACGAGACGCTACTTAGTCCAGGGGATGTCCTCTTCATTCCAGCTCTCTGGCACCACAACACTGTCGCCCGGGTATTTGGAGTCGGACTGAATGTTTTCTGGAAGAACCTCCCTCACGAGATGTACGACAAGACTGACGTTTATGGGAACAAAGATCCCCTTCCTGCATCCAAGGTGTGTTTCACTCATTGTATTTCATGTATATATATGTGTTATAATACATTTAGGTTAAATATGCTTTTTTGAACTTGTAAGGAAGGCGCAAAACATACTTCGTTCTTCACGGCGACTCTGCCGAGGCGTCTGCCTGGGAGCATTATGAATCTGAGAAGAAGTGGAAAACATTCACTGGCAACGCGAAAAGGACTTACTGTGAAGAACTGTTTCAACATCTATAAGAAACTGGACACTTGACACAAATGGGTCATCTTACACATGGAACAACAAGTTCCGCATCATCAAGAACGACAAGTTCGACATAATGTAGAGGAAATGGATGAGTGGTTCCAAGCACTCCTATCTCTTCAGCTAAGCGAAAGAATTGTAGAATGTGGAATTGTGCTTGTCAATTTTGCGCATGTGTGGGAAGTAAATGTTCTTTCGAAGTAGCTTGGCACCAAAACGAATATGACCGGCCCCTACCATCTGTGTCTTACTTACCAGTCTTTCACTCTGGTGTGACACAGCTCCTGAAACGTCCTCCTGAAAAGATGAGACAGCTCCTGAAACGTCCCTCCAGTATTCACTCCAGAAGATTCGGTGTTGTGGGCACTTTGATATATTTTTCTTTTGAAGGTCGGCCAGTGTATGGCCGCTGGTGCTGGGAATCTTCGGCTCCAAGCTGAAGACACCAACGTTGCCGAAAATGTCCACCTCACTATTCAGACCTTCAGACTGCATAGACCATGCATAGACCTTCAGCCGCCTAGGCCATGTGCTGTATGAATGAAGGATGCTGACAGACGGCCTGTTAGCCCTGGAAGTGTTACCTGTTCATACTCAGCAGGATCTTCTCTTTCAGTGGACAGTGACGTCAGGGATGCCACTGGGAGGACCGCTATAGTCATTACCTCACTCCAGACAAAGCCCGTCATTGTTGAATAAAATGCAGACGATTATGCGCCTTGGATAGGGAAGGACGAGCAACTGAATAACTGTGTACGTATTCAGAGAGCCCTATGTGCGCACCCCTTCTCAACACCATTAGTTGTCATAATGGTACTAATGATCTCTAAGCCACTAACTGATTACTAGTGCAACTATTCCCCTAGTGAGATCTTGTGTTTGGAGACCTCCAACACCGCAAGACACGAGCTTCATGATTTTGACTCGAGGGACAGCTGTCAAAAAACCTCAAACTAAAACCAGTATCAGTCACAGCTGTGGGAGCTGCCTGACAGAAGAGGGTTATGTTCCCATGGCTTCTAGTAATTCAGATGACAGCTGTGTTGATATGGACCATGGCTCCATCCACCATAGAGACCACTACCAGAGTGGGGAGCTGTGCTGGCTCCAGCTGCTCCGTGGCACTGAATCGCTGGTCAGCATTACACTGTTGACAAAGTTATTTCATAGTTCCCTGAAGAAGAATTACAAGCCGAATGGCACCCACGATCTTATATTGATGGATCTCGGCCAAATCTCAATAAAAGACCCAAAATTCCAGTAATGACCTTCAGTGAAAGAGCAAGGGCATTTTCCTGAGGCACAAAGAATGGGAAGGGCTTCAGTTCGCTTAGGATGCATAACCACCATCACGTTGCCTCCAGCCACTCTTGTATGGTGCTTATGGAGCCTTCTGATTATATTATGGAAATGAATTTCAGTAAGAAAGGGAGAATGAAGAAACCCACTAGCTCTGAGCGCCTCATTGTGCCTTGCGGCAGTGCTTCTACCCTCTCCAGCCACCAGTTCCTACTCCATGGCTGAGGGTAGTTACATGGAGATGTCTCCGAGGTGTTTCCCGTCACTGACTTCACCACCAAAGACCAAATCCCTGCCAAAACACGATTTGTTCCCTTTCATCAGGAACTCCCCTCCATTTTCAGGTTATTCATATCCATCCTTGAGAAGAGTGCCTGAAATTGAGCCATTTTTACACTTGAGTCGCCCAATCCCCAAAGCCTTTTACATGGAGATGAAACCTAAACCGTTACAACTAAATCATAAGACTGTTGCAGCTAAAAACTGTAAAGCTCGGATCTAGTCGTTCCTTTCAACTGGGAACGTTTGTCGTGCAACTCGTCGTTCCAAGTGTGCTCGAGGTGATCATTTTGAATAACCTTTGAAAATATAAATGTCACACACCTTTAAAATCCCAGAACATAATAATAATAGCAGAAATAAATAACAGTAAGCTAATTATTGAGAACTCACCAACCTCAAGTCAACACAATGAATATGTCAAGATGGATGTGGGAGTCGCCAAGAGTTCAGCAAAGACATTGAAGAATAAAAATGATTGATGAAGAAGATTACGTGGCAGCAGAACATGGTTGGTGGGTACGTGTTGGATTTTATCCTCCGTACCCCCTCCACTTTATATTTTTGAGAGCTTCTCCAGAAGGAAGAGCTCTGAAGATTTCCAGAAGGAATCCTCTTTTTAATATCCCTTTATTTTATGAATATACACTTCAGCCATTTAATTTTCTTCTATAGCTCAACATTTTTTTCCTTTTCTTTTATTATCTTGTCTTCCTCATGTTGAGCTATTATAAGCATACGAAGCCTCAAATCAAATTTCTTTCAAGACGAAAATTGCCAATTTACCCTCCAACATAACTGTTGGTATCATATCGGTAATTCTCTTGAAAAAATTTGATTTTCATTAAATTTCAGGCTCTCGGCGACGTGAATAAGGCTATCCAGTCCTTGAGCATCCTTCCCAAGACGTACAGGGACTTCTACATCCAGCGGGCCATAGCAGCGCTCGAAGAGGCAAAAACCAGCTAAAACTGTGATTTCCTCCATCTTGTGTTAGACATTCGTATTTTAAATATCTCGCTCCTCTGTGTTATTATTGTAATGTGAGTTACCAGTTTCTTGTTTTTTCGTTATTAGGTATCTTTTAGGCACACGGCGTCGCTTTCTATTTTGCTTATGACCTGTACAGAACGAGAACTTACAATGAAATTGGTGAGAACTGATACTAATTTCTGCTCCAACACTAAAACTGACCGCTGTGCGGTTGGTTTGGCCTTTGTATCCTCCTTGTATGTTTTTGATGCTATCCCTTTTTTGAATTATGATGTTCCATGTTGTTTTCTGACTTTGGTTGTTAAAAAAATTCACCATCGACAGAAACTGTGTGGCTCCCACCCTTGTCATACGTTGGTTGAGCTGTGTCTAACCTCTGATGATTCACACTGATTTGTACTGTCTCCTGTCTGTTACCCCTCAAAATCCTCCCGACCCTGCCTTTGAGTATAGGCAGCATGTAGACCATTTCCTATCCTTTCACGTGGGATACATAATATATCCAACCATGAGATTCTCGATTGGTACTGTTTGTGTTACAGAAATGAAGCGAATTTTGTGTTGTCAGCTGCAGCTCCTGTATTTTTAGTCACCCAGATATCTTGCAAAACTTGTACCTAATGCTGTAAATCCAACAGAAAACTTTAAGCCCTTAACTTCGCACTGTGACTCATAAAGTTGGCCTTTCGGTGGGAGTGTCTGTGTTCACGTCTCACATCCGAGGGACACCGTGTCCGGACGCTTGCCAGTACTTCAAGGTTTTTTACCGGAATCACTTTCTGTGAGCGTGTCTGGCATCTGCTTCTGGAACTGGGACGCCCGTGTCCATGTCCCCACTCCTTCCGGGACCAGTCCACCACGCGTCCGGAGGTATGTTGACCCTGACCAACGGGTTTGAAAAACCTGAGATCGTGGCAACGAGGCTGTACAGGAAAATGGCCTTTCACAAGATGACGGAACTGTGGATCACAGAGCTTCAAGACTGTGATACCCGGAAAAACGTTGTTGTTGTTCAGTTGTGGGTCCATCCTTGTCTCAGTTGGTTTTTCTCGAGGAAAATAAATTGTGTTAGTGTCAAATGGCACGTTTTACACCTGAAGAAGGTGAATTGATGATTCGGTTGATACAAGAATTTCTTTGCTTATATGACTACGAAAAAGAGGATTACAAAGACATCGTTTTGAAGGGGAAAAAAAAGTGGGAAGAAATCTGGTGGGGGGGGAGGGGTTGATTTTTCCTCTTCAGCATGATGGTAGGTACCGAAGTCGAGATTGGGCGCAGCAGTGGAAGCAGACACTCCCAGCGAAAGCACCCATGCTGGTGTCTGGAAGCTGCGGTTCGGACGCAAAGGCCGGACGCGGATGTAGATGCTCCCACCGAAAGGCCACCTGTGGCTGGGCACAGTGCTGAGTTTGGACCGCACTTTTGGGGGGGGGGGGGGGGATTATCTGTTTCAGACATGAAGGGATACTTTGTCATCATTATCAAGAACAGATGTCATTTGAAATGCAGTACAAACTGCGGGTGGGGTGTACACCTGTATGTCACATGGGTTCAACTACCTAGGGTACAAAATTATTTTAATTTTATTTTATTTATTCTTTTCTTTGAAGGGTGGTGAGGAAATCTTTAAAATCCATAGGTGGGGTTTGGATCTCGTAAGACACCTGGACGGGAGACTGATTATGACTGACACTAACGAAGATGTTTACCAATAAATTGGTATTTTACCAGTTTGTTTATTTATCAACGTATTATTTTGATAAAACTTGTTTTGTAATGGTCCATACACAGCATGGAAATAGGACCCGTGTGCGGAGTGCCTGTTAACTTGCTATGATCTCATAAGTGTGCCCTCCCTTTGGATGTTGTATCTTCCCATCGTTAAGAGACAATACCCTTGTGATCATACGGCTTTGGCTTGAATTCAATGATACTTATGTAATGTGTTTTAAATGTTGGTCTTCATTCGTGTGACGTAACTTGGTATTTATAAGTATCTATAAAGATTATTCTGTTTTCAATTATAAATGTGCTGCATGATTGTTCATTGGATTTTCTATTTAAACAACTACCTACTTTTGAAATAGGTAGGTACCGTATTACGGCTAGGGCGTTTTGAAAATTTCAACCCCTATTAGAAACCCAAAATGAGACCTGCAAACCTAATTTCGGTCGGGTGCCTAACTATGGGAAGGGCTAAGTAGGACGAACAGAAAGTACTTGCGTCAGATGTTTGTATCGATAGGTAGGTACTGTGGATTCAAGAGAAAGCAGAGGTGTCATAATTATATCGAATGGTTTATTATATTTTATTAGGTTAGAATAGGTTCCTGTGTGAGCTGTTTGCAGTCTCGCGCAGACCCCCTTTCTCCCGACCGTGGATCGCTCCGGTCGGTATCAAAAGACGGTGTCGAACCGCTCTGCGGAGGGAGTGATCCCTCTTCGAGAGCGCGATGTGGCCCTTGACAAGGTTGCGAGTCGCGTGTCAAGGCGGGCCTCCGCCCGTCTGACTGCTCTCGCGCCTGTATGGTCGAGTGTGCCCTTACGCAGGTTCATTCAAATGGCACCAGTCCACGGCGAATCAGTTTTGGGCTCTTGTCCGACCCGTCTTGAAACACGGACCAAGGAGTTTAGCGTGTGCGCGAGTCATTGGGTGTTAGAATAAGGTTTATTATTATATTTATTTTCAACGTTCTTGGTCGGATGGGCAGGGGGGAGGCGGTGTTGCCACATTCACTGGACGAATTGGCATCGCTGTAACCCCCATGGTGGGCATCCCAGCTTTCCTTCACTGTTCAGCTGTTGCTCCGCCTACCCTTTCTTCCTCATCAGCACCTACCTCAGCTTTTTTCATTATATTCCTAATTTACCATCAGTTTTCACATGATTGGTCGACAATGGTCTGGTACAATAACTAGGTAATCTTCACAGTATTTGGAGAAAGTGGAGAAGGGAGCGAAACATCCAAAAAGTTCAGGTGGGGTTAACGATTTCCTCAATTATTTTGGGTACCTACTTGCCTAATTAAAGCTACAATCAACCGTAATTGTTTTTGATTCTTCATAATAGGTAGCTACCTACCTAATTAGTTACAGGACGTATTAATTAGGTATATCAATTAAATGTTTCATAATTGGACTAAATTCAGCAAGATCAATAGAAAAAATAGGGGAAGATTGTTTGAAGTAGGTAAACAATTATTTGAAAAATAATCCGCTAGGTAGATCAAAAGTTGACGCCACAATCACTAAGTGCCTACCTAAATTCATTTGAGGAAGTATAGGTAGGTAGGTACCAACTTAATTTTCTTATTTTTTCACTATTCTGCTCCAACTTCTTGTTGGTTACATAATACTGTCTGAAAGCCTTGAAACTTACCTCGCCGGCTGAGTGGTGCATGGTCAATCTCTGGCCCGTGCAGTTAGTTTTACGTACTATTTAATATTTTTCTGTCTGGGGTACTTTTATGTTACGCAAGTATTTAATTTTGAGAGGATTTTTACTGGGCATTTATTAATGTATGTAAATTTTACTGTTTATTTATGTATGTAAATCAATGTGTGACCAATGAATATAATTATCGACTGAACACAAAGTAGATACCTACCTATGTGTGACGCATTTCATAAGAAATGACCTTCCCACACAGGAGGCAAACAACTTAGGTACTCCCACACAGTGTGCGATTTACAATTTCATTTATACTTATGTGTACTTCACTCAAAATTAGAAATGACTTTTTGAAAGATAAATTACACACTGTCTAACTCCTAAATGTTCTATCTATCATATTACTATAGAATCAGTTCCAAGACAAATTATCTAACATGATTTGAAGTACCTATCTACTTTTAATCATCATACCTTTCACTACCTAAATTGAATTAACGACAATAGGAAGAGGATTAGGTAGTAACAAATAACTTTTCAAGTGTTAAACGTTTTATTCAATGACTGAAATTTAAACAAATAAACTATAACTAGTGACTATTAGTGATTCGACTTGGCGGATGAAACGGACGGTAACCCGAATATGCGGAACAGGATAACAGTGTGAAACAAAATACTAACATACTGACAAAACATTACCTACATAAATGACAGAACTACGGTTTGGAGCTTGATTCACCAAGAAGCTTAGTTTTTTGTGAATTTTCGACGAAAATACACAATGGTTGCAATAGATCGAGATTCTTAGACGTGACTCTTTGGGTAGGTACATGATAAAAATTCCAAATGTCGCCAGAACGTTCGTGTTGCCAAAATAAAGGATGAGTTCGATGATGAGCAATTTTCAAAAATTCTAAGGGGGTCAAATTTGAGTTTATAGACGGTACCGTAGATGCACCTAACTTCGGCCACTTTTGAAGGTTTTTCTGAATTTTTGTCAACAAACAAATTTTTTGGAGCCTCGAAAAAAATTATGTAGATTCGGGCACTTCAGACCTACTTTTTTACGCCAGAAACAGAATTTTAGGTGCAATCACCGATTTTTTGTAAAAATTCAAAGAGTGGCCGAAGTTATGTACACAAAGCACACAACTTCGGCCACTACGTAAAAATCAAATAAAACCGATGTTGTAAGCCTGGTAAACCAACTTCGGACACACATTTTTGTTTTAAAAATAGTGTATGCATAGAAAAGGCAGATTTTAGGGGGAAAATCAAACAATGGCAATATGAATGAAAATAATTTATTAAAAAATGGGCCGGGATCGTCAACGAAATTTGTCTCGTCGTAGTTCAACAGATGAGTCGGCGGGATCCCTTCGATAGTCTGGACAAGCTGAGAAAAGTAGTTGGAAATCGTGGTGATTGTCACCTCAGCTCTGACTCTTTTTATATTTTCACAAAATTTCAAGGAAATTTCGTCTCTGTGACGCTGGAGGAATTTTTTCATCCATATTCGCCCGGGTCGGTTTTCATGGAATGCACTTACTGTCTTCCCCGAATTTTCAATGTACATCTGAACGACATCTCGAACGTCACGAGCAGGTAGGGGGAAACCCCATTTGGCACACAGTGTAAGACCGTCAACTAAAAATTTTTCTTGATCTTCATTCAGCGCGAATTGACGGCCGACTTTGAGAGGGTGTCGGTTTTTTAATCTATCTTGAATCGTTGATCTTGGGACGGCATAAGTTTCCGACGCCTTCCTGATAGTCATTTTACCGGCACGAACGGCTCTCAATGCGTTTTCGAGATAAACAGGGTTATACCACCGGTAGGGACGCCCAGCAAATTTACGTCTCGACATGGCCGAAGTTATGTACACTTATTGCGAAAAATGACTAATTGACACCACATGAAAAGCACAAAACAGATATAAGCACAGTGGACAACGGGCGGGACTCTGGAGAATCGTATCAACAAGTTGTGATAAACATTAACAACCTTCCCCAGACCGAGTCACGCCGGCAGGAGTTTGTTGCTTAGTATTGATCAAAACCAGGAAAAATGAGCGTATCTTTGAAAAATTCCTGACCACTGAATATACAGAAAAAAATATAAAAAAACATGCATCGGTGCTCCGAAAGAATCAAAGATGGCACCAGAGTGCTAGAAGTTTGTTTTCTCCTCAGCAGGTAGCGGTGATAGTGGGTTTTACCGCGAAATTCAAAAGTGGCCGAAGTTACCTACCCTGGCCGAAGTTAGGTGCATCTACGGTATCAGAAGTCGGTAAAAATGGCTAAAATTGCAAACAATTCATATAAAATCACTGAAAGTGGTATGGAAGGGTGAGTAAAGACAGAAAAATACAGTTTTGTTGTTTTTCGTACAGAGTAGGGGTCAAATTTATGGTATGGTTTCTCGCTATAATATAATCTTTTTACACAATATCACGAATATTTCTTTGAAAATTCGCTCTTAAAACCACGCTGCATGACGAACTTTTTATATTTCTGATCCCCCCCCCCCCCCACTAAATCCTGGCTACGCCACTGCCTTGAATGATGATTTTCACCTGACGTTGTGTGGGATGGTGACTCACGACGGGAAGAGGGACTATTTTGATGATAGAAATATTTTTCCCAAAAAAGAATGGGTAAAATTTGACTGTCAGAAATCTGACAACGTTCAGGCGCCCACAGTTCGTTCGCCGTCACCTCGAAGTTTCTTGGCGACAAATATCCTGCCATTATACGTATTTCATTTCCGTGAGGTTTTGTGGTTTGTTCTCAGTTTTAAGTTTGTTGTTACCCTTCAACCCGGGTGACGAAAACTGTTTGAGGTAGCACGGACATATCCCCCGCTCTACGATCTCTCCCATCCAAAATACGTGGACACTGATTTCAAGAACAACATCTGGTGCAAAATCGGAAAGGAATGTCAAACAACTGGTAAACAATAGTGGAGGTAAGTATAGTTTTATATTAGACGTTACATTATTATTTTCTCAGTTCTCACTTCCCTAACGACTGATGCTTTGCACCGTTCTTCGACGGATTCATGACGGATGAAACTCGGTCGGATGTGAATATAAATATATAATTAATTGTTAAATTAATTAATAAAAATATATAATTAATTATAATGAATATATAAAAAAATTTTATAGTAATCACGGACCGTCACTGACCGATCTCGGCCCCTGGAATTCCGTGACGGTGACGGGCTGGTCTCTTCTCTTGTGAACAACACGTCCCAACCCACCTCCCCTACTTGCTCCGAAAATATTAACATAGGCCATGACATTGATTTCCAATCAAATAAAAGTAATAGGTATTATTTAACTGTTTTCATTAACCGTTCAATCTGTTAATGTTGTACTTGTTTGTTACTGTTTTGATTGATATCGTTCTTGAAGATTTAATTTTAAGATAAAGTTTTCGAGCCAATGGAGGGGGAGGGGGGTATTCCCCTAGGTACATGTAGTGAGGAGAAACTCGCTACGCAAAATAGCTACCTTACATTTAAATTATTTTAGTCTTTGTCATCCACGTTGTCAGTGGGTTATAGATGCTTATTTTAATTTATTATGTAGGTAGTTACAAAAATTGAAAATTAAAATAAGTAACTATTCTTATAAATACCTTGCTAGTCTAATGAAATTAAGGTATCTATTTTGCTTAAATGTTGCAAAATTACTTTTTTCGAAATGCCGATTTACGATCTAAATACACAAGCAAACTATCATGAACGGAAAAATCAGCTATTAGGTACATATCTGCCTTTGGTAGTTTGTGATTAATACTATGGAATACTGTAATAACCATCTAGATTATTCTTTATTTCATGGTTTATCACCTCTCTGAATTAAAGGTTGAGGTCCGCTAGGTATAAGTAGTAGGACAGGACTATAGACACATGAATAACCAGGGGAGACTGGTAATTCCTCTTAGTAGGTAAGTCTGAAGATAGGACCCAGTCCTATCCAACGTCCGTCTTTCCCCATGATTGTAGAGTTGGGTGCTGTTAGAGGTGAGTGGTTCCTGAATGAACTACTCTTGAAGAACTAACTCCGCCAACTGAACTAATCCTCAACTTAGTTCACTTTACTGAACGTTCGTTACAGATGGATATTGGATGTAGGAATGGGGAACCTAAGAACTAAAGAACTTTAAAGTAGAACTCTCACTCACAAGGCCACTAAAGTTAGTTCTTGTAGTTCACAGAAAAATAGGAACCGTGGATACTGGATACTACATGAGGAGTTGATATTTGATAGGAGTTGATGTATCCACTGAACGATAGTTGGGGTGAATTAATACTGGTGTTTATAGTATCCACTGAACGATAGTTCCTTTTAAAGGCCCTGTACACGATCCTTAAAGGCCCTGTTACACGACGATCCTTAAAGGCCCTGTTACACGATCCGATCCTGTCAACAGGATCGGAAGCTCCGCCCTCCCGATCCTAGCAAAAGGAGCGTGTGAACGCTTGTTTCCTTTTCGATGGGGGCGGGGCTCCTACTTAGGAAGCGGCAGGAAGGTCGGATGGAAATTCCTTCCGACGTCCTGTGCCCCCACTGCCCTTTCCTGTTGTCGTCACTGCGAAAGGGTGGTGTAAATGATCATCGGACTTGTTTCGTCCGTTTGAGGTTGTTTTCCCGCTCTCGTGATAGGTTATCACAGCAAAACAACTTGTATCTCGGGTATGTGTTTCAATTGTGTTTTCGTATTCGTCACGTATTCAATTGTTTTCTTTTGTAGAAGGAGTTACCGGCTTTCGTGTCGGCTTATTATACTTGATATATTTAATTATACTTAATATTTATCGTTTATTATACGATAAATATTAAGTATAATGAAATGTATCGAGTATAATATAAGCCGACACGAAAGCCGGTAACTCCTTTAATATTTATCGTATAATATACGATAAACATTAAGAGTTAATGTTTAATTATACTTAGTATAATTAAATATATCAAGTGTAATAAGCCGAAACTGAAAAACTAATCTAAACTAAACTAAAACCAATGAAAAATGAAAACTTTTTTTTCAAACTAAAATACCTACTCAAATGAAACGGTTAAACATTGTGGAAGAACGATTTTTTTTTTAAATGTCCCTTATTTGGTAGAATTCCACTAACTTTTTTTTACTATAGGTAAATCAATAATTATATTAAACTTCAAATTGTTTAAATAAATTTTACTGAAATGTGTTAGTCTCAAAAATTTGGAGAGATTAACATTTTTGGTGTATTGTTATGATACTCTATTTTCATTATGTTATTACTTGGTAGGTACCTACCTACCTACCACTCATCAGGTTTCCATTTTATTATGCTACTCTACTAGTCCTCCTCTTCCTCGATTTTCGTTCACTGATTAGGTATTAATAATTTTCTCAAGCAACTGTAGGTGAAGGAGATCGGACAGGATCGACAGGGGCGTGTAAACGGCGATCGTTGGGGTCGGAAGGTGGGGGGTGAAATAGGAAAGGAAGGGCGGAGCTTCCGATCCTGTTGACAGGATCGGATCGTGTAACAGGGCCTTTAGTTGACCACTGAAAAATAGTTCCTTTAGTTCATTCAGATGGAGCAAATTAAATTCAGGACTTTATATTATCCACACAACTATATCGTTTCTTTTGCAATAGTATCACTGACAGTTCAAACGGATAAGGAGCTATCATTGAGCTATGTTGATATCGTTCAGGAACTGAGTTGGTATTGTATAATATCTTCATTCTAGTTCATTGTGCCGTGTGATTGAAAAGGAACCGGAATGAACTACTGAACTAACTCAAAAGAACTACTCCTTTCAAGGAGTGAACTACCTGGAGTCCCTCATAACGAACTACTCTTACCCACCTCTAGGCTCTACGTAAACGTAAAGTCCTGTTGGTGGCACCAGGATGTACTAAATCAAAATTTAAAAAGAAGATTCGGGAGTGGTAGGACCTCCATAGTCGCCTGTTCTGTGACCTTCATAATCTATTGAACTTGTGCCCGAAATACGAACAGAGTGGAAGCACACTTCTCGAAAAATACCAGCAAAGTAAAATTTATGACATCCTCAAGAAAAACATCAGTAGGTATTGAGACCTCTGAAGTTATGACCTAAATGACCAAAAACAACATCGATCTGTGAACATTCAAAACTGCTGGCACTAGAAACGTGAATACCACCACCTCCTTCCATCATGGAAGAAGGACTTCCATGACCTTCCATATTACCACTCCTATGTCCGACATCCAAAGGAGGACAACGAAGCTGAGAACTACCACCACCACCTTCCATATTACCTTCCACCTAACCTCAACATTCGTTCGAACTTCGAAAAGCAAACAAGCGAACACGTTGTTGAGGGAAATTTATTGTATTTGTAACAAACAGTTTTAAGTTTATACACATTTTAAAAACACTCGTAAATCCGTAACGTTTGTCTATTTGATAATTTGAAAAAAAAATTCAAACAAGATGCTGTACCTAGAAGACTACCTCGAAAGTAAGTAAACGGCAGAGGACGGTGGTCTGATGGGTATCTTTTGAAATTATTGAAAGACAAATTTATTGTATTAATCAAGAAGAGGTAGCGATCATGTTCATTGAAATATATGCTGAATTTATCAGATTCCTTATTAATCCATCGACGAGAGTGATCGAAAATTTGCCCTCTAGTGACCAGGAAACACTAAGATGATCGATTTACGTTGAATTTGGCCTTTGTGTAACTATTTCTTTTACCTTTCTGAATCATTATTATACCGTAAATGTGGTTATATGAGCGAATTATCATATACCTGCTATTGTCATGCTAATGCGCGTTTCCATCACCTTCGACTATTTGTTTTCTAGTGATTGAGCATTTACCTCAAGAACTTCGTGACCGATTCACGGAAATGCGAGAGCTGGATTTGCAAGTTCAGAGTAAGTTTGGTTGACCCGAACACATCAAGTTTTCAATCTGTAAGGAGGGAAAGCCGTCGGTAACCACAACTTTGTGATGTTTCTAGATACGATGGATAGCTTGGAGAAACGGGTCAGGTTTTTCTTTATGAACGCTAAAAAAATGAAACAAGCCGACAAAGATATGGAGTATGAGGCTATACGGAAAAACTACTATAAAACTCTTGAAGACGCTGGTAAGATATGATGTTCATAGTATTTACTGTCATAACAGTGGCACCTTTTTTTCAGAGTTCAATTTACTATGTAGGACTGCCTACCGATAATAATCATTAGGTATGTTCCAGCCGAAATAGCTGGTTCCAATAGGTTTCTCTATTGGTGGGGGGTGAGTGAGAGAATATTTTTGGTGCGAGAACTCATCGGTTGGTACACGTTGGACTTAGAGCGCACAAATAAATAGGTAGGTATAAAGCCATGAAATGGAAATAGAGCAGAAACGTTTCGGGTAAAGGTTATTCAAGGTTTCCTTCAGTTCCAGTTTTCACATGGTTTGTTCGGACAGACAGTACTGGACGGAACCAGTCCAAGATGGAACTGTGTGCTGAAAATAAGGGGATAGACCCGTCCAGGATTGAGAGCTTTGTCTGGCCAAACGCATGCTGATGGTTCTGAGTGGATAGCCTGAAGCATTGTAACTGTAGAAATGCGAATTGAAAACAGAAGTTCGCAACAACTCAGGGAAGATACTGATGACAGCCAACAGAATCAACGGGTTGTACCAAGTCAACGAAATTAGAAAAGATAGTGAAAATGCTAATATGCAGCTGAGGTCAAACCCAAATCGAAATTGGAATTGTGGCATCTAAGGTATGGACACCTAAACGAGAACGACTTGAAAGATTTGTCGGTGAACCAGAAAGCCAGAGGGATAAATGTATCGAAAAACAAAAACCTGGCAGATTGTACAACTTATATCCAGGGGAAAATGGTTCAGAAGCCCTTCCCCGAACAAGCCGATCTTCGGAGATACTGGAGATTAATCACACAGTTCTTTGTGGACCAATAAGAGTTTTGTCCAAGGGAGGACGGAAATATTTTCTAACATTAATAGACGACCTTTCTCGATGGTGTGAAGTACGGTTTATTAACAAAAACCAGATGTATTGGAAGAATTTAAAAGATTCAAGAACCAAGTTGAGAATCAAACCGAAAGAAAAATAAAGCACATCCAACCCGACAATGGCACGGAATACTGTAATAAAGAATTCGATAAATTCCTAGGAATCAACGGAATTACTCGAAGACCCACTGTACCACATACTCCACAGCAGAATGGAGTAGCAGAGAGTTTAACCGGAGCCTAGTCGAGATGGCTAGATGTCTAATGATCCAAGCAAAGTTACCACCATCATTCTGGGCAGACACCTTTCACACGGCTAATCATATCAGAAATACGCTGACGATATCCAGTTTTATGTATCTTCCACTGTTGAACACCTGCCTCAGACAATACAATATATAAATCAAATTTTGAACCGCGTCTCTGTCTGGTCACAAGCTAATTTTTTAAAGTTGAGTCCGTGTAAAACTCAGACAATCATATTTTCTGCTTCTGACTTGGACACCACTGTTCTTCCTAGTATTGTTCTAGACAACTGCTCACTGCCTTATAGTATAGCTGTCAGAAATTTAGGGGTCATTTTCGATTGCCATATGAACTGGTCAAGCCAAGTCACCCAGGTCAGCCAGTCAGGTTTATGGAGCGCTTTACTCCCTCAGGCGTCTTTCCATTTACACTCCTGACACTTCAAAAATTCACCTGGTTAAGGCTCTGGTAGTTCCGCTTTTCAATTATGGTTCTATGTTGTATTTAAACTCTATCAATGCTGGTCACATCTCGGGACAGGGATAAAATTTTAGGTTGTCGGCTTCTAACCTACCTCAAAGTTCAGTATTTGAAATTTATTTTCAAATTGATCCATCATGAAAAGTATTCCATTCCTTTATACTTATGTAACTTCTTCCAGATAGGTCTTAGTAAGCGGTCGCTTACTCTCAAGCAAACTTTTACCACAAATAAGTACTACATTAACTCGTTGAAGGTCCTAGGGGCGAGGACGTGGAACTCCCTGCCGTCTGCGACCCGCGGCATGCGCTCGTTAGGTTCCTTTGGTGACGCTGTACTCCGATTCTTGAATAGGTAGCCTTTTCTATACTCCCTCTTCCTCTTTCTTCTTTCTGTGTCCTCTTTCCTGTCCTCTTTTCTTCTCTCTTTTTTTTTTTTTTTTTAACTACTGTCTTCTCTTTTAGTTTACTTATTATTCCTATCCAAAAAAAGAAGGAAATCGTCTCTACGATTCTGCAATCTTAACACTGCATATGTTATTACTATGTACAGTATTATTACGGGGTTTTTAACCCTACCACTGTGTAATCAATAAAGAGTTAAAGAGTTAAAAGAACGAAATAGATGTCCATCAAGAGGAATAGGAGGTGAAACACCTTTTAAACTGTGGTTCGGAAGAGTTCCGAATGTCCACTATTTCAGAATATTTGGGAGCAAAGTGTACTTACTATTTTTGATAAGGAAAAGCAAAAAGACAACTTTGCCCCACGATCAAAAGAAGGTCTCTTTCTGGGTTACTCAGACCAAACAAAAGGATACACAGTACGGGCAAAAGATGAGCAGAAAGTGACAGTATTGAGAGACGTAAAATTTCTGCAAGAATGCTTTGACAATGAAGACTTTGATAAATGTTTCCCCGAAAATTTGTTTGACTCTGAAGACAAGAAGAAAGAAGAAGATGAAAATAACGATAATAACGAGTCAAACAGAACAAACCCCGCAGCGTGGGACAACGAACACAGTGACGGGGAAACCGACTGTAACAGAAACGACATAATGGAAACGTCCTGAACAATCCTAAGGACATGGTTGAAATGGAACTGCCAGGAACAAGTCAACGAATGGTGAGGACAGTTCGCGGAAAAGGGAGACCCCGAATTCAAAGATCGGGAAACCCTGGAAGACCTAAGAAGGTCTATCGCGAAGTAGAAGTTCCGCTGGGGTCCGAGACTGACGAGGAGGAAGAAAGATTTCAGGATGCTATAGAAGAAAACGAAATAGCAGGGCTAGCAGACTTAACAGTGAAACAAGCAATGTCTAATCCTGATGTGCATGGCTGGAAAGAAGCCATAAAGTCTGAACATTCGTCGATTTTGAAAAACGGAACATTGAAAATCGTCACACGTCCAAAGAACAAGAATGTAATAGGATGCAGAGTAGTACTAAAAGAAAAATTTAAAACGGATGTGTCGTGAGCCCCTCCGGGAACCACTCCACCGTAGAAATTAAGTTCTCGCTAACATTGTCCACAAACTTTAGTTCCCGTAAATATACAGTATGAGTGGGGAGACAGGTCCCAGGACCCAAGTGCACAACCTGGCCAGGGGTTGGAGGGAGAAAGCCTCCCTGGCTATAAAAACTCGAATCCTGCGCCCTTCTATTCATTCGACACTTCCTCTAACCAGCTCTCTCTTCTCTCCTCCTACCTTGCTCTCTCTCCTTAAAAGATCCTAGATGACGGTGGTGGTCAGCCCATAACCGCCTAGGCAAACCTCCTCTAAAAGATTCCAGATGTCGGTGGTGATTCGCTCATAACCACCTGGACACCTACTCCCCAAAAGATCCTAGATGTCGGTGGTGATTCGCTCATAACCGCCTAGGCAAAATTCAACCAAAAAGATCCCAGACGTCGGTGGTGATTCGCTCATAACCGCCTGGGCATTTTCCCTCACACCACCGTGATGCCAATTTTAAATTCATCACAGGATGGTTCAGTTGAAAGAAAGAAGGCTCGCTTAGTTGCGAAACGATACAACCAGCGACAGGGGGAAGATTTCAACGAAACCTTCACACCTGTTGTTTGGATGAGCTCAGTCAGAACGATTATGGCTCTAGCAGTCGAAGAAGATCTGAATGTACACCAATTTGACGTGAATACTGCATTCCTAAATGGCAATTTGGAAGAACTAATTTACATGGAAATTCCAGAGAATTTCGAAAAAATTTTACATGAAATCGTCAAAGAGAAAAAATCGCCGAAGAAGGTCTTTGAAGATGCCAAGAAAATTCTTGAAAAGATAAAGAGCGATGATAAGGTTTGCCTCTTGCAACGATCTCTTTATGGCTTAAACAAGTAGGGCGTCAGTGGTATTTGAAGCTAGACAAAAACTTGACAAAACAGGGACTGAAACCACTCAAATCCGAACCATGTGTACCAAGCTCGTGAGAATAACGACATAATTATTTAGCAATCTATGTTGATGGCCTATGGCCGGCTTCTAATAATCCGAATTTGATTGAAAAGGTGAAGCAAAACTTGATGAAGTATCTAGGTCCAATCCACTACGGTCTAGGAATTGAGTTTACCCAAAGCCAAAACGAGGGGAAGCTGTTCATGTCCCAGAAAAAATACACGCGGGACATTGTGAAGTGTTTTGGAATGGAAAACTGGAGGCCCGTGAAGGCACCACTTGAACTAGGACTGAAGCTCAAGAAACCCGAACACCCAGACACAAAGGAAATGGCCAAATACCCTTATCAGCGACTTATCGGATCGCTGATGTACCTCACAGTGTCTACTCCCCCGTACATTGCTTACGCGGTGATTTCGCTGAGCCAATTTAACACCAATTACATTGGCGAACATTGGCAAGCTGCAAAACGAGTTCTGAGCTATCTAAAGGGGACTCCAAATCGCAGGATCTTGTTCCAGAAAACTGGAAAGCCCCTGGAAGGATACGCCGATGCCGACTGGACAAACTGTGCTGAAGACCGACGTTCCTACTCCGGACTTTTTTTTCAAACTAGGGGGAGGAGCTATATCGTGGGAAGCACGGAAGCAGAGGACCTTTGCCTTGTCGAGATGCGACAAAAGAGGATCTCTACCTGCACCAGTTCCTCGGAGAGTTGGAAGTTCTCCAGGCCAACGCCGCTACAGTCGTATACAACGACAACCAAGGCGCTCAACAGTTGGCGAAAAATTCGAATTCAAAGAGAATGTGGTCGAATTCAAATATTTACCTACTTCGGAAATGCCGGCTGACATATTTACTAAACTGTTACCAAGTACAAAATTTGAAGATTTTTCCTGGAAATTGGGGATCAGAGGTGACGAATCAATTCGAGGGGAAGTGTAGAAATGCGAATTGAAACAACTCCACAAATCCCTGTTTACCAACTTGTTGCCAACGATGTGTATGCATGATTTTACACAGTCATGTTGAGTTTGAGTTTGATATTCTGATTGAAAATTTTGACCTGCGCATTCTGTTAAGAAAATATTCATCTATTAGTAACCTTCCACATAAGCTGAAGGTGGAAGCATTGACTGCGTGTGTACAGTATTAATGATCCTCAAAAAAATCCTCGATTAGAACTAGTCCCAAACAGTCGTGGACTGCCTGTCCAAAGAGCCAACTCTTAATCCAGGATCAGTTCTGGCACTTTCCAAACACAAAAAGGGGCGTGGCTTGGATAGATAGGTCCAAATTGTCTGTCCAAACAAACCTACAACCATCACGATCAGGTGCGAAATAATTCATGAACTTGCACGACCAAGTTCATGAACCCAGCATGGCTGGAACAGCGTTCGGAAAACGAGTTATCACGCTCAGCACGGTCAGAACACAGTCGTTGCGCAGTAGGTTTATGCCAGACTTATTCGAAAAATGTTCCCTGACTGGAACATACCTAGTAACGAGTTGTGAATACCTCATGTGTATTCGGTAATGTTGGCAGTGTTTTTTTAACTCTGGTCTAACATTGGTTGGAGACTGTAAATGAAAGTATAGTAATGTGGGTACAACAGGTGCAGCCACCACTCAGCGCTGTGAAAAGCTGCATCGATTTGCCATATAGGTGTTCTCATGGTGTTGATCCCCTGAAGTGGAAATCCGTTAGCCTCCAGAAGCCTAACCTCTGACAAATTTTCCTCCATCATGTTACTTTCGCTCGACCGTGTGAAAAATATATTAAACAAAATGCGTTCAAATTTTGTATTTTACGTTCGAGTTAAATAATCCAGGACACATCCAAATCGACCAGGAATTGAAATTGCAACATGGTAGATCCGAATTTGAAGAAAATGTGTTGCAGTTAGCAGTAACCCAAGCTGCGGCAATCAGGCAAATATCTGGAGATTAGGAGATACCTGTAGTAATAGTATCCATGAGTTACTTGCCACGTTGCTATAGTGCCATAAGCAAGAATTTCTTGAGAAGGAATCTCGTATACCGCAAAGTACAACCTTCCGAAGGTCTCAATTACAATTCGTTTACCCATTAATCGCATGACGTTTTTGTGGCACAATCGTGGCACTTGGAAACTAAGGAAGTCGTAAGAAACCACCGCCATTACACTGTTGGGGGGGGGGGGGGGGCCTCAACTCATTCAGCCATGAACTGAGATAGGTACAGTATTCTTCATTAGTATGACAGTAAGTATCCACTTTTGGCAATTCTCAAAGGGCCCGTGAGGTCTGTTTTTAATATTGCTGCCAATAAAGTTCTTCTTCTATTAAATGTATAGACAAACGCTTTGTCGCAATGTGTCAATGCATCTCCGTCCTTTTGATGTGATCAGGTTGAACTAGAACCGTAATCCCACAATCACCTTGAACCTATTCACTATTCTGGCAGTACAAAGAAAAGTTGACTCCCGAGATGTTCCGATTATAGTGCTATTTTCTTTGAGTTCGGTCCGTCATTGTGAAATTCTACGTTTCTGGCGATTTTCTCCAGCTTGAGTTGTATTGATTTAGTACTTCGTATGTTCGCTGTGGGTTTCCGGGGGACTTGCACGCCACTAGCAAACTGGTTGCTGGACTGGCCTTTGCGCTTCCGCGACCGACACCAACTTAGAACCACACAGACATCGTGGAATTTCAAATGAAAATAAAGTTGCTAACGTCATCTGTTTTTACTAAGAACAAAATTCACTGCTATTCTATAACAGAACATAATATACTATTGTTTATTCTTGGTGGGTATTCACGAGCCAAAGCCCATCTCCGACTTCATTCTTAGCAGTCCCGCAGATGCTCCATTTCGAATTTCAGCCCCATAGGTCAAATAGGAAGGAAATTAGCTTCTGGGCTCACTCAGCTGTTGAGGGAGGATCCTCACCTCGTCATTAGATGTGTAAGATGCGTTCAGTTCCAGGAGTTAACTCCCACCAGTTCACTCAGTTCTGAGATGCGTTCTTTGGGACAGGTTCACCCTTTCAACTGAGTCCCTAATCCAAATTCTAATTATCCCGTCCTAAAAATCACGAAAGTGAGGTTTTGATAGGTTTGATTGTTTGATGGTGAGGTTAGGATCGCCCATTCACTGAGAGCGTCAACTCTTTGGCCATCCATTCAGTTGGGATACGTTCAACTGAAAGATCCGTTCAGTGCTGAACGCCACATCCCTACTCGTCAAGTCTTACTCAGCAGTCCTACAGAGCAGAGGCTCATTTCGAATTCCACTGAAAAAAATGTCTCGAAAATTCTGGATTGCTTTGTATTCTCCTTAAATAAAACCTCCTCTTTGGTGTAAAACGCGGACGGCTAATCCTACGGAAATCGTTCCGGTACCGCTAGAATCGGTGCAAAAGCATAATTTGAACAAAATCAATTTAAACAGAATCGGAGGCAAAAAGCGGTACACATACCAAAAACCAACCGCGACAAAATCAGTCCAGCAATTTAGACTGAGAAGACATACACGCAGACAACATTCCGGTTTTATTAAAGATTTTTATATTCAAATCAGTGTTTGGTACACTCGATAATTTGAAATCAGAAGGGGCTCACTCTCATCATTAGTGCTTTTTCTTTAGTCCCCTGGTTATCAAGAGTTGAATCGATTCATTTCAAAAGGTTGTATTACTCAATTCATGAATTATCGAGTGGGATACAAGAATATTATGACGGACTTTTGGTTAATATTTTTAATAATGAACCTTTGGAATCGAGCACATAAAAAATAAATGGAATTTAAAAAAGTCAGTGTGTGGCATTTTCTTGTTACCTTGATCCAAAGTTAATGAAATTTCCACTGCAAAAAACGACCCTAATAATTCAGGATCTTATACCGCTACCGCAACTACACATTCGCGCTCGTGCTTCGCCTTGCCACTTGCCAACATTCGCAAGTTCATCCCCACGACGTGAGTGACGTTTTCACATTCATGCCCACGTTTCACCTCGTCACTAGCAGAGGTTTCAGTTCACATGTCGATGCGAATGGACAACGTGGACCCCTTTGACTTGTGCCCAAAACACCACTCCCGGGGCGAGCGACGAGGCGAATGACGAGCAAACTGCCCACACGTTCGGCTCGTCATTCGTGTGAATGTTAATGCGACATTACGATAATTGGAATCAAGTGACATTACGATAATAGGAATCAAGTGGTCTATGCAAACAGGGTAGGTATCTACTAGAAAATAATGAACTGTTGTGTAATAATTTGCAGCTTTTTTTTTGTGTGTTCACCCTAACCAACATTTTGATAAGGAAGTTCTGGAGGTTATTAGCTGGCAGTGGCGTACCGCCACCTCAGATTGCGGAGCCGAAATTGCATTTGAAATACATTTATTATAGCTGCTGTCAGACACAGCTCGCAGAGATCAGACTTACAAAAGTCAGGCACTTTTGGCAAAGAGCAAAGACGTTCCGTGCAGTTTTAGTGAGGTTGACAGATAATACATCGTATAACACATGAACGTTGTTCAGAATAAGCACAATATTATTATCTGCATATCTGTTATACTATTGATTTCAATTTCCAGATGAAAAAGTGCAATTAGCCAATCAAATGTACGAGCTCGTTTCGAGGTACCTAAGGAGACTGGATCAAGAAACCCATAAATTCAAATTGGAGCTAGAAGCCGATCACATAGGGATAACGGAATTACTTGAAAAACGTATGTTCAAATGTAACGTATTCCCTTTTATCTCTAATTTGATTGGTTAATTTCAAAATATACTACACTGTATGTGAGTTTTATTTATTAATGAAGTTACTACAATATGGAGAAATCGGCTTCCAGATTTCAACAGGCACTTCATACCTTGATTCACTTGGTATAGAAATCCAGAAGGTACTGTAATCCAGTATGTTTTATTTATTGGCAAACAAATAATAAAGTGACAGCCATTTCAGGCTGGGGCTTTTCATCCGGTTCGTGGACATGATCAGCTGTTTTCCACTGGATCAGAATTCGATCTGATCATTTTGCTCTTGGCTGCTCATTGCCTCGCCCCGTTGAGTGGAGTGGGGTTTGCCCTGGAGCGGTCCTAGGACTCTGTCACTGACTTTAGGGTGAAAAACTCAACACGGGGTTCAGTGGGTTTAGTCGATGAATCTATTTGTCTGGATGGTCGGTACAAGAATGAGGTTCTCGTCGATATCGCGGGGGGGGGGGGGGGGGGGCACATTCGCCGGTGAACCTCTTTATCAGGTGAATGGCTGTTATCACCTCGTATCAACCTCAAGGTGGTGGTGGCTTCTGACCGCCCAGGGGTCTTCATGTGAGCACAGGTTGTGGCCCATGACAGCCCAACCGCTATATGGGTCATATTTGAACATGTTGCCAAATGTCACGGTGGTCACCCATTCAAGTACTAACCACACTCGAGTTATCTTGACTTGGGTGGTCTGACGGAACCCGGTTTATTCCACCTGATAAGGCTTTTGGGCTTTATTTGCCAACATCATGGCCATGGAATCAGGGTAACCGGGTAGCTGCTATGATGGGCCGTATTTCTTTCTCTGAGATCCTGGTTTCCAAAGTCTCCAGATAGGTATCGATATTGCCATGTTCGGTGGATTCCCATATTTCTAGTTGACTGCCATGTTCGGTAGATCAGGTGTGGGTGGGTTGTTGGGGGTTCTTGGATTATTGTTGCCAGTTTACTGGTTTACTGGACTTTAGTGAGTAAACCAGATCTGACGTTGATTTATAATTGAAAACAAATAACGATTTTTTACCTCAAACTCGAAACATGTTCTTCTACTTTGCAACACCAGTAATCCGTCTACAAATGGTGTTTTTTCAATATCCTGTCAGATTTGGACAGGTGAGAGTTTGAGTTTTAACTTGTATTGTCATACTTGAACCGACTTATCATGAGTAGTTTGAGAAGGAAGTGGAAAATAAGTTTGTGGGATTTAGACCGTTTTAGTCAGTGCTCCGTTGGTACCAAAATATTTAAAGTACGTAAGTAACTTGATGTAAAGGTACAATTTATTAGAAAGTCCTTAACGGCCTCGATCGGAACTGCTCTCTCACGGGTTTTTGGAGGCTCGTTCCCCCCCCTGCATAGTGCAGTGGTGCTTACCTCAGCACTTCCTTCGGTAGAGCTCCCTTAATTTACAGTTGTTTTTGGGTAAAAAAGGAGAAAAAACTAGTTTCTCGTGAAGTTCATTACTGTTCCATTACACTGTCATTGTCATTAGCCAAAATCTTTTTCAACTCAACTTTGGTTTCATTGATTTTGTTGACCTGTTTTATTTTAAGCATTATTTTGTCATGCTTCTTGTGTTTTGCGTTATTGACAGGTTCCTATGATATGGACGCTCCTGTAATAAATTCGAGTCAGAAAGAAAATCGCTACAGCTTCCCCAACCAAAGAGTAGCCCATGGAGAACCTCCTATAAGTAAGTCGTTTTCAGTCTCTTTGTAACAGGCATCTGTTTGGATACTAGTTGCCTAGAACAGACGTGTGATGTTCCAAGAACAAACTGTAAACTTTCCTAGCATTCTTGTGAGTGTAGTGGAACAGTTCTAAAAAGTTGCCCTGGTGAAATGCCACTTGACCTCTTCAGTTGTTTCAGTTGTAGTTGGTTTAATGCCCACTGACATTCTGTGCATATTTTCAGAGAAACGCAGGGATTCCAGCACAAGTATAGACACTAAACGGAAAGTGAATCCTGCAGGAAGTGTTGAGCGGGTTCTTCCGGACTTGAGGATGGCGCTCAGCAGCCATGGTGGGCCTATGGGAGCCACGCCCCCTGCAACTTCGCCTGCCATGGCTTACACTCTTGGCCACCACATTGGTGCTGGTGGCACAGCCATCGCGGCTGCCGCATCTCAAGCCATTGCTGCCACCCAACAGGTTGCTCATACTTCCGGTTCATGTCATTTGGATGGAATCTGGTTTCCTGTGTTGAGGCGGGTCCTTTCTACAACACAAAATGTCATTAGGGAGGTAAAAAATGCAAAGCCAGCAGGACGATGCTTGCCAAGCTTGTTGCTCATGGTGGTCCTCTTCATAGAAAGCCCACATATATCGTTGCACCATGCCAAACTCATCTAACTGCAAAATCTTATAAGGGGAGTTGGTGTGCGAGTCTTACTCGCAAGGCACATAGCGAGTCTAATGCTTACTGTGATTCAGGGTGATCGACCAGTATCTGCAAGGCAGCCATGGTGAGCAGTTCTTTATTTCTGTGAGTGCATTACCTCCTGGTGCAGGTCCATCGTTTGCATTAATTGTTGTAGCATACATTTATTTTTTCTTCAAAGAACAAAAAAGTAACAGTTGGCAAGACAAATAAATGGCCTGACAAATATTCCAGTATAGGAAAAGACTAATGCAGGTCAGCACCAATTTCCCTCCTTGCATCTTATTTTGGTTGTGAATTTTCTCGTGAATTCCGCTGAACAAGAAGTGTTATACAACTCAGTCAACTGAATGCACTAGCACTGAGTACCTGTTCCATTTTTGGTAGGGGCGTCACTATTTGCTGGTTTACTCGGAGGGAATCGCACTTACAAGGCACCTTTGATGCGCTCCTTAGGCCGACTGATTGTCGGCTTGTGGCGCCTTGCATGTCAAGATTTGGGATTTTGAAGCATTTACTCAACACGAAGTTTAGTTTCGAAAATATCGCGTTTAAAGATTCCCCAGAAAAATTGGGTGAACCGTATTTTGGGATCAGACCACGTCAACCCATTTCTGCTTATGAGGCAGAAATATTGTTCCATGTCTCTGGGTTTGGCTAAAGTGTTTCAATTCAATTTTTCTTGGAACTTGACTTTCCAGTAGTAAGGTTACACTGGCGAACATTAATATTAAGTAAAATGTTGGCTTCCCAGTGGCGGGAAGCAGCAACCTTGTAAAATCTTGACTTTGCAGTAGTTGAGTTAGGGTTGGTGCTGACGATATAGATAGTTAGGGGGTGGTGCTGACGATGTGGATAGTTAGGACCTGCTTGTAACTTACCAGTTGGCTTTTTCATTGGCCTCGTCAATTTCATTATGGAGTGTAGTGTGGGCGTGCTTCAACAAAATGTTATATCTGTGTATTTGTTGGAGTCCATGAATTATAGATAACCTGAATGGTTATTTGTTCTTGTAGTAGCATAGCTGAAAGTTGTCCTTGTACAAGGATGTTTAGAATTCCGTTAATTCTGTCGATTTACCTCAGCAGGCCCTTCTCAACAGATTCCTTTCCTTTCTTGTACATTTTACCTTTGCAGTCAAGGTTCAGTCATAGTTTGGACCCGTTGTTGTTCTCCATAATCCACTGTTTTGTCATAGAGGCATAGAGAACTCAAAGAAACAAAGTCTGATGCCCCGATTGCATAGATCTCAATAATGTTTTTGTATTGCGTTCCAGATGCAGCAGGGTCGTCGAACGGCCAGCCTGAAAGCGTCTTACGAGGCGATCCATGGAAGTGGTGGCGGGGCGGGGCCAGGCGGTGCAGGAGGTGTTGCACCTGAACTCAGCATCAGCAAAGAGCTCGCTGGTGCCGCCCAAACCGCCATTGCTGCCATTCAGGACACTCATAAGAAAAACAAAAAGTCAGTCACTACTCTCAAAAGGTTTAGTGTTAAGATCTTGTTTTACCATTCAAAATCTCCAATCTCCATAGTCTTCTGGTCTCCGTAGTCATATCTACATGGTATCCAAGTGGATTGAGGTTGGGTCTCTTTCTTTTCGGGTCTAATTCATGTATTTGGTAACACTAAAGGGCAGAAAGAGAAATAAGTTCGATTTTTTCATTGTTTGAAATTTAGGTAGTTATAACGTGGCTTCCCTTAATAGTGTACTGTCCTTCAACATGGCACCTTGTGATGGCATGGTGATACCTCTGATACAATACTCGAGAATACTAGGCCCTATTTTATTGCATTGAACCGCTCCAGTTCAATAAATCAGTTCTCACCTCTCACTTATTACTTCAGTCCATGTTTTGTTTTACTTTATTCCCCGAACTTTTATTTGTGGTAAACAAATTTTGGGTGTCACAATCAATTTTTTTTTTCATGTATGGTATGCAAAATTTCGTGAAGAGTTTATGAAAGATCTAGGATTTCTATAACACAAATCGGGTGCACTTTTTGGTGGAAAAAACGTCTGCCAGTTCGAGTAAGCAGTATAGCATTCTCACATGAACGTATAGAATAATCGGGTAGGTTCGTTTTGATACTGGACCATCTGCAATACAACCTGCGTTTACCTTCAAAATTTCAGCTCTCTACGACCATTTTTCACGTCGTTAGAAGGTTACGAGGAAAGTCAACATTTCATGTTCGTGCATGCGCAGACGGAAGTTACAGTACGATCCAATGAAATTCATGTGGAACTATCAAAGCATTATTTCTGATCGACCCTCAAAATCTGAACTCATTTCAACGATATTTAAGGCAGTTACGGGCGTTTCAAGTATTTCACGTTTGCGCATGTGCAGGTGAAACAAGTTCCATGATTTTGAAACAGGACCATCTGACCATCCGACCCGCGTGTACCCTCAGAATTTGTTACGAGTGATGTGGGGTTGTTCTGACCCCGTGGAAAGCTCTGCTAGATCCTTGGAGATGATAGCGTTTATACTCGTATAAAGCTGGTCATACAGGTTCAGTGGGAAAAAGTACAATCCGCCGCTAGGACACGGAATTACACCCATTTTAATCGTCGTTTACCTGTACATCAAGTAAAGGAATTAAACTCACTTTCTTTTTGTGGGTAGTAGTGGATGTTACGTACATTGTCTCCTTGTAAATCTGGTGTTGGCATTGGCATGATGGCAAACGTTTGATTCTGAGAAGCAACTATGAGACTGGTTCCTGAGAAGGTGTATGCTGGGTCCTTACCTATTATTAGCTACAGTAAACTCTTGATCGGTTTACTGCTTAATAGAGAGATGTCACTGCGCTGGGGAGGTTATCGTCACAAAACCAGAGAAAATAACGACGTTTGCCAACCTATCGATGATCTACTTTTTGGATTATCCGACATACCCTTGAGCTCCGACCATGTTGGTTAGTCGAAAGTTTACTGTATGTACTTCACTTCAGAGACATTTTGATTGGGCTTATTAGTATTAGAACGCTTAGAATCTAGTGCTCAGTGCTAGTAATCACATGAAAAATATATGGCTTTAGAAAGTTAATCTATAACTGGCGAACACTTTCTCTTGTCAGTAAAGTTTACTTTCAAAGGAACCATTCTGATCGATTCGCTGATCTTAGTCTTGGTTTATGGAGGGGATTTGTAAGCGTGGCGGCTACTTGTTCTTCATTTGTTATTTTTGTCACCAAGCTTTTCTTTTATGCAGTTCTGGGTTGTGAGCTAACTTTATTCTTGTCAATTCAACCATTGCACTTAGCAGTTGTTTGAGCCAAACAATTTCCCGAGGTGCCTCGTTAGCTGCAACGAGTTCTACTTCAATCGTTGATATGGCCACAGATGCCTGCCATTGACTGAACCAAGTTATGGCTCCGGCAGCGTAAAGACAAACGACTCGTGTCTTCTAACGTCCAGTTGTGTTGTCGCCTCTATGGTTTGCATCACTGAAACACCACAAACAGTTAGGTTTGTTAACAATGCCAAGATGTCCCCCTTGAAGATAACGAAAAGTCCGTTTAATTTTGATGACCTCTTCTGGTGTGGGATGGGGCAAGGTACGTGAACAGCATAGGCAATGTCCTGGCGTGTACCAATCATGAGTTACATCAGCGCACCGACTGCTTGTCTGTAAGAGAAGTCAACTTATTCAGCTTTGGCTCCTTTCGTCTCCTCTGATTTTGCTGCGGCGTGCAGGTAGTAACAGGTCTACATCCTGCAATTCTGAACCTTTGAGGATCTTGTCGTAGAATGAGGTTTGATGGATTTGGATAGCAACATCACTCTGACGATCTATCTGTGTCACAAGATGGTAGTTTGCTGGTTTGCTGTCACCTTGAACTAGTTTCTCAGTTAGTCAATGAATATTTTTTATTCTTCCTGATCAGAAGTTGCAACCATTCCGTCTTCTACTTATCAAGCAACAATCGTCATTCCTCGGTTGCCTTGGTGAACAAGCAGGGATCTGCTTCAGCCTGCTTAAATTCCGGTTTTGTCAGATATTGAGCTGTTGGATACTTCTCCTATTAAGCATTTTTCTTCAACTGTTTCAATAATTTACTCTTCACAGTTATGTACTCGAGCGGATTTTTGTGGGGCTCAGGACTGGTAAGGCACTGCTGTAATGTTTCTTGGCTCTTTTTGAGGCTGAGGATCGCATTTTCATCTAGAATGGATACTATTAATTAGGTGTTGTATGGGTTACCCATTGGTAGAAATTCGGTTCAGAATTTATTCGTGAAATTTCGTGATACAAGGTGGACCATCACCTTTAGCTTAGCTAGGGAAGGCAATGAAGTGGAGAGGGGACATTGTGGTACAGCACAGCCTGTCACCGTGCTCATGATACTATAAAGCAAAGCTCCCACTTGTCAATAACTAAACGTTTTTCCCCTTTTTCTAATCTTGCCTCATCTTTCTCATTCCTGCCTCATCAGTTCTCCCTTACAGCAGCTATCTCAGATTTCATTTAAATGGCAGATGAATTTGAGCAAATCGAAACTATCAATTATCCCTTACTGTTTTCCAAGTTTATCCGTGGACATCTCAGCTTCTTTATTCATACACTTTTTGCTTTCTACAGGGTGTTCCGTAAGTATTTAGGACGGATTTTAGACTGCAATAAAATAATCAGTTTTAACGCAAATTTTTTACTTCAAAATGTTCTCCAACATTTCCGATTTATGTGTGAAAAATCACTTCGGGCATATGTCCTCCTTAAGAAGCCCTACACTGAACTATTCGAGCGTTGAAGTTTTCGATCACTCGCTGGCAGGTTTCAGGTTGGATGGCAGCGATCACTCTCCTGATTTCTTGTTTCAAATGGAGGATGGTTTGATTTGTTTTATAAACCTTTGACTTGATGAATCCCCACAAGAAAAAGTCAAGTGGGTTCAGGTCACAGGACCGTGCTGGCCATTCCTGGGTCCCTTGCAGTGGGATGATGCGGTAGGGAAATTGTTCCTGCAAAAGTGCAATCGTCCCGCGCGAAGTGTGGCAAGTTGCCCCATCCTGCAGGAACCAAAATCCTTCGAATTCAATTTGTTCCATTTGCGGCCAAAACCACTCAGAAATCATGTTTCTGTACCTCTCCCCATTCACAGTGATGGCGTTTCTATCTTCATCCTCAGAACAATGAGATCCGACTATTCCACCAGCCCAAAAAGCCACACCAAACCGTACAGCGCTGTGGGTGCATCTCACGTTGCTGAATCACCGTATCCCCAAATCCGGCAATTTTGTTTGTTGACGTAGATGAAAACGAGCTTCGTCAGTGAAAGAGTTCTGTTAATGAAGTCCAAGTTCCCTGCTTTTTGGGTCAAGACCCACTGCGCAAAGCTCAGCCTCTTTCCATGGTCAGCTGGTTTAAGTTCATGCGTGACTTGGGTTTTGTAGGCGTGCATGTTTAGATCCTTCGAAATTAACCTGTGTACTGTGGTGGGCGAGATTTTGAGCTCTTGGGAATGGCGGGGAATCGATTTCACAGGGCTCACCTGTACACTGGTTCGCACTGCTTCGAGGATCTCCGAGCTGAACGAGGCCGTCCCGATTTTTTATCGTTCTGAATAGAGCCTGTGGTTTCAAACTTACGAACCAATCTTCATTCTGTTGATTTATTCGGAGCATTGTTACGTCCTAGACGGTCTTGCAACACATGAGCAGTTGCCGTGGGGCTTTCTTGGCACTTGTAAAAAGCCATGGCTACAAAATCACATAAACAACGCAAACTTCGCTACCAACATTATCAGGTTATTATCACTAATCGGAATGATAATAGATGGCGAAAATGATAAAAATCAGGGATACCTACCATCTTGGGAGCAATGGTGCCTACTTAAAATCTGGAGCTAATTATGGAACAACTAGAGAGTTCCTAAAGACTAAAGTCGGGAAGATGTGTTCGGATTTATCTCAACTGCGCATGCGCGTCGCCCAAGTTCAAACTTATTTCCTTAAGTTCGACTTATTCGGCCTTATACATAAGGCGCGTTATCTCCCAGGGCACAAACTTTAGGAATCGTCTTTAACCTTACTCAGGGGTAACAGTGCACAGCTTTTAGCCGCATTTTGTCGTTTTTTTTAACGCATCATGTTTCGTCTTTCAAAGTTACTCCAAGCGTCTTTCAAAGAATTTGCTAGATTGTTGCGATATCAACTTAGGATAAAAAAGTGATTTTGATGTTCAAAATACACCTCAAAAGCACTTATAATATCGTCATCCGACAACAGTCCTTGTCCGTTGAGGTAGAGGCGAAAAAGATTTTCAAGCTCTTCCATGATGAACTTGAAATAAAATAGAATAAACTAAAAAATGAAATGGAAACGGAACGACCAGGAAAGAAAGGCAGCTGAAGCTGAATGGATTTCGCGTTGTGCTAAGTTAAGTGACGTTACTTTTTAATTCACTCCTACCCCCACCAGTTCTGTCAAACCGGACTTATTGGTTAGCATCCAAAGTTAGCTCGCCTTAGATGTGGCCAAAAGATATGGCCGTTCCCTAATGAACTTATCTCTTAGGAACTCTCTACTGTCTGTATTATATAACATTATGTAGTATGTACTTATGTATATATATATTCTATACATACATGTAAACTTCACTTTCTTTAAGTATTGGTTTTCAACAAAACATAATAGAAACTTCCTACATACTGGTAAGAGTCCACCTATTCAACGACCTCTCCATCCACCACTGGGCTATCTCTCAAGGTAATATTTACCCTATCTCCTTTGTCTTGTTGACTTAGAGACCTCCCATGGATGAGAGCTCACTGAACTTGTCGAGCTTGAAGGCCATATCACAAAGTCGCTGCAACAATATAATATACACACATTATCCAAATCTAAAGGTTCCAGTCGCTAACACATTCACCGTTCCAGTCTTGTTCCACAGTGTCTAGCTCCACACTCCTAGCTATTGATTCTTATTACTGAATTCCCAGACAGAAGGCTCCAATTCTATTACTGTGTCCAGCTCACTTTCCTCAGGAGGCTCTTAAACACCTATAGACTGCTCGGAAGAATGCTGTCTGTGCAACCCTCATGTTAGGGAGGCTCTTCACACTTTCTGTGTGTGTGCGCCCAGTTCTGGCCGAGTTTCGAGGAGCGGCATTCGGAAGTGCTTCACTTTCTCCAGAATATGCCATTTGCCTGCTTGATGGGGCAGGCTGGAGCTCACTGGCGGTGTACTGCTGGGCTGCCTGCCAGTACATATCCATCCGGGGTGATGAGAGAGCTCAACTTCTGAGCACAAGCACCGCCCTCCAATACCTTCTACCTGCTCCAAATCGTGTGATATCCATATTTTGATGTCAAGGCGTTCTGCTGAATATTGTTTCCCTGAGGTCTATAATATTATTTTGTATTCCCTGAAAGTGATATACCTGAACTCTCGGCAGATGGGCCGTTTTCAATACATGCCGTCTTGTTTATTCTGTTTATTCTTACTATTAGTATGTTATTATGAGTATTTTTGTTCAGTAAACTATTTTCTTCTTTCTTCTCTTCTTCAGTTCTATTATGAGTACGTTGTGTATAAATGTAAACTGTTCTGGTCAGAACTGTTCCAGCCTGAATGGTTTGATACTGCCTCCATACTTCTGGTTTCAGACTATTATACAGCTATAGCAGAATATAAATCAGATGTATTATTAACGAAATAACGTTGCAGAAGAATTCTCTGAAAAAAAAAATGGCAAGAATCTTAATCGTAAGGTTGACTTCTGTCATGTCAGGAACTGAGCAGGAACCTATCTTGAGTTGTTAAAACAATTCATTTATAGCAGTTGTGACAGTTATTTTCTCTGGGAATTGGAGCCATCTAAACCGTTCGTGACATTTACAAGAACTATCCATCCCTGTCGCGTGCATGTTTAACGTGCTTTTGCTTGCAGGAAGTCGACTGTGCTGACTGCTGGGACGCCGCCGATCGCGTCGCCCGTCTCCGTCCCTTCGCCCGACCCCGCCCTTTCCGCTGCCGTAGTCGAAAGGGCTGAAAGCTATGATCCCAACGAGCCGCGTTACTGTATATGCAGAGAAGTCGCCTTTGGCACAATGGTCGCCTGTGATAGCAAATCGGTAAGTATTCGCTTTATCGTCGCCCACAATACGGTTTCTGAAGCGGAATGTCCAGAAAACCTCTTTAAAAATATTCCCCAACAAGAAGTAAAGAATCCTGGAAATGTCATTAAAATCGGGCAGATTTGTGATAAATCACCTCACATTTCGTGTTTGCGCAAGCGCAGTGGCCATACCTAACAATTATCCGATCTGAAATTCGTAGGGGGCTACACCCTAACTACCCACAGAATTTGATCAAACTGGCCATCGGCTCGTAAGAAATAGAGCAGGTAACTAGGATTAGCGACTGCACATCACAGTACCATACCAATGATCCTATAGTTTTGAAATTCATATGGGACCATTTGGGAGCTACACCCTAACTTCCCACAGGATTTGAGTTAACGCTGGCCGTTGGCTCATAAGAAATTGAGCAGGTAACTCGGATTCGCGACTGCACATCACAGTGCCATATCAATGATCCGATAGTTTTGAAATTAATAGGGGACCATTTGGGAGCTACACTCTAATTACCCACAGAATTTGAGCAAACTCTGGCCATTGGCTCATAAGAAATTGAGTAGGTAACTCGAGTTCATTATAATTGCCCGTTACTGACTTAAAAAAATGTTGTCGCATTATGTGATAGGTATCTCCGAATTTTTTTTGATAGAATCATTTTTTGTCGCATTATGTGATAGGTATCTCAGAATTATTTTTTGATAGAATTATTTTTTTATACTACCTGTACTTCCCTTCGTCAGATACGGGTTTCCTCCTCTGAAAAATACTGAGATTTGTTGCTATTACGTGGTCTCGCTACTACCTCTCACATTTTTTGAACATTTTTAGTTGGTAACTACTCTGCTAGAAAATCATTGGAAGTGGGTACTTGAAAATTATTATGCTCTTTGCTCGTTGAACATTTTGTAATTCGTCAAGGATTTCATAAAAAATAATAAATGCAGGCAGGTAACGAATGAAGCAATATGAATTCAACATTTCAAACTTTTATTTCGAGAATTCTTTTAAAACTCTTCATAAATATCAAGGAAGTGATTCCGATAACTTGTAAACGTAAAATTAGACTTACGAATTTTAAGTGGTACGAACTAAGTATCTACCTACTTATCTAAATCATTTTAGGAGAAATAGATGTAGGTACCTAATTTTTTTCCCGGTGTGCTGAGATCATCATCAAAAGTTGGCAATTTTCAACTTCCTATTGGGAAAAAACCCTACTGTAAAAAAATACCCACTCTTTCTTTTTTCTTGAATGATATAAGCACAAAACTAATAGAAGTAAAAAACGCTGCAAAGTCCTTGTCACATGGGTTTATTATTCTATTGGACCTACAGAAATGTTGGCAGTTCATTTACTGTTTCTTTCATGTGAAATAATTTAAATAGATATTTCTGATTGTTTCCACCAGTTTTGGCCCCCAAAACACAAATTAGGTACGTTCCTGTTTCCCCCCCCCCCCCCCCCCCTTCAAATTAACTTTGATCACTGGTAGTGCCATTTAATTGTCTTGATTCATCTGCTGACTCATTTTCTAGTGTTATTATACAAATTGATGGTGATTTCAGACAATTTCCCAGGTTTTTGACTCATAGAAAACCGATTTTGGGGGCAGAACCATTGGTAGAATCTCAATTTTCCACTCTTTGGCCAAAATTGACTTCATATTCGGTGTTCTTGTCCCAAAAAACATGGAAAACGATACCTCAAACGCACATGTTACTAAAACACAAAAAGTACCTATTTGTATACCCATTTTCACTCATAACACCTATATATTCCGATCGGGCTGCAAAGTTTCGGGACAGAACTAGGGCCCAAATGGAGCATGGTTGCGAAAGAAGGACTTTTAGACCGAAAATGAAGCCGGTATGCGTGATACGGCGGACGGACATTGCATTTTTGGAATCTGCACACCTTGAAACGCAAAAGAAAAATTTTTGAGGGGATGTTATAAAATTTTTTTTCTGAGCGACTACATAGGTGTATTATTCACAGAATAATAAACCAAAACAAATTGTATATACAACGAGGTCGCCATAGAACAAATTAATGAAATTGTCAACGCGCGAGGTTGTCATAGAGCAATCCTGAGGTATTATGTATGTTTTAAATCTTGTAAATCCCTAAATTTACGCGAATTGAGCTTGATAGGTCCGGACTCCAGCTGAGGAATGGAACATCCTCTACAGATGGTAGCTGTATAGGTCTAGGTCGCTGGGGTAGATCTTCAAAGTCGTGGCTGACTTCGCGCTTCACCCCAAGAAACCCAGAGACTGCCATAACAGCTCTGTTAAATGTTCTGATACGATGTGCTCGTAACTATCTCTGGATACGATCGCAGATAGCACAGTTTCATAGATTTCTATAATGAATTTTTGTATAACCGCTGAGTACAACTTTCTCGTCTCTTTGCAGTGTCCGTACGAATGGTACCATTACCCGTGTGTGGGTATCACTGACAAGCCCAAAGGCAAGTGGTACTGCCCCCACTGCACGGCCGCCATGAAGCGCCGTAACCGCAAAGCCAACTGAAACCTGACAGCACTGACAGCATTAGAAACAAGTTCCTCCCAACACTTCATTAATCATCAGGTCGCGTAGGTAGTATTCTGTCGACTCTGCGAAACAAAGAAAAAAAAAACTTAGTTTTAAAAAATAATTTTATGAGTTTTGTATTTATTTATTGTAGGTATGTTGAACGACTAGATGTTTGTATGGAATTTTCTTGATGTTCTTGTCGAACCATCGATTTTCTTTTTTTATTCGAGTTTTGAAGACGTTTATCGAAATAAACTGTTTTTGTTGAAAAATAAATGGTTGACCACGTTGTGTTCAATTATTCGAGTTGTGGTGGACCCTGTATGGATTTCGTTCTCGGGACAACCCCGATGTCTAGCAACCTTATTTCAATGGCTACCAATGTTATTTCCCACTGTTTTGGTTCCTGATTATGTTGTTATTCCCCTGAAGAGATGTGTAAAATGCGTTCAGTTCCAGGATGTTAACTCCCACCAGTTCACTCAGTTCTGAGATGCGTTCTTCGGGACGCGTTCACCAGTTCAACAGAGTCCCCTATCCAAATTAACTATCCCGACCTAAAAATCACAAAAATGGAATTTGAGAGGTTTGATTCAATAAAAAGTTACAAGAATTTAATAATTTAATGATATATATTTTCATAACAAAATCATGATGGTTCGGAAAATCCATCACAATGGCTAGTGTCGCTGGAGTGGAGGGGGTGGGGGTGGAGAAGTGAGGGGTTGATGAACTGGTGGGAGTTGGGAACGCAGGCAAGGCGGAAGAACGGGTGAACTGATGAGTTGTGGAAATGGAGGAACGGGCGAGCGGGGAAGGGGAAGAACGATGGGCCGCATGGATGGAAGGAAAGAACGGGAGGAACGTAGAGGGCTTGATGAAGTGAAATTCAATGAACAACCAACTCGATTTCATACAGCCTTGCGTGATTGTTATCAGTGTTCCCCAGCAACGATATCTGGGCTGGATTTATACCGTTTCATTCACGATCATGTTGATGAAAGTTTTTCGGTGCAAACTTCATGGCCCGGTGAAAGAATGGCTGGACGTACAATGCTGTGTTGGTCTCAAAAACTCTGCACAACGGTTTATTATTTTGTACAGAATACCCTTCTGTTACAGATCACAGCTCCTCTGTATAGATAACCCTTTATATTCATATAATGTGTACTTGACTATACATATTATGTGGATCGGCAGACCCTCCGTAGGTTAGTAACTAACCCCGTACTCGTTACTAGGTACCTACCTAAATCACGAGTTAAATGTACCTAGCTAAAATAATTCTATCGACGACAAACAGTAACTAAAAGCGGCAAAAAGAAACGCAAATAATGAAGTTCTGAAGGAAAATTGTTGATGTGGAGTGAAATAGATGCCCCCTTCTGCATAGATCACTGTTTTCTGTGGTCAATACGTATAATAAAACGTTCGTTGTGTAATAACTTGTTGCCCATCAATAATATTTCAACGGCTGTTCAAGTTGCAAAAGTACCGATCAACAAAATCCAGCCCCTTCTTGGTAGATGAACCGTTGTGTAATAATTTACCGTTGTGTAATAATTTACACATCAATAATACTTGAGCGTTTGTTCACGTTTCACAAGTACCTACCAACAAAATCCAGCCCCTTCTGGGTAGATGAACCGGTGTGTAATAACTTGCCCATCAATAATACTTCAACGGCTGTTCAAGTTGCAAAAGTACCGATCAACAAAATCCAGCCCCTTCTTGGTAGATGAACCGTTGTGTAATAATTTACCATTGTGTAATAATTTACACATCAATAATAATTAAGCGTTTGTTCAAGTTTCACAAGTCCCTACCAACAAAATCCAATAGTCCATCACTTATCAAATGAAATAATATCGCAGAACAACCAACTCGAATTCATACAGCCATCCTTGATTATACCTAATCAGGTGCTCCCTAGTGATGATATCCCGGCCGGAATTATACCGTTTGATTCACGATCGTGTTGACGAAGCCCTGCCGTCTAAACGCTCGTCCGGACCGGTTATGGGCGTTCCCACTTGCTAGGGAGGCCCGATGGAAATTCCTTCGGATCTAGGGTCCCCCCACCGGACGATCCTACTCTCCCCACCCGTTTGCCCTGTCACCCTGTGGTGTAAACGCATATCCGCTCAGGATCTTCTCCAGGACTAGGTACCTACATCCCTATAAACATGCATATAGTTTAAAAACGCTGCAAAGTCCTTGTCACATGGGTTTATTATTCTATTGAAGTTCTAGAGATTCTTGTTGGCAGTTAAATTTATTGTTTCTTTCATGTGGAATGATTGAATTAGCTATTCCTGATGATTTCCACCAATTTTGGCCCCCAAAACATGAAATAGGTACACTTTTTTTCCCCCCCAGATCATCTTTGATCATTGGTAGTGCGATTTAATGGTCTTGATTCAGCTGTTTACACTTTTTCTAATGTTAGTATACACATTGATGGTGATTTCAGACAGTTTTCCAGGTTTTTGACTAAAAAAAAAACAATTTTGGGAGCTGAACTAATGGTAAAACCTCAATTTACGCGTCTTTGGTCAAAATCGACTTCATATTCGGTATTCTCGTCCCCAAAAACATGGAAAAACGTTACCTCAAAAGCTCATTTCACTAACATGTTGCTAAAACGCAAAAAGTACCTATTTTTATACACATTTTCACTCATAACACCCCTGGGTATATTCCGATCGGGCTGAAAAGTTTCGGGACACAACTAGGGCCCAAATGGAGCATGTGTGCGAAAGAACGACTTTTTTAGATCTAAAATGAAGCCTGTACACGTGATACGGCGTACGGACATTGCATTTTTGGAATCTACGCACCTTGAAACGGAAAAGAAAAAAGTTTGAGGGGGGTGGTATAAAAATTTTTTGCTGAGCGAATACATAGGTGTATTATTCACAGAATAATAAACCAAAAACGCTGCGAAGTCCTTGTCACATGGGTTTACTATTCTATTGGACAACCTACAGAAATGTTGGCTGTTCATTTATTGTTTCTTTCATGTGAAATAATTATTGAAATAGCCATTTATGATGGTTTCCACCAATTTTGGCCCCCAAAACACGAATTAGGTACGCTCCTTTTTGGTTTATTATTTTCAATAATGAACCATTGGAATCGAGCATGAAAAAAAAAATGCTTACCCCCCCTCAAAATTTGATGGTTTACGTTTCAAGGTATGTAGAATCCAAAACTGCAATAAAAATATTTCTGTCTGTCCGCCGTACGCCGTACGGGCCACTTTTCTTAGTTACCATGAAAAAAAATTGATGAAATTCGGGTTATAGGTTCCGTTCGGCGTCTAGTTGGTCCTCGAAGCTCGACGTTACTGTGAGTCATCTCTAAGGGGTTCAAAATAGGGGTTGAAATTTTCAAAACGCCTATACCATTTTTTTACGTAAATATTTTTACGGTTTTAAATAGTTCTTGAACTTGCGAGTTTTTTAAGACCATCCGGAGCATCGTACGTCCAGCCGTTCGTTCACAGTAAGGCCCCGAAGTTTGCACCGACAGGCATTTTCGACTCCAGTGTGAATGAAATTGTATACAATTCAAACCAAATCTCGTAACCAGAGACGCGCCCACAATAGGAATTTGTGAATACGGCCAATCATTGGTAGGGATCACCTGATTATATTGGCGGAGTATGAAGTCGAGTTGGTTGTTCTGTGATATTATTTCGCTTGAAAAATGATGGCTCTTTTGGAGTTTGTTGGTAGGTAGTGAAACTTGAACAAACGTTGAAGTATTATTGATGGGTAAATTATTACTACGTTAAATCATTACTCAACGGTAAATTATTACACAACGGTTCAGTATACCATCTACGTAGAAGGGGCTGGAGTTTGTTGGTAGGTACTTTTGCAATTTTTTTCACTCCTCATCAACAATTTCTTTTCAGAACTTCATTATGTGTGTTTCTTTTTGTTAGGTACTGTTTGTCATCGGCAGAATTATTTTAGCAACATTTAACTCGTTATTTAGGTAGGTACCTAGTAACGAGTACGGGGTTAGGTACTAACCTACGGAGGGTCTGCGATCTACATAATATGTATATAATAGAATAGTACATATCATATTATATAGAAGGGTTATCTATACATAGAGCTGTGATCTGTAACAGGAGGGTATTCTATACAAAATAATAAACCGTTGTGCAGGGATTTGCAGCGTTTTTTTCAAATGATCTTTGATCATTGGTAGTGCCATTTTGTTGTCTTGATTCACCTGTTGACACTTTTTCTAGTGTTATTATACAAATTGATGGTGATTTCAGACATTTTTCCAGGTTTTTGACTCATTAAAAATCAATTTTCGGAAATGAACCTTTGGTAAAAACTCAATTTTCGCCTCTTTGGTAAAAATCGACTTCATATTCGGTCTTCTCGTTCCAAAAACATGGAAAACGATACCTCAAAAGCTCACGTTACTAATATGTTATTAAAACACAAAAAGTACCTATTTTTATACACATTTTCACTCATAACACCCCTGGGTACATTCCGATTGGGCTGCAAAGTTTCGGGACACAACTAGGGCCCAAATTGAGCATGTTTGCGAAAGAACGACTTTTTAGACAGAAATTGAAGCCGGTATCGTATGCATGATACGGCGTATGGTGGACAGACATTGCATTTTCTGAATCTACGCACCTAGAAACGGAAAAGAAAAAATTTTGGGGGGTGTTATACAAATTTATTGCTGAAGATAATAAACCAAAACGGTGGAAATTGTTATACAACTGTTTATTACGTTCTTGTCTTCGGTCCGGTCGTGTAAACGGCTGCCCGAAGGGAAGGAAGCCCCGCCCCCCACGGAGCGAGTCAGGAGGCTCCTAGCTAGGAGCATCGGAGTATCCGGCCCGGTCCGCTCGTGTAAATGGGGCTTAAATAACGTTAAAAAAACCATACCCTTCCATAGAAAGTTTTCGAGCTACGGCGTTCTTAAAATTTCAACCCCTATTTTGAACCCCTTAGAGATGACTGACAGTAACGTCGAGCTTCGAGGACCAACTAGACCCCGAACGGAACCTATAACCCGAATTTCATCAATTTTTTTTCATGGTACCTAACTAAGAAAAGTGGCGCGTACGGCGGACAGGCAGAAATTTTTGGTTTATTATTTTCGAGCATGAAAAAAAATTCTAACCCCCCCTCAAAATTGGATGGTTTACGTTTCAAGATAGGTACCTACGTAGAATCCGAAAATGCAATAAAAATATTTCTGTCTGTCCGCCGTACGGGCCACTTTTCTTAGTTACCATGAATGGAAATTGATGAAATTCGGGTTATAGGTTCCGTTCGGGGTTCAAAATAGGGGTTGAAATTTTCAGAACGCCGTAGCTCGAAAACTTCCGATAGAAGGGTATGGTTTTTTTGACGTTATTAAATTTTTCTTGAGCTAAACCATTTTTTTAGACCACCCGGAGCATTGTACGTCCAGCCGTTCGTGTGCACCAAAAAGCTTCGTCAACACGATCGTGAATCAAACGGTATACATCCGGCCCGGATATCATCACTAAGGAGCACCTGATTATAATCAAGGATGGCTGTATGAAGTCGAGTTGGTTGTTCTGCGATATTATTTCATTTGATAAGTGATGGACTATTGGATTTTGTTGGTAGGTACTTACTTGTGAAACTTGAACAAACTGAAGTATCATTGATGGGTAAAATATTACACAACGGTAAATTATTACATAACGGTAAATTATTACACAACGGTTCATTATACTTGACCAGAGGGTAGGTACTGACCACGGAAAACAGTGATCTACAAAGAAGGGGCATCTATTTCACTCCACATCAACAGTTTTCCTTCAAAACTTCATTATTTGCGTTTCTTTGCAACATTTAACTCGTGATTTAGGTAGGTACCTAGTAACGAGTACGGGGTTAGGTACTAACCTACGGAGGGTCTGCGATCTACATAATATGTATAGACTAGTACATTATTACATAGACGGGTTATCTATACACAGAGCTGTGATCTATAAAAGAAGGGTATTCTGTACGAAATAATAAACCTTTGTGCAGGGATTTGCAGCGTTTTTATTGCATTTTCGGATTCTACATATATTTATCTTGAAACGTAAACCACAAATTTCGAGGGGGGGGGGTTAGCATTTTTTTTTCATGCTCGATTCCAATGGTTCATTACCTATTGAAAATAATAAACCAAAATGCCCAAATTTGAGTTCAGTTGAGAAACACTGCAAATTATTACACAACGGTATATTATTTACCTGTATACATGCCCCTTCTGCGTAGATCACTGTTTTCTGTGTTCAACATCTACCCTCGTGCTCCCCCAGAAAGCCCTAAATCGATAAGGTGCTGGAGTTGGTGGCCCAGGAAACAGTCTCATAAAAACGATATCTCAAAACCTCATGTTCACTTAAGCCTCGAGACGCAATTCCGGACGGCAGTCAGTCCCGCACAGCTAAGCGTTCTGCAGTACTAATTGCCAATTCAAACGGAGTATTGCAACGCAATGTCTTGGATACTATATCAAAATCTCCAGATATTTTCCACTGTCGGATCCGTTGCTGTATCTGTGCAGACCTCTCCTGTTTGGTTGTTCAGCCATATTGAAATTCGACATTTGTGGTTGCTTTTGAGGTTTCGAGTTAGAGCGTTTGCGTTTTGTTATGATTCCGCTGTCATGTGAATGCCTCTGTGGCAAAAATTCCGGCAAACGCGTTGCCGTCCGGAAATGCGTCTCCATGTGAACCTAGCTTAAAACTCCCAAGAAAACTGAAATAAACTCGAGATGGCGTTGCTAAGTTGTCTGGTAAAACAACAAATACCGCAATGTTAACAACAGAACCCACGTAAATGGTGAAGACATACGGCCGTAAGCGGCGACCAAACTTAGGTACAGAATACCTTCTCCAATATATTAACTGTGTTCAGTTATACTTACTCCCTGGCGCGACGGTCCTTCACGGAAGCAGGACCTCCTCCTATGTTAACTATAAGGAAAAATATTCTGGGAGTACCGCTCCATAACGTGTTTTTTTTTTCAGCCTGTCCAATGTACGTGAGATACCTATGTAACATCATGATTTATAAGCTTAAACGTTACGAAAACGCAGAAAATACGTTTAAAGAAATTTTTGAAGACAGTTATCATGTACTTAATAAGAATAACAAAGCACCAGCCAATTTTTCAAATCTTATTTTGGACGTTTCATTAGAATAAGCGAATTTTCCTTCTGAAACCCCGAAAAACAGTTCCAGTGAGTAGGTAGGTACCTGCCTATTTCACGTAGGTACCAACTAAATTTTTACTTAAAATTGAAAAAGTTCAGATCATGATTTTATAGAGTAGGTATTTAAGAATGGCAAATGATCAATTTCGGACCAATCTGAGATAAACAACTTTGGGTTTTTTGGTTTATTATTTTCAATAACAAACCTTCGGAATCGAGCATAAAAAAATTATATACATTTTTACCCCCCCCCCCCCGATTTGATGGTTTCAGTTTTTCAAGGCATGGAGAATCCGAAAATGGAGTCTGTCCGTCCGCTTTACTTCGCACTTTCCTCAGTTACCATGAACCAAAATTAATGAAATTTGGTTAGTATGTTCCGTTTGGGGTCTAGTTGGTGTGCGAAGCTCGGCGTTACAGTCAGTCCATCTTCATCTCGAACTAAGGAATTTATTGAGACCAGCCGGAGTATTGTACGAACAGCATTGTACTTTTGTAACTTGAACAAACGTTATGCTTCGTGAATAACAACAAATAAATAATCAATTATAGAATTCTTGAATCAACCACAAATTTATGAAACTTTAATTCCCTGGCCGGTACTCGATTTTGGGCTTTCCTGGAATGAGCACGAGGGTAGGTAATGTTAGATCTAATATTAGATGGGATAAGGATTTATGTAAAATGTTGTTGACTTCATTGTTTGGCCTGCAAGCTTTGCGGGGTGGAAGAAGAAGGGTTTTTTTTGGGGGGAATTGAGTGATGGCCACGCACCTCAACGGGATCGCCTCCACAATATAATTACTTAGCCCACAATAGAATTAACTAGTAATTCTATTACTAAAATGAGTCAAACTATTGTGGAGAAGATCCCATTGAGGTGCGCGGCCATCATTCAAAACCTCCTTCTTCCACCCCAACCGAGTTTCTACACTCCCCAAAGCTTGCAGGCCAAATAATGAAGTCAACAACATTTTACACAAATCCTTATCCCATCTATATACGGATAAATCATAAACTGTTGTGTAATAATTTGAAGCGGTTTTGAGCTTATATACAGGTACGAGCCCCAGACCTATGAAGCTGAAGGATACAATGATGTAATTTATCGCCAGGCTACCTGTTTGATACATCGTGTCCAATACAAACTTCACCATTCAATACAAAACTAAATTCTCTATTTGAAGAAATCATGCAAGTAACCACAAAGAAAGAAAAAATATAGGCAGGTATGTACAATGAGTATGACGAGGTAGGTACCAATAGAAAAAATCGACTTTTTGACGATTTTATTTAAATACGTACTATTTTCGTTCCTCAAAAGAATGGGGTTGCTCGAATGTACTGCTGGGAACCTATAGTGGGGTTTCGATGAAAAACTTCGGGGCGAACTTTTGACAAGTTTGGTTTTTGGAGTCGAGGCGTTCTTCCTTGACAAGGCAGTAAAAGGTTGTGCCGCTCAGTCGACGATCAAAGTAAATGAATGAAGCTGTTGAATATCACCACACTATAATTTAGAAAATTATGTACATCGTGGTGTGGAAGATACAAACAAGTGAAATTGATAATTGTACAAGAACGGGGATTTGATTGACTTCTGAGTGTTAAAGGACTTTGTATCTGGCTTTGTTGATGGAATGGTGGGCGGAGGTCTGGAGTTTGAGAAGCTCCTCTTTGATGAGTCTCGTGATTTCGGCTTTGGCTTTGGAGACGGCCAGCTCGTTGGTGCTTTCGATGGCGAGGAACAGCTTGCGCTCGCCGTCCGGTGGGGGTTTGCCGGTCGGGTAGTACGTCCCTCGGACGGTGATACCGGCTTCCGAGTACTCCGAGATCTGGGCCAGAGCCTCCTGTAATCGGAAATGAAAGGTTATTAGATTCGTTCCCTGTGGCTTCTTCTGACGGTTTGCCGACTCCTAGACCATCCCTAGATTGAACCAAATGGTAAATATGGTGTAAGAGGGGTGTCCAAATACCGAGGGGAGTGAACGGGGCTTTCCTTCGAGACCCGATTGTTTCGCTTCTACGAATCATCGAATAACTATTTGTTGTGTGGTTGCCGAAATGATTTTAAAATATTCCCGGGCGAAGGGGGGTGTGAATGGTAGGGTAGTATAAAATACAAATATTAATTTGTTTTTGTGATAATGAAAAGAACACAGCTGTAAAAAAAGATCAATAAAAAGAGGAGTCAATTTTGGTTTATTATTCTGTTAATAATACACCTGTGTATTCGCTCAGCAAACAATTTTTATAACACCCCCTCAAAATTTTTTCTTTTACTTTTCAAGGTGTGTAGATTCCAAAAACACAATTTCCGTCCAACGAACGCCGTATCATCCATATCTGATTTAATTTCGGTCTAAAAAATGCGTTCCACAGGCTCCATTTAGGCCCTAGTTGTGTCCCGAAACTTTGCAGCCCGATCGGATATACCCAGGGGTGTTGAAGGTGAAAAATTGGGTTTTTTGGTTGTTTCACGTTTTGGTTTTCCATGTTTTAGCGAATTTTCAAAGAAAATGAAGCTATTGCAATGGCTTCGAAATTTAAATAATATAAATTTTTGGAAATTTTCTTCATAGAAATCCGTTTCAGACCATTCTAAAACGATTCCTGAAATTTAACACTTTTTTATATGTATATATATATATATATTTATTTATATATGTGTCACTCCAGACGATAACTCTCGATAGAATTGAGATAAACAGCTCAAATTTGCACAAAAAATCTATCTTGGCAATCGAAAGGCTAAGTTCGAAGATGGGCGAAATTGGCCTACTCTAAGGAGGGTTTTGGCGCATTTAAAGTGCGCAAAAATTACCCAAAAATCCCCAAAATGTTATTTTCCAACAAGTGACCCCTCATTTTAAAGGTTTTTGCACGCTGAACACGATGGTGGAATCGGATTTTAGATATCTTGATCCGTTCTCAAATTAGAGCATTTAAAGTGCGCAATAATTACCCAAAAATCCCCAAAATGTTATTTTCTAACAAGTGACCCCTCATTTTAAAGGTTTTTGCACGCTGAACACGATGGTGGAATCGGATTTTAGATATCTTGATCCGTTCTCAAATTAGAGCATTTAAAGTGCGCAAAAATTACCCAAAAATCCCCAAAATGTTATTTTCCAACAAGTGACCCCTCATTTTAAAGGTTTTTGCACGCTGAACACGATGGTGGAATCGGATTTTAGATATCTTGATCCGTTCTCAAATTAGAGCATTTAAAGTGCGCAAAAATTACCCAAAAATCCCCAAAATGTTATTTTCTAACAAGTGACCCCTCATTTTAAAGGTTTTTGCACGCTGAACACGATAGTGAAATCGGATTTTAGATATCTAAATCCGTTCTTAAATTAGAGCATTTAAAGTGCGCAAAAATTACCCAAAACTAGGATAATCTTTAAACTCTTACCCCCCCCCCCCCCCCCCCCACCCCCTTAGAGTGGTCAGATTGAAATATGTGAGAAGTATTAATTGAAGACGAGAGTTCGAAGCAAAAAAGGGGGAGGCAAACGATTAGTACAACTCCTTGAATTTACCCACAGCGATCAAATAAATAAGCACTTAGTACAATTACGTAATAAACAAACGGTAGAATCAGGATGGACAAAACGTACAAATTAAAATAAATACGAAGAGAATATACATAGAAAACCAAATTTTAGACCGAAGTTTTCCTTTATTCAAAACCATAGCCATTAATTCGAATATTTCTTTGAAAATTCGCTCATTAAGTCATGCTGCATGACTGGTTTTTTTTAGGACGGGGAAGAGCGGAAAGCGAAGAGTGGAAAATTGTGGTTCTAACGAAGTTTTAGCCATAAATTTACGTTAAAATTTGTCGTCGTTCTTCCGCACACAGTTTGGGTCCCTATTTGGGTCCTAGTTGTGCTCCAAAGCTCGGCAGCCCGATCGGAATACACCCAGGGGTGTTATGGGAGAAAAATGGGTGTAAAAATACGGGGTTTTGAGGGATTTTTGAGGTTTTTAGTATACATGAGGTTGTGAGGTATCGTTTTCCACGGTTTTTAGGGCGAGAAGACAGATCGGAATACACCCAGGGGTGTTACGTGGTAAAAATAGGGGTTTTGAGGTTTAAGCGAACATGAGCTTGTGAGGTATCGTTTTCTATGTTTTTTAAGGCGATAAGACCGAACATGACGTTGATTTTGACCAAAGAGAGAAGAGATGAGGTTGTAACGAAGGTTAAGCTCCCGAAATTATTTTTTTGTGAGTCTGGGAAATTGTCTGAAATCACCATAAGCTTGAATAATAATACTAGAAGCAGTATAAACAGGTGAATCAAGACAATTAAATGCCAATGCTCAAAGATAACTCGTCAAAAATAGGATCCTAATTTGTGTTTTTGGGGGCCAAAATTGGTGGAAACCATTAAAAATAGCTATTTTAACTACTGCACATTAAAGAAACAATAAATGTATTTCCAGCATTTCTGTAGGTATGTCCAACCGAATAATAAACCCATGCGGCAAAGACTATGCAGCGTTTTCTATCTGTCCTCACCAACGTGGGGCTTGTTTCATAATAAAGTACGGCCATCAATAGTCAAAACTGAATTTCGCTGTTATTTGTCTTCCTCTGCCTTTGATAATTATTGGAGAAATCCCTGATTTTTTCCATTGGTCAAACAAAGGTCTCCTGTATAGTGTCACGTATGAAAAACAATACAAAATTACTTGGAACGACCGAGATATCAGTTTTCCTGAGACAACTTAGTCAATTTAATGAGAGCTTTAGGATTCATCGAAAGGAATACTAGGAAATTTCGAGATATTGACGCAATAATGCTACCCTGGTATTTCCTATCGTGGAGTAGTACGACTCAGCGATCGGTTCACCAGGTTATGCTGTACAGAAGACTTATGTACAGTATTTATTACTTGTGTACAGTGTACAATAATTAGTACTTCCCCGAGAGAGTACAGCATAAATTTCTCCTGTATATAGCGTTCAAGTTGGGAATCTCGTCGTACAATGTTGATTACGGGAACCCTGGCCCTACTTTCGATGAGTCAGCTACATGTTCGCCAGTTGACAGCACACTCGTTATTTTGTGTCCCCTTCTCCGCAACAAATGATTCACAACATAGTCCACTCAGCAGAATTACTCGTTCAGGGAACCTACTCCTTGAGGCCAATCCGCTGTTTGATTTCTTCTCCAGTTCACTTTACTCGCTCAATTCCTATTTATCTCCTACTTATTTTTCTTAACCGAAATTTACAATACTTTTGCCCATACCATTATTATTTTTCATTACGTAACCATTATTATTACATTATTATTATTATGTTGGATGGACTGACCCATGATGTAAATAAATAAATGACGCTTCTCGTCGACTACTGTAAACCGGATGTATTTGTACCAGAAGACGACACCCCAAAATGACTAAAATTTCAAGACTTAAAAGTGGACAGCTTAGGAAGTGTTTTATAACCAATCAATACATGTTAAAAACAAAAGGACCATAAATTAAGATCATGAAATAAATTAGTAAAAAATGACCAGTATACTTTCTATGGCCTAAACCACGTTTCCCGCCAGTTTAACGGTTGACTCATCATTCTGCATCAGGAAGGTATTCCAAATTACCCTAGTTTGGTGGAGAGAGGGTTTATATGACACAAATCCTTGTTTTCCTAACTTTCTGTTGGGGTTGTCAGTCAACTACTGGTGCAATGTCTAGTCAACATGGGGTTTGCCGACTAAACCACTGTCGCTCTGTCCACATGATTTAGTCAACGGCAACTTAGAACAACTTGTGAAGATCAGACATAAGATGACACAAGGTGAAATTGCGAGGAAGGAGGTTGAATGAGTTGCGGCCTTCATCCCACCAGCCTATACACTACCTGAGAGACACCATGAGGAGGATGGCTGGAGTCGTCTCTCCCAAATTTGTGCTTGCTTTCAGATGCCACTCATCAGTTTCTTCTTCATTTCGGCAGAAATTTGAAGCAGTGCTTCATAATGACAACAAACCACTGTATTTCTTCCTTTGGAACTTGGACATATTTTCCCTTAACAACCATTCTGTCACGTATTTTTGCTGCTTTCTAGTGCACCCTGTTCCTGCACTTCACATGTCTGCACATGGATTAACGCATCAATAAGACTACAAATATTTGGGTCTGCAGTGTAGAAGGATTTTGCACACCATTCATGAAACGAGCAGTTTTGTGGCCTTCTTAAATGAGCAGTTTTGACTTCGCACTTTGAATAAATTCTATGATAGCGATATACAAGAATTAGCAAGGACCTGTACCGATCGACAACTGGCTTCAGATTCACCACTAACCCGGCTGCAACTCAAATGAAATCGAAGGAAGAACGCGGGAATGGATAAGAGCAGGTGGGAGATCACCTGATCAGGTTTATAGGGCCCGGCAGCATGCACTAGGGTGAAGCACCTGATTCACGTCTGACTCTTCCTACACAGGTTGCAGCACTTAGTGCCAACCAGAGCTCATCTGGCGCAAATATTGCTGATTGGGTAACCTCAGCAGCACAGTGGGCGGAGCCATTTTAATTTGCCTAGTGACAATGTTCATTGGTTCCCTTTACAACCTCCTGTGACAACCAATACTGGAAGCGTTTTTCCCCTAGAAGAAAGTTGTCGTTTCTTCTACAGAAATTCAGCACCAAAAGTGCTCATTTTTTTGATTGCCCATTGGTGTGGATCAGCAAATCCATCACATCTGACGGGATATTCTCCATTCCTTGAGCCAACTAATTATAGGTACTAGGTGTAACAGGACTTACCTTCGATGTTACACGCCACCGGGCCTGTTGAGGGAAGTCGTTGATCTCCAACTCTTCCTCGTACTTCCGGAACGTCTCCACTTGCTCTTCCTCCCCCTTCTCTTCATCCTCCTTCGGCTGGTAGTTCAGCCGCGTGTTGAGCTTTGCCGCAAGTTGCTCTGCAACCGTTTTGGCCTAGAACAATGACACGCTTTTGAGTATCATAAAATAAACACAGTTGGACTGTTGCCGTCGCAGAATTATAAAACGTGGCCACTCACGGTAATGATAGGCTGGGAGCCGCCACCTTTGAGAATGGCCTCAGCCGCTTGCTGCGTCGCTCCTTTGGCTTCTGCCCCCAGATTCTTGGCCATGTTGATCCTCGAGGCCAACTTGCGTGCCAGCTCCAACTTGTCCGTCGACGGGTTCCCCCCAACAGCAGCTGAAAATAATAAAACTCATTGAACGAGCGAGGTTAAAATAGCCTGGGGGAGAAAAAAGAAAAAACCATTGACAACAGAATTTTGCCAATCAAACTAATTACCAAGATTGTTGCTATGGATGCTCAGAGAAAAATGTGGGGAAAGTTTTCAGTCAATGTTTTGTAAGAATCGTTGATACGTACCTTCCGTAACCCCAACTAGCAAGTCGGAGCAAAACGCACAAGAACATTTACAGAACCATTAAAACACAAAAAAACAATTGGAAAATCAAAGCAATATGTCAATTCGCTTGATGGAGTAATTAAAGTTGGACACTAGGTAAGTTCACTGGTAATATAAAAAGAATAATTAAGTACTTTGTATGATGCCAGGAGTGGCAGCACCAGTGAGGACAGTCCCCATGGGGGCTTTGATTTCTTTGACGATCCGTTTGGGTGCCAACATGCTCTCGATCTGCTGGTCTATGTCGTTTTCCAAATCTTCATCGTCCGAGTCTTGGAGACCTGTTACGCAATTTTGAAGAAAGATCACGTGAAAATAATATGAAATTTTTCAAAAAGGTGAAGGAGGAAACATGTGGCACATGACCAGTGGAGTACATACCACCGGGTTATATCTATTGTGGCTGAGGTAAGCGTAGGTACCTATGTTGAAGAAACTGGATATGGGGAATACTCGAGCTACAGCGGAAGGTGTGTTCTGAGCTCACGAGTTTTTCACGAATTTTTTTAATTGCCAGTTTCAATTCACATCTCCTTCTACGTATGCAAATCTAAGACTTTCTGAATCAGATTCGAGCTTTTCTGTTTCTAAACCTCCAAATAGAAATGGAAAACCTGGAATTTGCCCGGGAAAACCTTAGATTTGACTTAGCTAAGCTATTTTGTGCATGTTTGAATACATTTTATCGAATAATACTGTTCCAAACTCTACTAGTGTGTGCTATTTGAAAAAATGCCCATAAGAACTGTCTCTAAGCCCGTTTTTGTGTTTGGTGGTCGAAACTGCCCTGTTTTCCCTATCCTATGGTACTACATTAAACACACTTAAATGTTTAATCATCTCTACACAATGAACACAATCTCTAAAATAATAGCGAGGTCAATAAATACCTAACGCGGCTTTCTGGAATTTCTTCTTTTCATTGACGATCTGTGCTTCCGTTTCATCAAATTTGAAACCCTTTCCGCTAAATCCACCGCCAGTGTGGACTTTCTTCCCTTCCTACATAAACAAGATTACTCAATTAGACGGGTACAACCAACGTGCAAGGCTTCACGTTTTATTACATTTTGCTCATGCCAAGAAATCGGCAACTGAAACTTACGGCAGCTTGCCTGGCCTTGTACTTCTCCCAGAGGATTTTCAAGTCTTCGTTGACAGGAATGCCGCTCAGCTCCAAGGCCCTCACGATATCGCCCGAGAATCTTTCTTGCTCTGGAGTGATGAAAGTGTAGGCATATCCTTTACTGCCAGCCCTGAAAGCCCGCATTTATTTTATTCATCCACACAGTAACATTTGTATTGTATCAGTTGATGTATTAAAGAGGTCTCGCAACGTAACTTTGCCTGTTACTCCTCGGGAAGCTTAGCTGTAGAAGTTTGCACTGGGACCCTATCCCATAATACAGGGTGTCCAATTTTCTACAACTAATTTGCAACAAAAGTATCCATTAACTTAATTTAGTCCACTTATTTTCCGAATTGTTTCACTTTCAAGATTTTTTTGTCACGATCTCGACCTTGTGCATGTCATTAACTTCATCTGAATCAGCTTGCAACAAGGTAAGTTTGCACCCACAGGTAATCGTAATATGCCCATCATACTGCAACATTTTGGACAGCCGTTAAATCCATCACTTAAGAAACCATTTGCCAAAAAGCGTGTGGGTGACCAGCTACAAAATCCTGGCCCCAAAATGGCATATCTAGTAGTACACAGTATTGGTAATGAGGCGAGTTACATCATAATCGTACAAAGAATGGACATAGAACGCAAAATACAAGTAGAAATGTCAAATTTGGAGGACAGCATTTTTGTTGGATTTCAATATATTTAGGAGAGAGGTACGTAGCGAATAAAATAGCTACTGAGCCCCATTAGAAGTATAATCAAACAGCTGTCACCTTCCTGTACGCCCACATCGATGGACGTAATCTTCATAGTGGTTTGGACAGTCGTAGTTGACAACCAGGTTCAGATGTTTCACGTCGAGCCCTCTGGCAGCGACAGAGGTTGCCACCTGTTCGAGAAAAGAACAATATTGAAAGACAGAGTCGCAAGATTTATAAGCTAGGTCATAACCTCAGGAATGAAGCAAGATGTATTTGCCCAAGAAATTTCTGACGAATTTTCCGCGGAAAACCTATTTTACGTCATCTAGAGAGTGGCAGAGCGAGAGGAGAGTGCCGGTGGACCCTCGACAGTCCCTCCCTCTACACCAGCGAGATTATCACTGGTTAAGAAGGGATATCGATTAGGCTTCCACAAACGACCGGGTATCCACTGGAAGAAATAAAAACTCGAGAACAGCCACACTCCTCCCCACATGACATACTTCTGGGTAGCAGAAGTATGAGAGGGAAAAGGGGGTTTGAAAAGTAATATGAAGTGCTGGTTCAGGAAAGGACATCTGAACAACTTCAAGGTGACTAACCTCCACCGTAATGGTACTACCTCAATAATATTTACTGATGGAGAACAAAGCTCCTACATATGAGTATTGGCGGAGAAAAAAATGATGTCAGAGGTTGTTGTCCAGTGAATTGTCCTCAATTGGGATCAACCTCCATTATTGGGACATGGCATTGCTCGCTGTGAAATGAGCTCAGTATATTTTAATTATGCTGACACTCTAAAGGGGGAAAGGGAGGGGGGAAGCCAACAGATTATGCATTATCAAAGGGACAGGATGTTTGTAAAGGAATCCTGCTGGGAAACCTTTGGGCTTATCCTTCTGGTAAGCCCACAAAAAGTGGATGGAGTATGGTAAATTGCTCAGCACATACTACCAAACCACATTCTGCTGCCATGCGACAGAGTGAGAGGAGAGTGACGGTGGACCCTCGAGAGTCCCCCCTGTCGACTAGCGAGATTATCACTGGTTAAGAAGGGATCGATTAGGCTTCCCCATACTACCGCGTATCCACGGGAAGAAAAAAACAACTCGAGAACAGCCACACCCTCACAAGAGATAGTGGTTTTTTTACACACTGGGGAAAACAACACGCAGTGAATGGGTTAATCCAACGCTTTTCAGAAAGAGGAAATTTCCACAGAAATAAAATAAAACACGGCTCCATGGTTAGAGTACCTAATGGTCACACATGCTACTTTCTATGAACGGTGTGAGGTTTCAACTCACCAGCAGTTTGGCTTTGCCATTCTTAAAATCGACAATAGTGCTGTCACGATCATATTGATCTATGCCTCCATGGAGGGTGAGGCAGGGGTAACTGGCTTTCATCAGGTCCTTCAATAGGGAGTCCGCCGCTTCCTGGCGGTCGACGAATACGATGACGCTACCCTGTTCCTGGTAGATACCCAGGAGCTCGAGCAGCTTCAGCATCTTGTTGTCCTCCTCAAGGACGATGACGTGCTGCTCAACGTCTTTGCAGACTACGCTCCTTCCACCAACCTGCCAACACGGAATTTCAACTGAAGATCTACGGACATATCTGCGGGTATAAGGAGGAAGTAGGGGGTAGTTATCGGTGGGGAGAGATAGTGCACACAGTCCAGTGACACATAAATATAACAACAAAATGGATCAAACTTGTGATGAAACGAAAACAGTGCACAATAGATCAGAGTTGATACCTGAACTTCAGTAGGCCTCGTGAGAATTCTTCTTGCAAGGGCTTCCATCTGGCGGGGAAACGTGGCACTGAACATGACAGTTTGACGGTCTGGTCGGACATTATCGATGATTCTCATAACCTAAAATATAATGAATCTATTGACGTACTCCGTAACTACCAATAAGCAATAGAAAGAGAAAATTTCGGTGGGGAAAAAACTCACACCATCGAAAGTGTGGGAATGTAGTTAGTGGAACCTGTTCCCGGTGCCTTATAACGTCATATTTCTCACAGCATAAGAACAGCCAGCGAGATGACTATAAAATGTAGACATAACAGCAAGATGGATGTGCTACCTGTGGGGCTTACCTGAGGTTCGAAGCCCATGTCAAACATGCGGTCAGCTTCATCGAGGACTATGTACGTGACCCTCCGAAGATTGGTTACTCGCCCTGTCAATGAGAGAACAATGAGACAGCACTGGGTATAACAAATGAATCAACAATCTCTAACATGTACATGGTTGTAATGGTTGTCTACCTACCTATAGCACCCTCCCTCCCCCCTTCTCTTAACATCCTAATCCTTACCATACCACAGAGTGCTACAGGCAGAGGTGGCCTGGTGGCTCCCAAACTCACTTACTCGCTCCTCAACCCCGATAACCGCTTGGGTTCGTCTAAGATTGACGGTATGTATGTCCTGCTGATCCTGGGCCAGCCATCTGTTTCTAAACCCCCCTTTTCTTCTCCTCAAGTCGATCCTAGCTCTGAGCATTCATCCTTGGCTTTGTGTAGATATTTTTACCTTGGAACGCCAAGTAGGTATTTTTTTGACAGAACAAACCGCATTAGTCTCATACGACTCGTGACACCTTGACAACAAACACAGTTAACATTCGCTCTGCTAGGGCGCTGCAACCGAGACCGTAATGTGCAAGCTCTAAAATACTCTGGTTTCCATGACATTCCAATCATAGTGTCAATTTCAATCCCCCATTTCACATTTGCACAATCATTTATGCCACATTAGTAACACTGTCGACGTGACCCCCATCTGACTGCTGCCACAATGTTCTCATTCTTCAGAATCTCGGATATCTACCTGTTCCTTCTTATTCTTCAACCAACACCATTGCTCATAGCTCCATATACATATTTCTCTAATTAACTATCTTTCAAAAATCCCCAGTTTTTCCTTGTCCTTGGCTTGCATAATCTACATTTCAGTCCAGAGCCGTGGCACACAACTGGCAGGACTAAGGGTTTACAGAGACTCATTTTGGTGGACATCGACAACAGTCTACTGGTGAAAAGCTATATTAGCAAAGGATCCTCAGTTCCCCGCTACTATGTGGCTACTGGTCTCTTCTTGCATTTTATTCTATTGGCTCACTGAGTTACCGAGATAAGTGGAGCTTTCAACTACATCAATTTTTTGAGGGTCAAAAGTAACGTAGCCCAGCATCCTAGATGTCCAGAAAACAGTGGAGATCCTGAGGAACTTTTTCTTCTCGTTCACCCATTGCCTTCCCTCTTAAGTCTTAAAAGTCTTAAACCCCATTCTAAGTCTTAAAAGCCTCCCTCAGAGCATCCAGGTTACCACCCATCAAAGCAATGTCGTTGGCATAGGCCAGTACCTGCACCAACTTATCAATGACTGACTGTTCTCTTCTGGTCCACCTTCATCCTTCCCTCTTAATAATTTCGCAACACAAAGAATTATTACGTTATTACATAAGGAAGGTTTGGAACAGTCTGAATCAGACAGAGTGGCCTCAGAAGAAAGAGAATCCAGTGAGAGTGAACTAGAGCAAGAGCAACCTGGCAGAATACTTCGAGACAGATCCACAATTCGACTACCAGAGAGATTCAATCCCACTTGGAGCTCTCCACATACAAAGAAGCGATGGAGAGTGACGAAAAATAAAAGTGGATGGTGGCTATGGAAAGAGAGATCAATTCACTCAAGGAGAACCAAACTTCGCATTTAGAAAACCTACTAGGACACATAGGTGGGTATTGTAGAAACCAACGCAGATGGAAGTGAAGACAAATAAAGGCAAGAATCGTTGTCAAGGGATTCTCTCAAACAACGGGGGAAGACTACGAGCAAACCTTCAACCCAGTTGTTAAAGCCAATACAATTAGATCATTGCTGAGCTTTTCTATATGGCAGCCTGACTGAAGACAAATTCTGGAAGAGTGTGTTGCTTGAAAAGAAGTCTCTATGGACTAAAACAGGCACCACGCTGTTGGAACATCTATTTTGCCAACTACTTCATAAAAATAGGGTTCAAGAGGAGCAATGCAGACCATTGTCTCTTTATTAGGAGAGAACAGCTTGGAATGGTCTTGATAGCACTCCATGTGGACTATGGGTTGGTCGCTACAACAAACCAAAATTTATCAAAAACCTTCACAGAAAATCTCTGGAAGGAATTCAAAATTACAGAAAAACCAGGAGGCTATTATCTTGGCCTGGAAACTGAACGCTTCAAGGACGGTTCAGTAAGTCACCAAGAGTCCTACACAAAGAAAATCTTGGGGAAACTCGGGATGTCTGACATGGGGAGACTTGGGCAGACCAGTACCAACCCCTTCACTAAAGGATGGGTCAGCGTCTGGAGATGAGGGGGAGGAAGAGAAAGAGAACTATCCACACAGGCAAGCTGTTGGTGCTCTCATGTACCTCATGGATGGTACCCAACCAGATATTGCCTACTCCGTTGGGGTCGCATCTCGTAAGCTCGAAAATCCATCCAGGGACGATGTAGTTCGAGTGAAAGGAATCTTCCAATATATTCAAGGGACGACTGGGTATTGTACATACAGGCCAAAGTTCTGCCAAGGAGAACTTGTATGCTACAGTGATGTCACCAGTGTACTGTGCATGAATGCCATATCTCGGTGCCATATCTCGGCCATATCTCGGGTGCCATATCTCGGCCTTAGTCAAACACAACCCTGCATATCAACCTCCATGACAGAAGCAAGCGAAGCCTCTAGGGAAATGATCTGGCTCAGGAGGTTGTTAAACAAGGTGATCACCTTGAAGAAAACCCCTGAACTCCAAATTAACAACGAAGCAGCCATCAAATTAGCACAAAATCCCGAATACCACAGATGAACGGCATTTCTACATTCGTGAAGTGGCCACTGAGGAACAGCTGCAAATAGAGAAGACGCCTAAACAGCATCAGCTAGCAAACATGTAGCCAACGCTTGTGGACTTCGTTGATGTTCTTGATGACGGAGTGTTGAGGTTGAAGATTATTATTAACATCAAGAATCAACACACATGGTTTTGTTAGAAACGTTATGGTTCTGTTAGAAACTCAGTTTCTATGAAATAAAAAGTTCATTAGTGTTTGAAAAATCATAAGATTTGTCTGTACTTAATTTCTGAAGTTTAATACTACAAAAAGACGATTACCTATTACACATATGAGGAATATAATTTCCAGAATTTTTAGGGTCCAAAAATCTGTCAACATAATACCAGTGTTGATGGTCAAACATCTGATTTGACTGTTCAGGAAGCAGGGTCTGATTCCTCCCCAACGAATTTCCCATGAAACAGGGTTAGGTACCCAATGTACCAATGTTGTAGTTCACGTTTCATTCTATAATGGGTTTATGGACTGTGGCAAATTACAATGATACTAAAACTCGGGTCATAAAACTCACCACTGTTGGCAGCCAACATGTCGATCATCCTGCCTGGTGTGCAGACGATGATTTCAGCCCCTCTCTTCAGTTCTGCGATCTGCTCCGATATCCCTGTCCCACCATAGACACACACGACCCTTAGGTTGAGCGACTTCGTGAACTTCCTCGTCTCCTTCCCAATCTGCATGCACAGCTCTCGCGTTGGGGCCATTATGATCGCTAGAATGAGATGATTGCTAAGTGTAGCATGTACAAACGTTCAAATACAACTAATGAATACGGCGGGGAAAATGCTCAGAAAGTCATGAAATGATTCGGTCACGAAAGTAGCGTACAACCAGCTGTTGCACCTCATACGTTTAAGTTTCATTCCTATCCAACCTACAATGCTGCAATTTGAAATGGAGCCTCTTTGGGATAGCTGGATGAGCATGAAAAGGTAAGCAGCTGCCTTGATCAGCTGAGTGAGCCCTGAGACTCCTTTGTCCACTCAACCTACGATGCTGAATTTGAAACAGTGTCTCTTTGGAGTAGCTGGATAAGCATGAAAAGTTATGCAGCCATCCCGATCGGCTGAGTGAGCCCTGATGTTGATTTCGTCCCTACTCATCAACAACTGAAGAGGAAACAACACACAGACCATAAAAACTAAATCACTTGTGACGAAATAGTGGAAAACCATTATTAGAAGGAATGGTGAAGGGGAGGGGGTTACTGGGATGTTGTATATTTCCACTAATCCACAAAAAATATACTTACTGTTAACCAGTTTCGATTATCAAACCATCACCAGTACCAAACAACCTGTTATTGTTTGTTACTGACGATACTGTTATTCCATTACATATATTTTTTGTGTATTAGTGGAAAAATATGCAACCTTTCAATAACTCCTTTTTTTTATTTTGACACGGACCACCTTCTACCAACCTAAACGTTGGATCAAGAACATGTGGCTCAAACAAAGAGTTGACGGCCAACACAGTGAGCGCTTTGGTTTTGGAAAGGAAGCAATAATTCTTTCTTTCTTTACCTTTCTCTAAATTGACACATTTACAACTGTAGTTCCTTTGAAAATAATAAACTCACACAGCACCTCCTCTTTCTCAATGATCTTATTTACATCAAGTACAGTGCCCAGTACATTAATCGGGCTAATCGCAATGGGATGGATAGTGGGACTGCTCAGTTACCTAGTTTCAAGCATGGGACATGGATACTATACTGCAGAGGCTCCAACTTCCACCCCCTCGGCAAAATTCACTGTGAACTTCCTTGTTCTTGTACAGATGTAGGATACTTTGGCCTAAGAGAACGTGGAAGGAGAATCTCCCACCGCACTCGTTCAGTCAGACCTGTTTATTCTGCTACATCTCTACCTCTTTATTGTTGTAGGTACGGCATTCAAACACACAGAAATCAACTCATACAGCACGTTTCTCGTAACCCTGCAGTCGAGGAAAGATGAGGTCACAAACGGAATTGATTAGCTGATTCAACGTTGTATTACCTATTCCAATAACGCTCAATTACACAACAATGAGAATTGCTCCAAGCGAGATGGTCACAAATATGACGTCGTATTTCCTCGTGCTGAGGAAAGGACAGGCCAAAAAAGATCGAGAGGATGACTGGCTGGGAAATCGGAACCGATTCTAAACTTAGGATTCGCACGAATTTATAATAAGTTAGTCTTCCAAAGACAACCAAGGTCAAACAGCCCTGCCAAACCTTCGATCGCTAGTACTCAATTTAGGACTCTCCTCGGGGGGGGGGGGGGGGGGGGGGGACGAGGGTAGGCACTGACCACAGAAAACAGTGATCCAAGTAGAAAGGGCATCTATATAGGTAAATAATAAACCGCTGGGTAACAATTTGTAGCGTTTAGTTGTAATAACTGCTACGAAGAATTTAGTTTTAAGTAAGTAAATTTTAAGAAAGTAAATATGTAATATAAATTTCTGGATACAAACTAATACCATCAACTCTCGCAGATATTAAATAAAACTACCTAAGTATTAATAAACATGAACGTACATATCGGTCCATCCGTGTCTTCTAGTTCAGGTTGGTCCAGGATGTGACGCAACATAGGAAGGACGAACGCTAATGTCTTCCCACTCCCAGTTTTCGCAATACCGATCAAATCTCGACCTGGAACAAATGGTGGCTCTCACATACAACAGAACTGAAATAGAACTACGGATGAAAGAAAGATTCATGAAAGGAAATTCATGTTGATTACCAGACATGATGGCAGGAATAGCTTGAGCCTGGATCGGAGTAGGTTTTTCATATCCCTGCTTCTTCAGGATGTCCAGGACCTTCTTGCTGACGCCGCACTGCGCCCAAGTTCTGATGGGTTTTGGGCAGCCCTTCCCTTTCACGCGAATCCCTTCCAGTTCCTGAAAGAATGAGTTTGCGAGTGGGAAACTAAGATTTACAAATCAAAGGACGCTTCAGCACCGTACTATTATTGAATAATCATGGAGTAATATATAGCGTTTCGAAGTCAAATTCAACCTTTTCCAAACCAAATTCAACTTTTTCCATTTCAAATTCAACCTTCCCCGATTTCAGCAAAAAAATATTTTAATAAATTGAATTGTGAACCCCATTACTGTTTGTTGCATTATTGAAGGCTTAAATTGAACAACACTAGTGGTTCAGTGCAGGTACTAGGTATGTGTTTTTATTTTCGTTTTTTCATTACAATTTAAAATTTTCCTTTGGTGAAACTTCATGTTGAAAATTATTATCCAAATATAACATGTTAGATGCAAGAGTCGAAAAAAATGTACTCATGTCCTCCAAAATGAAAATTTCCACTCGCATTTTACGTTTCAGACATGTTTCGTGTTTGCCAGTGGTAAATTCCTTGTCCCGGGCAAAACTTATGAAATAATGATCGTAATATAGATGGCCCCATATCAAATTCAAAAAAAGTTCTGTAACTTTCGTCTGTGCATACGCAAACGTAAAATGCTTGTAAAGCTCATAATTAGGCTAGAAATCGTCGAAAAGAGCTGAAAGTTGGAGGGCAGATGTAGAATGGTACCCTGATGGGTCCATATCGATTTCATGAAATTCGGACAGTAACATTCGGATACGCATGCGCAAATACGAAATGTTGGCCAATTCCTAGTAACGCCTGTAATTACTCGAAAAAACAGTCGTAGTGAGTTGAAATTTGGAGGGTGGGCGCGGGTCGAAGCACAGACAGTCCCACACATAATTTTAAAAAAGTACTGTAACTTTCGTCTGCGCATGAGCCAACTTGAAATCCTTCTAGAACCCACAAATATCCTAGAAATCGTCGTGAAGCGATGAGGTTTGGAGGGTAGGTGGGGTTTAGGCCACAGATAGTCCCGTATTAAAGTCATTGATAAAGTACAGTAACTTTCGTCCCAGACGAAAGAGGATTTCACGTTTACGCATGCCCAGACGAAAGTTACTGTACTTTTTCAATGACTTTAATATGGGACTATCTGTGGCCCACACACCACCTACCCTCCAAACCTCATCGCAATTGTTGTAATAAGCTGAGATTTAGAGGGCAGGTGGGGTCGGATGTTGTAGTCACAGCAAAACTCCAGAACTCCTAGACCAATTTTAGCGAAATTCCAGGGACTGTGCGTGTAGGCCCTTAGACGGCCTCCTATGAATTACATTGCAGTCGGACCAATGGTACCTCTGCAACAGAGGTAATCAAAAATTGATATTTTACCAATAGTTCTAGCAAATGATTCTATACGTCCATGTTACAATAACTGAAGAACTTGGCAGATTTTTAATTCTACTTAAGCGGTTTAAATAATTAAAAACTTCTTTTTTCTTGTTTAATATTCACGTTTTCCCCGATATTTCGTAATCTAGCATGCACCAAGTCCCAAAAGGGCCAGACTGGAGGAACTGTAATTCCTAGGTACGTATCTTATAAATACAACCCCGGCGGTTGCGAAAACGCCCCATGGTTTTAAGCCAAACTTCGCTTCCCATTCATCCTTATTAACAACCCACACAGTTTACTCACTTCTCGATAAGCGTCAACTTCTTCTTGTGTCATCTTAGCTATCTCTGGCACCTCAACGTAGAAGTTTTTCCTGAAGTCCATATATTGGATACCCGAATGGTCGACCTTTGCCAATTCTTTCTTCTGTTTTTGCACGAGCGAGGCGGCAGCTGACGTCAAATCTTCGACCTCTTCTTCAGACGAATACTACAGAATGTGAGAGTTATTATTAACTTGAAAACTTCAAGTTATTGTTAACTTGAAAACGTTAAACGGGTTTATTATTCTATCGGACGTACCTACAGTAATGTTGGCTGCTCATTAATTGTTTCTTTAATGTGCAATAATTGAAATAGTTATTTTTGACGGTTTCCACAAATTTTGGTCTCCAAAAACACGAATTATGCTCCCATTTTTCTTTTACAAATTATCTTTGACCATTGATAGTGCCATTTAATTGTTGAGATTCACCTGCTGATACTAAGTCTAGTGTTATTATACAATTTTATGGTAATTTCAGACGATTTCCCAAGTTTTTGACTCATAAAAACGAATTTTGGGCAATATCAGCTTCACATTCGGTCTTCTCGCCCTACAAAACATGGAAAACGATACCTCACAAGCTCATGTTCACTAAAACCTCGAAAAACCTTTTTTTTACACCCATTTTTCTCCCGTAACACCCCTGGGTGTATTGCGATCCTGCTGCCAAGCTTCGGAGCACAACTAGGACCCAAAAAATGTGTTCCCAAACGGGGACCAAAACTGTATGCGGAAGAACGGCGACAAATTTTAACGTAAATTTAAGGCTAAAACTTCGTTAGATCCACAATTTTCAACTCTTCGGTCAAAATCTACTTCATAAATTCGGTCTCCCCGTCCTAAAAAACATGGAAAACGATATCTCACAAGCTCATGTTACTAAAACAACCAAAAAACCCCGTTTTTCACCTATGACCCCCCTGGGTATATCCGATCGGGCTGCAAAGTTTCGGGACACAACTAGGGCCCAAATGGAGCCTGTGTGAGAGGGAACAATATTGTTTTTTAGGCCGAAAATAAAGTAGAATATGCATAATAGGGCGTACGGCGTGAGGCGGACGGACATCGCATTTTCGGAATCTACGCACCTTGAAACGTAAAAGAAAAAACGCTGCAAAGTCCTTGTCACATGTGTTTATTATTCTATTGGAGTTCTAGAGATTTTTGTTGGCTGTTAAATGCATTGTTTCTTTCATGTGGAATGATTGAAATAGCTATTTCTGATGATTTCCACCAATTTTGGCCCCCAAAACATGAAATAGGTAGGTACGCTTTTTTTTAAAGATAATCTTTGATCATTGGTAGTGGCATTTCACCTTTAGTCTTGATTCACCTGTTTACACTTTTTCTAATGTTATTGTACACATTTATGGTGATTTCAGACAGTTTTCCAGGTTTTTGACTCATAAAAAACCAATTTTGGGAGCTGAACCTTTGGTAAAACCTCAATTTCCGCGTCTTTGGTCAAAATCGACTTCATATTCGGTCTTCTCGTCCTCAAAAACATGGAAAAAGATACCTCAAAAGCTCATGTTACTAAGATGTTGTTAAAACGCAAAAAGTACCTATTTTTATACACATTTTCACTCATAACACCCCTGGATATATTCCGATCGGGCTGAAAAGTTTCGGGACACAACTAGGGTCCAAATGGAGCATGTGTGCGAAAGAACGACTTTTTTAGACCGAAAATGAAGCCTGTACACGTGATACGGCGTACGGCAGACGGACATTGCATTTTTGGAATCTACGCACCTTGAAACGGAAAAGAAAAAATTTTGAGGGGGTTATAAAAATTTTTTGCTGAGCGAATACATAGGTGTATTATTCACAGAATAATAAACCAAAATTCTGAGGGGGTGTTATAAAAGGTGTTATAAAATTTTGTTGTTGAGCGAATACATAGGTCTATTATTCACAGAGTAATAAACCAAAATTGACCCCTCTTTTTATTGATAAATTTTTTACAGCTGTGTTCTTTTCATTATCCCAACAACAAATTAATATTTGTTGTTGGGATAATGAACACCCACCTACTCACGGGAATATTTTAAAATCATTTCGGCAACCACACAACAAATAGTTATTGGATGATTCGTAGAAACGAAACAATCGGGTCTCGAAGGAAAGCCCCGGTCACGATTTTACGATAGCCTATGTCTGTCTCACGAACTCGGTGATCACGTTGAGACAAACCTCATTAAAATCAGTCAAGCTGTTTCTTAGGTAACATAAAAACACTTCAAAATTTTAGATACAAGATTAGTTACCTCAAGTCCGTCTTGGTTCTGCTCGATGAGCTCGCCTTTCTTTTTGAGGTCCACAGTCTTCTTAGCGACTCCGGTCATGATCACAACTCCACTTGTATTGTTGGTTTTATCACCGCCGTCATCACCTTTGTTCACCTTCCTCACTTCTTCCTGCACTTCCTGAAAAAAATAATAAAAGCTATTATTACTTTCATTATTAACAATATGATGTGGTGTGCCTTCCGGCTCATCACAAATATTTGAAGAGCGGGCGTTCTGCGTTTGGGACAGGGAAGATGGTTTGGGGCATTGACGGTTCTTGAAGGGTGTGACGGACCCCGTCACTCGCCTGTTATTTCTATGGCCTACTTACATGATTACTGAAGACACTGAAGTATTGTTGTACGAAAAAGAAGGCTAGAAATATATATAACTAATGTCCAAAAATACCAACTTCTCGGTGTGTTCTTTTGTACAGTCCCCTTTCCCGAGGGAACAAGATATTACAAAAGTGAGGTAATATTCTTCTCACATGGTAGCAGAGCTAAACTAGTGATTCACCAACCCTCAGATCGCTTCCACACAGCAATTTTTTCCAACAAATTTTTTCTTTTCTTCTCTCTCTCCCCCTTCTTGTGAAGACTTGTAATGAGATCAGGATAGCTAACAATCCATATTGTATTATTCGTGTGACTATATAAGGATTGTTTATTTGTAAGGATTGTGTAATTCTTTCCCAACTACACTACACAAACAAAACCAATCCATACCTACCAAAAATAGAAATAAGGGCCAAACCAACAACAATGGGATCCGAAAAAGTTCCGCCCGATGTGAAATGTGGAATTTGTGACAAATTAATTCCCAAACCCCATAAAATGTTCCGAATGCCAACAATATCTGGATGAAACTTGGGCAGGTAATACACATTTGAATTGGAAAAAAATTACCACTACCACGTAGGGCCACTTCCGTTTGTAAATTTTATAAATCACATGAACCAATTAGTGACCAAATGCTTCCAAATATAACAAAACGAGTTCACCATCATTCAAACGGTCAAAACTCATTCAACGGCACCTTCCTCCCACACCATAGCTATCCAAAAAGTAAATAGAAGAGATAACCCCAACTGTCACTACCCTGTGAAATCAAAAATAACAGAAGAAACCTTCTCACCTCGAAGACAAGATACCTAGCGAAGCGCAAGTAATTGCGTCCCGCCTATCTACCACTCTGAATTCTCGAAATTTCAAAAAAAAGCCTACCCCATATTCTCCAGGACTCTCCTGCCTCCCAGCCTGGACCATGGCCGTCTTCTCTGCTACCTACTCGCTGCGCTGCCGCTCTCCTGGACTGCCCTTTCGACTACATCGGGTTGGGGCCACGTGTTACCAAATTCGCTCAAATTTGGATCGATGCTTGCACGGTGAAGCATTCCTTCGGTGAGCCGCTCCCTCTCGCTACCAATTTCACCGTACTACTCTTCCAAAATTTATTTGATTGGCGACCTGTACTAGGTAGACATTGACCACTCCAATTCATTCCTTTTTTTTTGAAAGCCGAGGTCATTCTAAAGACCATTCAAATTTGTTCAAATAACTGCATTTGTTAACTTTATTCAAATTTTGTCTGCGCTTATTCAAACTTACTACCCCTGTTTCTCTGTTGAATGGTAGTTTGCCCTTGAGATCTCATGCTAGTATTTTTACGAATATCCTTTAGGCAAATATTAAATTCCTATTACAATTTAAAATTGGCGCCCAACAATAATATTAATCTATTTTGCATAAAGGATAATATCAAAATATATAGAAAACAGTATTATATTATATCAAATAGAGGGTTTTAGCATCTAACATGACTTATCCCGCAGATTGCGCACTTGGGGATTGGTGACTTCTACGTTGTGATCAGTTTCTGTTCACGAAAAAACGGTGTGCAGAAAATTATACATATACCCCTGAAAGGCAAGTCAAATTAACACGCTTTTGCAAGATTTGACAGTGATGTAACAGTTGTTTTTGAAAGTGTGGATCATTTTGAACTTTTGGGGAAATTTACAATTTTTGAGACTTTAGTATGGGGATCTCAATATCAGTTTTCATAAGATACTTGAGACGGTCAACATTCGGATCAGTGTGGAAAATTACATAGAAGTCAACATTCAAGTGTACGAGCAGCGAACCCAAATCAGCAAGCACAAACCCTCGATTTTGCCAAAAACCCTACATTTTTCACAACCGAACGGCATTTTCTCTATCATATATCAGGGTAAAAATAAAAGAGAGAACAGCGTAAGAAATATTCAGGAGACATTTTTAGGAGATTTAGGTGCTGGAGACCTTTTTATTAAGTACACCTACAGATTTGTAAAGGTTTTGGCGAAATTATCATTTTCCATTTTTGGGTAAGTTGGAGCTCCATAGAGCACAGTTTGTTGTCAGCTCTGGCGAATGCAGATGGTATTATGACGTGAAATTTAACTTAAGATTTTAAAATTGGGGTCGAACGTTGAAAATCATAGCAAAATATTGGTGAAGATTAATTGATTTCTTTACTTAATTACAAGGTTAAGGGTTAAGATCCCCGTTTCGGAATTCTTTTATATTTGATGTGTGGTTTCACCCAATTACACATACTATTATTATTTATTCATTTCATTTCAACCTAATTTCTTTTCATGCTCGTTTTGGACTAAAATGAAAGAATAAACGCTGCAAATTCTTCCTCCGCGGGGATTTCAGTTATTCTGACAAAATCACAGAGCTGTACCCATGAAATTTCCATAACTAAACAATTAATGAACATCCGCCGCAAATTTAACTGACAAACTTTTACGGACCCTTTAAAATCTGTCTGATCATAAAACTGTACCTCTATGACCTGTCCCTGGAACCCCTTTCCCTGAAGACAATTGCTTTGTTCGTGTTGCCTGAACCCAGCAAGTTCAATTATTATTCCAGTATGGAATAGATCAAGTAGAGTTTTATTTTATTACTCAAGCGTGAAATAGTGGATGAACGTTTGAGGAAGATAGTCCAGGTTATGAGAGGTTCAGTACAGCACATGCGGGGTTCCAAGCTCCCCTTGTCGACCCAATTTTTGCGTATCGCACAACGCGCATGGGTGTGTGAATTGAACAATAACTGGAAGACAGCATGAACAAAGCTATAACCGTTTGTTCCTGATGCAGCCTGTCCCATTTGTGTACCCACCCTTCATTTTTATTCCTTTTCCCTAACTGCTACCTATCATTGCAGCCCCCCCCCCCCCCCATGGATTTTTTAAATTTAGCTTATCTGGTTGAAACCCTGTACTTGAAGCTCACCATCATGAAGGCATCGAGAGGGTCAATCTCTTCTTTGTCTTCACCGCCTTCTTTATTGCCGTCTTTTTTCTCGTCTTCTTCGTCACTTTCATCTTCCAAGTTCCACTTTTTAGACGGCAGCTGAAGATTGGCTGAAAATATTGAAAAAAATAGTAGGTACCTACATTATGTATTAGGTAACATCCCATAATTATTTTAAAAAAAGTAAAATATAGCTACTTATGAGATCAACAAGCTGCCAACTAACCTAAAGAAGATTTGAGTTCTTTTTTAACTGTTTCCACATCTTTCTTTTTCCTCTCTGCTCGCCATCGTTCAATTCTCTCACGCCGTTTTTGCATCTCTGCCTCCAATCTCTTCTGCTCCTCTTCCTGTTTGAAAACCAACAGCCAATCTGAATTTTAATATTACAACCCATGAAGACCCATGAGGTTTTTTTGAAGGATTTGAAGGATTTTGAACATGAAGATTGTGGGACCAGACCCAGACTCACAATTTTCATCAATCTATTTCAATAATTAAAAATAATAATAACGTATGATATTACTAATTACTACGTATTTGAGGATTTCATTAGATCTAAACTGACTTTATCGATTTTAGTAGGATCGAACGCCTCTTCCACTTCGGGTTTGATTTCTTTCTTCTCATCCTTCTTCTTCTCTGGGACCCTGTCCCTAGACCTGCTTCTAGATCTTGATCGCCTTCTTTTCCTTTCGGCTCTGGACTCGCCCGATCTCTTTTTCTCCCTGCAAATCGATTCAAATGACAGCAAACTACAATCTGTTGATCGACACCAGGGACTCAGTCTGGAATCATATGGATGAACTAATCATTCCCGAACGGTGAAGCAGAAATTTATTCCTACATTTGGATCAAGTGGTCTTTCAAACTTCAGAAAAACGTAACAGTCACTGACCCTTGGGGCAGGAAGGAGGAGATGAGCCAAGTTTGACACATTTCAATTTCAGGTATGAAGAGTTGACCGTATTTGACATACAACGTAGAATGTCTTCAGCTGACTGACCACAGCACAATACTGCAAAGTTAATGGATGTTCCTATACCTTTCTTACTTACTGGCGGCTTTTGGCGTCTTGAAGTTCCTACATCCAAAATAGGTTATTTGCTAGCTAACAGTACGGGAGACCTTGAACTTACGATCGTTCTTTACTTCTAGAGCGCCTCTTGTTCTCTCTGGTTCCAGACCTACTCCTACGCCTGCGCTCACGACTCCGTTTCCGTCTTCGTTCTTGAGAGTTGGACCGACTCCTGGATCGCCCCTTACGGTGGTCTCGACTATTCAAACAAATCGGAAGTAGTCAAATCAGTTCAATATTTCATACCGTACCATGGATGATGGGAAAAGGAAGGTTCAGCAGATAGTCAGACCCGTGACGGGTGTGTACACAGCTGTGCGTGAGCTGGCTGTTCATGCACATCTGGAATTTTTTCTACGACCATCCCTCATTCGATAATTCTAGATTAATACTACATGCTAGTTTTCTAGAGTGGCCAAAGGCTTAGATGTTAGATTTGCCAATTTTTAGATAAACTTCAACATTTTGATCAGTGAAAGACTTACATCAACTCGTAGCACACGAAGTTCCCATGAATTCAAGTTGGTTCTCTTTACTCAAATCTCAAGTTCGTTAACTTTCGAAACTCCAATTCCTAATCATACACACTGTCACATCGGCCTACCCGAATTATGGTCAAAATACGCTGAAATATGGAGGGTAGGTATGGGGGGGGGGGAGGTGTACAGATAGTCCCATATAAATTTCATCAAACGCTCAAAGTAACTTTATCTACACTGCCTCAAACCCATAGCTACTCGGAAAATTTGTGGGAAAGAGCTGAATTCGGAGGGTGTCAAGATACACAATCCTAACTACCCCTAGCTATGTTTGTCGGGATGTGGTTTCATTGGGATGTGTCGTCTAGTGGGAACGCTATGCCCTCGAGGAGCTACGCTCTCTTGACATGCATAAGGGCATGGGTTCGGGTGGGGTACCCTTGTACCACCCGTTGTTCTTATACAGTGCTGTGACTCAGGGTGCTCCTCTAAAAACAGATCGCGCTCACTATGGGTCACAAACTTTCATCTGTGACACCAATTCATAAATCTGGGGATAGGTCGGACATCAATAATTTTAGAGCTATTTGCTCAGTTTCTGCGATCCCTGAACTGCTTGAGAAGCCGGTAGTTGCCCAAGTCACACCACTATTTTCTAGCCATTCTGTCCCAGTGCAGCGGCCTGAGGAGCCGCTCTGCCACCACCAATTTGCTCAAATTTACGGAATTCATCTTTACAAGCTTTGAGCGGGGGATTCGGTGTCAAGTTGATGTGATCGACACTGACTACGTCAAAGCGTTTGATAAACTCTCACATGTTCAAATTCTCTCAATTCTGTAATCGATGGGGGTATTGTATTCGGAACCTTCTATGAGTGGTTGCCTAGCCACCTCGGCAACAAACAGGCAGTGGGCTTCTCTCTTGGCCTTATGGGGCTACATTTGAGGTGCCTCAGGGGTCCCATATAGGGCCTCTGCTGTTCCTCCTGATGATTAATGGGGCCGGCGAACTGTTTCCTGGGATTAAGTGCTTGTTGTTTGCTCGTGACCAACATTTCAGCCCAGATGAATCATCAGCCGACTGCTCAGCAGACAACCAACGGCTTCACGTGCTAGTGGACCAGTGTTTCTGTAATATGCTTGCCTTAAATCCATCCAAGTGCGCGGTGACGACCTACCATAGGTCCCGAGGTGTAACTGAATTCCTTCCCGTATGCAACTGGTGGGCATGAGTTGCGGCGCCTCTCGGTGTTGTGCAACCTCGGTGATCAGGTCGACTCCCAACTTTCATTTTCAGTGCACACTGACTCAATCTGCACCAAGGCTCTACGAGCTTTAGGCTTAGCAATCAAACTTCAGCAATATCAAGTCCACAGCCCATCTCAACAAATCTCTGGTGCTGCCGATCCTGGAATACATTTATAAATTGTTGCCGATCCTGGAATTTATAAATTACAGCTGAAGAGAATCCAGCGTAGATTTTTACCGAAAGTCATGTTCAAGTTGAGGATACCCCTGGTGGATCTCGATTATGAGCAGCTGGCCAGAGAATATGGGCTCCCCAGCTTGGATAATCTTAGGTATGTTGAGACGTAGTATTTCCCCATAAAATAATCACTGGTACTCTTGACCGTCCCTCACTCCTTCGAAACACACAGCTACAGGTGCCTCGCGTTGCCTCACGATCAGGCTCTCTTCCATGTTCCGTTCTCTGCTGTCAATTATCTGCACCATCGCCCAATGTGTCGTTTTCCCCGTGAAGCAAATGTTATTGTGAATTCCAACCAGTATTTATTTTCTCTCCAGCTCACTACCCCAAGTAAAAAAGCAAACTATCGTAACCTTCAAATTATAGCAACACACTCCTCCCACTCCTGCTTCTCTGATTACTCATCTCTGTTGGCCTCGAGGTTTTGCTTAGTTACCACTGTACTTTTGTAAAAACAGGTAACTGCAAACTTTTTAAATAACTGTCTATAATTACCGTCATTTTTCATTATAGTGCATTACTCCTATAGGTACTGTTATCTTCGAGACTGTCAACCCATATTATATATTATACATTCATAGTTCACTATACTTCATTATCTTTATATATATTTAATAGGTATTTCTATACCGTTTTTTAAAATAAATAAATAAATAAATAAATATGAGTATCATGTTTCCACCAACTTGCCGAGTTCATCTACTCAGTCAAAAATTTATGAACGACTTCAGTTTAGTTAGTTCTACCTATGCAGTACCTAATGGTGGAAAATGCAGAGATACCGAAAGATGGTCCTTGCTACTATTAAAGTGCCCTGCATATATGACAAAGGATGCCACCCAAGTTTCATATCTTGATATCTTCTTTTGCTTCTTTGGTCATTGGTCGTTCTTCTTTTGGGTTTTGTTGGTCCGCAGGTTGATGGATTGGGTGGAAGATACTAGTTCCTTGTGTTATCATTGGGATCGTACAACTGGTTATGCACAATGCGAATTGACATCCCCAGGGTCTGTTGGGCGATTTGGCGGGCTAGAACCTGTGGTAGGTTAAGTTCTCTCAAGAGTTTCTATAAAGAATTGTGTTCTCGTCCCCCTTGCCACCACTATGAGGCCAACAACTCTTACTTCTCCCAACTTGTATATTTCTTTAGAACGGGATTGTGGGGTTGTAGATTGTTTCCTTTGGTCTACTCGCAGGCTATTCAGCGCTCTCTTCATATACCACCGTAGGATTCAAGATCCAAGAAAACAGTATGTGAAGTGTGAACATACACCGTGAAACCTATAATAGGTACGTAGGTTGGTGGTACGTGAAAAAAATACAGGTGATAAGATCAAACGTACTGATAACATCATGAACTCGATTCTAAACCGATTCGATACTTGGCATCCTTAGCATTTAAGAAAAGCAAGTATTATATTATAATAAATTATTCATTTATGGATATCTAAGCACAGGGAACTCATAAACAAAAATGAATAGGCGTACCTCATTCCCGAAACGTTTTTCGCCATTGAGAAGCCGTTGAAATACTTCAAGTGAAGGAAAACGCGATCAACCAAATACGGATATAGGTACTAATTTACAAAGCTACATCAATGATGGTTTTTAAGAAAACAAAAATAATCACAGAGATATGAATTCACTAATCCAACAACCCGCAAACGGCAGTTATTGGGAAAGTTAGGTTAGAATTAGAAACTAGTATAACCACGGAGAGAGGTTACGTTTTCTTCGTATTTTTTTCGACATTGTCAGCTGGTACTATGCTGGACACATAAATAATATGTTTTTTCCAGAGATGATTGAAGATGATAGGGTACTTTTGGTTTATTATTTTAAATAATGACCTTTGGAATCGAGAATAAAAAACAAAATTTTAACCCCCGCCCCCTCAAAATTTGATGGTTTCCGTTTCAAGGTTCGTAGAATCCGAAAATGGAATAAAAAATGTGTCCACCGTACTTCAACAGAGGACATGTGTAATGACGAACAGCAGGATCAGTGATTGTAGTGTCCTATGCAACGAACCTTCCCGACGACGACCACCACCACAGAAAACCCTACTATACTACGTACCACCACCAATATATCTTACATGATCCATGATCCATGTCTCGTTATGACGGATGTGATGTGACGGATGAGGATGAGAATGTTTTTGGGTATAGTGATGGACTAAAATTATTTTTCTGATAACGCGTTATTCGCTATCAGTTATCGGTCAGTAACCGGTTAGAGTTTACGAGTTTAGTGATGGGGTAGAAACAGTGTTCACCTGTTTTCGCCTGGGTTGGGCTCTGGCCGTGGGGGTTCGGCCATTTCCGCTGCCTCCTACTGCTTTACAGCATGGATTCTTCATTCATTCATCCATTCTTAAACGATCTTCTAGATCTAGATCAATCTACACGTTCTATCGGATTGTTAGCTCGTCTGGCCTCTGGCCAGACTCTCCTGATACCGATACTGATACTGGTGCGGGCCCCCTCCCCCCTGGTGTGACCATTCACACATGTCACACAATTGAAGGCACGAGTGGAAGAAGGTGCTAAGTGACATTTTCACAAAAACTTGGGTTTTTGCATAAATGATGGTTTTCAAGGGCTATCTATCTATGGTGGCAGTCTGGATACGCAATAACAACTCCCTGGAGAGATATAGAATGGAAGAAGGTGTTATGTAACTAGATTATGTACTTCATTTTTTCAATGGAAGAAGGTGCTATAAGACCTTGTCACCTTATTTCAATAATACAAATGTTACCTCTAAATCGCTGCTTCATGGAAGAAGGTGCTATGTGCCCATGTCACCTTCTTCCGTTATATAAATAATCTACCTGTAAAACGTTGTTTCATGGAAGAAGGTGCTATGTGTGGTACATAGCACCTTCATTCATCAGAGATGTCCAATTTTGGCTTCATATCGCAGGTCCGTTACGAAAGGGCTTCCTGCGATTTGAAGCCAGAATTGGACATCTGTGATGAATGAAGGTGCTATGTATAGCCGTTTTCTTATCTACTGGTCGTCATATATGACTACTTAAAGAACCCCAGCTTAGCGTATGAGTCCGAGGGGAAGGTGTGCAGGAAGAAGATCACCAGTGGGGCGGCCCAGGTTTCTATATTGGGGTCTGATCTGTGGAATGCGAGGTTAGATGGGATCCTTCTGCTGGACATGCCGGAGGATATGTTCCTGGTGAGCTATGCCGATGGTGTAGCAGTGGTGATAAAATACCGTACTTCGGAGGGACTCCAGTGGAAGCTCAACCGATCGGTGAGTCAAGCCTTGGATGGAGGAACATGGGTTGCAGCTTGCAGTTCACAAAACCGAAATGGTGCTGCTGACTAAGAGACACATTAACTGTGCCACCCAGTTTCAGGTGGAGGACGAAACCATTGAATCATCTCATTCGGTGCGGTACGTGGCAATGACCCTCGACTGTAGGTAGACCTTCTGGTTGCACATCAAGCGAGCAGGAGAAAGGGCAGGGGTGGTGACAGCAAACATGCGCAGGCTAATGGCAAACATTGGTGGACCATCACCCAAGAAAAGGAAGATTCTCATGACCACAGCCAAAGCAATCTTTTTATATGGAGTGGAGGTGTGGGTTGAGGCCCAACAAGTTGAAAAGTACCGAGACCAACAACAATCAGTGCAGAGGAGAGGAGCCTTGCAAATAGCAAACGCCTATCGTACCATATTTTTCCCTGTCATTGGAGTCACTGCTGCCACCATCCCAATCGACCTCCTAGCAAAGGAAAGGAAGCGGATCTACCTCCGGTGATCCACAGAAGAGTCAAAATCCGATATCCCACAGGTGCGCCCATGGCTTGACAGGAGGCACAGAGAAGTGGATTTCTACATTAAGGTGCGGCGTCGCTGCCACCGGACTTGACTTGACTGGGCCTCACTTGTGTGCCTGTCTGAACCCATCCTTTGTATTTCAAAGGGAAGCGGCGAGACTGCGACCGGACCTGATTTGACTTGACTTGAGCCACCCACCGGACTCCGTTCTGACCCGGTCTGCATGGGTTGAGACCTGACTCCGGTCACCCCTCTACTGCGATTTTCAACCCCTCGCACCCCCTCGAGCCATCCAAAGCAGCCACCATTGCTCTCTTCTCATCCTAAAATAGTTTTGAAATTGAACATCGTTCAATTTGGTGGATAGGGTGTGAAATTCGCCGTATTGTGCTCGTTCGGAAACATACGGTGACATCCACGACTTATTCAAAGAAAGAAAACTTGTCAATAGTTCTATTTCTTTATCAGAATCGGATTTTGGAGACTTCCATTTCGGAGGACATACTCTTGTGACGTCTAAGAACAAACTGGACTGGTTGGAGTCCGGTGACGCCAGTCAAGTCAAGTCCTGTGGCAGTGTCGCACCCCTCTACGGTGGCTCCGGTCAAGTCAAGTCAAGTCCGGTGGCAGTGTCGCCGCAGCTTTATGATGTTCCTGTCGGGCCATGGATACATCCGGTCGTATCTGCACAGAAGGGCGCTAGCAGACACGTCAGGGAAAGAGAGATTCTAGGAGAACAGGAGTGTTAAATCACACCAACTAATGTGATCGGGAAGAGGATCTCCTACAAGGGAACCAGGGAGAGGATTGTGTCCTACATAGTCCGACTCCTGAAGGCAAAAAAGCTGAACGTCCCGTTCCTCAGGTGAATAATAAACTGGAGACTCAAGCAGACATCAGAAGAGGGCGTGACATCGCCCAGTGACCGACCCCACTCCGAAGTAATGTTGAGCAAGCGATTTTAGGCTTGACGACTTTTGAACCAGTGTTCAAGGTTTAAAAAAATCCAGATATTTACGCGCTTTACGGATCTGTGCGTGGGTTCTGTGCAGGCAGAGGCTGGAGCACAGGCTGTATCTCGACGATTACGCGCTTTACGTTCGTAACTAGGGTTGTCCATGTGAATGGTTTGACGTTTTTACGCGCTTTACTCGACCCTTTACGGCCTTTGCGTTTTACGTCATTACGTCATTGCTTTACATCGATTATGCGTCAATGTGAACCCAGCTTAATTCATCTGCAATAATAATCTTCAATGAAAATTTGAGGAAGAAATTTTTTTTACTGTTCATCCAAAGATGTAATACTATTTACACAGTATTTATAATCAGATTTAATATTCAATGTGTTTTTTAATTATATTTTTAACGTTACAACACCCCTCATTGATTAAATAAGGTTGAATCCCATTCATCACTCATAGTGGAAGAAGGTGCTATGTACACAATTCCTAGAATAACCATCCAACGCTTTAAAATCACGCAAATTACCATCACTCGGTGGACATAGGGTACGATTAGCTACAATCTAAATACATAAGTCGCAAAAATTTTGAAACCAACAAAAATTACGACTTGAAAACTTTGAAGTCAAATTACCTACTCGAAATCAGTTTTTTGTAACATAGCACCCTCTTCCACTCGTGCCTTCAATTGGTATTGGGTAGTGAAGGCAATGCAACCTCCCTTGCCAGGAGATGCGAAGTAGTTATTCCAATAACATAGGTTATCTCGTAACCGGTTATCTCAATCTCAATAACAGGTTCTTGGTCGATAACCGGTTATTCTAAGCGGTTCCGTTATTCAACGCCCATCACTAAAGCAGGGTTCACATCCATCCGGAGCCGTCCGGAAATACGGATAGGGGAAGCTAGTGAAAAGCAGTGGAAGGGATGGAGGGGAATCGCGGAAGTTGGGAAGGCGTTCATAACCATCCGGAATTTTGGCTGACAACTCGTTTCCCGCGCTTCCTCCCACAGCTGTTTCGGTTGCCGACGCCATTCTGTATGCGCAGTAGTGAACTGCGCAGATGCGGAGCGGAAAATATCTGAAAAATCAGATGCGTACAGTTCGCTTCAAAAGTGCTTCTCCGGAAAGAATATCCCCCCCTCCCCAGCTGATGTCCAACCAATCAGCTGCTCGTACGCACTTTCCGGATAGCTTTCCGGATGGATGTGAACCCTGCTTAAGAGAGTTTTTATTATCTAATAGAGAGTTTTTATCATTGAAGTGATTTTCATCTTGTTGATATACAGTGATGTTACCTGTTTATTCGACTGTCATGTATGAAACTCTACAATGTATTTCTCGTTTATTACGTGTAAAATATTATTTTTTTGATAATAGAAAAAATATCCAGTGCGTGCTATAGTTACAGGAGAAATAATCAAAGAGATTGCAAATAGATTTAGGTTGAATGACTATTCAACTTATGACAGGGTTCGAAGGACAAACCAAAACAAAAAATATTTATACTACAGAGAAATATGCTGAAATAGAAGAAGAACAAGGAGAAGAAGACAGTGAATTATAGTTATGAGAGTTTACATGAACCATTACATGAAGAGGTAGAAGATAGATATCAAGGCGATCATTGAATCGAGCTGGAAGAGGTGGGTTATTGTGTGAAAAACCTGATAGATTTCACAGTAGAAGAATATGAAGAATGGAATTCTCCTATCCCAAGCATCGATGTAACTGGATGATGGGATGAAGATCTGTTTCGTTCGAGGTGGGACTAAATATTGTCTTATGCACTACAAAATGAAAAGAGGCAGAATGTGTGGAATGGGATTCAACAGTTGAAGAATGTGAGCATCAATGCTGAAGATTTGAAATCTTACAAATCTGTTAAGCTTTACCAAATGGGCTCTTACTGGTTGTTCTCGGAGATTGATAGTTGTTATGACGGAGAGGCTCAAGATGAAATAATGAACTTTATTAATTATTAAATGATTACACAAGTCATTAGAAAATCAAGAGTTCCCCGCGCATGAGGTCAAGCGTCTACCAATGTCTAGAAAACTGACGTGGCCTCATTGCACACCATCTGACCCTCCCGGTCAGTTGTTTTATAACGAACTGTAGTATAGTTTTACATACTACATCATCCCCCTTTCTTAGCACGTAACAGGCACCACATAGTCATTTAAAGTTCGGTCTCCTACGAAGTCGTCTTGTCTCGGTTGGAGGTAACGCGCTTTCTGCCACAGTACTCGAAGGTCTCAAATGGAGAGATGTGTCGGTCATGAGTGACCTTGTCTCAAAGACCTTCTCTTTCAAGTGAATGGGTCCCAAATTGGCAAATGACCTGCCGAGGGAATTTCGCAGTTCACCCGTTCGCCGTTCACTAAGGTTTCCCCCGAGTCTCGGGCTCCATCCCACACCGGTTTCCATCCCACCAACCGGAGCAGGTAGCAGGTCACCAGTTCGCCGTTCCTTTTGACAGTTCAGTTCGCCCTTATCTCAATTGTCAATCCCACAGTCTTACTATCCAGTGCAATAACTCGGGACAAATCTTTAGCTGAGCCTCTGCTTCCACGCAAGAAAAATCCACTTTTGTGGTGGAGCCAGAGGAAAGACTTTTATCCACTTAGTTTAAATTGATTTTGAAAAGATTGTGTATCCCTGCCAGTTCTGTTCCTTGTGAACGTATTTTTTCTAAAGCAGGCAACATAAAAAATGAAAAGAGAAGCCGTTTGCGTTCAGATAATTTGTCTAAAATATTATTTTTGAACCATAACATGTGAATTTGTAGGTATGTACGAGAACCTGTGGAAAAATTTGCATTATTAATATTTGTTATTGTAGAGTATACCTATGCGTATTTTGTGTATTATGATCTCGATGGTTTCTGTGATTTTTCATACAATTTTCTAACTGAAATTTCGTACGTTTTGTAAAGAGTCATTTTCATAAAGCAACTATCCTGAGATGTGTATTTCATTTGTAGTCCCCAAAAATATGTGATTTTTGTTATTTTCCCAATTTCGTTATTGAAAAATATACTTACCTATTTTTTTTTTTTTTTTTTGAGAAAATGGTCTTAGTACCTACTTTTATTGATTCTCCTTACTAGGTAAGCTTTAAAAAATATTTATATGAATAAAATTTTTTACTAAAGCTTCTTTTTAGATAATTCTATGAATTCAGCAGAAAAATGTTAATAAATGAGGCTAGAGTTGGCCCGTACTGAGAAATTCCTAGCAGGTCGCAGGTCCCGCTCGCACACTACCTGTGGACAAAGTGAACTGGTGACCTTCTCCCACTGAACTTGTCTTCAAACTGAGTGACCAGTGGGGAGTCAACTCACTCAGGTGAACTGGGTTTACACACCTCTAAATGGAGATCTCTGCGATTTCTTTCAATGGTTGAAGTACTTGTAGATAATTTATACGATCTAGGACGGTCAGCTTTCCCAACCACGGTGGCAGGTTCTAGCTTCTTAAGGATGTTGTTATTGTATAGTCCTCATCTCCCTCTTCAAGTGGTGGCAGCTCCCTGCTTCCTTTATCGTAGTATTTCTTGTGCTGTTGTCTTCGCTCTTCAAATCTACGCAATAGCTACATCTTCAGGGGACTTGGTCTTAGAACTAATTATCCCAGGAATGCATCTGCCATACAACAGCTCAGAAGGTGAAGGTAGTTTGTGGTCCAAAGGAGTGTTTCTGAGTTCAAGAAGAGCAAAGTGGATATCTTCATTGTCAAGTTGTGATTTCTTAGTTCTTAGCTGTGACTTACTTTGTGATACGTACTGTGATGTTATCCTGTTACGTAGTAGGTAATTACTAGCATGTTAGTTGTTGATTGTTAATAATCAACAGGTACTACCTATCAACTTATTAATGATGGCTAATCTATGAGCCAATGTATGGGATTTAATAAAATCATGTACATTATATAAAATAAATAAAAATAATCTGGTGGGCTTCCTTGGCCGAGTTCTGCAGAGCTGCGTGGAGCTACAGACTTATCTTGCAAGAGAATTCAATAACTAGTAATCGATTTCATTGTTCTGCTGATTGCTGATTCGCAAGTTTCAAGCCACCAACCTAACCTAGTATTAAGAATTCATATGTAAATTTATATAATATGATAGGTACCTCTTCAAATCTCAATCATGTATAGCCTCTTACGTGCTTCTCCGACTGGGGGACATAAACGTCCCAGTCGTAATCAATGCTTATAATATATGAATTACCTACATGTTTAATCTTAATTACAATAATTATAATAAATCATAAATTATTAGCTGTTGAATGTACATAATTATGTTTTCTATAAATAAAGTATTCTATCTCTAGTTCTTTTTTAATTGGACTCCGTTTTGTGTCCAGCTGTGCACTACGTCACCGGAATTTCGAAATCACTTCAGGACTGGTGGTAATGGATACCCGTTGCGTGATTGAAAAATACACCACCAAAGAGCACCCCGTTGATGCAAGAATTAATTAGCAATATGTTTTAATTTCACACACTTAAAAAAAAAGTAACACATTTTAAATAGTATGTTCGAATTTTGTAGCAAGCCATCATAATTATAAATATAGCATTTATAGCAATACAGCATATTATGTAGGTAGTAGGAAAACCTTCACTGCTCATCAATGTGCACACAATGATGATTAAAGCAGAGAACTCATGGGCTGAAGTAGTGAGATGAGACCAGGTAACACAACCTCATCAAGAATTGAAAAGGAGTTATGGGCGAGGAAGAAAATGTGTACATTGATTTTCATTATTAAGATGGTCGTGGTGAATCACTCTCTGTTGTCCAAAGGAGATAATCGCATCCTACACTCTGTCACCAATGTCAACAAAAAAATCAGTCTTCCATCTGTGGGTCGGCACGCTCAGTAGTTGATAGTTCCTCGGTCATGGAGCAGTTACGAGTGGTTCTGTCACGTGTAGGCTCCCAACTGCTTTATTTTGAAGGTTTCCGATAAACCAAACATGAAACGTACAAGTGCGGTAACATTTTTTGGTGGTGTTCCTTCGCCCGTGACGGGATATAAGAGTTGCGGCAGTACGATGACCACGGACCCATCCATTTCATCCGCTGTTGGCGTATGGGGAATCAGACATTGCCATCTGATGAGGAACTATTTATGTAGTACTTTATGAAGAGGAATTATTAGTTAAACGTCTTGAAGATATGAGCGGAGTAGATTTTGTCAAGAGTCGGAGAACAGCAAAACTTCTTATTAATTGTGATAATGTAGTTGATTATGTGTTTGACCTTGACTGAAGATGACATTTGATATTTCTCTTATGGGCAACTATTTTGACAGATTCGCAACAGGTATGCAAATACATCAATAACGATTACAGGTACTACTTGACTGTTATTGTTCCTTTTTACCCAGATGGCAGAGTGTAGCATTATTTTTCAAGAAACAGGTGACAGAATGTAGCGTTTGAAACCTGGGATTAACGGATTATAGGTGGCAGAATGTATACTGCTGATTAAGACTTCCAATGGTTTGAAAAAGTTCTTGGTTTTCAGTTGTCTATGATATCTCAAGATCGTGAAGATTCTTAAAAATAGTACATACATTGATGTTTCATATGGTTTTTTTCTCAGCGACCGTCTGAAGGATTAATTAATGGCATGTCATGAACGAATAGGTATATTCAATTAAAACCATTCCATGGAGGAATAACATTCGGAACGCCATTTATTTATCATAATCGTACTATTACTATCTAGTTAAACATCAGAACCTACATGATAAAGGTAGTTTACTATTAACAACTTTTGAACAGGGGGAAAACAACAAAAGCCTCTTAAGAGGCAATAGTGCCTATGGGTTTTTGTACGAGTCTGTGCATGCTCCCTGACTGAACAAGGATTTCTGTTGCTAAGCTCTCGTAACCTCACAACTTTATCCGAAGACGATTAAAAGCTAAGAATATGTAGGAGTGTGTTTGGGGACCACAACACAGTTAAGCCACTAGCCCTCTACAGTCATGATGCTTCGAGTAGGTAATCTTTGTGACGAATAATCAGTTTCCAATGTAGACAGTGACAAAGACAGGTGGTCTGGACGCTCGCTTCTGGACAGACCAATCGTCTTAGAATAACTTGTCACTGCAGTCAGTGACCAGTCAAACTGACTGGTCACCATCTGCATAAATAAGCCAGAACTCGGTTCTGGTGATGAGGGAAGAAGTGGAACGCCAGATGCTGTCTGGGGTCATCAAGTAAAGGTTGGGGGGGGGGGGGGGGGTTGAGGCTTGGCTGCTGATCAACGGGAAAGCGTCCTTACATACCGGATATGGCGGCTAGCCTGATGACTGATAACCCGCTGGTGTGCTGCCCAGGATTCCAAACGTGCCCCTGAATAGGTATTGATATTTTCTGTAGGTTCTGTGGCTAATGGCAGTGAGAAAAGTGGAAATATAGTGAGGGGGGGGGGGGGGGGGGGATTAATAAGGTAGGTTTGGAGGTTGTAACAGATTTCTCATTTCTCTGCAATAACAGAATAGTGTACCAGGTAGGTAGGTACCTACAACAAAAGTGTAGGTACCTCCCTACTGCATTATTCTGTGGGGTGCTATTATGTATTAAAGTCAAGATATATGTAATATATATATACATATAACAAATAATATACATATATAATTTTAAACTCGAGGAAGACCAATAATTGCAGACTATAATATCGTCTGCCAGAAGGTTATTTAAACATGGTGGATGTGTGTTCAGCATGTTTTGTTTGTAACCTTTTTTATTTTGTAAATAAACACCAATTAATCAATAAATCCACCTACCAGACGAACTTGAACAGTGAAGTTAGCAATAAATCAGTTTCACTGATTTTCATAACATTTTACAGGGCTCTAATAAAGAGTAGCTTTTCTTAGTTAGGAAAACTCAGCAACAGAAAGCCTCATGTCAGCTTCACTCAGTCATTCAGACTAGAATGCCTAGCCGGGTCTGTAGACTGTTGAGCTCGGGTCATTAGGAGACTGATATGCTGTCCTCCGTGAATGAGTTCATCTCCACAAACAGATCCTCCTCTTTGTACTCGACTGAGGTCAGATAGAGGCCGTGCCCCGGAACGACTACCTGAAACAAGAGGATGCTGTAGATCCCGAAAGGACTAATACACCTACGACAATCTACATAATCAACCAAGGCCCATGACATTTTATTTAATATTACGTGTTATTATTTCTAGACCATTCACTGCACACGAAGTTGCAAACCTTAACATTACAATACGCGAAGGCAATAATTACAAAATTTACAGTAATGGCAGAATACTGAGGGGTTAACTCCACAAACACATGGTTGTGACGAGCGTTAGCTAACAACTAGGAAATGCAGTTGTTGAGCTTGACTGAAATATACCGGTTTTGTTCACTTTGTTAAGGGGGAACCGGAGGCTTCCTAAAGATTCCTGGTTGCGGTATAGCCTACCTTGCCGTGGTAAGGGGTGGGTGTTAATGCAGGTAACGTAGTTGTGGCAGCTCCCCCCACCATCACACTTTGTCGAGCGCTGGGCGCTCTTTGTTTTTTTGCGAGGGGCTGAATATGAAAGGGAGGTCCTCTGTTTATCGAGATCCACAGATGGAACTTGAACTTGAATCCTAAACACAACTGGTCTCTCACTTCACTCCTGCCTCCACAGCTCTAGTTTCTAGCACAATATCTTGTACCGAAATTTTCATTGAAAAACAAGCTTTCTAAGTTCCACTCATGCAGCATGATCAGATGACAGCATAATTACTATAATAAATGCTAATTATAATAACTGTATTATAATAAATGCTATGAGGGACAACAGTCCCAAGTACAATAAGAGGCTTTTCACATTCAATTTAAATTAACTTGCATTACCGTCCGGTACCTAGTAAGGGAGAGCGATTCCCCAATCTACAAAACTTCGGTGCCCACAATTCTACAATTTCTTTGTAACGACATTTTTCGAAAACCGCATTTTATTAGGAGTACCTCCTTTTTTGTTCTAATTGCCATACTAGTAAACGCTTCTTTTTGGTTTATTATTCTGTGAATAATACACATAGGTATGTATTCGCTCAGCAAACAATTTTATAACACCCCCTCAAAATTTTTTCTTTTCCGTTTCAAGGTGCGTAGATTCCACAAATGCAATGTCCGTCCACCGTATCAGGTGTACCGGCTTCATTTTAGGCCTAAAAAAGTCGTTCTTTCGCACACATGCTCCATTTGGGCCCTAGTTGTGTCCCGAAACTTTGCAGCCCGATCGGAATATACCCAGGGGTGTTATGAGTGAAAATGTGTACAAAAATAGGTACTTTTTGTGCTTTAGTAATATGTTAGTAATATGAGCTTTTGAGGTATCGTTTTCTATGTTTTTGGGGACGAGAAGACCGAATATGAAGTCGATTTTGACCAAAGAGTAGAAAATTGAGGTTCTACCAAATCAGCTCCCAAAATTGATTTTTTATGAGTCAAAAGCCTGGAAAATCGTCTGAAATCACCACCAATTTGTATAATAACCCTAGAAAAAGTTTCAACATATGGATCAAGACGATTAAATGGCACTACCAATGGTCAAAGATAATTTAAAAAAAAAAGGAGCCTACCTAATTCGTGTTTTGGGGGCCAAAATTGGTGGAAAACATCAGAAATAGCTATTTCAGTTATTTTACATGAAAGAAACAATAAATGAAGAGCCAATATTTCTGTAGGTACCTATGTCCAATAGAATAATAAACCCATGTGAAAAGGACTTCGCAGCGTTTTTTTCTAATGTTCTTAGAACATACGTTTTCACAGTTTCGACCTACCAACATACGAAAGAAATGTTTTATAGAAGGGTTTCACAATCAATTCGTGAGTCATGTTGTACTTTACAACATATTTATTACAATATAAAACTCGAATAAAATAATATCACAAGTAAATAATCAAAAACTGTTAGGGCACATCATCACTTCCGTCATCGGCGGTTGGTGGTGTTGGTCCTGAAAAAATAATGTAAGCTGTATTATTCATGAATTATGTTATACTTTTAATCAGTGTATGTGAATCATGTTTAATTTTAACACAATTGTAGCACCTGGAACTGGGAGCCACACAAATATGTACCAATATGCAGTGGCGTAGCCAGGATTGTTGAAAAGGGGGGGTTATCGGAAATAGAAAAAAAATCCTGTCATGTAGCATGGCTATAAGAGCGAATTTTCAAAGAAATATTCCTGATATTGTGTAAAAAGATGATAAAGCGAGAATCCATACCACTTTTCTTAAAATTATATAACTTTTCGTGATTTTAGCCATTTTTACCGATGTTTGACCCTAATAAAGTCAAATTTGACCCACTTTGTTTTTGAGAAAAATGGTTTTATCATCGAAACAGTCCGTCCGTCGTCATTAACCACCCCACACAACGTCAGGTGAATTAATATTGATTTTACCAATATTGATTTTTACCCCAAAAAATCAAAATCTGACCCCTAATCTGTGTGAAAAACAACTGAAATGGCATTTTTCTGTCTTTACTCAACCTTCCATACCACTTCCAGTGATTTTATAGCAATTGTTTGCAATTTTAGCAGTTTTTACCGACTTTTGACCCCTAAAAACTCCAATTTGATCCCCTTGGAATTTGAAAATTGCTCATCTTCGAACTAATCCTCTCGTTTGGCAATACAAACGTTTTGGAGAAATCTGGAATTTTTACCATGAGCCTACCCACGGACAGATATCATCTGGAGTGGCACATAAATCTACGTAATATATAAATTTTTGCTAAAATCTAGGGATGAACTGAGGATGCTCTGAAACGGATTTGCCTATAAAAATATTTCAAAAATTCATGTTCTGAAAATGTTACCCATTGCAATAGCTTTATTTTCTTTGAAAATTCGGTATAATAACATTACAAAGAAAGCCGAATTTAAATTAAATTTAACAAAGCACTAAATGTTACAGATAACGTTAGGTAAGATAAACTGAAGAAACACAACATTTATTTGGGTACAATGTTCGCGAATTTTCAAGGAAAATGAAGCTATTGCAATGGGTCCAAAATTTTCAGAACATCAGTTTTTGAAATTATTTTATGGGCAAATCCGTTGCAGATCAACCTGATTTCATCCTTAGATTTAAAAAAAAATGTATACGTATATATTATATATATATATTTATTTATTTATTTATTTATTTATGTGTCACTCCAGACGATACCTGACCTTGGTTACGTGATAAAAATTCCAAACTTCGCCAAAATGTGCTTATTGCCAAACAAAAGGGTAAGCAATTTTCAAAAATTTGAAGGGGGTCAAAAATTGGTAAAAACTGCTAAGATTGATATATAAAATCACTGAAAGTTGCATGGAAGGTTGAGTGAAGACAGACAAATACCATTTCAGTTGCTTTTCACACAGAATAGGGGTCTAATTAGTATTTTTGGGGGTCAACAATTGGTATCAAGGGCTAAAATCAGAATTATTCACCTGAAGTGTGGGATGGTGACGGTGAGGGACTATTTCGGTAAACATTTTTGTCAGAAAGAGCGGGTAACATTTGTTGTATTACCTTGTACTACTTGTTACCTTGTTACTACTTGTATTACCTTGGAGCTGTCACCAGGAGATCATCAAGCTCGACTATGGGAATTGGATCCTCCTACAGCAAAATGTTTCAACAAAGAATTAGAATTTTCAGAACTACATAAACATTACTGTCCAAAATAAATTACCAAATCTCAATAGTTACTTTATTCTAAACTTCTTCTCGTCCCCAAAAACATGGAAAACGATATCTCAAAAGCTCATGTAACAAATATGTTACTAAAACACAAAACGCACCTATTTTTATACACATTTTCACTCATAACACCCCTGTGTTTTAGTACATGAGCTTTTGAGGTATCGTTTTCCATGTTTTTGGGGACGAGAAGGCCGAATATGAAGTCTATTTTGACCAAGGAGTGGAAAATTGAGGTTCTACCAAATGTTCAACTCCCAAAATTGATTTTTCTTGAGTCAAAAATCTGGGAAATCGTCTGAAATCACAATCAGTTTGTACAATACACTAGACAAAGTTTCAACATGTGGAACAAGAAGATTAAATGGCACTACCAATTGTCAAAGATAATTTGAAAAAAAAAAAAAAAACACAGTCATGCAGCATGGCTATAAGAGCGAATTTTCGAAGTTTTCGGCATCTTCCTCCTCCGCCTAAAATTTTCTGAAAATTAATTTTCGGCCAATGTTTTCCCAACTTGATACCATACAAAATTAAAACAGGAGTAGTTTTACGCAAAGTAAAATTTGGGGTGGAAGGGGGAGGAGGGGAAATCAAAAATGTTTTGAATACCAGAAGAGTAGGTATTGGATACGTAACAAATTTTTTGTTCCTTTTTTGCCGAGTAACACCTCGGTTTGTAGATTTTCCAACGCTGAACACGATGGTGAAGTCAGAATTGCGATATCCCATTCCTTTATCAGATTAGAGCAGACGAACCAGGAAGAACATCTCAAGAAATAACCACGTTCCTTCATCTTCAAAGTGCTCCAGTTTGAGAACGGAATGAGATATCGCAATTCTGATTTCACCATCGTGTTCAGCGTACAAAAACCTTTAAAATGAGGTGTCACTTGTCAGACTTTTTCATTTTGGGAATTTATGGGTAATTTTCCCCCCCTAAAACTCCCCAAAACTCCCCCTTAGAGTGACCCGATTCTGCCCATCTTCGAACTTAGCCTGTCGATTGCCAAGACAGATTTTTCGTGCAAATTTGAACTTTTTATCTCAATTCTTTCGAGAGTTATCGTCTGGAATGACACATACATATATAAATATATAAATATATAAATATATATATAAATATATATATATATATTTATACATATAATTTTTGGTGTCTTTCGGCAGTGAATTCAGGATGGTCTGAAACGGATTTTGGTATAAAAATCTTTCAGAAATTCGAATTTTAAAAATTTTGGACCGAGAACAATAGCTTCCTTTTCTTCGAAAATTCGCTAAAAGGAGCCTAATCCGTGTTTTGGGGGCCAAAATTGGAGGAAACCATCAGAAATGGCTATTCGAATTATTTCACGTGAAAGAAACAATAAATGAACAGCCAAAATTTCTGTAGGTATGTCCAATAGAATAATAAACCCATGTGACAAGGACTTCGCAGAGTTTTTGAAATCTAACCACCCTAAAACGGGAAAGAAAAAGTTTTGAGGGGGTGTTATAACAATTTTTTGCTGAGCGAATACATAGGTGTATTATTCACAGAATAATAAACCAAAAACGCTGCAAAGTCCTTGTCACATGGGGTTTATTATTCTACAGAAATGTTGGCTGTACATTTATTGTTTGTTTCAAGTGAAATAATTGAAATAGCTATTTCTGATGGTTTCCACCAATTTTGGCCCCCAAAACACAAATTAGGTAGGTACGATCTTTTTTTTTTTTCAAATTAACTTTGATCATTGGTAGTGCCATTTAATCGTCTTGATCCACGTGTTGACACTTTTTCTAGTGTTATTCCACAAACTGATGGTGATTTCAGACGATTTCGCAGGTTTTTGACTCATACAAAATCAATTTTGGGAGCTGAACATCTGGTACAACCTCAATTTTCCACTCCTTGGCCAAAATCGACCTCACATTCGATCTTCTCGTCCCCAAAAACATGGAAAACGATACCTCAAAAGCTCATGTTACTAACATGTTGCTAAAACGCAAAAAGTACCTATTTTTACACACATTTTCACTCACAACACCCCTGGGTATATTCCGATCGGGCTGAAAAGTTTCGGGACACAACTAGGGCCCAAATGGAGCATGTGTGCGAAAGAACGACTTTTTTAGACCGAAAATGAAGCCTGTACACGTGATACGGCGGACGGCGGACGGCGGACGGACATTGCATTTTTTGAATCTACGCACCTTGAAACGGAAAAGAAAAAAGTTTGAGGGGGGGCTATAAAAATTTTTTGCTGAGCGATTACATAGGTGTATTATTCAGAGAATAATAAACCAAAATACTAGGTAAGTGCTTCCGGGACACCACTGTACACAATTCAGGCGCCTACTAACAATACAGGAAAATGTACAGTTATAATGTACGTGAACAGATGGGGCATAACGTCGAATTTGGATAAATATAATATTATATATCCTGAATTCAGCGGACTGCAAACTTGATATTACGAGTGTTTTGAAAGGTTCACAAATTCATTAAGCATTCCTAAATCTACGGAGAACTACAGCAAACGCGTACTTTCTAACATACCTCGGCACCACTGGCTCTACTATGCCATCAAAACATAGTTTTATATTATAATTTCCAAGTAGGGAGGTTTATACGAATATTAGTTATCCTCCGAATGCCAAGCCCCCAAAATTAGCCGTTGTAAGCGGGCCAAACCTCAGCAGCAAATGTAAGGCGTCTTACGAGTCAAGTTAGGTACTCTACCTTTCATTTCATTTCAGAACATACATTAGGTATTGAAGCCTACAGGTACCTATAACACCGCGCTACATTCACACGGACGGACGGACACACCAGTGCAAATCGAGACGGCCAAGTAGACTAACGTTCGAATTAGTTCATTATAATATTATGATGTCAACACTAAAATTTAGGTACATGCCTATAAATATCTTGAACTTATTATAATAACTTCCTCTGATTCGAAGATAACAAATCGTAAATACGTAGCAACTAAGGTATAAATAAGTATAAGTAAGGTATAAGTAACTTACCTAGGTGATTGCTACTTTTTTTCTCTCTTGTCTGTGATTCCTGTAATTGCTTGTTTCTGCTCAGCCTCTTGCTGAAACATTTCTTCTTTGGCATTTCGGTCGAGAATTACTGCATACAATTCAGGGCTACGAGTGTTGGCTCTTGGCTGACGTAAACACAGGTGGTGCGCGTAGGGGTGTTGGGGTCATCAACCCCCCTGCGCGAGGCTGCTGGCATCTAGCGCCAGACGCGTGAACCCCGTTCACCCACAACTACATGGGCTGGTCATTCCCGCCACAAGGAATTCCCCAGCAGAATTTCCAACTTTTCTCTGGCAATAATCAGCCGATTTTAGTGGTTCTTGCGGCATTCTTCCTATTTTTATACGTTTCAGGGCAATGCACTATGGAAATTCGAAACGTAAATTTCTATATTGTACCTAAATTTGAAAATTTTCGAAATTTGAAATTTCAAGAGTGCATTGCCCGAGAGAATGGAAAAATAGGAAGAATGCCGCAAGAATCATCAAAATCGACCGATTATTGCCGGAGAAAAGTTGGAAAAACCGTTTTATACACCGTCCTGCACCCCCTTAACCGGAATGTTTATTACATTTGTGGGCAAAATAACGTCCGTAATAATTAGGACCAAGGCTCACAATCAAGACCTGTCTTTGCAAAGAGACGGATTACGCAAATTAATGCCGAGAAGGTATCTACAATGTTTGACTCCATGGATAAGAATTAATATATTCTTACTGAGAAATTTTCCTAAAATTCATAAATTTACTTAATATTTTGAAACCAATAGAATAGTTGATGATGCGCCTAAGGGCACTTTATTACAGCTTACGAATAAAAATATTTTGAACAAGATTATGTTCGGAACATCGAATCAAGCTGTAGGCTTACGGCAGAGCGTCGCCAACGTATTGTCTTGTTTATCTGACGCTGATTTAGTCAGCAATAAATTTTAGTGTGCCTTAAACTAGCCTTACGCTGATGAGGTTGTATCTACATTGATTCGAAATCACAAGGGCGCTGCACAAGGGCATTATTATACAGTGCCCCCTCTCCTGAACAGCTTGAGCCAGGTGCTCACAAATCTACTAGATAATATATCTCAAGCTACACTTCAAACTACAAATCACTTCAGTGTTGGACAGCCAGTTTGCGAGAACTGTCATCGAAGGGTACTGGTCTTCTTCATTCCCTTGTGAGCCACAGCTCTTCTTAGGGTCCCAAAAAATCAGCAGATATAGTCAAATCACCCTGTAGACTGTCACTTATTCTTAATCGTACGGAGTTCAATATTTTGTCGATGATATAATTACTCAACTGTATTTGAAGATTAATATTAATTCAAGTTTGCAGAATTCACATTATGTATGTACTATTAGTGTTTTGCCACAACGACGGAAAGAACTGGAGAGAAACAAGAAAAGGAAAGCAAAAAGCTTTGTAAATTTAAAAACATGTAATGGACATACTGCTTTAGCATTCCACGAGTCTTTGGAAGGACTATCAAACATTCCTCGTACGTCATCCAGTGTCAGTCGACCGAGACCAACAGCGATGAGAACGCCGACAGTCCTCCGTACTTGTCTATACAAGAAGGATTTGCCTGAACACGCCACCTACAATGAAAAAAAAAAAAAAATTTGTTTGCACATTTAATGTGATTTTAACAGTAATTAATAGTACTTATATCCTAGATCTGAAAATTCCTCAGGTACCTACCACCTATTTAATCGAAGTGTTACACCTACTAATATAGAAGTTGGTAGCTACTGTCGCCCTTTGATAGATTGAAAGTAAAAACCCTCCCTCAAACTACCCTATTAGATAAATATAGGTCAACTGGAAGAATATTAATTGTAAATCAAAAATGTAAAAAAAGGTAGTCTCCTTTATTGGTAGATATAGATACGTATAGAGAAGATATCATTCTTTGGAAAGGGACTGAAAGACAAATCGGTTCATATTATGCAAAAATAAATTAACAACGTAGAACCATCCATCAACATCACCTTAGAATTAGGATGTAGTTTATCTAAATTTCCATTTCGTTGAATAATAGAAAACGTGAGTTTTCCATACATATAGGAAAGATACAGCGATATTACCATTCACAGTACTTCATCCAGTAGGCCACAAACATGCAGCTTTATTTATACCAATGAGTGAACAGGAAAGTTAACTATCAAAAGTATAGTGGCGAGAAATGGATGTGAGGGATGCTCAGTGATACTGATGCAATATGGAATAGGGTTCTTAGGAAAAAGAGTAAGGAAGGAGTTTCTAGTTAAGGAAGCTACGACTGAGGAGAAGATTTGGATCAGTATACCGTAGTATGGGAAATTTTCGGGCAAAATTGGTAAAATATAAACTTCTAAAGGGTTCAAATTAGGATATAAAACTAAAAATACTCTCAGATCTTCATTAGGTTTAGTTAAAGATAAACGCTGCAAAGTCCTTGTCACATGGGTTTATTATTCTACTGGACATACCTACAGAAATGTTGGCTGTTCATTTATTGTTTCATTCATGCGTAATAATCGAAATAGCTATTTCTGATGGTTTCCATTAATTTTGGCCCCTAAAACACAAATTAGGTACCTACGCTCCTTTTCTTTTTTTTTATTATTTTTTTTTTTTTCCAACTATCTTTGATCATTGGTAGTGCCATTTAATCCTCTTGATCCACGTGTTGACACTTTTTCCAGTGCTATTATCCAAACTGATGGTGATTTCAGACGATTTCCCAGGTTTTTGACTCATAAAAAATCAATTTTGGGAGCTGAACAATTGGTAGAACTCAATTTTCCACTCTTTGGTCAAAATCGACTTCATATTCGGTCTTCTCGTCATCAAAAACATGGAAAAAGATATCTCAGAAGCTCATCTTACCAACATGTTGCTAAAACGCAAAAAGTACCTATTTTTACACACATTTTCACTCATAACACCCCTGGGAATATTCCGATCGGGCTGAAAAGTTTCGGGACACAACTAGAGCCCAAATGGAGCATGTGTGCGAAAGAACGAATTTTTTAGACCGAAAATGAAGCCTGTACACGTGATACGGCGGACGGCGTACGGCGGACGGACATTGCATTTTTGGAATCTACGCACCTTGAAACGAAAAAGAAAAAAGTTTGAGGGGGTGTTATAAAAATTTTTTGCTGAGCGAATACATAGGTGTATTATTCACAGAATAATAAACCAAAATTACTGGTCAAGATTAAAATGGTGTGTATAATTATTAAAGTGTTTGTTTTTGTGGACTTGACTACTGCGGTCAAACTGGTAGGAAGTTTAGAGAAAGGATGAAGGAATATGAAAAAGATTTCAGGCATAATAAGGGTGATCCGGCCTTTGCACGTCACTTGAATGAATCCAGTCATAGCTTCAATTTTGATGTCACAGATAGAAAATTTGTGGAATTTCTTCATTTCTGCCCTAAAGGGAGCGTGTTGGATGTACCTACTTGAAAAATTCGAGATTATTTGGGTGATAGGTTGGGTAGATCTTTCATCATCATCTTTGGCGCTACAGAACCTGGGCCTCCTCAGTTATCCTCCTCCATTCTTCCCTGTCAAGAGCAGCCACGCGCCATCTTTCAACTCTGGGGCTTCGGATATCAGCCTCCACATCATCCACGCATCTCATGCGCGGCCTGCCTCGTCTTCTGGAGCCACCAGGATGTCCGTAGACCAAACTTCTTGGCACCCATCCTCTCAACGTGTCCGATCCAACAGAGTCTGCCATTTTTAATGAATGAAACTATATCGGGCTCTCGGTAAAGTTCTCTAAGTTCCTCGTTCGTTCTTATCCTCCATCTCTGTTCCTCCGGGTCAAAGCTGGGGCCGTAAATTCTTCCGAGAACTTTTCTCTCCCGGTCCGGAGCTTTTCTTCCCACTCTTGGGTAAGAACCCAAGACTCGCAGCCATACGTTACCACCGGGCGTATCACAGTTTTGTACAACTTGACTTATGCCTTACGTGGAAGAGCAATGAACTTCATAATTTTGCAGTTCGCCAGAAACAGTGATTACCAGCCTCCATTCTGCTGGAATATCGTTTTGTTTGTTCACCAATGCTCCCATATATTTAAATTGCTAGCAAGCTGGGAAATGATGACTGACCATGGGTGGATCTTTGAATGATGTAATTCCTTCAAGTTTTTTCATTAATGCGTTCGTTTCTGTAATAATAGCTTGCCCCTCCCTCACCATTTCCATCCTTTCACCTTTTGCCTCTCCCAATCGACCACCTTTCACTTTTGGGAATATAGTAAACTCACCTCTCTCTTATGTGCTTTCAGTTACTGTTCGATACTGAGGATGGTTTAATCGCCAAAACCGGTATTTTCCGAGTATTTCAGGAAAGAATAGATAACCGTTTTTATTTTAAATATTAATTGGGTTCAAATGGTTCGTCTGCCTTGGTAAGAACCCAAGTTTCCAAGTGGAATGTGAACACCGGCGTAATGTAAATGTGACCACAATGTAAAAATGTAACCACACGGTTTTATAAAATACCTCATAAAAATCGAAGCAGGAACTTTCTGGTGTGGATAATAAAGGCTGACCTTGCCGCAACTCGCAACTCTCAATACTCCTGCCAAAAAGAAAAACATACTTTGAAGAAAAACGACGTCATTAGGTTGAGTAAAGGACATATGAACTTCCTTGAGGATATCCAAGTCTACAATAAGTACTAGAAATGCTGTTGTTTCAAGTTAGTTACTACCTACTTGAAGCTCTACTGTAGCCGAACAGGAGTTTCACAAATTACCTCTCAGTCCTAATGTCGTTAGGTTGGTGCGACGGTCGGCCCATGAAAGCTCTGAAATCTTTTGAGCCCACAAAGAGGGTAGCAGCCTCAGCTGCTGTTTCAGCATCGAAGTCCGAGCGCGGGACGAAATAGCAGCGCTCTTTCTCGATTATGGGAATCGGAAGAACGTTCTTCTTTATTGGGAGCTCCGGGAGAGCTTGAGAGTTGACTACTGCAAATCTGCAACGTCCAGAAATCCCGACATCAAAGTCTACAAGAGAACACTGCTAGAATGCAGACAGTTACTGAGATGATAGGTACAGACATCAAATACAACAACAACAACTGTAACCTTATGTAACCTACCATTGTTCTATCACCTATGTAACCTACCTCAGTTCTCTAAACGCTCAGTCGTGTTTTGCTAAATAAAACCAATATAAATCTTTGGTTCAGTCTTTCTTATTTCACCACAATTTATTTAGCAAAACTTATTCAGTGCTCTGTGCTAACAATCCGTGTAAATGGAAAAATACTTCAAACCTGATCGCCTCTCATTGGACCCCAATGAACCTCAAGCAGGACGCCAATGGACGCATTGGAAGACAACATTTGCGAACTTCCTAATCGAAATCGGCGCCGCCGATGATGACATGTTGAAATTACTTCACAACTTCGTAAGTTACTCAGTGTACGAATACATCTCGGAATCTCTTACTTACCAGGATGCAATTGGGGCTCTTGATAAACTGTAATCAAGCCAGTCAATGAGGTTTTTGCTCGCCATCAACTGGCCATTAGGAAACGAAATGGGTGAGAATATCGAACAATATCTACGAAAATTGCACGAATTGAGTAAGCCTTGCAGCTTCACAGATGTGACAGCTGATACATACAAAAAGGAATATATCCGGGATGCATTCATTCGAGGGCTTTTGTCCCCTACCATTCGCCAACGCTTATTTGAAAACTCTAACCTTACTTTAGATGATGCCTTCACTCAGGCACTAACCCTCGAGTCTGCAGAGGTACAAGCTAGCTCATATACTGTAGGCGCTTGTAATTCTGTGTTTACTGACACCCTCATCCCACCCGTGACACTGGAGACACATGACAGTGATTCTGCCCACCAAATCTCCGCCATTCGTACGGATAAGTGCTTTTTTTGTGGTAGGACACGTCACTCTCGGAGTAGGTGCCCAGCAAAGGATGACGTTTGCAACAATTGCAATAAGACAGGGCATTGGGCAGTAGTGTGCAAATCTTCCAAGCAGTCTAATCAAACAAACTCCAGAAAATCGGACAAAACCTCAAGTTCCATGTCTGTCCTAGCATCTCTCATTGCTGCTACTCAGCCATGCCTTTCAAAAGCCACATTCCCAGTATCACTGAATGATGAACCACTCCAAGCACTTATAGACACTGGCAGCTCTGACAGCTTTATTTCTAGCAAGGTTGTAAATGCTCTCAACATCAAACGCTACCCCACTTCTCACGCAATTTCCATGGCTGCCACTAGTCACACATCCTCCACTCAGGGCCACTGCCTGGTTAATCTTATACTGGACGCACATCAGTATTCCAGTGTAACGCTGCTCATTCTTGAGGACTTATGTACTGATGTTGTAGTGGGCCATGATATTCTCAAAGAACACTCTTCACTGGAGTTAAAGTTTGGTGGAAAAAGGCCTCCCCTTAGTATGTGCAGCCTACTTTGTGCTAAAGTCTCCTCTCCTCAACTTTTTGGGAACTTACCCTCAGATTTGAAACCTATTGCAGTCAAATCGCGAAGCTACTCAAACGAGCATAGTAAATTCATACATGCAGAAGCCTCCTCTCAGAAGGCATAATAGAGCCTAGCCGCTCTCCTTGGAGAGCACAAGTGGTGGTGGTTGATCAGGGTGATAAGAAGAGACTAGTTGTTGACTATTCTCAAACTGTGAACAAGTTTACTCAGCTAGATACCTATCCACTACCAAACATTGAAGCATTTGTTGCCAAAATTGCTCGCTACAATGTCTACAGTGCTATTGACTTAAAAAGCGCCTATCACCAGGTTCCAATCTGTGAAACGGACAAACCATACACTGCGTTTGAAGCAGATGGTAAACTTTTTCAGTATACTCGAATCCCTTTTGGAGTAACAAACGGTGTGGCTTGTTTCCAGCGAACCTTGGACCAGCTGATTGAGTCGGAAGACCTACGCGATACGTTTGCCTACCTTGACGATGTGACCATATGTGGACGAGGACGAGACCAAGCTGAACATGACAAGAATATGAAATGTTTCATGGCTGCATCTAAAAAGTATGACCTAACACTTAACACTGATAAATGTAAATTCTCCCTCCTCTCTATCCCTGTTCTGGGGTACATTGTAGAAAACATGACCATGCGCCCAGATCCTGAGCGCATGACATCGTTGATGGAATTTCCTACTCCTAAAGACAAAGCCAGTCTTCGTAGAGCTCTAGGTATGCTCTCTTACTATGCCAAATGGATACTTAAGTTTTCTGAAAAGATCCATTCTCTCACTGGAATTGATCACTTTCCACTAAACCACGAAGCTGTGGCTACATTTAACCAAATGAAGAAGGAAATTGCTGGGGCCAGTATTGCTGCTGTGGATGAAGCTATACCATTTACTGTGGAAACAGACGCATCCAACAATTCAATTGCTGCTATACTCTCTCAGGCTGGAAGGCCTGTAGCTTTTCATTCAAGAACTCTCTCTTCAAATGAAACACGCATTCCATCAGTAGAAAAAGAAGCACTTGCTATATACGACTCCATCAAGAAATGGCGACATTATTTCTTGGGGCGGCGATTCAAACTCATAACGGATCAGGCTTCTGTGTCATACATGTACAATCAAACACACAAAGGTAAAATAAGGAATGACAAGATCTTGAAATGGCGACTAGAACTGGCTCCATTCACATACGATATAGTTTACAGACCTGGACGAGAAAATGATGCTGCTGACGCTTTTTCACGTGTCTCCTCTTCCATTACTACTACATATGACAGTGAGAAACTGCGGAAAATACATAACGACATTGGGCATCCTGGCATCACTCGAATGTACCACCTGATACGAAGTAAAAATCTCCCATTTTCCGTCCAGGAAGTCAAACAAGTCATCTCGAGTTGCCCTATATGTTCAGAAATCAAACCTCGATTTTACCAAAAGCCACCCGGTACTCTCATTCACGCTACTGCTCCATTCGAGCGTCTCAACCTGGACTTCAAAGGTCCAATACCTTCAACTACCAGGAACAAGTTCATACTCACCATTGTGGATGAATTTTCACGATTTCCATTTGCGGTTCCCTGCTCTGACACCTCAGCGGCATCTGTAATTCAAGCTCTCAACACTTTGTTCTCCATCTTTGGAATGCCCAGCTACATCCACACAGACCAAGGCCAAGGTTTTATGTCCAGGGAGTTGAAGGAATTCCTGAATACCCAAGGTATTGCTACCAGCCGCTCCTCTCCCTACAATCCTAAGGGAAACTCGCAAGTGGAACGATACAATGGTATCATTTGGAAAACCATTTCATTAATACTGCGCACTAAGAATCTCAAGACTGGGAATCAGTAATACCAGAAGCATTGCATTCTATTCGATCCTTGCTGTGCACAGCCATCAATGCCACACCCCATGAGCGGATGTTCAAGCACTCGCGCCGCTCATTCTATGGAACATCTCAACCCAACTGGCTTGTGAACCCTGGACCTGTCCTCATCCGACGACAGAACCGACAAAGTAAATATGAGCCTTTAGTGGAACAAGCCCACTTGGTGGAAGCGAACCCAGAATATGCCAGAGTCAGATATCCTGATGGAAAGGAAACCTTAATATCAGTTCGTCACTTGGCTGCTCCACCCGAAGTTCTGGCTCATGAACCTGACAATCATGCCCCTGTTCCTACTCCTAGTTCATTCAATGACCATGCTATGGGATCTGATGGAGCAACCCATGCACCAGCCTCCCAAACCATGCCTCTTGACATCTCTTCACTTGGGCCTCAGGAGTTCTCTGCTCCCCCAACACCAGCCAGGCTGCCTGCTCCGGCACCCAACGCTCTGCAAGTGGACCCACCATCTCCTAGGCGCTCCTCAAGGAATACAAGAAAACCTGCTCATTTGAGCGATTATGAGTTGTAATAAAAAAAGAAGGGGTGAATGAGATGATAGGTACAGACATCAAATACAACAACAACAACTGTAACCTTATGTAACCTACCATTGTTCTATCACCTATGTAACCTACCTCAGTTCTCTAAACGCTCAGTCCTGTTTTGCTAAATAAAACCAATATAAATCTTTGGTTCAGTCTTTCTTATTTCACCACAGTTACCATTACCAGCTGCAGGGGAATCAACATTTCAAAAACACAAACAACTAGAGAATATTTACAAGAATTTGTTTCCCATGAGGGTCAATCTAATTACTGACATACCAAGCCATAGCCTACATTGTGACTGATACTGGTAATGGAAATTTTAAGTAACCTGTAAAGATACTTCTTTCGAAGAACAGAATGTCTGGCGCTGAAAGAGTTGGGCACTTCGCGAACGCTTAGGACCCGTACGTCGAAGTCGTGCTTGGCAAAAAACACGTTGAGGAGTTTGGTAATGCTGTAGATGTTGAGGTCATTGAAGAACACCAAATCGACGTGGGCTGCCGTGCAGAGAGCGTGAACGCCCTGGTCTGTGCGAGAGGCAGGGTAGACAACTGGCTAGATCGATACAAATAGTTACAGCATTACACTGACAGCTTACTTACAAGAATTGTTTACCAGTTACTATTTACTGCTAGATATACATACGAAGAGAATTTCGACACAAGGGTGTGTGAACCCTCAGAACTTGCTATTATACTTTTTTTCTTCTTTTTTTTGTGTCACGACGCGACAGCGCCAGGGAGTGGTGCCACAGAGTATATTTGTTGGAATTTTCTGTATAGGTACATATTGCTGTATAGAAGTGGCGCCTGGGCGTAAGCAACGGCGCCACAATATGAGAAAAAAAAACCACAGTCATGCAGCATGGCTATAAGAGCGAATTTTCGAAGTTTTCGGCATCTTCCTCCTCCGCCTAAAATTTTCTGAAAATTAATTTTCGGCCAATGTTTTCCCAACTTGATACCATACAAAATTAAAACAGGAGTAGTTTTACGCAAAGTAAAATTTGGGGTGGAAGGAGGGGGAGGGGGAAATCAAAAATGTTTTGAATACCAGAAGAGTAGGTATTGGATACGTAACAAATTTTTTGTTCCATTTTTTGCCGAGTAACACCTCGGTTTGTAGATTTTCCAACGCTGAACACGATGGTGAAGTCAGAATTGCGATATCCCATTCCGTTATCAGATTAGAGCAGACGAACCAGGAAGAACATCTCAAGAAATAACCACGTTCCTTCATCTTCAAAGTGCTCCAGTTTGAGAATGGAATGAGATATCGCAATTCTGATTTCACCATCGTGTTCAGCGTACAAAAACCTTCAAAATGAGGTGCCACTTGTCAGACTTTTTCATTTTGGGAATTTATGGGTAATTTCCCCCCCCTAAAACTCCCCAAAACTCCCCCTTAGAGTGACCCGATTCTGCCCATCTTCGAACTTAGCCTGTCGATTGCCAAGACAGATTTTTCGTGCAAATTTGAACTTTTTATCTCAATTCTTTCGAGAGTTATCGTCTGGAATGACACATACATATATAAATATATAAATATATATATAAATATATAAATATATATATATATATATACATATAATTTTTGGCGTCTTTCGGCAGTGAATTCAGGATGGTCTGAAACGGATTTTGGTATAAAAATCTTTCAGAAATTCGAGTTTTAAAAATTTTGGACCGAGAACAATAGCTTCCTTTTCTTCGAAAATTCGCTAACAGCTCTGGCCTCGAGACCTTACGCTTACAACGGCGCCGCAAAATAAATAGTATTTTTTTTAAACAGCTACCTACGCATTATGTTGGGCCTGATGACTTGAAATTTTGAGGCTACAGGTATTCCCTGGATCATCAATAATATTATTATCAAATTCAAAATGCTAAAATTGCCCATCATCGAACTCGTCCTTTCGCCGGCTAATACAATCAATTAGGCGAAATTTTGAGTTCATATTGTAGCCGGTCAGATATCGCTTGGAGTGGCACGAAGGATTCAGAAAGCGCTCCATGTTCAGGCTTCGCAAAACAGACTCAAATTATGAGGGTCTACCATTTTTTGATGAAACAACCTATCTCTGCTACCCAGCTGTCAGGGTTTTCGTGCCACGACGGAAATAAGCCAAAGAAAACTAATTTTGGACCATACGATTTTAGATCTCAACAGGAAATAACTATTATGCCATACTAGGTACCTACAACGAAATATACTTGAGTAGGTGGTATATTGATGGTAGGTACCTACCCTACATTGTACAGTTAGTAAACTGACTACCTGTTGGAAAACCAATCAAATTTCTCTAAAAAAAAATATATAAAATGAAACCCTTCTTACCTGATTGATGGGTTTCAGCTGGCTCAATCCGAACTCCAAGAGACTCTGCACAGTTTCAGTGGGGCAGACTGGGAGACCCTTGTTGAACTGTTTCTGGGATCCTCGGAATCTTGTTCCCAAATAAGAAAAATAAATTAAATACCTCTTCATCGCAGATCGTAGTCAGACAGCAACGCCTCAACTGAGACAATTTTTCTGTCCCCCACAACAAACTGATTGGCTGCGGACGGTTGTAAAGAAAAAAGGTCTGATGAACGAAGTTAGGTAACTAAAAAGTAAATGCCATAACTACATGCAAAACCATAAAATCAACTACATATTTATCAAAGTCAACTAATGAAAAAAAATTGCATTTTGATAACATGCTCCACGCTAACGTGACGCTGACGCCGTGGATACTTTCTTCTTCTTCTTCTTCTTCCTGTTTTATCAGAAAGGAAAATATTTATCAACAAAAACCTGCAAATTCCTTGTCACATGTTTATTCTGTTGGACACACAGAGAAATGTTGGCTGTAGGGATGAAACATCGACGGCTCAACATCGATTCTACCATCGATTGTAACATCGACGGCTCAATATCGATTGTACCGATTAATCGGTTGTTAACAATCGATTAATCGATTTTCAAATCATTTTTCAAATTTGAATCATTTTATATTTCTGATTAAAAATAATTATAATTGCCAAGTATTATTGATCCACTTTTTTCTTTTTTTTCAAATAGCAGCCTGCTTCCATAAAATGATACAGGTGGATATAGAGATCCACCTGTATCAAAACTGATCAATTTAATTTATTTGATGCCTACCGAGTGCCTTATCTTATTACACAAAACGGAGCTCGATAAATTCTACTATAAATGTAAAATTATAGTACATGGACTCCGAGGACGTTTTACGATTGCAGATTGCTCTCAGCGATCCTGCCATGGCGCACTTTTTTGACCAAAAAAGAAAAAGACGAGGGTATCTGCTCTCCTTCCTCCTACTAACCCCTCTACCTATGTCCGACATCCCTTCGCCGCGTCAGTGGCAACACTGGCTTACGGCCAACACTGCTTCCCCCCCCCCACCCCAACGATAACCATCCTCACTAGGGTTGCGACATCGGATTCAAAACATCGATATGGACATCGATGTCAACATCGGTCGCTCAACATCGATGTGGGAAAAACATCGGCCAGAAAACATCGATGTTTCGATAATATCGAACTTCGATGGCAGCCCTACATTACATACTTCCTAAACATCACACGTTCAAGGATTTTCCCAGTCATTATGTGGTAACCGTCGATTCACCCAGGTAAAAAACCATCTGGACCTGTAGTGTTTGACTTGAGGTGGCTCAAATACCAGCCAACCGGAATCATACAGTTCAAATCAAACTACATTTTGACTACGATTTCAAAAATCTTTCCTGCCGTCCAACACCAGGAGTCGTTTGACAAATTGGGGAAATCATGTGCTCATGTAGATAACTAAAATGAGTAATTAACAATAAAGAATTCAACATAGGTGTCATCATACCTACGCAATTTTATTTTTAAAAACTCTAGAAAAAAACAAAATTAAAATCTATTGAGGGAAAAAGAAAAATTCAAAAAAAAACATGACTCCCACGCTCTGCAGAAAAACAAGCTTATTCAGCGTTTCCCCCTTAAGCCTGTTGCGCTCTTTCGTCAAAACGAGCCCGGTCTTTGAAAAGAGGCGTTCACAGGGCACTGACGTCGCAACTGACGAAAGGTAAGTTATGGCCACCCTACTGAGTTCAGGAGACGCTGGACTCATATTCTTCCAGTAGCTCAGAGGAGACTGGTCAGGCTGACCACGAAAATAATCTCACTGTCCCACTATTCCCTACATTGAAAAGCTATTATAATTAAAATTCCTCCCCTTTTTTTTTTAAAATTTCAGTGAACAAAACAATGAAGAAAACTTTTCTGAAAAAACCGATGTTGACTTCAAACCATCGATGTTGACTTCAAACCATCGATGTCCGATAATATCGACTAGCTAAACATCGATGGTAAAAACATCGATCATCGGAGCCAAAACATCGATGTTTCGATAACATCGAACATCGATGCGCAACCCTAATCCTCACTTTTGTTTTCGCCATCCGCCTGGACACTTTCTTAAATTGCGCTTTTCGTATAGTTTTCAATATAGTCTTTTATTTTCAATATACGTTTACGCGTGTGGTATATTAGTTACGTTCCGTGGTTTTGCGTTCATATGTCGCGGAAAACAGTTCGGATCGTAGGGATGCGGGTCGACCGAGATGCGGAGGTAACCTCAAAGCCCCCCGACCCTCGCGGCGATGTCGCGTCGTCATCGATTTCGGGGGCTCCCGGTAAATCCTCGAGCGGATTTTCCTCATCCGGCTCCCGGTCCTCGTCAAAGAAGAGTTCAGCGGTCTCATCGAAGGATCCGGCGACTGTAAAGAAACCGGTGAGTTCGGGAGATTACGCGTCCTCTTCGACGCAGCCTTCAGCTGCCCGTCATAAGGCCTTAACGTCTTCAGCGGTCGTCGGGAACTCCGCATCGTCCGATTTACGGACCTCTGCGAGTTCTCGACCTTACGTGTCGACGTCGGCAGTTAAGGAATCGGCGGGTTCGTCAGCGGTTGTCGAAAACCCCAGCATGCCCGACTTACGGGCCCCTGCGGGTTCTCGACATTACGCGTCGTTCCCCGCCGTTCCTCAATCGACTACGGGGCCTTCGGCGGTGTCGGCGAGGCTCTCCGGTGCTAGCACGTCCCACTTAGGGACCTCTGTGGCCCGAGAGGTCGCTCCTGCTCCCGCGTTGGCCCCCGATTGGTACTGCAGTTTGGCCTCGGTAAACCGATTCGTGCCTCATTACCTGAGACCTCTGAACGTCGAACCGCAACCGATCAGCGAACACGATGATAAGATCTCACTCGATTGTCCGATGGACATCGGAGTGCCGGCTCCGCCCGCTCAGCCCGCCGTTATCGCGGTGCAAGGGCCCTCGGGCGTGAAACCAAAATTATCGGCTCCCATGAAGAAACGCCGCAAACGAAGAGAGTCGTCGTCGTCATCGTCATCCTCATCTTCGTCCTCGTCATCGGGGTCCGAACGGGAGTCTCGGAGAGAAAGGGAGAGGCGACGTGCCCGGCAACATAAAAAGAAGAAAAGGGAACGGCGCCATCGCCGCCGCAAGCCGTCGCCTTCGGCCTCCTCCACATCGTCCTCCTCGGAGGTCGCGGAGTTTGCCGCCGCACCGTCGGTCCCCGTCACGGTACCGGTGCTACCCGACGAAATTCGAGCCATCGTCGGGGAGAAGCCCCCTCCTCCGCCCACCATCCCCGTCCATCCGGACTTATTGGGTCCCTGGACCCAATGGTGTGCCGAGGGGATCGATGCGGACACATACCGTCGTCTCGCAGCCACCTTCGACCCGGCAGTTCACTGCCCCCCTTTGGCCCCCCCCTGCGGTGGATCCGATTCTTCGGGGTCGGGCACAGCAGGTGGCTCCCAACGACCGATTAGACAGCAGTCTTCAAAAGTCACAACAAATAAACTCGCAAATAATGGTGGCATTGTCGGGGACGATAAATGTGGTTTTATCGCGGGATCTCGCCACAAGTCGTGTGGATTTATCCCAACGCTTGTGGCAGATCTCGCAGATGGTCTGCTCCTCGCAGTTCCGATTGTCCGCCATGCGGAGATCACGCCTCATCAAACACTTCAAGACACAATTTCAGCCGGCTGCGCGGAAGCAACCCGTAACCAATAACTTTCTTTCTGGGGACGCTTCCGACGTCTGGGCCAAGGAGGCGGGCGAGGTCGCGAAATCGGAGTCCATTTTACTCGCGACACCGATGACGAAGAAGAAGCCGCCGCCCCAACCACCGGCACGGGACACGGCCTCGTCTTCCCGGCGCCAACTGTCGCTCCCGTCGACTTCTGCTGAGGGGCAGTCGGGAAACGCATCTCGCACGCCCCAGCGCCAGCCACCGTCGGGGCAGCAGGGCCAGGCCTACCAGGGTGCGCCGCTTTCGAGGGCTCAAAAACGCCGCCGGAACCGAAAACCTTACAGCCGCACCAAGAAACACTGATGCCTCCTCAGGTGAGTTCCGTTCCAGTTGTTTCTAGTCAGTTAACTATTCAGTCTGACCATTGGTGGGATTTGGAAGCCAATTTGGCTGCCCCCTCCCTTTTTGCAGGCCGAATCCAACATTTTTATACGAATTGGAAGCGAGTCACCGACTCCCCACTACTATTACAGTGGGTGGAAGGTTACCGGCTGCCCTTTGGGCCCGGTCGACCTCCCCTCCACCGGCCGAATTTAACTTCTGTGCCAATTCACCTGGATTCGCCCGCTTTGACGGATCTTTCTAGTAAACAGAAATTGATGGCGTCTAAATTATCTAAATTACGTGATCTTGGAGTAGTGGAGGTATGGCCACCGGATGAACCCTGGTTTTTGTCGTCAATTTTTCTAGTTCCGAAAAAAGATTCCTCTGATTGCCGATTTATTTTCAATCTCAAACAACTTAATAAATTCATTGTTACGGATAAATTTCGTTTAGACGATTACCGATCATTTTGTGTGCTGCTAGGCCCCGGGGATTTTGCTTCCAAAATTGATTTATCGGACGCTTACTTTACAGTTCCTATTCACCGGGCGGATTTACCGTCTCGTGTTTGAATTTTTGGGCTGTACATATGTAATGACGGCCCTTCTCATGGGCCTGGCTAGCGCGCCATGTTTTTCACAAATTAATGAGACCGGTGATGGCAACATTGAGGAATTCGGGAATTACGTTAGTAAATTATTTAGACGACATTGCCCTACTAGGCCGGTCTCAGGCCGCCACCACACGCGCAGCGTTATCCGCTTGCAACCTACTTACCCACTTAGGGTTTGTTATCAATTACTCCAAGAGCGTGATTACCCCTGCTCAGTCGATAGTCTTTTTAGGCCTTCATTTTGACTCGATTACCATGTATATTTCCTTACCAGAATCTAAAATTATATCCCTTAGAGCACAGGTGACGCGCTTCCTCCAAAACTCGTCATGGTCTATACGATCCCTGGCGCGTCTTATTGGATACTTGGTGTCTTGTCTTCCAGCGGTCCGATATGGACGGATTTACATTCGATCCTTAGAACGAGATAAGGTACGCGCGTTAGTTCGTTATCAGAACGACTATTCGGCGCGGGGCACTTTGTCGGACCTCGCTCGAGCCGAGCTCTTGTGGTGGCTCTCGGACACCTCTCTACAACCGGCTCCCATTCGACCCGAGGATTATCGTCATTGCATTTGGACGGATGCCTGCTTGACGGGTTGGGGGGGCCCACTTACCCCCTCATAAAATCAGGGTTGGTGGGGGGCCGATAGAGCTACATGCCATATTAACGAATTGGAGATGTGGGCGGTTTATGAAGCCCTGCTTCATTTCGCAGGCAATTGGACTGATATGTCGATTTTGTTACGGATCGATAATACTACCGCCGTGGCCATGATCAATAGGATGGGGTCAGTATCCTATCCGCGCCTACAAGCCGTCGCGCTCCTAATTTGGAAATTTTGCGAAGAGCGGAACATATGGCTGCGGGCCTCCTACATCACCACCGGCGAGAACGTTATAGCGGACGAGGAATCACGTCACGAATTCGAACAAGGGGAGTGGGGGTTATCCCACGAGGCCTTTGATTCCATTGTAGCAAATTTTTCACGCCCGGACGTCGATTTATTTGCCTCTTCTCTCCTACATAAATGTGATCGTTATATTTCCTTTCGCTCCGATGATCACGCTGTCGATATTGATGCGTTTACGATTCCGTGGGGCGGGACCTTTTTCTACTGTTTTCCTCCATTCGTCCTCCTTCCCAGAGTACTCCAAAAGATTCGTAGAGATTCGGCCTGCGGGATCGTGGTAGCCCCTTGTTGGCCTCAACAGCCCCGGTTTTCATTATTTCATGACTTGGCTATTTCCGAAATTTTATATTTTGACCCGTCACCTAGTCTCTTGTTCTCTCCTTACAGGGACTTATAAGCAATATTTAGCGTCAATCGCTCGGTGGACCGTTTTTTGCTCTGCGCGAAATTTGGACCCCTCTATAGTTGATACGTCGAAAGTTCTGCAATTTTTTCAATATTTGCTTGATTCTTCCTCAGTATCCTATAGTACGTTTAACACTCACCGGTCGGCTCTGTCTTGGTTAGCCGATTTTGATTTAGGCTCCGACAAGCTTGTGACTCCGTTTTTTTTAAAAGCAGTGTTCAGTATCCTATAGTATGTTTAACACTCACCGGTCGGCTCTGTCTTGGTTAGCCGATTTTGATTTAGGCTCCGACAAGCTGGTGACTCGGTTTTTTAAAAGCAGTGTTTCGTTTACGACCCCCACGAGCGAAATATGAATCGTCATGGGACCCTGATATCGTCATTACGTTCCTTCGGTCCTTCTCGTCGATGTCCGTACGAAATTTGGCCCGCAAATTAGCTATGCTGTTACTGTTGGCGTCAGGTTCACGCCCCCAAACAATTTAGGCTATCAACCACTCATGTATCAAATTTTCCCAGTCGGGCGTTCATATTTTCGTCCCAGCGCTCCTCAAAACTTCCCGACCCAGATCGATAGCTCCTACCCTTCACTTTCCCTTCTGTACGGCCGATGTGTCATTGTGCATTCCGACCTTCTTAAAAGCTTACCTTGACCGCACAGCTGAGGCGCCGGGGGGGGGGGGGGGGGGGGGGGGCGTTACTAGTCACTTCCCGACCGCCCTACAAACCTATTACGGCTGCGACCTTGAGAGGCTGGGTGACTTCCCTCCTCGGCGAAGCGGGCATTGACATTGGTACCTTTTCCGCCTACTCCACCCGGCATGCCTCGGTTAGTGCCGCAGCACGAAAGGGGGTGCCTTTAGCAGTGATATTCAAAGCTGCGGGATGGGCTCAATCATCGTCTATGTTTGCGACGGTATATAACCGGCCCCTTGGTTCACAGGGTGATTTCGCAGCGGCCGTTATTGATCCCCACGCCCCCTCCACGTCCGGAGCTTCGCAGGACCCTCATACCTAAATCATTAAACATTGGCTTTAACTTCTTTAGTCGTCAATTTAACTTCATTCGTCAACCTTAACTTCAAAATTTCATTAAGTTAACCTCATTGCACAGAGTTTTCGAGTCAATTAAGACCTGTTGTTTCACCCCGTTTGGGGTGCGTCCCTATTACAGGGCCCCAACATTTGACATTGTCGTTTAACACTCTGATGCATAGTTGTCCGCTATTTAAGTCTCTCTTTGATAAAGACAACATTAATACATAACCCTCTGACGGTTTTCTCACTTCGGTGTAATACATTAGTTACGCCTTTACACCTCAATGGGTTGACGTACCGTTATGTGGTAACTTCGTGGCGGCAGCGCGTCGAGCCCGGTTTGCTTCGTCTCACCTCACTCGTACAGACACTCGGCCTGAAGTAGTCATCAGGTAATTTTATTTTATTTTATTCCTAATTTAAGTTCTAAATTAGGGGGACCATTAGGGGGAAGGACGGGTCTGCTCTCCGAAAGGGGGGGGGGGGGGAGTGACCCAAAATTCCGGACAGACGTCAGCTGGCCTGGAGAGTTTAGCCGGGCAGGCAGAAATCGGCCTTTGTGTTATAAAAATCAGACTGCCTCGTGCTTTAAGCTCTCGGCTTGCCTTTGGTCGTGGCCAGGCGGATGGGCCGGTCCCAGGGGGATGCTGTCAGCGTCCGCGCGGGACTGTGAATCATCTGCAATCGTAAAACGTCCTCGGAGTCCATGTACTATAATTAATGCTCAGCCTACATTGTTGGATAGGCTGAGCTGGATTATAGCTAATGGACGTAGAGGACGTTTTACCACCCACCGCTAAAGTGTCGGGCCTGTTTTTTGTTGTAGGCGGGCCGACACTCCCACCCAACCGCGCGGTCGCCTTCGTGCGGGTCTGTGAACGGAAGTGAGGATGGGGATCGGGGGGGGAAAGCAGTGTTGGCCGTAAGCCAGTGTTGCCACTGACGCGGCGAAGGGATGTCGGACATAGGTAGAGGGGTTAGTAGGAGGAAGGAGAGCAGATACCCTCGTCTTTTTCTTTTTTGGTCAAAAAAGTGCGCCATGGCAGGATCGCTGAGAGCAATCTGCAATCGTAAAACGTCCTCTACGTCCATTAGCTATAATCCAGCTCAGCCTATCCAACAATGTAGGCTGAGCATTAATTATGTAAAAGAAATGTAAAATGTAAAGTAAATGTAAAATTTTAAAAACGTAAAAACCAAATCACTTGTTCACGCAGAGTATAAGGCTAAAGATCACTTCAGTTGTTTGTTCTTTGTTGTTCACCTTCACGTCGGTGGTGGTGGTGGTTCTCAGTTTAGTCGTCCTCCTTGGGATGCCGGACACAGGAGAATGTTCACTTCAAATTCAAAACAATGGCCTCCTTCTTTTTCACCTTCTTACAATTTAGCTGTCTGGGCTAGCCATGGTGGATACTCATATCGTCCCTAATTTTATTTTCCTTCACAAATTTCATGGATGAAGAGAACTGCGCTCCCCTTCTTCCATGCAAATTTTATCTGCAGTTGGAGTTGGAACGTTGGGAAAAAAAAAAGAGTTTTGAGGGGGGGGGGGGGGGGGCTATAAAATCGATTAAAATAGAAAAAGAAACATCGATGCAAAAAATCGATTAATCGAGAGAAAACATCGATTTTTCGATATAATCGATATTCATCCCTAGTTGGCTGTTCACTTTGTTTCTTTCATGTGCAATAATTGAAATAGCTATTTTTGATGGTTTCCACCAATTTTGGACCCCCAAAAACACGAATTCGGCTCCTATTTTTCACAAATTTCATCTTCGATCATTGCTAGTGCAATTTAACTTAGGAGAACGTATAGTTGCGAAACTGCTTTGCTGAGGGTAGTGGAGGATGTGAGAATGGGAATAGAACAACAAAAATGAACGTTTTTGGTCCTGTTAGATTTTAAAAATGCCTTTGGGTCCGTCTGCCATCGCTTTCTGGTTGATAAGTTGAGGGCCTTATTTGGTTTTCAACTTCTGCTTGTTCTATGATTCATTCTTTTCTTGAAGGTCGGACCCAGACTGTGATTTCTGGCGATAAAAAACGATCTAGCCCACTCCATCTTACGACGGGTGTCCCACAGGTAGCTGTGATGGGACCTCTGTTATTTTCAACTTTCATCAATGATCTACCACAGCACCTTAAGTAGGTATACGAAATACCATCTTTTCGCAGATGACTTCCAAGTTTATACTTATCCATAGCTGCCTCGGGGATGAAATGGTTACTGCCATTCACCAACTAAATCTAGATCTTCTTGCAGTATATCTAAGTGGGCGAACCAAAACGGAATTTCTATAAACCCTAGTAAGTCCCAAGTGATTACCTTCTATAAGCAGAACATTCCGACTAATCCACTTCCTCCAGTTCTAATTGACGGGGTTGTTGTCCCGTTTTCAAATAAAGTAAAGAATTTAGGCCTTTATCTAGATAACACCTTAAGTTGGGAGTCCCAAGTCTCACACTTCTGCCAGAGGGTGTACGGATCGTTGCATTCCTTGAATAGATTGTCTAAATTTACTCCCCCATATCTCAAACATCGACTGGTCACTGCCCTGGTATTACCCCACTTCTTTTATTGTAGTTCATCCTTCTCCTATTCCTTATCTGCAGCTCTATCTAATCGACTGCATGTTGCATACAACGCTTGCATACGTTATGCATTTAACATAAGACCTCGCAGTTCGGTCAGTGGCTACAGCGTGTTATGCCTACCCCTTGCTAAGTATTACATCTGTAGACAATTAAAATCTGTATACTTAATAGCAAAGGGGCTACTGCCTCCCTATCTGCACGATTTGGTCACCCCAGCCTCATCTTTGCGATCGAATGCCCTACTCGCAATGCGTCACTCAAGCAGAACCCTCTCTAAATCTTTTCTCATCACTGGGGCAAGATTCTGGAATTCTCTTCCGTTGACCGTCCGGGTGTTGCCTTCCTTGGGTCGCTTCGTAGAGGCCTGCATCAAGCATTTACGGGATGACAACTAGGTTATTTTTGATTATTTCATGCACCCCCCAACATATATGCAAATGTCTTCATTTCTTTACTTTTTTTTATGCCATTATACTACTGAATAAATATATCCTGTTGTTCATGTATGCATTTATAGATACTATGTTTGTCTGAAGCACAATAAAGGTTTATTATTATTATTATTGTTCAGCCCAATGCTTCAATAACCCGTTAGGAATTTCTACTCCGCTAGCCACTTCGGCGGCAACGTTCATAGCTGGCGGCACTTCCCCTAACTTCCCCTCCGAACGAGTCAGTGACGCTGTCGTCCCGTCACCCAATAGAATCACTCCGCTCGCATCCCCTCCCGTTCTTTTTCCGACGCTACTCTCCGTTTCGCCATATTAACATGTTTAATGTTTTAGGGCTGGGGGTCATTCTGTGAATTCCGACACGCAAATATGCAACGTTTTTCATTGGTTACTACACAGTTACTACCTTCTGTTGTAGCAACCATAAAGAATATCGCACTCGAAAGAAACAAGAGTCAATAGCTACGTTTTTCATTGGTTACTACACAGTTACTACCTTCTGTTGTAGCAACCATATGTTGATGGCGAGTTCTATAATAAGTACAGTAAATGCAACATTATACTTGTAGAGTTCAGTGAAATTGTGGCTTTCATTTTTTCTTGACATTAAAAAACTATATCTAATTTCTCCCTTGCGAGGGAAAAACATTAAACATGATTTAATGTTTTTCCCTCTCAAGGGAGAAATTGGATTTATCTCTCTGCATCTAACAGTAAAAAGGCGAACTTTTGCTCTAAACCTTTTATATTATACCCGTTTAAAGTACCTTATTTCACTGTCTGTATCATTCAGAATTATACCCGTTTTGATCCCGTTTGATCTAAAACAGTGTTCGTGAGTTTTATTACGCCCGTTGTAACATTGGTGCCGAAACCCGGGAAACCCGTTCGCGTCGGTTTGAGCGCCTCGTCCAGATCGCCGCGTCACACTCCGTTTTACCGACCGATTAAGTATACCGTTTTTTTTTTCTTGTATTAACTACGACCCGATATGCCCAGGAAAGGGAATACAGAGAAAAACGACACCCCGAAAACCCGTTTGCGAGGACGAGCATCCGTCTCGTCCCCGAGTAGAGTGGATATGGACCGTTATAAAACGGATGAATTCACCGATGCGCAAATGGATGTTTACCGAGAAGTCAGGAGATGGGTTAATCGAGTAAAATTACTCCGCCAGGACCCCGATATTGGCATAGAAAATCCGGTACAGTTCGACTGCCGAACTCAAGGCCCGAAGTTTATCTCGGAAGTCGAAACCGCCCGATTCCCGTTGGAAGTAGAAGAAGAGTTGACGAGGGACATCAACTTTCTCTTGCGTTCCCTACCCCCCCTATCCGCCGCTATAAATCCCGCACATCATTCAGTCCCTACACCCGACGAAGCCGCTTTCTCTGCCATCAAATATATGGGAGAATTGATTCACTACATTCTCGCAGTTTAAGAAATGTTTTGATCGCGCCGTTCATCTGATCCCCAACCTACCCGAGGAGATCAAGAAGGAGAAGTTCCTATCTAAACTGACCCCCGAGCTCCGATCCCGATTCGCATCCGCTAATCAACTGAGTACGGATTATACTTCTTTATACGAAGCCGTTGTGTTGGAGTTCACTTCCAATTACCGTTTAGCGAGGGCCGCTCATCAAAAGGGTTGCGCAATACCGCGACTCACTTCGAGCTCCCCTTATTCCCCGATCGTCCCGTTAGCGACCTTAGACAGTTTCGTCTCGCAAGCCCGACAATGGGTAGCCTTAATGAAGGATCTCCCCACCGATTTAGGGGAATTCCTAATGTTTGAGGATTTATTCGCCCGATTTCCCCCCGCTTTACAAACCCTATTCAACAATACCCGAACGGAACCAGCCGAAATTCCCACTGCCACTGAGTGCATTCAATTCTTAGAAGCCCAACTTCGGCTGGCCCGAGTGACTCCGTCAGCTCAAAACCCCCCGCCACGACACATTTCTCCCGCTGCTGTTCGTCGACCTCATTCTCCAGTTGCTGCACCTCTAGCTACCACCCGAACTCAATCCCCCCCCCCCCCCCCCCCCCGGAACCCGCCTACGCAGCCGAAGAAGGGGCGGTGCAACTACTGCAAAAATGAACATTTCATGTTCCGTTGCCCGCAATTTAAGGCACTGCCCGTTCAACGTCGAAGGCAATTCGTGAGAGAAATTGGGGTTTGCCCCAACTGCTTTTCCTCTCTGCATTCGTTGAACGCCTGTACCGCTGATCGCCATGTCACTGCGGCATGCGGCATCATACTCTTTTACATGAGTACCCGGCTACCCGATCCGCTACACCGCCTAGACCGTCATCAACCCCGACTCAAGCCCAGCATCAAGAAGAAGCCGCCTCCATCAATTTAGTGGAAAATCTGGAGGGAATGCGAGTTTCAAATTCCTCCCCCTGAAATGTCGCCCCCCGATCACCGTTCCCGTCTCGCGAGGTGAGTGTTGGGTTAGGTGTCGCCGACAGTAGCGTCCCCGATAGGTACAATCCCCGCTTTACATCCTCTCCCCCGATTAGAAAATTTTTGCCTAATAATGTAGAGAGTAAAGTCCCCGTTTTTTCCGGTCATTCGCTAGGTAGTAATAGGTGCACGTTAGTACCTAGGACCGTTGAGGATACATGTGGATCGGTACCGTTGAAACCTTGCGGTGTTATACGCAGGTACCGTTTCCCACATTGCACTTCCACTTCGGTTAGTGTTAACCTTCACAGGGGCCCGTTTACCAGTGTTGAGCGTTCCGAATTAGGGTTAAGCTGCATTCACATGGATGCGGAAAGTGCGGAAATGCGTAACGTGCGGAAACTGCGGAAAAGTAGTGGGGGGACCTGGGGAAGTGCGTAAAGTGCGGAATGTGTTCACATGGATGCGGAAAGGAGGTGCGGAAACTTCCGTTGCCTTGACAACGATGATAAACAAACCGGCTTTTTTCCCGCCCAGCTTCGCTCTCGCGCACATCGTTACTTCGTTTTCGCAGGGAGAATTCGACAAAAATGTTTTTCCATTTAATTTTTTTAATGGTAATTATTCTGGGCAGGTACCTTGGCAGTGGAGGCATCTGCCAGACTTCCAACGACCATAAACCCCATATTTCGTTTCATTTTCTTTTTCGTTTCATTTTCCATAACCATTCATTTTCTGTATTTACCATTAAAATATTTTTTGTTCAAAACGTTTGTTTTTGCGTTGACAAGAGCCCTAAACGAAGGATCAAATGAGAACATTGAAACCTCAACCATGTCTTCTGTAAAGTCACTGACAAGCTACACTCGTGCACTGTTAACTAGTAGGTAAACTAAACTCGATATAATACAACAAAACTCAGTATAATAATAATATAATTTTAAAAAATTGTTTAGGTATATTTTACAATAAGTAGGTATATATTACAAAAGTGGAAGACCTCACGTCGTGCCTGCAATCGAAAAAAAAAATTAATATTCTTTATTATTTACCACAATTATTTATTACCACATAAAAATAAGGGCACAGCCTCGTATGGTCTCGTATTCAACACAAACAAACATTATACATATACTTCATATCCAATGAAGGTAACTACCAACTTTGCTTGTTGGGATGAACTGCAAGTGGATATGGAAAGACCATACAGTAGAGGCTGATCCGTACTATATTGAGTAAAATAGATAAAAGTAAGTTGGTACTTCATTTCACTTACGATTTGTATTGAGAACGACTGCGATCTCCTCCCACGACCGCTTCACCAACTCCCGATTCCGATGATTTGGGGACTTGGGGTCCCAAATCTCCCGTTTATCTCTCACCAGGTCAATTAAACCTTCGTTGAAATATATGTCTAGATGCATACTCATGGTAATGAGTAACGTTTTAGCGAAAAAGCAAGAAACACGGTCAATAAAGACAACAATAAAAACAATAATGATGGACACGGGGGGGGGGGGGGGTGCGCAAAGGCATCGCGCACTCGTGCGGCGCGGGAAATATCAAAATCTCCAGTACGCGTACAGTCCGCTCCGAAAGTCGACCTGCGGAAGGAGTCCCCCCACTCGATCCTTAGCTCCAGCCAATCAGGTGGCGTTCCGCACTTTCCGCTCCGCACTTTCTGCATCCATGTGAACCTAGCTTTAGGCCGCTCAATACGATCATGTGCGAATGACCGATACATTCCCAGTCTCCGTTCATGTTTGAAACGAAGGGAATCCGGGGTACTACCCACCGCTGAAATTGAAATTACGTCCTGCCAAGGGGACAAATCCGTTAAGTGTAGAGCCCTGATGGATACCGGGGCTTCAGTCAATTTAGTCGACCTTGCGTTAGTCCACCGATTAGGAATCCCGTTTCAAAGGGTCAACGAATCAATTAGAGGAGTAGGCCACGTCACCACACCCAAATTAGGTACTGTTATGATTCAGTTATGAACCCCCACCGGAAGAACTATTCCATTCGTCGCTTCTATCCTCACTCAGGTTGCGGCCAACTTACCTACCCGTAATTTAGACATGGCCCGATATATGCATCTGGAACCCGTAGCCGACTGATTAGCTGATCCCGAATTTTTTATCTCTAGAAAAATTGACCTTTTGCTAGGAGCCGATTTATGCACCGAATTAATCACGGGACTTTCGCCCGTGTTTCCCGAAGTATGGGAATCCGAGTTGGGCCTGCTTGTAGGAGGACCAGATCCCATACCCGTTCGTAAAAATGCCCGAATTCAGGAAGGCTGTCAAGTACAATTATTTTCAAAGTACCTCCCAGCCGATTACAAGTTAGGTTTCCCGTCAACTGTCCCGCTCCCCCCCCCCCTCTAACGACGCCCCCACTAATAGGGGATTAGTTATGTCAATAGCTGAATTACTTCCCGTTGATTATCACCGCTTAATGATCAATCAGCTCGCCGAAATTCTCCACGGTATGGATACTATAAAGATCGAACCCCCGACCATCGGGTGTCAGTCGATGATACCTTCGGATGAGGTGCAGCTGAGCACACCTCAAGCATCCGTGGTCACGCCCCCCCCCCGTCTCGAGTTCGAAACTTATTCTCCTTATACCCCCCGTGTGTTACAAAGGCCCCAGCGTACTCCTTATTTCAGCTGGCTAATGCGGGAGTCACCGCTGATTTTATGTCAGTCATCCCGAGTAACCGATCTTTTGGTTCTTCCTTGGCTGAGGAACCCGCTTCATCCACTGACGAGTTGTTGCGGCGTATGTTTGAAGTGGAGTCGGTTGAGCTGGTGCGCCCGTGGACCCCCGATGAGCTCAGAGCCGAGCAGCTGTTTTTGAACTCGGTTCAGCGGGACGCTCGCGGCCGATATTCCGTTGCTCTGCCGTTCTCCGAACCTCCTACTTCGTTGGGGGAATCCCGAATTATCGCCTTGAGGCAATTATACCGCATGGAAAAGCGCTTGCAACGCAACCCCGATTTACTCCATGCGTATACTTTGTTTATGAAGGAGTATTTAGAGCTGGGACACATGCGCAAACTGTCCCCTTCCGAAATCCCCCTCTCCCCCTCGTACTACATCCCCCATCATTCCGTTCACCGTGAAGGTGACCCCCCGACAAAAATCCGTGTGGTGTTTAATGCTTCTCAGAGAACCTCCAATGGTCGATCCCTTAACGAAATTTTATTGGTGGGACCCAAACTTCAAGCCGATATCTCGATCATGCTTACCCGATTCTGAACTTTCCGCTTTGTGTTTATTGCCGATATCCGACAAATGTTCAGACAAATCGAACACCCCCAGAACGATCAGGATATGCTCCGCATTGTATGGAGGGACTCTCCCGATTCACCCGTTCAGGATTTTGCCCTTGAAACCGTCACGTACGGCACTACCTCCGCCCCGTTTTTAGCCAATAGGGTTGTTCAACACCTGGCTGGCTGCGGAGCTGAATCTCACCCCGCGGGATCTAGGATCCTTTTGAACAATACCTACGTGGATGACGTGCATGGTGGGGGGAGCTCCGTGGCAGAGGCTTTAGCTACCCGAGCCGATTTAACGTCCCTTCTGGATACAGCCGGATTGGAGCTTCGCAAATGGGCATCCAAGACAGACCGTTTACTGACCGGCGTTCCATTAGAACACAGATTGTCCCCCGCCGATTCCATCAATTTTGGAGATGAGGATGAGAAGCCGCTAAAAATGTTGGGGGGTGTCTTGGAACCCCAAGGAAGACTGCTTCTTTTTTAAGGTGCCCACCTCCCTGACCGTTCGTACGAAACGTGAACTAGCTAGTCAGGTTGGCCGAATCTATGACCCGTTAGGTTGGGTTATGCCCGTTTCTGTCCAGGCCCGGTTCATTCAAAGAGAAATATGTCGTTCGAAATTTGACTGGGACGACCCGTTGCCACCCTCCTTCGCCCTTGAATGGCAAAGACTCGCCAGCACCCTCGATCAATTGACTTCACTCTGAATACCCCGACACGTACACACCGATTCACCCGAGCAGTGGCTGGTGGGCTTTGCCGATGCCTCCGAAACCGCCTACGCTGCAGTAGTGTATCACGTGGCCGTGGGAAGCGAGGAAATTTTTACTCGTTTGCTCATTAGTAGAGCACGAATAGCTCCCATGAAACCCGAATCTATTCCCCGACTAGAATTATTGGCCGCTGAGTTATTGGGAAAAACCATGTCCGTTATCCGCTCTGAATATCCTCACATTCAACTGTCCCGCATTGTGGCTTGTTCCGACAGCACAGTAGCCCTGTCCTGGCTCACCGCGGAACCTGCTCCCGTTTGGAAGGTATTTGTGGGCAATCGGGTCGCTAAGACCTTGGCCCACTTGCCCCGGGAGCACTGGTTTCATGTACGCTCACATGACAACGCCGCTGACGTGGCTTCGAGAGGGGCTCGCCCCGATCAACTTGTACATTGCCAATTATGGTGGCAAGGCCCTTCCTGGCTTCTTCGTCCCCGATCTGAATGGCCTATTACTAGAATCCGCCCGATACTCGAGTCTCCCGACGTATTGGAGGAAGTCAGGGCTTCCTCTCTACCCATTCATGTTATCACTCCCGATAACCCGTGGGAATCCCGTTTTAGCAGCTATCCCATGCTCCGTCGCACCACTGCGTGGATGCTCCGTTTTATCACCAACTGCCGAGCGCGCCGCTCTCCAAATCCGAGGCCCTCGGGCCCCCGCCTCCCCCTTTCAACTGCTGAATTGAAAGAGGCCGATCTAATATTAATCCGAGCCTCACAAAACCGTAGCATGGCTGAAATGCAAGATGCTATCTCCCGCAAGCTTAAACCTACCAAGTTGATGAGGCAGTTAGCCGTTTTCCGTGATAACCGCGGCATTCTCCGAGTGGGGGGCCGATTATCAAATATTCAGAGTCCCTATGAAACCGCTCACCCGGCCATACTCAAGCCCTCCGACCTCCTGACCCCGCTGCTGATCAAGCACGCGCATGCATTGTGCATGCATGTGGGTCCCAGAGCGACTCTCGCTCACCTCCGACTCCGTTATTGGATTATGGATGGCCGTAACACTGTAACCCGACTACTGGCCTCCTGCACACGCTGCTTCTCCATTAAGCCCGTTTCCTTTCAACCCGAAATGGGGCAATTACCCACCGCTCGTGTCACCCGTGCCTATGCATTTGAGCAAGTAGGCGTTGATTTTGCTGGTCCGTTTACCGTATCTGTGGCCGGGCTTCGAGGGGCCCGAGCTGTCGAAATGCACTTAGCCGTATTCGTCTGTTTTACCACAAAGGCGGTACATTTGGAAACCGTTATGGACCTCAGTACCGATGGATTCCTCCAGTGCCTAGAGCGATTCATGGGTCGCCGAGGAGTCCCCTCCGTTATATGGTCCGACAATGGCCGCAATTTTCTGGGTGCGGCCAATATTATCTCCCGTTCACCCCCTAGCTCCACTCCCGATCCTTCCGCCGTTATTGCCGAGCGATTAGCAAACCGTGGGGTGGACTGGAAATTCATCCCCCCTCGGGCTCCCCACTTCGGGGGATTATGGGAGGCCGCCGTTAAGTCCGCTAAGCGATTGCTGAAGGTCAACCTACGGGATCAAACTCCCACGTTGCAAACCTTCAGCACCATTGTAATCCGTATCGAGGCCATCCTCAACAGTCGTCCGCTAGTCTACCAATCCGGATGCGCTGACGATGTGATAATCCTAACACCCGCTCACTTCTTAGTGCAACGCCCACTCACTGCACTGCCCGAGTCCAATCCCACCGAAATCAGCTCCCGTTTAGTCCCCAAACTGAAATTTGTATCCTCGTTGGTGCAAAGCTTCTGGAAGAAGTGGCACTCCGAATACCTGTTGGACCTTCAGTCCAGACAAAAATGGAATACCCCGACGCGCCCCGCTTTGATTGGTGACGTGGTCCTCATCAAAGAGGATAACACTCCTCCGCTCTCCTGGCCCATGGGCCTGATTACTGAATTGATACCCGGTAAAGATGGCACCACTCGAGTAGCCCGAGTCCGTTCCGCCAGTGGTGAGAAGATTCGACCGCTGGTCAAGTTGTGCCCGTTACCTAAGGAAGAATAGTTAGAATAGTGCCCTATTCGTGGGGGGAGGATGTTCAGCCCAATGCTTCAATAACCCGTTAGGAATTTCTACTCCGCTAGCCACTTCGGCGGCAACGTTCATAGCTGGCGGCACTTCCCCTAACTTCCCCTCCGAACGAGTCGGTGACGCTGTCGTCCCGTCACCCAATAGAATCACTCCGCTCGCATCCCCTCCCGTTCTTTTTCCGACGCTACTCTCCGTTTCGCCATATTGGATTTATCTCTCTGCATCTAACAGTAAAAAGGCGAACTTGTGCTCTAAACCTTTTATATTATACCCGTTTAAAGTACCTTATTTCACCGTCTGTATCATTCAGAATTATACCCGTTTTGATCCCGTTTGATCTAAAACAGTGTTCGTGAGTTTTATTACGCCCGTTGTAACAATTATTATTTAATTGCCTTGATTCACCTGATAATCCAATTCCAATTTAAATCTAGCTCCAATTGAAATTTGATTCGAATTGAAAAAAATCCAGTTCCAATTGAATTCCAATTCAACTGAAATCCACTTCCAATTGAAAACAATTGAATTCTCAGTAACCTCTATAATCCACTGAAAACCATTGAAAATTGAAACTCCATTCCCAATATTGCGGACAATATTGTTGCGGCGACCCTAGCAGTGATATTTGGGCTGAACGTAAACCATTTGATTCACCCTCCTGTTGACGAAGTCTGTCGGTGCTACTTCAGGGCCTTACAGTTACTCTGAATGAACGGCTGGACATACAATGCTCCAGGTGGTCTCATAAAACTCCCAGGTTCGAGAACTATTAAAAAACGTGAAAAAATTCGAGATAGCGGAGTCCTGGAAATTTCACCCTCTATTTTTCACCCCTTAGAGATGACTGACATCAAGCCAAGCTTCGAGGACCAGCTAGATCCCCAATGGGACCTACAAACCAAATTTCATTAATTTTGGTTCATGGTATAGAAGAAAGTACAAATTACGGGGACGAACAGAAGTTTTCTTATTCCATTTTCGGATTCTACATACCTTGAAATGGAAACCATCAAATTTTGAGGGGGGTTAAATTTTTTTCTCCATGCTTGATTCCAAAGGTTCATTATTGAAAATAATAGACCAAAAGAAGTTTCCGGTTAGTGCAGGCAAAGGTACCTCAAGGAGGCGTACGGAGTGCATTCCTGTACATTTTCTGTATGTCGGACTACCCAAACCCGCCAGAGGTCTTGCAAGCACACTTCACGGATGATGTATGTGCTCTAGCTAAAGGACAAGACGGGACGACCTGTGCCAAACTTCAAGTGTTTGCTGCTGAAGTAAGCAAATGGTGCGACAAATGGGTATGAAGGTGAATCCTACGATGTCATCCCTGGTGTGCTTCACGTACAAGATGAATTCAGCGTCACATAGTTTCGATGCAGGTAGTTCCGATTCCTGAGTCAAACAAGGATAAATACCTGGGTCTCAACTTGGACAGGAAACTCAGTTGGGACACTCACATCTCCAACTTGCTACAACGGCTTTGGTATCCCTTGAAGCAACTGAGGTTCCTCATCCAAGGGTCATCTTCACTATCGTTACACCTCAAGAGGCACAAGCCTCTCCTGCTGTATGGCCATGCTGAGGCCAATGTGGCTACATGGTGGAGACTTCTGGGGAGCAGCGAGTGACTGGCAAGTGAAAAGGATTCAGACATTTCAGAACAGAGTGCTACGCATCATCACGGCTGCGCCTTGGTTTGTCCGAAATTCTACGCTGCACACTGGTCTGAACATCCTCACCGTCAAAGATTCCATGCGAAGATAATAAATTAGAAATTTTCTAGGAACTGGCAGAGAATCCGCCCCAAAGACCCACCGGACGCCGTCTCAAACGAAAACGCCCATCTGACTTCCTCGACACATAAAGATTGACCATAGACAGATATTTGAGGACGATCACTGGATAGAAGCCTCCTTCAAACCTTCCTTAGATTAACCCTTTGACTACCAGTTTTGAGAAAAAAGAATTTGCGAAGATTTTCTTGATGAAATCGATAGAAAGGAGCTTTGAGGTGCCACAGACCAAATTTGGAGTCATTGGGATCATTTGGGTGAATTTTACAGGGCGGGACAAAACATGTCCCGGTGATGGAGTATGGCACCAAATTTTGTCCCAGTTGTTTACCATTGATGTCCCAGTTCTGTCCCATTGGTTTGAATATGCTCTCCCACACGTATCCCAATTGCAGATTTGTATGATGGGGTGGGACAAAGTAATCCCAGTTGTGGTGCATGGCTCCTAATTCTGTCCCAGTTGAATACCAATTATTTCCCAAATCTGTCCAATTTGTTAGACTGCTCTCATCTATCCAACCCAATTGAGGGTCTAAGGATTATTTTGTTCTATAGGTTATAATACATAAGCAGTTGTATAAATTCAGAAATATTGTAATACATTTTTGAAAGTAAAAATTAGTTTTATTTCCATTATTTGTTTTGTTTATTCCATTTATATTGTTTAGTTATTCCACACCGCCTTAGCAGTTCACTCCTATTATTGAATCCTGTAGATAGGTACATGATTCATGAACACAACACATAGATACGCCGAAAAAGGCCGAATACCACAGTACTGATCCGAATGCGACGAAATTCCAGTTGGACCAACTAAGACCTAACCCCGAACTACCATAAACGTTTGAGCCAATTTGGACCATTGGGTAATGAGTTATGGCAGTTCACATAAATTCGTACACACACATACTCAACTGCCTGAAGGAGCAGAAATTTCAACTTTTTCTGACAGATTCGTGTAATAAGTACAAAAATGAAAACATAAGGCCTTGGCCGAGCCTAAAAACAGCCACCATGCAACCTACCCACTGGTGGACTCTGGTATACAACTGGGACAGAACTTGTCCCAGTAGGTATAAATAACCATTTCATGGTAACTACGTAGGTATGTATGGTACTATGTCGTGTCGGTACTTAGTAAAACATTATTAGCAAGAAAAAAACTACAGTGAATGGTACTGTTGCCTAAATTGGTGGAATATAACGTTGGTTGAACATAAATCATGCAACAGCCCACACTGATAACAGGTAAAAAGAAATAAGCAATATCAGTACCCAGATCCCCCGGGACAGCAACTTTTTACAGTTTTCCTAGTTAGTAGGGTAGATTTACTAACAGGTCAAACAGGTTTCGATGCAAAAACACGAAAATTCAGCCCTAGAGGTCCTTCCGAAACTGGCGCAATTCACTACCACCACTCTGAAGAGAAAACCACGCCGCAACTGATAAAATGGGTCCTGGTCCACTTGGGGTGAACTCTTGCGGCAGTTTGAGGTATCTTCGCGTTGGTGGGATCCTAACGAACAACTGGGACGTTGAATGATTGGAATCTATGCAATTTTCGTCCCGCTAGGATTTTTTAAGTGAGAAATGTCCCGATTTGTCCCATTGGGAGTCAAAGGGTTAAAACCCGAGTTTAAAGTTGAAAAACTGATTGTCTTCGATGACTCGTCGGCTAAGAGTATACTTACATATTGTTTCAGCTGTTGGGGAAATATAAATAAAGAACAAATTAACAAAAAGAAGTCCTACATAAACGTATATTAAAAATTATTCTTGGTAAAGAGAAGAGAGTCTCAACATCCACTCTGTACGAAGAAACAGGTCTCTTGCCATTGAGTTACGTCCTAATTTCACTTAAATTTGTTGCAAAAATATCCATCTCTTTCCAGAAACTCAGTACAGAAATACCAGATACAATTCTCTTAATATTCCCGTAAACGGCTGTCTTTAGCGCAAAAAAAAAATCCCCCTTCCAGTTCCCAAGCAAACGAAAATTGCCAGTTCCCAAGCAAGGAATTCGAACGTCATATATAATGCCTGACATTATTATCCAAAATTCATAAGCGCACGAAAAAATGCAGTAGGTAGGTAACTAACTATATGGTGAAACGCGATTTTAAAAAGGAGGTTACCTACTACCCGAAGTGAAATAAAACCGACTAGTTACAGCGGTTCCCAACCTTTTTTCACTGCCGTACCCCTTGAGATAAATTTATTTCAAATTGTACCCCCAAGAAAAAAAGTTGCAAGAACATTAATCATGGAAAGTAAATATTTACGCAAGAGTTTTATTTTTTTATTTTTTATTTGACAATAAAGTTATTGCTCCAAAATTAGGCCTATATGTGTTTCTAGTAAACTTAGTAAATTCTAAATACCAATAACTGTAAAAAAAATAATAACAAAGTAAATACAATGTTTCTTATCACGAAAACATAGGTACTAGAATTAGCAAATAAGTTTATCGAAAAAAAAAAAAGAAATCAAAATTATTCTTAAAACAAGTCAAAACTGTTTTAGTGTGACCTTTGGGCCTGTTTTGTTAAAAATTTCCGTACAAACAGGCCTTCCGTACAAAAACCTCTACATTTCCGTGCAAAACGGATATATATCCGTACGGGTTGGCAACACTGCTGCGGGGGAGCTTCGGAGTGAAGGAAAATACTGACAGCGCTCCAAGCGGGATAGTGATGAGACGGGCCAAAGACCGACCGATAGCGTGAGCGGCAGAGGGCGAACTGACCTTGACGAGCGAGCGTGAGTCAGGCCATCGCAGCGTGAGTGAGACCAGGCGCAAAAACATGAAGTCCGCCATTACCAAATATTTTCGGCATACCCCAACCAGGTCGTTGCGTACCCCCAAGGGGTACGCGTACCCCAGGTTGGGAACCTATGGACTAGTATATCACTAGAAGTCTTCTATATCACATTGTAACTACCTACCTAGGAATAATGTACCTAATTTTAAGGTTCAAATGATTTATTGCGATGTTGACATCACTGCTATAAATTATTAAGTCACAAATTTACCTACATACTTACCTATGGTAAGTATCTACATTGGGCTTATTACGTTAAATAAAATTTAAAAAACATGGAACCGCAGAACTTTTTTTATGGGTGTAAAAGGTTTTTGGGTGTAACGAGCTTTCAGTTGGGATAACGGGGGGGGTCTACAGCCTTGGGAAACAAAACGACCCCATAACTACACGTTATCGACGATTTAGCCCTTACAGAATACCAATTGTCGGTATTTAGTGACATCGATATTTTTCTTTATGCTAACGATATTTTATCGTCGTTTTGATGCCATACCTACTGATCGCACTGCTGGGGGGCCAGGAAGACGTGTACAGATACTCTCGGAACCGTCTTCCATGGTTCCACGTTCCCGATCAGAGAGTACCGTAATGCACTTCGGCACTAGCTGCTCTCCAAAGCTTTCTCGATCCAGTTCCGATCTGACTGCTTTCTCCTCGATCTGTTCCTATAATCGGAACTCTCTGTCTGCCTACATTCTACGCTGCATTAGCGTTACCAATGTTCCACGTTCCCGATCAGAGAGTACCGTAATGCACTTCGGCACTAGCTGCTCTCCAAAGCGTTCTCGATCCAGTTCCAATTTGACCGCTTTCTCCTCGATCTGTTCCTATAATCGGAACTCTCTGTCTGCCTACATTCTACGCTGCATTACCGTTACCAAAGTTCCACGTTCCCGATCAGAGAGTACCGTAATGCACTTTGGCACTAGCTGCTCTCCAAAGCGTTCTCGATCCAGTTCCAATTTGACCGCTTTCTCCTCGATCTGTTCCTATAATCGGAACTCTCTGTCTGCCTACATTCTACGCTGCATTACCGTTACCAATGTTCTTGCCTTGAACACGGCACAGCCCTTTCAACCACCACCTCGCACCTCCCTAGGCCTCAATACAATAATAATTTTGATAATAACTAGGGACTGGAATTTGCATATTTTGCATATTTTTTTTTATCGTGCATATCATTCTACTTTTCCATTTTGAGGGTATCTGAAGCGTTGAGTGTGTTAAATTGAAATTTAAATAGCATATTTTGTTAAGATATCGGAGATTTTTGCATATTTTGGTCGTTTTGTGCATATTTCTGCATTTTTAATTCGAATTGGGGAATTTGCCTATTTTTCGACATTCCAATCGCCAAATCCTCTGAGATATGTGTTTCTGAAAAGGGGTCACGGATATTCTTAGGCCATTCACCGTTTAATCCATGTACATACCTGGTAAGTAGTGCTTAGCCCAAAAAAGATGTTGGTTGCCAGGAAGAATCAGCCGAAAATGCAGCACTCTGACCTCTCATCTGGCTTTACCCTAGGATAACTCTCAGCAGTGAAATTTTTACCCATCGTGTCTTGTGATGTCGAGAGGGCGTTTTATGCCTTAAAGCTGCTCCTCAGTGACAACTGTAGGAGATTTGCGGTTGACAATTTGGAAAAATCAATTGTGATCCAGTGCTATAATTGTGATAGCGAGTGACTTTTTTGGTATAAATACTGTATAGTCGAGAAAAAAAGGTGTGCACATTTTCATTCCATTTTCTTCCTTGGTCCTTTTCTATAATTTTTTAAGGACGCGATAATGACAGGAACATAATGTATAGACTACATGCACGTCTCACAACAAAATTTAGTTCGTTTTAGAAATATTTATAATTTTTTTAAACGCAATTTTGCTTGAGGTGCATATTTTGCCTATTTTGGCCAAATTTTGTGCATATAATTCCAGTGCCTAATAATAACCATTAATTTCCGCACACCTGACATTTTTTTAATACATATGTATGTAACCTGCATGTAACACGATTGGGACCTTAATTTACTAAATAACAAAAATTCCGACTTCGAGGCTCGATTGCTACATACAAAAGGAAGCTACTGCAGTAATGTCAGCTTTTTAGATCAATATTTTCAACTAAAATACCAGAAAAAAAATTGCGAAAAACGTCGTTCTTAGCACGTTTTACATTTACCTCTACCGAAATGGCTTGAGAGATGTTGATCACATTCACATGAGTTACTCTTTTTATAGGTACCTACCTACCTACAAGTGGTATCCAGTACCCCACATCTCCAGGTCAATACTCTAAAGGGCATTTGGGGGTCTGTAAGGGAAGTGCATAGTGTGAAGCTCCGCACCAGATGTTTTCTTAGACGGTACTACCTATCTGGAAATTTTTTTCAGGTAGGTACCTAAAATACAATTTTGGCAGATATAGCAGGTACTACCTATACTACTACTTGAATTAGTGAACAATTCACAGCACTTGAAATGTTCAAAATGTATATTCATGAGTGACAGCGAATAAGCTGTTATAAATCAACTAATATACAGCTAACACGCCCATTAAACCCCTCAGATAGGTAAGCAGAACAGGATCGGTAATTCGGAACAGCTCCACTCGTGGAACTGGAGTAGGAACGTTTACAATCGGTACCTGCAGACTTCTTGGTCACACGCTCCCTTGCCCAGCTGTTATGAACGGTGACCCCTCATCAGAGGCTACGACCTTCCCATCACCCTCACCATAACTATTGGTTTTTGAGGCTTTACCACCGTTCTATAAATCCGATTTAAATTCTGAAAAATCCACCGTACTTGTAAAGGTCGGCAGAATGGCGCTATAACCCGTTTGGCCCAACAAATAATTGGGCGCATTTTCACATAGGTATTTTAAAATTTGTCGAAGTTTGAAATCGAATGTAAATTAAATTCTACGTTCTCAATGCATATCATTCAACATATGAGACATGGTGAGAGAAAGAACGGTGAATAAAAGCAGGAGCATAACACTCGCCTTTTAGTTCGGTACCATAAAACACACCTAAGATAAACATTCCGATCAAATTCATAGACGATCAGGAACTGCACGAACCCATAAAATTTCAGCAAAATTGGCCGAGAACCGGAGTTAGTGTCAGCTATTTTACGTAGGTACGTGCTTGCGTAGAGGAAAGTTACGGTCGAATTTGGATGCAATTCACATATTTATGTGGGACCATCAATGGACCAACCCGCCAATACTCTCATAATTTCAGCTCGTTTCAATTCCTGGGCTCGACATTTTTGAACCATGGGCTGTGGAAGAATGAAAAACATGATATTTCACCTAATAGAATTAATTTAATAACTTAATCACAGTACGTACATATAGCATAAAAATTACTTTCGGCGATTCTGTTTAAACTTGGAACCCTTCTTATTCATAGGTTTTGTTTTGAACGAGGTTTTCGAGCCAGACCTGCCGCCGAATTTGGATTTGTCGTTGAACTTGCGGTTCCCCTTGGAATTGGGGTTTCCTCCTGGTTTGCTCCGCCCTTTGTCTTTAGAGTCGTCATTTCTGGCGAAACTGCATGGAAAAATACACGATGTGAATTATGAGCAGGGCTGGGATCTCTACGCATTCGACATGAACATTTTCAGGGATCTGATGTTGCCTCTAGTTGCTACGTACGATTTAAATGATTTGAGGTCGATTTATTATAAAGTTTTTATTTTAAATATTTCTACACATTTAAACCATAAGTATGCACTTAATATCATAACAGGGTGGCCACTAAATAAAGTTGTCAAAATTGCGTGACTTCCCGGACAATAACCAGCTTCTCCACAATGTTCCGAGCAGGGGCGTTGCGTCCATAAGGCCACTTGGGCCACAGCCCCAGCACCCAGAAACACAAAAAACTCCAAAAAAATGCCAACCATTTGTTCAGTTGGCGTTTGAATTTCCCTCCATATACTGTACCTAGCATTTTTCATGAAGTTCAACAGCGACTCGACAGAGTTCTCTGGCTATCGATATTCAATATGTGTTTCCGTCATGTTGGCTCCCCTGTAGCTCCATGGAGCATTTTATCGGAATATAGCTACACTAATCGCTGTCTTGCAATCGAAATCGAAACCTATGCTTCTGAAACTGACAGGTCCTGGGACCTGGTGTCGCCATGGTAACCGAGAGAAGTGGCCCGTCCGCGCAACCTCAGTTGAGTAAAAATTTGGTTAGCCATGCCCCTTTTGAGCCAGGGCCCACATTTCCATTCAAAAATCGTTTGTGTTCACAATCGATTGGATTGTTTCAATTCATCTTGTCATCTCGATACGAGATGCTTGTCCTTCGATCTGTCCTCCCCTAAAAATTCTTAACACATTCGCCATTCTGTTCCTATGTTGAGTTTTCAATATTCTGCTTACGTTTCGAATTTTGTATGTTCCCATTCGAGTTCCCGGGATTTGGATTTGCGATAATTAAGTGCGTTGTGTCCTGTCTGTGGTCTTGTGGATTGATTCTCCATCCAAGTAGGTACTGGCCGGCGGGTCATTACTTCGTTGTATTTTAGTCTAGTTCGTTGTTTTTAGTTTATTTGCTTCTGTATTTTTGTACCACATGAATTCGGTGGCTAACTTACAGTCGAAATTTTCGACGTTTTCCTACGAGGATAGATAAGAGTGATGATTACAAGTTTAAGAAGAGATAGCCTTTGCTGAGTATTAGTCAGTATGAAGCTATAGAACTTTTAGCTGCTGGTAATCCCGGGTTCTGGTCAGAACTGTTGTCTCATAAGAAGACTCCACTGTTGGAAAACATTTACAGGTATTTTGTAGAAAAAGCTGTTAATTTGTGTTCCGGTTTGGTGGCCCACCATTTTCAGAGCCCACGCACCGCTACTGGTTCCGAGGGCCAGTTATGGTTAGGCCTAAGGAGCCAATGTGGACCAGCACACTAAAGAGGATCTGAATGAAGCTCACCTGGGAGTGCACCTCTTGGAACACGATCTGCAGGCTACCATTTGCTCCTAGTCAGTTCTTGAATCTGACTGACATGGTTTGCAACGAAGATTTGCCATTTTTTGCTTACATGAGAGTGGATCCAGTATAGAACTATGGTGGAATCCGTCAGACACTACAACTGGCATCATCCATCACTGACACTTCATCATCATCAGAGCTCCACATAATTCCAAACGAGGCAAGCTAATAGTTCTCAAGGGACCCTAGATCTCGCAATGAGTAAATTTTTGGAGATTGACCAAGAACCCTTAGAATTCAGACCATGTTAGGGGGAACATGAGCGTCCGAATATGTCGAAAAATATAAATATATGCCGGAAAAAATAAATGTCCCAGTTCTGGGGGGGCGAGGTATATCTATCTCACAAAATTGGTAAGAAACAACTGACAGGATCATCATTTGGCCACATAACTTTTGAGGTATTGAGGTTGATCTTGATCTAGAGGGATTGTCAACTTGGAAGGAACATTAATCATAGCTTCAGGCTTATCTGAAGCCCATTTTCTAAGATGAAAACTTCCTTGATTAAGTAATGTCACCAGTTCAGATTGTAGAAGCTCAGCGGAGGTGAAAATATAAATCTTTCTGAGGCTTTGCAACAAGAGCAATAAGACCAAGGGCAACACAGTTGACTTGATTGAGAATAATGATGAAGAAATTGATAACTGAAATAACATTACATCAATTCATGATCACATCTCCTAACTTGTCTCGTTGATTCTACGCAATATCTTCGTGTTCATTAGCCTCTTTTCACAAAACCTGAGAAAAATCTTGGGTTGAGGATCGACTACCTAACTTAATCCTAATATGAGAAAACCCAACTACCTCAATTACTATTATTTATTTTCTTTCTTTGTACCTAGGCCACAATATCGAAGTACATAATAATATAACAGTTTACCTGACTCGCTTCTTTGATCCAGTTGATATCTTTTTGTACGGCTTGAAGTTAGATTCCTCGCGCTTTCTCTTAAGGGATGATTTCTTAGGATGATCGAACAGTTCTGGAAAACAAATACAGGATCAGTAAGCATTTAACGATATCTACTGAACAGTCAGTCAAACCCTTCTGCCATTCTATATTTTTTGTATTGCTTTGGAATACCTACATTGTTCGTACCGACGTTGGTTCTATACGACCATAGTAATGGTTTGGTCGGAAGACTACTTAGTGCTAGTGGTTAACAATGGAGAGTGCAGATGTTGGTGTTGTTTGTGACTTAGTCTTGATTCTTCAAACTTATCACTTATTTCTTACTAAACAACATGGTTATACCCCTTGTGTAGTTAAAATGAGGCTACAACAGCCTTCGAGGCTGAATATTAGGCTCCTGATTAGGCCAACCTACCAATCCAAAAAATGCTGGGTCTTGTTTTTCCAGTTGGGAAAACTACGACTATTCCTCGATTTTTAACACAATATTCCCTTTATGATCTGTGGCCTTCAGAAAGTTTCAAATCGCCCCCAGTCTAGCAATAAACATAAACCATAAAAGGGGAAGTGAGAGGATGAAGGGCAATCCATAATGAATGATAAGAAATAGGGCCAAATGACTTCACAGACTGATAAAAAACCAGACAATACGGCGCCCTCCCATTTTCAAGGACTGCCAACTTTGAAAAATCATAAAGTTGAAAATAGCTCTCAATTTAAAAAAAAACTTGTTGCTGAAGTGGTGTACTATACCATAAAAATACTTCTGAATATCAGCATGTTCCTAATTTCAAGGCCAATACACTCAACGTCCTTTTCACAGTTACTTGAACTAAAATATTCCAAAAATAATCTTATTTTTAGACTCACTGGAGTAACCCATTGCAACATGCAATTTTGCGTTGAACTGAACAAAATTAAAACAATTGGGCAAGTATCCTTCTCACCTTTATCAGGTTCTTCTCCTACTTCTTTTCTGAACCACTCGGCGTCATCGTCGTCCTCCTGGATGGCTCCAGTCGCCGCAGCTTCCTTCATCAGCTTGTCACTTTCGAGCTCCACCTGCGCTTTCTTCTTAACTATCCCTTCCAAGGACTTCTGCTTCAGCTCCTCCTTCGCAGCCTCTTTCTTCCTAATGTTTTCCACTTGCTGCTGCTTCCTTTTCATCTTCAGCTTTCTGAGCAATGTAACACATTCAATACATCAATATCAAGAAATCGAGTCCTAGCTTCAACATACCAATGTAACTGTATGCGGTTGTAACCATGGGTAACCATTAAAAGAATCAGACAGCAGAAAAGGCTGCTCGGTATACCGAGGTTAGCTAGATGTCCTGAGGTTAGCTCACGAGGAAGAGGTTAAACCAACAAGTATAACAACTATTCTGATTCTAAAATTCAACATGCACATGTACTACCCCTTGCCCTGATGGTCCTCAATCGATGATAATCAATAGAAATTTCTAGGGAAAAACCTAATTCCTTAAAAAAAAACTCAAATGGCACAAATTATGCTTTTCATTTTCAGAACCCTATGAAGCTGGTTAGTTTGTCCTGCATCCAATGGCTGGAAACTACAGGAGGCATGGAGAGGTGGATTTCCACGTTACGATGTTCCTGTCAGGCCACGGACATTTTCGGGCTTAACCTTCACAAGAGGGAGATAGCAGACACTGTCAAGTGCTGGTACTGCAGCGCTCCGAATGAAGAGGCTCAACATAAGTTTTTCCATTGCCCCATATGGATCAGAGAAAGGGAGGTGCTGGAAGAAGAGGAGGGGCGAAATCACATCAAACAACGTGATTGAGAAGATGATCTCTGGCCAGAAAACTTGGGATAGGATTGCGTCCTACACTGTCCAAATCCTCAAGTCAAAAAAGCCGAACGACCCGATTCTCAGGTGAAGAAAACTCGGTCGGGGCGTGATCGACCCCATCCAGAAGTAATGCTGAACAAGTGATTCCGGGGTGGAAAAGGTCAAGGATAAGGGTTAGCGGGTTTTTAATGGGTGAAACCCCACACTGCTGAGGAGTGCGGACCCTCCAAAGCGATAGATAGGCTTTTTCGAGATTTTCCCAGTTTCCTTCATTTACAACAAAAAAAAAAAACTGGGAGACTGCATAGTTTTTGCATCTAACAGAAAAGTTTTGCCATTTGCTGTTGTATTTAACTTTTTTACTGTGAGAATCCTCTTTCCTCTGTTAGACCTAGGGAGTGAAGTTCCAGACGGGCGAACAATTTTTCATACATTTCTTCACCTGTCTCCCAAATTTGTCGTGCAAACCCCTCTTTTTGTCTGAGTTACTGTTTTCTGGTCGGGTATATAAATTAAATATCGTTACCCACACCATTTTTGCCAAAAATTATCCACTTTTGTCGGGCTGATAGATTAGACCCAAAGATTTTTCCAGTAGGTACGTATACGAAGCATTTTTTCTCTAAACGTGGGTCAAAAATCGTCAATAATATAATATAGTAGCAAGAATAATTCATCAAACTCTCTTAAAATGGCCCTAGGACCCCCCCCCCCCCCAACCCATTAACGTTACTTCGAAAATTCCGTCTTAGGGCTGACATATGACATAATATATATTTCCCCTTCGCAAGCAAACCCAATTATATTTTAAATTATGCAATCGATTCTAATAAATAAATTGAACTTGGAATGAACTTCTCCATAAGACAACGTACCTTCTTTCCTCTCTGCGTTTCCTAATTTCTTCTTTTTCTTCTTCAGTTTTATGGACGAATTCGTGATACATCACTTCACCATCCAGCAGCCCCTCTTCGATTTTTATCAACTGCAATAAAAATAAGCAAAATGGTTGTCATTTTAATACCTACCTTCCTGGGCACAAGATTTATTATCAGGGGAGACACATGTTGGAAAAAGGTTAGCGAATAAGCCAGAGAAATGTCTTACGATCGCGCAAACGAATTTAGCACAAACAGTTTCTCCAGTTGTGATCAAACTTGGAAGATCAAAAAATGGGCAATTTTCGTGGGTTACAAATTCCCATTTTTTGCCAAATTCTGTTCAATAACGGAACTTAACGCATATTTACAAGATAAAGAGGTATTTGTCGGAAATTATAGACAGAAAACAAGTGTAAAATTTGAAGTTCTGAGTTCCCACTAGAAATGATGTATCAGGGGCCTGTTCCCAAAGACTTTCACACTTCACTCTGCACTATTCAAATCCATACTGTGCAGTTTGCCAACGAATTTCCGTTCCTAAAGAACGCTCTTGATTTGACGCTCTTGAAGAGGAAGAGTGAAATGCAAAGTGTAGAATTGCAGAGTTTTACCCTGTTTTGAACAGTTCCGTTCCTAAAGGTTATCTTTTGCAAAGTGCAAAGTGAAGAGTCTGCTTTTCAAATGAAGAATTTACAACATTTTTGTTGAGTCCCAAATGACTCAGCAGTAGAATGACATACTTTTCAAATCGGGTTTTAGGTTTTATTTCTTCGTTAAACTCAGTGTTCGGTAGTACCAGTAAAAAGAAGGGGATTCAACCTTTGGATTAGGTCTAAATGTGGTCCAATTAGTGCGAGGGCAAGCATATTTAATAGCATGAAAGTTCGACAGGTTGTTGTTGTTTTTAATGGAAAATTTCGATACTTTTCATCATAGGATGATGATAATGTTGAACATGCTAGAACCTTCGTCGGCCGCATTCATCGAGCGCGAATTAACTAAGTCGTCAGCGACACAACTTTCAGGGAGTCGTTTCACCGAACAAAATCCCAAGTAAGTTAACTTATAGAAAGACGGAAGACTTGATGAAATCGGATTCGGAATAAAACGATCGGGACATCCAACGATAAACTGTAACAGTTATTGGAGGTTACTCCACAAAACGAAGGATACTCTTCAGAACACTCTTCGTTTTGAGCAAAACTGCAGAGTGGGAGCGCCAAGTCTTTAGGAACAGAAAGTTCTCCTCCTTTTCATGATTTGCAAAGTGAAGAGTACAAATGAAGACTTGCAAAGTGAAAAGTTGAAGAGTATTTAGGATAAATCCCCAAGCAGTTCAACTCAAATCCCGTTTGGAGCACTAGTGCATCACTTTGAAAGATGTATAGAACTCAAATGGATGGATGGAACCACAAATTTATAAATAAATTTAAAAAACATGTCCTCCAAATCAAACCGAGTGGAGGTTCACGAAGTCACAGCAAAGGTTCTAGAAGGTTTACCATTTCTAATGTTGGGTTGTTGCCAGCACTGAGAATAGACCTGATACGTCATTTCTTGCCGCATTTTTACCTTCAATCACTCTCATTTAAAAAATATCGCTCATTTTTGAAAACACGTTTCCAACTATCATTTTTCCAAGAGTTCTGAATATTTTTTTCCAAGAAAAATTATTGAAGAAAATTCCCCATTAGCCCATAATAACTTCATCAAAGATAGCAAGCAGCGTGAAACCTTACTTATAGTTTGTATGCGTTCATGTGCACTTATAACTCAAAAATAGTTCGGTGGACGGTTAGTTAGGTTAAAATATCTACAACATAATATATCATTTCGGGTGAATTGCACATCTGCAATATACATCCCATATACCTAATGTGCTCATGACTACAATCAATTTCAAGCATCTACTTCGCAAAACCGAAAATTATCACTTTTCTTGTCAGAATCATCAACGTTCCATTAACTTAAAATAGTCACTTAGTTACCTGCAACGTAATTCTAGGGCCTAATTCCATCAATCTAATGGCGGATTTGGTTCCCCTGATTGCTCCTTTGGTGTGGATGGCTTGAGGTAACTCCACGTGGCTCCCGGGGTCGTCTTCTCCTTCGCTCTCACTCAACAACTCGCCCCTGAAGATCATAAGAAATAAACATAAGTTTTTAGGTAGCTACCTAGTAAGACAGATAGGGAGTAGGTAGGTTAGGCAGCCAAGATGGGAAAGAACAGTTTGTGGTAAAATTTATTCTGGTGACTTTCTGCCTCTATGGTAAGGTCCTATTCATGCCTAAAACAGAATAACTAACTGAAAAGTAGTGAACTATTAGTATGTAACCCCTACCAGTCAGCAACACCAAAGTAACTATCTACACCCACCAAAAACTATTCAACTAACCCAACCCCCTCTCCGTATCCTTTTCACAACCCCCACTACTATTTTTCAAGCTACCACCATTCACCACACACATTCAACCAATACCTGCAGCACACATGCACGCACACACACGCGCGCGCACACACACACCACACACACACACACACACATTGGCTTCCACCACACAAACATTGATACACTATAGCCTTGTTGGAACCTTATCTTTAACCCCCCCCCCCCTCCCATAGTTGTTTTTCTCAATCTGCATCAGTTTTTCCCACAACTACGGCTGCAGACCATCATCATTCATTCCTGTACTCTAAACAACCTAAACTCTATGATGAATATACACTATTGCAATGGGTTCAAAATTTGCAGTTCATGAATTTTTCTTCTCTCTTTTCAGAACATTCTGAATCCATCCCTAGATGGATTTCATTCATAACATGAACAATTGACAGTTTTCAATAAATCATGCACCGGGTGAAGGCGTACTGGACTCCAGAAAGACAAACTTCCGTCTCGGGGAGGAAGGCCAAAGGCTACGATCGGCTACTGTCGGCACTTGTGCTAGCGACAAGGAAAGAAGGAAAATTATTTTTTGAGATCTACCGATTTTTACTCCAAATTTACCACGTTTTCATGACGGGGCTACAGACAGATGGACTTGAGAGGTTGGCAATGGCTGTTTAGGCAGTAGCGGTGCGTGGGCTCTGAAAATGGTGGGGCAACAAACCAGAACACTTCCCTTATTTACTGATAGAGTGATCAGCAAAGCTTATCTCTTTTAATCAACACTCTATTGTCCTACAAAAACATCGACAATTTCTACTGCAAATTAGCCACCGAATAAATGTGTTACAAAAATATAGTAAACTAAAATACAAAAAACAATGACCCATCGGCCGGTAACTACTTGAATGGAGAAGCTGTTGACTGAACCTAGGTAGTTATCTGTGTGTTACGACGCCGCTCAATCCACAACACCACAAACAGCAAGTACAGGACAAAACGCACGTAGCGACCACAAATACAAAACTGTCACCGGAACCGGACCCAACGCAAAACGCACAAAACTTGAAGCAAAAAATTCAAAACTGACAACACTCAACAGAGAAAGCCAATGGGATGCAGAGACAACAAAAAAAATCAGAAGACGAAGAAGCATCTCGTATCGAGTTGACAAACTGAATCGAAGGGATCGAATCGATTGTGAAAAGGAACGATTTTGGGGTGGAAATCAGATTCTGGGGACAGGGCCCAAAGTGGGCATGGGGAACAACATTTCTACTCGACTGAGCATGCGCTGACAGGCCACTTTTCTCAGTTGCCATGGGAACACAAGGTCCCAGGACCTACTTGCCAGTTTCAGGAGCCTAGGATTTTGATTGCAGGACATCGATTACTGTCACTTTATTCCAATAGCCCCCATGGATGCTCTACTAGAATACTGAATATCCATAGCCAAAGAAATCTGGTGAGTCACTGTTGACCTTTGCGAAAAATGCTAGGTACAGTTTACGGACGGAAATTCAAATGCCAACTGAACAATGGTTGGAGTTTTTACTCCTAGTGTTTTTGGGTGCCAGGGCAGTGGCCGAAGTGGCCTTTTGGACACAACGCCCCTGTGTTTAGGCCATGGAAGAAGAGACTTTTGTTTGAGATGATCCATGCAGCAGAATCCAGTTGTTTACACTGATTAAAAATTCAAAAGAAAAATATGAAATGCTCATTCTACTTAGTTTATTGTTATCAATGGAATTTCCTAACGAAACGATACTAACTGGTAACCATTTAAGGCTACATTAGTTCATTCATGAGTTTGTGTATGACTGTATTAGGGCCAAACGGCTGATCAGGTTTTCATGAGGGTGGTCTCATTTTGATCAGCGAGCTCAGATATAGACTATCGTTCGATCCTACAGACCTTCTCTTTGATCGTACTCCTGGCCGTCCCTAAAGAAAGCGTCCAAGTTGGTGCTTTTGGTTGCTACGTTCAAGCCCATGTGGGCGGATCACTTTCGAGTCCAAGCCAGAATAAGGTGGGTGCTGCCGGAAAGAAATTTTCATGGTGGGTTCAGCCGTACTAAAACTATTTTTATGGGACATGCTGTTCAAGATTTATTCGACGATGGTGAGTTCATCATCAGAATAACTGTGTAGTTGATAGGTGGTTGCCCTCATTTCCCATCTCCCATGTCATTCATAATAAGATCGTGAAAATGTGTGTGAAGTCTTGAGAATGGAGTGTCTGGGGTGGTCCTTTTTTAGAGTTGTGTTGAAGATTTCACGACGGGTTCCTGGGTAGCGATGAAACTCATTGTCAGACTAGAGTAGTATAGTAGAGTATTAATGGACCCGGAGTTTTCATCAGTTTTCCAATGAATATAAATATGACGTAGACACAGACAGAGGCATATGAAACAGGTAGCTACCAACAGGTGGGAACTGCCATTATCAAGTGCGAATGTTTCGTGGCTTCTGTTTAATACCACTCTAGAGTCCCTTGTATTTAGTACAACGGGCTTTCCTGCGGGTTTGGTGAACTTTTGATTTCTTATTTTGACATTTCCAATTTTGCATGAGACAGCCTTATGGCAGAAGATATCTGGCTAATGTAAATATTTTATTCATTATATTTTTGGTGAACTTTCAATGGGGGAGATGGGCCAGTTGAACACTGATTTTTCGTTAGCAAGGGCCAGTTGGTATAGGCCGGGGCCAATTGGATGTCACCGGTGCATATGCAATCATGTATATCTGTGTCATTCCAGACAATGTTTTCTGACTTTGGCTATGAGATGAAATTTCACCAAAATTTTCGTATTTAAAAAGGAAAGAATGAGTGTGAAGGTGGGCAATTGCCAAGGAATCTAAAGTGGGTCAAATTCGATTCAACTTGTCAAATTTATAATGTATATTTACAATCTAATTATAATCAAAATGTTGGTGCAATCAATATCTCACTTACTTTTGAATGAAATCTGAGATGTCCTCAAACCTTGCGAGGTTCGGAACTTTGTTCGAAACCAATTTTTTCACACTCCTCCCAACTCCGGTCGGCTTGATGTTGATGCCATAGTGCCTCAATTCGATGTTTTTAGATTCCGGAACGTAGTTGAATAGGACACACCTTTTAACGTTGTTCAAATCAACCTGTAATACCAAATGGTATCACTCAATCGTTGAACACACACAACAAAGGTAGAGTTCGACTTACCAGCATGCGCCTCAGCGCCAGCAGGAATTCTCACTCAGCCAATTTCAAACCGAGAGTGACTAACAACAAAATCATATAAAACAGAAATACCTACACCCAGACCTACCCCCGGACCTACTGGTAAAGTAATACACTACATAAATCACCCAGGCAAAAGGACTTGGGCCGTAGAGACGCGATTAGGACAAACCTTTGCAACATTGATGTTGGGAAACATGCCCTGTAATGTGGCAACCATCAGCTTGAAGACCTCAGTGTCTTCGGCATTGAAGCCATTGAGGATGACGAGGGGCGAAGACAGGAAGAGACGCGGGTGGTCAAACTGCTTCTTGAGAGACGATGCCACGTCTTTAGCCAGGACGTAGTTGTTGATTTTGAACGTCAAGGTAGGGCCTCGAGGAACCTTGGCGATCCTCATGTAGGGGGCCAGGTCGGAGTTGGTCAACATAATGAAATGGGAAACGTGAAGGACGCCTGACACTGAGACGAGATCTTTTATAGAGTTCTTCTTTCTCACCTGAGTCAGAAAAAGTTGGGAAAAATCAAATTACTAGTAGCTCATCAAAACAGTACATAATTACTACGTGCTCATTACTACTCCAATATATTTTAGTGAATAACTACTCGTCACTGTACATGATTATTGATACAAACCAGAAGGGACTCGTCACTCGTGAGCTAAGTTGCAACTTGTGGAAGTGGAGTTATTATTAGCTCAATTCCAGGATGTCGCCAAACGGCTCTGGGTTGATTAAACCCTTCTTTAGTGGAAAGGATTCGTTCACTCAGACCCTAAACCTACGGTATATATAGTGGAATCCGCTCAATGGGGCCATTGGTTAGAGCGGGCATCCGCCTATTGTGGGCAAACGCTCAGTTCCCGATCCCAATGTAAGCGAACCAATGTTGGGGGCAGTAGGTCGGTTTATGTGGGGAGTTCGGAGGTCAAATATGATTGTTTCCTCTGCCATTTGACCCATCAGTAACAGCAAGAGGGGCATACAAATTAACAAAACATTGCGAGTTTTTCATGCAATTGGGTAACGAAAGTAGTCCACCTGGTCAGCTCGAATCTTGCACTGACTTCGTCAGCCAACGGGCATTGATAAGACAACGAGTCATCACGACTTATTTCACTAAGTAATGTTTTTCTTGTTTTCTTGACCCGAATTATTCATAATAACGCGGGGTCAACTCATGTTGACTTGGCGAAATACATGACGCTATTTTATGTTTTCCGATGTTTTTAAAAGACTGTCTTCCCGTTTCGGTTTAAGGGGGCAACCACTGTGGGCGAATGGGCCTAGTCCCAACGTGCCCAAATTAAGCGGATTCGACTGTAGCATGATTAAGGAATGTCGTATCAACAATATTGGTCCAAGGAAGGGCTTCGAAACATGGTTTTCCTGTGATTGGTTCCTGGGGAACGGGTCCCCAAAAAACCAATTACTCTGAGGTATTTTCTATTCGTTTGCGGTTCCTAGACTCCCTTAGCGGATCCGTTCATTTCAGTCGACCACACCACTACCTACCCAACCCTAATCACCGAAGTTCCGTCCGTAATTTACCTTCAATTGTGACGCAGTGAACGGCTCCATAATTCTTCTGAAATCCTTCACCAGAGCTGAAATGTATTTTCCAACTACCCCACGATGGAATACGAAAGAGTGCGGAGCTCTGGTCAGTGTCTCCGGCTCCAAATCAACAACCTGTTTGTTGTTTTTGGCACAACGCCCCTGTAAGACAAAGGGATAAGTCAAAACAATCAAATCCACAACTACCTGAATCTGATTTAGGGTGATTAAGCAAATGACCACTAAACAAATTGCAAGGCTCAGTGGAGCTGAAACAGGTAGGTAGTTCATTATAAGTTGACAGCACATTGGATCAAATAGTGCACAAAAATAATCTATTTGGTATTAAAAACATACCTTAGAGCATTAATGCATCACAGGAGGAACACAAATGACGATGTATTGTTGCACTTCCCTTTTTAAAGAACCAAAACTGATTCAATTACCAGATGAACCATTAATACCATCGAAAGATGACCTCTTATCTAAAAGCCTAGCATATGAGGAGTGTCTCTAAACTACAAGGTTGTGAGCCGAAATTACTATTGAGTACAACATAGAAACAGAGGATTTAAGCTTCAGCTTCAGACGAACTGAGGTTGTAACGAAGGTTCGGCTCCCAAAATTGATTTTTTATGAGTCAAAAACCTAGGAAATTGTCTGAAATCACCATAAATTTGTTTTTCGCCAGAAGCGCTGAAGATAATGTTAACAAGTAACAAGGTACTACGGAAAAAAAATACAAAACATACCTAACTACACATACACATAGTTACACTTACCCACGTAAAGGGCTTGTTCAACACGTCTCCCAATTTACTCTTAAGCTCCATACAGTGAATTTGCATATTTTTTCAACATGAAAGTCTTTTGTTTCCAGGAAATAAAATAAGTAATTTATTAGTTAACTTTGAGGTGGAACCCACGGCAATGCCTATATGTGAGAAATTGTTGGGTGGGCTCAACTGTACATGAGTTCTTTCAAAAGATTTGTACCTTCTATACATGTAGGAATTTTTTCAATTGCCGGGTAGAGGAAATGTAACGAAAAGAAAACAACTGTAGTACCAACAAATGAAACTTTGTGTAATTCAACTCATGTACCTACCATTTAAATGGGGAATTTTTGTCAACTATTTTCGTTGGAAAAAAATATTCAGAACTTTTGGAAAAATGGTAGTTTGAAGCCCGTTTTCAAAAATAAACGGTAGTTTTTAAACGAGGGTGATTAAAAGTAAAATCAACGTAACAATGTAAGTAGTATCAACGTATCATGTGGCGAAAAAGACGTATCAGGTCTATTTTTTGAGGTTTTAGTGAACATGAACTTGTGAGGTATCGTTTTCCATGTTTTTTAGGGCGAGAAGACCGAATATGAATATGATGTTGGCCAAAGAGTGGCGAACTAAGGTTGTAACGGAGGTTCGGCTCCCAAAATTGATTTTTTATGAGTCAAAAACCTAGGAAATTGTCTGAAATCACCATAAATTTGTATAATAGCACTGGAAGTAGTATCAAGGTGAATCCATACATTTAAATGCCACTAGCAATGATCAAAGATAGTGTTAAAAAATAAAAAAACCAGCCGAATTCGTGTTTTGGGGGGCCAAAATTGGTGGAAACCATCAAAATCAGCTATTTTATTACACATGAAAGAAACAAATGAACAGCCATCATTTCTCTACGCATGTTCAATAGAATAATAAACCCATGTGATAAGGACTTAGCAGCGTTTTTAAATTTATTTATAAATTTGCGGTTCCATCCATCCATCCATTGCGGTTCTGAACATAGTTCATTTAAACATTTAAAGCAATACACTGATGCTCTAAGCGGGATTTGAGTACTGATACGTTACATACTTTAAGTAGGAACTCAGAAGTTCAAATTTCACACTCGTGTTCTACCTAGGCTTTCGGACGCATACTCCCCCAATGTGGTCAGTAAGGGTTAGTTTCCGTTATTGAACAGAATTTGGCAAAAAAAAAATAGAATTTCTAACCCACGAAAATTAACCACTACAAATAATAGACGTTTGGCAACCCTACGTTATCGTTCTTCTCCCTGTCAACAGACTATGGACAAGTTCTAGTTATGGCCTCATCTTCTATCTTTCTAGGGTATGGTATGCTGGTAGGTACGAGTATATTGGGTACCGATAGGTGGGAGGTGTGCTAATCGTTAAATCGAACACTGATGAGAACTGCGGGTGTTCTCTGCATAATTGGGGGACATTTCGATTTCTCTCATCTAAGAAAACGACGGCAGACGAGCTATAGGTAGTACTTTTCAATGATTTTTGTAAGGGACCATCTGTGACTGTGACCTAACCCGCACCTACCCTCACAATTTCAGCCCATTTTCTACAGACACGGAACCAAAAATGTTCCTTGATGTCTGAAACGCAAAATAAATGGTGGTCGAAATTTTCATTTTTGAGGACATGTATTTTTTTTTACTTTTGGTTTATTATTCTGTGAATAATACACCTATGTATTCACTCAGCAAAAAATTTTTATAACCCCCTCAAATTTTTTTCTTTTCCGTTTCAAGGTGCGTAGATTCCAAAATGCAATGTCCGTCCGCCGTGTCACGTGTACCGGCTTCATTTTAGGTCTAAAAAATCGTTCTTTCGCACACATGCTCCATTTGGGCCCTAGTTCGGATCAAAGATAATTCGAAAAAAAAGGAGCGTAGGTACCTAATTCAGGTTTTGCGGGCCAAAATTTGTAGAAACCACCAGAAATAGCTATTTCAAATATTTTACATAAAATAAACAATAAATAGCCAGCATTTCTGTAGGTATGTCCAATAGAATAATAAACCCATGTGAGCTATACTCATAAACTTAGCAGCGCTATACTCATTGACGGATAGGCTTCCCTACCTTCCGGTAGGGAGGAAGCAAAACACCTTAAAAGAAGTGGAATTCTCTTCCGTTGACCATCCTTGGGTATACATTATTCTACTGAATGATTATAACCTGTTGTTCATGTGTGCATTTATAGATACTATGTTTGTCTGAAGCACAATAAAGGTTTATTATTATTATTATTATTATTATTAGTTTGAGTATGGCGCGGTTTTTACCTTCTTTTTCTTTCCCATTGTGGACAAATATATTCAACCAAGACTGCCTGGCGGTAACTATTTAAAATAGGTACATCAACTGGTGAAAACTTGGTGAGGGTGTAGGCAAACGGAAAATACGGTACGAGTACGAGGTAGGAAAACCAAAACAACACGTGCGAACCACAAGAACCATTTGAAGTTGAAACTAGTAACACGAAAGTAATAGTAACACGAAACCCTTCTCCTTCTTCTTCTTGTTATTTCTGTTGTTTTTGTCCTGACGCACCATATCGGACATTTAATTGTTTCTTTCTTCTTCTCTTCTCAATTGGTTCGTATTTTGTTCTTTGTTGGGTTTTGTTTTGAGTAGGTAGTCCGTGAATTGTGAAGTAATTTTATTCTGGTTTATTTGTATTATAGTTTGTAGCCCTTGTAGTACAGTCACTAGTCGTTTCATTTTGTCCACTGATTGGTAGTTGTGTTTCAGGAATTCTTCAATTTATTGTTGCGTCTGGTCCTGTTAGTTCCTGTATTAGATGTAGTTTTGTGCGTTCTGCAGTTGTTAAGTAAATGGTACAGGTCTTCTATCGGTTGGGTACACTCTATTGGTAGATGTTGCTGTAAGTTTTTTTTTTCATGAGAAATCTGAGGTGTTTCGTGAATCCGTGGCCGAGGATGATTCCGTTGATCAAGGAGACGGTTTTTGGTGGCATCTTCATGTTTTTAAACCATGGAAGAGCAGGTGGTTGATCGAGGATCCGGAGGATGTGCTTCGTCCATTTCCCCACAGTAGAGTCATGTTGAGGTACCTACTGTTCTGTTCTGAGGAAACCAGTTTTTATCCGCTTCGACTCTGGGAATGTAATAACATGAATGTGAGCTGTGAAGGAAGATCAGCAGTGCCCTCGATAACTATAAGCTTGGTTCACACGGACCTGAACCGGAAAGTGTCCGGAATGTTACTGTAGGGACGGCCAAAGTGGTGCGGCTTCGGTTTGACAGGTGATGGTCCATAATTTGTCCCTCTCCCTCACTAAGGATATTAAGGTTTCTTTGAAATAATTCATTTTAATTAAATAGGCAAGAAGAAAATTAATGAAACAGGCAAGAATACGCATCAAGAAAATATGCATGGATAACATAACCGCAGGTTTATATGATCCATTCCGTGCAGCATCTCCGGAAAAAAAATGTTGACTGGAGACGCAGGACGGCATACCTACTTCCGGTCCATGTGAACCAGTGAACCAAGCTTAACCTTCCCTAAACAAATCTTGACGCTAGCTTTTTCATTTAGGTAGGTATTCATTTTTAATTTTTTTTTTATTAAAATTTTCGTTTTTCTTCGTTTTTCTGTGTGATAATTTATTGGAATATTTTACGATGCCATTTTGGTAACTTTCCCGAATTAACTAGTTTTTCCGCTCCTGCTAATAATTTCCGGTTTGACCAAATCAAACTGCTCCCATGTGGTTTCGAGGACAAGGACGGCTCTCACACATGACGTGCAATTGGTGACGGGACGGAGATATCTTTCGGATTTCCAACTACGGTGGTTTTCAGTTGTCAGTTTCTCCGTGCGGGTGAGTTGACTTTCACGTCTCCAGGATGGCTTTCGTCAGGAAATTCGCCGATTCCCTCAAAAGCAAGGAGTTTCGACAGTATTTGTTGAGGTGAGAGACCCCGTTATCGGACTTTCTAGGTACTAAATTGCTTGTCAGAATAAGCCACAGGTTGTTGTGTTATGTAATATGGGTCGTGGCTCATCTTGGGTACATAATATTATTTACCTTTGCCGTTTAGTCGTTGTTTTGGTTGCCATTCATGCAAGACGATTTTAAATCACGAAAGATTTGGTGATAAGAAACGTTTAGTACCGATGTAGGTACTATTTATTGGGGGGTCATCTCCACTTTCCATTAGTATTCGACATGTCTAATTTTCCGTCTTCGTGTTACACAAGATAAAAGCAATCGCCGAAGTAGCTAAGTGCACATTTTTCTTCGCAATGATTCAGGTGAGAGTAATTTAACTTGAAGTCGATGGTCAACATTGAATGATAGCCTAAAGGCCCATACACACCAAATGTTACTAACATAACATTGTTACTAACAAAAATGTTAGTAACAAAAAGAGATGATCTAGAAAATTTGTTACCAACATTTGTTACCTGAATGTGGTTAGTGCTTACCTACATCGATTTTCGAGTGGGTATTCAGTAAGTACTTATTAGGTATTTACCTACGAAGTTCTAGTGGTTATCATTGAGTACCTTTCCTGGCCACGATAAAATAATGTAGAGCAACTCACAGATTCTTGGAAATTGTTGATCATTCTCGATTAAAACAGCTGAAAAGTTCCAGTCGTGCAGTATGAACATAATGAGCAGATTTTTCCTGCGAAAAGTACTATATATGGTGGACATTGAAACCCCTTTTTTTTGTATCAAGTCACCATTGTAGGTTAGGTAGGTACCACGTTTGGTGAATTCATAGAAGGTTTTGGTGATTTCTTCTAGCAGTTTTTTATCCGAAACAAAAAAATATGATTCAGTTTTGTTTTCTAAAATGGGTATGCGATCGTACCTATTTATTTTATTTCTTAAATGAAAGTAGAGTCCATCCTGAGAATTTTGAGACCAACCGCCGTGTCATACGATAGATAAGTTCTTTCTCTGTGATTTTTCGAAGATTCCAGCACTTCCTACGTCACAGATGGCAGGGGGGTCCCGCCCTGGCGAGAGGGGTGCAATGACGTAGGAAGTGCTGGAATCTTTGAAAAAGAAGTAGGTACTTATCGTAGGATAGTGCGGTTGGTCTCAAAATTCTCAGAATGGAATCTAGTTTTATTTAAAAAAATAATATATATGTATATAAACCGCTTTTTGACTCATGAGCATACCCCATTGCTCATCATCCTTTCGTTTGTCATTTTACCTTGTCAGATAGAGGTGTCTTCTGGCGGGATACATTTATCCATAGTACCTACGTACATAAATAAGTATTTTTGTTGAAATCTAGGGATAGGTTCAGTACGTTCTGACACGGAGTAGTATCCAACAAATTTTCAAAAATTCATATACCAAAAATGTTGGGGCCTATAATTGCATAGTGTAGGTATTTTCTTCGACGGTGCGCTAAAATTATTCTTCAAATTGTGACATTCAAAAATGTGACTGGCGATTCTTAACTTGATCTCACCAAATTAGGATGATCTGGGACACCATCGTTGCTCTCCGAAATTAGTGGAATTCGTTAAAAATATGTAAGGGGGTTAGAGCTTACTGTCTGTTCGTCTTATTTTCTAGCTGTTTTCATTAGCATCGACCAACGAATGAACGACTCATTAATTACCTATTAGCTTACTCAATTCTCTCTCCTCTCAGTTTGTCACAAAGTGGGTCAACGGGCAAATAATGCCAAGTACATCAATGGACCGACGCTATGGTAAACGTGCGTTTTGGCGAGGGAATTTGGGTTTCGTCCAGAAACCTGACATATTTTTGTCAAGGGCAGGGTTTATTCCTTAACGCTGCACGCTTCGCTTTCCCCTTGTGCCATTCTTTATTGAGAAGTTCGCTTGATTTCTGTCGATTAAAATTCAACTGAATTGGGGAATTTTCGTCAACAATTTTTCATGGGAAAAAATATTCAGAAAAATTGTATTTTGAAGCCCGTTTTCATATATAAGCGATATTTTTTAAATGAGGTCGATTATAAGTAGACCGGAAATGAAGTATCAGGTCTATAGACATCTGATTAGCTGTTGGCCCCAAGGAGGCGGAGCGAAGCTTCAGAGGCAAAGGTTCTCATTGCTGCCAACAACCCAACATTAGAAATGGCCTACATACATTCAAGAACCTTTGCTGTGACTTTTCGTGAACCTTCCCTCGGTTTGATTTTGAGGGCATGGTTTTTTAATTTAGTTATAAATTTGCGGTTCCATCCATCCGTCTATTGCGGTTACATAGTTTAAAGTGATGCACTAGTGCTCCAAGCTGGATTTGCGTTGAACTATATTGAGTTGAACTACTCAGCTATTTACCTAATACTTCATTTCTAGCGGGAACTCAGAAATTAAATTTCGCACTCGTTTTCTGCCTAGACTTTCCGACATAAACACCTCTTTGTGTGGTGAATAAGCGGCAATTTCCGTTATTGAACAGAATTTGGCCAACAAAATAGGAATTAGTAACCCCACGAAAATTGCCCATTAAGGTAATATACCAATATTTTATGGGGTTAGGCAATCAAATTAGGCTCTCAACCTTCCCCAATCTTTGAATTTTGTGATACTCAGTGGTGAATTAGGTGAATTGTTAAAACCTATTTATAAAACTACATAGGTAGGTACCTAATTTTCTCGACAAAAATGTTTCGATTTAGTAACACCACAACTTGGTTTGTTCATTAATTATTGAGTAAATTTTTCTCGATCATTCAAGAATTTTTTTGGGAGTATCACTCGCAAGGTAGGTAGGTATAGTATTATACCCCTAAATGATTTGGATTTGTTTAATAATATAGTACTTTTAACGATTTTCCTCAAATTTCTTCTTTAGATTACTTTTTGTTAATCTTCCTCCGATATTCGTGTACCTGTTGAATACACAATTCGAACACTCATTGTGTAGTTTGTTCAATACAATCGTGTGGGAGGCTGTTGATATTTTGTATAACTTCATACCACTGAGAATCCGAAGAAGAATATTTATGCAAAATCTACAAATGTTTCAGTAACTCTGATAGAAATAATTCAGCTGTAAATAATAGTTCTTCACCTCTGATTAGAGTCGTATGAAGCCTAAAGAGGTTCAAATTACGAGATTGTCTAAGCTTGCGAGTAAAAAGTTCCGTACCTAGGATAATTTATTTTTTTTTAAAGAAGGAGAAATTGGAGATTTCTGGTCTTCATAACCTACAACTGATGGTTGATGTGCTCATACGGTCATAGCGTTTACAATTAAGGAGGCAATGCCAAATGCAGTGTGCGTGCACTAGTTCTGAATTCGGAAAAAGTTTCCGAGCGGAATCGAACTGGTTCTCAAACAAAGCTAGTTATTAACCCGTAATAAACCAGCCACGGTACCTATCTAACAAGAAATCCTCATCATCCTTGGTTCTGTTTTACCCTTTGGTTTTACCGATTTAATTAAGTGTCTAAGAATCTTATCCTTTATCAATTCTTGAGTGACCGGAGAAATAGCTTCTCTGCATACCTACGCAATCCTGAAATCATTTTAACATAGGTACGTATCTCGTATCTCCAGATCTGTTCAGCTGATTTAGTGTGGTATTTGCACGTGCAAGGGTCACAAAAGCGGTAATTGTATTATTTTTTTAATGAAACTGGATTGCATTCTGAGAACTTTGACACCAACTGCCCTGTCCTACGGTATTGTTTCTTTTTCTCTGATTTTTCAAAGTTTCATCCAATTCTGACGTCACAGTGAGCGGGGGGGGGGGGGGGTCCCGCCGCGGCGAGAGGGGTGCGATGACGTCAGAATTAGTTGAAACTTTGAAAAAGTAACTACTACAGAGCGTTTGGTGTCAAACTTTGGTGTCAGGTAGATTATAATCTATTTTCATTAGCAAAGAATAAGATTTAAAAAATTAAATAAATACGTCTACATACCCCACTGTAAGTACACTTTTTTTGTTTTTGTTAATGAAAATATATTATAATCTACTTGACACACCAAGTTTCCAAGCTTTTCATGTGCTTTTCATATATTCACCATGTGGATTTAAAATTGGAGATCCTTGCATGTTTAAAAAATGACATCCTGTTAAATACCTTAGTTTTTCGTGGATATCTCTCTAATCGTGGGTTGGTAGGTACACGTCACCTATTTAAATTAATCGTGTTAATGAGGTGAGGTCGCTTTACTGCCCACCAACTTGGCCGTCATTATTTTTGTAAATTCGGTGCCACTTTAAATTGTGCCTTTTAGTGTCTAATAATATTATAAGCGTGTTTCTCATTTGCGGACGTCTCTATTTTCCTATAAAAGGCGGTAAGGGACACCACTATCAATAAGTACCTAGGAATGTACTTGAAATGAATTAGAATTCTTTGCTCTGTTTTGTTAGAGCCGTTAAATTGATGTTAATTTAGATTTGATACTCGACGACTTGTTATGCGCGTCGAGTGTCAACCTTTCATCTGTTTCTGACATTGGCCCTCGGTGTTCCGATAAGGTGATGCAACGGTTCTGCGTCTACCGTCCAATTTATTACTCTTCATTTCAAGGTCGAACGCCTGTCTGGTTTCATAGATAAAGATAACCCACTTTTACGCTCTAGCGAAATCTGTAGAAATACTCGGACCCCAGATAGGTACTATCCTTTATCTCGAGTCTTGGTTGTTCTCTCGATTGTAGTTTGCTCTGTAAACAGGGGAGGATCCGGGGGGGGGGGGGGGGGGGGGTCAAAAACTTAGCTTAATTGTAAACACTTACTTAGATTGTATTAAGTGCATGATCGTCAGAACAATTCCCCGGCGATGTTTTCTCCCAAAATAACATTGTTAATACTAATTGCGGCGCAGCCCGGGGGGGGGGGGGGGGGGGGGGTATGACCCCATTGGCTCGAAAACTTTATCACACATTAAAATTAAATCTTCAAGAATGATATCAATCACAACAGTAACAAACAAATACAAAAATAACAGACTAAACGGTAAGTAAACATGAATAAACTGTTAAGTAATATTACGTTTATTTTATTACAAACGAGCACTGTGAATATTTCTGAAATATATGAATGTGAAGAAAATTGTTATAATCAACATAGCTTTCTGTCGCGAATAACCATCCCACACAATGTCAGTTGAATTTGATACCTATTATTTTAGCCCTTGATACTAATTTTTACCCCCCCCCCCCCTCCATCCAAATTTGACACCTATTCTGTATGAAAAACAACGAAATGGTATTTTTCTGTCTTTACTCATACCTCTTTCAGTGATTTTATATCGCAGTTTTAGTCGTTTTTATCAAATTTTTACCCTAAAAACAAACTAGACTCCCTTAGAATTTTGAAAATAGCTCATCTTCGAACTCATCCTTTTGTTCGGAATAACAACATTTTGGCGAAATTTGGAATTTTTGGTTTATTATTTTCAATGCCTAATGAACCTTTGGAATCGAGCATGAAAAAAAAAAAAAAAATGCTAACCCCCCTCAAAATTTGATGGTTTACCTTTCAAGGTATGTAGAACTCGAAAATGCAATAAAAAAATTTCTGTACGCCGTACTGAGCACTTTTCTTAGTTACCATGAAAAAAAAAATTGATGAAATGTGGGTTATATATGTTCCGTTCGGGGTCTAGTTGGTCCTCGAAGCTCGGCGTTACTGTCAGTCATCTCTAAGGGGTTAAAAATAGGGGTTGCAATTTTCAGAACGCCGTAGCTCGAAAATTTTCGATAGAAAGGTATGGTTTTTTTACGTTACTAAATTTGTCTTGAGCTAAAGAATTTTTTGAGACCACCTAGAGCATTGTACCACCAAAAAGCTTCGTCAACACAATCGTGAGTCAAACGGCCCGGATATCATCACTAGGGAGCACCTGATTACTATCAAGGATGGCTGTATGAAGTCGAGTTGGTTGTTCTGCGATATTATTTCATTTGACAAGTGATGGACTATTGGATTTTCTTGGTAGGTACTTGTGAAACTTGAACAAACGTTGAAGTATCCCGTACTCGTTACTATGGACCTACCTAAATCACGAGTTAAATGTTGCTAAACTAATTCTGTCAATGACAAACAGTAACTAAAATGGCAAAAAGAAACGCAAATAGTGATGTTCTGAAGGGAGATTTTTGTTGGGAGTAGCAACACACCCGTTGCTTCCGGTACCGTTCGAGTAGTGCTGCTAACGTTTGCTGCAAATACTACCCTAAGCAGGATGAAACTACCAAAATTACTATCAACTACCTTTTCACGTTGAAAGAGGTAGTTGCAAAAAGATGCATTACGGTAAAAAGATATTCAGTATAGGTCGACGGGAAAGGATAGTTAACACGCAGTTTAAAGACGCTGCGAAGTCCTTGTTACATTGGTTTATTATTCTACTGGACATACCTACAGAAATGCTGGCTGTTCATTTATTGTTTCTTTCATGTGCAGTTATTGAAATGGCTATTTTTGATGGGTTCCACCAGTTTTGGCCCCCAAAAACACGAATTAGGCTCGGTTTTTGTTTAAAAGATTATCTTTGATCATTGATAGTACCATTTAACTATCTTGATTCACCTGTTGATACTACTTCTAGTGTTCTTATACAAATGTATGGTGATTTCAGACAATTTCCCATGTTTTTGACTAATAAAAAAATAATTTCGGGAGCTTAACCTTCGTTACAACCTCAATTCTTCACTCTTCGGTCAAAATCAACCTAATATTCGGTCTTCTCGCCCTAAAAAACATGGAAATTTTGGTTTATTATTCTGTAAATAATACACCTATGTATTCGCTCAGCAAAACATTTTTATAACACCCCCTCAAAATTTTTTCTTTTCCGTTTCAAGGTGCGTAGATTCCAAAAATGCAAGGTCCGTCCGCCGTACGCCGTCCGCCATATCACGTGTACCGGCCTCATTTTCGGTCTAAAAATTTCGTTCTTTCGCACACATGCTCCATTTGGGCCCTAGTTGTGTCCCGAAACTTTGCAGCCGATCGGAATATACCCAGGGGTGTTATGAGTGAAAATGTGTATAAAAATAGGTACTTTTAGTATCATGTTAGTAACATGAGCTTTTGAGGTATCGTTTTCCATGTTTTTGGGGACGAGAAGACCGAATATGAAGTCGATTTGGACGAAAGTGTAGAAAATTGAGGTTCTACCAAACTCCCAAAATTGATTTTTTATGAGTCAAAAACCTGGGAAATCGTCTGAAATCACCATCAATTTGTATAATAATACAAGAAAAAGTGTTAACATGTGGATCAAGACGATTAATTGGCACTATCAATGATCAAAGATAATTTGAAAAAAAAGGAGCGTACCTAATTCGTGTTTTAGGGTCCAAAATTGGTGGAAAACATCAGAAATAGCTATTTCAATTATTTTACATGAAAGAAACAATAAATGAACAGCCAAAATTTCTGTAGGTATGTCCATTAGAATAATAAACCCATGTGACAAGGACTTTGCAGCGTTTTTCTGTTTTAGTGACATGTTAGTAACATGAGCTTTTGAGGTATCCTTTTCCATGTTTTGGGGGACCAGAAGACCGAACTTGAAGTCGATTTTGACCGAAGAGTGGAAAATTGAGGTTCTACCGAATGTTCAGCTCCCAAAATTGATTTTTTATGAGTCAAAAATCTGGATAATCTTCTGAAATCACCATCAATTTGTACAACTACACTAGAAAAAGTGTCAACACGTGGATCAAGACGATTAATGGCACCAATGATCAAAGATAATTTGAAGAAAAAAAAGGAGCTACTCAATTCGTGTTTTGGGGGGCCAAAATTGGTGGAAACCTTCAGGAATAGCTATTTCAATTATTTCAAATGAAAGAAACAATAAATGAACACCCAACATTTCTGTAGGTATGTCCAATAGAATAATAAACCCTTGTGACAAGGACTTTGCAGCGTTTTTACACTCATTTTTCTCCCACATCCCCCCTTCCCCCCCCGCGGTGTATGCCGATCGGGCTGCCGTGTTTCGGAGCACAACTAGGGCCCAAAAGTGTTCCCAAATGGGAACCCAAACTGTGTGCGGAAGAGCGAAGATTTTAGACCAAATTTTAACGTAAATTTAAGTCTGAAACTTCCTTAGAACCTCAATTTTCCACTCTGTGGTCAAAATCGACTTCATATTCGGTCTTCTCGTCCCAAAAACATGGTAAACGATACCTCAAAAGCTCATGTTACTAACATGTAACTAAAACACAAAAAGTACCTATTTTTATACCGATTTTCACTCATAACACCCCTGGGTATATTCCGATCGGGCTGAAAAGTTTCGGGACACAACTAGGGCCCAAATGGAGCATGTGTGCGAAAGAACGAATTTTTAGACCGAAAATGAAGCCGGTATACGTGATACGGCGGACAGACGTTGCATTTTTGGAAAACATTTTGAGGGGGTGTTATAAACATCTTTTGCTGAGCGAATACGTAGGTGTATTATTCTCAGAATAATAAACCAAAAAATATGACATTGTCCATTATCAGGCCATTCAGTAGAGCATTGAAAGAGGGGGGGGGGGGGGGGGGGGGAACCTCTATTGCTGAAGGTGACTTGAAAGCTTTTATTTTTATTTATTTTTTTTTAAACTTTTATTATATGAGTGCAACCATGTAAAAAACAAAAATGGTAACACAGCCAAAAAACCTCAAAATGTTGGCAATTTTCAAGTTTTTGGCTGATAACATTTCGATGATGCATCATACAGGAATATTCATTCGTACTAAAAATTAGAGTATTAAATTCTGCGTCGGGAAATTTTTTTCATTTTGATGATACGTGCGTTATGATCAGTTGCACACGCCTGTAACTGAAAAACGGTTATTCCAGATGGAAAACTTCATAACTCAAGTTGTAGGGCATAAATTCTGCGTTAAGAGCTCTATTTTTATTAGAATATTTAATTTTTAATTAATGCACAGTTCATCGAAATACTCTGAACGGAGAATTTGATGCCCTACAACTTGAGTTATGAAATTTTCCATTTGGAATAACCGTTTTTAGTTACAGGCGCGTGAAGCTGGGCATAACGTACTTTTCAATCAAAATGGAAAAATTCCTCATTTTTGGCTGCCGATGCCGACCAAACCGGTGAACCATATTTAATGTTTGGAGTTCATTCGATGCAGAATTTAATACTTTTCAATTTTGGTTAGAGTGAAATGCACCGTTTAGATGATATAAGCCAAAAAGCTGAAAAAAGTCCAAATATTTCGAGGTTACCAACCTACCAAGTACCTACCAATAAGTTGGAAAAACTTCGTTTCAGTTAAAGTACACGGTCGAGTACTCGGCATGCTTGGAAAAATACCAACTTTGTTGATACTTATGTTGCGAGCTGAACACATTCCTAAAAAGTCTCTCCATGCGTTTACCTCCAACCATTTGCGAATGGTGGGGGGGGGGGGGGATACTCTCTGTAAATACCTGCCTACCTACAGTGGAATTTAAAAAAATCGAGTACCTACCTATGTCGATAGGTACTATTCCTGCTACAGTTTTGTCATGTTTCGGTGAAGCACAGCAGTGGAAGAGTGCGGACCCAGAGGTTCGTGGATCGTAACGACGCTCTGCTACTGTGTAGAGTTTTCAGAGTGAAGCTCAGAAACCACAAGGTTTTTAAATGATTCTCTGAAAACTCGAAAATAAAAGGAGAATGAAAATGCAAAAATAATGAGAAAAGAACCAAAACTTACATTGAAAATAAAAATGCCAACCTGCTATATGCTAACTCGAAACTAGTGTCGTTACGTACTCGGTAGGTAGAGTTGCAAGAGGGCCAAACTCCTGTAGCCATTTTTGAAAAAACAAAAAAGTTGAAATTTTTATTGAATATCATTTGAACGTCGCAGTCCAGTTCTCCGCAGAACTAGTAAATGATTTTCTTCTCTACATACCGATGTAATGGGAAATTTCATGGGTTAAATTCTCATTTTTTGGCCAAATTCTGTCAAGAACGGAAATGAGCAATTATTGACTACATAATGTGGTGTTGTTCGTGGAAGTCTTGGTGGGAAACGAGTTTTTGGGAGAATCAAGTTCGAGAGAATTTGGATTTCTGAGTTCCCGCTAGAAATGCGGAAATCAGGTAAATTGCCAAGTAGTTCATTTCCGCTTAGAGCGGACCCTGCAAATTATTACACAACGGTTTATTATTTACCTGTCTAGATGCCTTTCACCGTTACCTACTTTTGGCTGCACATCCCCAAAGCTGACAACCCTTAGTCCATATGGGCTTTAGGACTTGTTTGTAAAGCGCAAAGTTTACTTTCCACGGGTAAGATGAGCTCCGTCCCATGAGCCAGTACAATTTCCTGGATTTGATTCGTAACTCTTCGCTCTTTTGGTTTATTATTCTGTGAATAATACACCTATGTATTCGCTCAGCAAAAAATTTTTATAACACCCCCTTAAAATTTGTTCTTTTCCGTTTCAAGGTGCGTAGATTCCAAAAATGCAATGTACGTACGCCGATCACGTGTACAGGCTTCATTTTCGGTCTAAAAAAATCGTTCTTTCGCACACATGCTCCATTTGGGCCCTAGTTGTGTCCCGAAACTTTTCAGCCCGCTCGGAATATACCCAGGGGTGTGATGAGTGAAAATGTGTGTAAAAATAGGTACTTTTTGCGTTTTAGCAACATGTTGGTAACATGAGCTTTTAAGGTATCGTTTTTCATGTTTTTGGGGACGAGAAGACCGAATATGAAGTCGATTTTGACCAAAGAGTAGAAGAGAGAGTATCTGGTTCTACCAGATGTTCAGCTCCCGAAATCGATTTTTTATGAGTCAAAAACCTGGGAAATCGTCTGAAATCACCATCAATTTGTAGAATAACAGTGGAAAAAGTGTCAACAGGTGGATCAAGACGATTAAATGGTACTATCAATGATCAGAGATAATTTATTTAAAAAAAGGAGCGTACCTTATGCGTGTTTTGGGGGCCAAAATTGGTGGAAACCACCAGAAATAGCTATTTCAATTATTTTATATGAAAGAAACCATAAATAAACAGCCAACATCTCTGTAGGTATGTCCAATAGAATAATAAACCCATGTGACAAGGACTTTGCAGCGTTTTTCTTTACGTGTACTTTCCAGTACATTTTGGCATTAAGTTGTAATTAAACCATTTCACGGGAAGAACCGCTTCTTGTTTCTTTGCCTAGGCTCATGACACACGTGCGAGTTTTAGACGCTTGACGCCGCGAGGGTTCCGAGAAATCTCGCGGCGTCATGTTTCCCTCTCCATGACACACGACAGCGTCAAAGTACCCGCCTATCACCGGCGGTCAGTCATTGTCTGCCTATCGAACAGGATGGTTCGCTTCTGTAAGAGTGTGCTAGAAGCGCAAAGATTAAAAAAAAATAAAGTTTTAGTTTATTTCGCGTATAAAATTATTAAATATAAGAAAGAGAGGAAATTTTGGGTGCATCCGTTCAATTGTGAACAACTTTTGAAAGGTGCTTTCACTTGATGGACTTGAGGAGTGATGAAACCAAGTTCTTCAACTATTTTCGAATGAGTACTTCTTCATTTGATGAACTGTTGGGCAAGATCAGTGACGAGATCATTATAATATTACACACGAGAAAATCCCCGCTGGCGAGAAGTGTGTTACCATCAATGGTCGGTTGAGTACTGCTAGGTACAAGTATGTTATAGCCCCGCCAATATCGATTGTATCGATTATCTCAAATACATCGATCCTTGTGGTATCGATGACGTGTATCAGACAAGAAGTTTAGTTCCCATTCCGCCGCTCGCATTGTCAAGCGATCAAAAAAGATAAACAATCCCAGAAACTATCCCGTGAATGAGCAGGTTGTTTGGGACTTCTGAATAGATGGTACAAGTATGTTATAGTCACTCTTATTTTTTGGTGTCCTTACAATGGTCTTCCCGTATTCATTTTGAAAGTTGATATCGGCACCCGGGATGTAGGCATCGGGACGCCATATTGAGCCGTCATCGATACCACAAGGATCGATGTATTTGAGATAATCGATACAATCGATATTGGCGGGGCTATAACATACTTGTACCTACTGCTATAACGCCAAGCGTCTTTTGCTCGTCGCGAGCTCCCGACGGGTAGCAGGTACCAAGCGTCATACTCTCCCCCCTTTTGTTGACGCGGCGGGTAAAACTCGCTACTTTCACTTCGCGCGTCACGTGTGTTTCAACCCTATAATAAGTAAGTACCGCTTTGACGCTGCGAGAAATAATCGCGGCGTCAAGCGTCTAAAACTCGCACGTGTGTCATGGGCCTGCATAAAATCCATCCAGACGATGGGTAACGCGTCCAAACTTTCGAACCGAACCATTCGCGTGCGGTACACGAGCCTGAAATTCGTCCATGTGGACAGTTCAGCGAAAACGTTCGCGTACTGTCCTTCACGATCCGCATTTTGTCGGTTTTTTCACGAACACAAAGGGGTTCGGTCACGTGTGGACTGGTTGCCGTTTGACAGTGGCTCGAACGGTCCCCACGCCGTAGCTGTTGAAAGTCTGGTTCGTGGGTGGTTCGCCAAAATTTCTGGATCACGGTGGTTCGCGAACCGTGCGCCGAAACGAAAAATTACGACGTACGGTTCGCGTACCGTACGGAAACGGTTCGTTTCGAACGTGTGCGACCTAAGAGCTCTTAACCGCTGCCCTAATTATTTCATTATTCGTGTTGTTGTATGAATCTCTTCCTGGCTGGAACTCATTGTACCTAATAGTACTTTTTTCAAAGAAACCACCTCATAGCAGCCAATATTGGTTTATTATTTTCAATAATGAACCATTGGAATCGAGCATGAAAAAAAAAATTCTTACCCCCCCTCAAAATTTGATGGTTTACGTTTCAAGGTATGTAGAATCCAAAACTGCAATAAAAATATTTCTGTCTGTCCGCCGTACGCCGTACGCCGTACGGGCCACTTTTCTTAGTTACCATGAAAAAAAATTGATGAAATTCGGGTTATAGGTTCCGTTCGGCGTCTAGTTGGTCCTCGAAGCTCGACGTTACTGTGAGTCATCTCTAAGGGGTTCAAAATAGGGGTTGAAATTTTCAAAACGCCTATACCATTTTTTTACGTAAATAATTTTACGGTTTTAAATAGTTCTTGAACTTGCGAGTTTTTTAAGACCATCCGGAGCATCGTACGTCCAGCCGTTCGTTCACAGTAAGGCCCCGAAGTTTGCACCGACAGGCATTTTCGACTCCAGTGTGAATGAAATTGTATACAATTCAAACCAAATCTGGTAACCAGAGACGCGCCCACAATAGGAATTTGCGAATACGGCCAATCATTGGTAGGGATCACCTGATTATATTGGCGGAGTATGATGTCGAGTTGGTTGTTCTGTGATATTATTTCGCTTGAAAAATGATGGCTCTTTTGGAGTTTGTTGGTAGGTAGTGAAACTTGAACAAACGTTGAAGTATTATTGATGGGTAAATTATTACTACGGTAAATCATTACTCAACGGTAAATTATTACACAACGGTTCATTATACCATCTACGTAGAAGGGGCTGGAGTTTGTTGGTAGGTACTTTTGCAACTTTTTTCACTCCTCATCAACAATTTCTTTTCAGAACTTCATTATGTGTGTTTCTTTTTGTTAGGTACTGTTTGTCATCGGCAGAATTATTTTAGCAACATTTAACTCGTGATTTAGGTAGGTACCTAGTAACGAGTACGGGGTTAGGTACTAACCTACGGAAGGTCTGCGATCTGCATAATATGTATATAATAGAATAGTACATATCATATTATATAGAAGGGTTATCTATACATAGAGCTGTGATCTGTAACAGGAGGGTATTCTATACAAAATAATAAACCGTTGTGCAGGGATTTGCAGCGTTTTTATATTGAGTCAATATGGTATTGTTTGTGACGTTTCGGTCTACCGTGTGTACCCTAATCATACCTAAGTACACAAAAATCAATTGATTGTGTTAACATCATACGTATTTGTCGAACCCATGTAGCTGACAAATAATACAGTGACAATGATACAATTCGATTGTTGTTGATTATGGTCCACATGGTGGACCGAAACGTCACCGACAATACCATTCTGATTCAACATAAATATTGGCTGCTGTAAGGCATATATTCTTTGAAAACAGTGCCTACCACTACTTATTGATTATTTAGGTTAACCAATAAGTACTTACGATAAGTACCTACCAAGTTTGTTAGTACATTCGAAACATGGCAAGTTACCATCATCAGTTACCTTGAACAGTGCGTATAATTATGTCTACTGCCTCACCCACTTTTTACATTGTGTATGTATGTGTAGTGTTGCAGTGTGTATAAAAAAATCGTTCTAAATTGTCTAGTAGGTAAGTATACCGACTTACCTAAACCATTTTATATTTTATTACAGCACACATTTTTGGGGACCGGTTGCCAACTGGGGTATTCCTATTGCTGCGTTAGCTGATGTGCGGAAAGATCCATCAATCATCAGCGGGAAGATGACAGTTGGTGAGAATATTTATTATCAATACATTTTCATTAATTCATTTTCACGTCCTGTTTCTTCATTAACAATATATTCAAGGCCATTTTGGAATAGAAGTGTGTTTTCAGTTGTCACAATGAGGGTTACCCGTAGGTCTCAAGTTGGCCGAATCCCTCGAATCGGTTTTCGTTCTGAGAACGAGGAAAAATTCTGATTAGTTGGGGGAAATAACTTTTTGTTGGGCGGAGCCCATCATGCGTGTTTCCATCATCTCGTCTCAGTGAAGCATTTTGTACAAAATTTTGTCAGGTAGATCGATTTACTCTTGTGCAGGAAAGTCGTTGGTGCAGTAATATGAGTTGCTGACCCTTGGTAGGTGTTGCCAGGTCGGCGCGCTATCTCGCGCAAATTGCTATTAATCAGCGCTTAGAAACGAATGGTGCAAGCTCGTTTATCTAAGCTTATCTTTGTTGAGGAGGATCTAGACCCTGTCTCGTATGTCTCTGGTACTTCCACACGCTTGTAAAGATAACCTTCTTCCTCCTGCTGCTCTTCTACATCTACATATCTCTGTTTACGTAAACTACCTATCACATTTCGGGTATCAATCTAGATACAGATCTAGAGGATACTCGTTATCATTTGTAAGGACGTTTCAGCTCCTACTTTCGCGCCTACCGATGCTCTTCGTTTCCTCTTCGTGGCCCAAGGGCCAGCCTCTCCTGAAGTCGGGGAATAAAACGGTTGTCAATGGACACAAACCTTTATCAATTCGATTCAGAATGAGCCCGATATGTCACGCCATTTGAGGAAAGAGGGAGGAAGATCTGGTGGAAATCGTCAGGGGAATGGACCAAGCTTCAAGCCTCAAGGTTGGTGGGCAGGAGAAGCCGAAAAGTTGCGGCAGCGTTCTGTAAGATTGAGGATATGGTAATGTTGACTTGTGTTGTTGGCCAAAAATATCCCAGAGAGAGATGGCGTACACCAGCAATTACCAGGAGTCGAGAACCATGATAGGATAAAGGCAGCAGCCTTTTTGACTAGGTTAGCTGATTTCCTGAGCTTTGCTGTACGAGTTTAGAGGAACAAGAACCTGATCCAAGAGGAACCCCGCCCAGTTTGTAGTAGACACTGGGACTGGTAGGAGAGAAGGAGTACTGAACCCGTTGAGTGTTGTGAGATTTATAAGTATGGGGGGTCCGGCATGTTCTGAGAGGATGCAATGGTAAAAGTAAAGCAACAGGTGCCTACGAGTTTGGGGGTTGTGTTCGAAAAAGTCGTCTGTGCCAAAATTGCAGGTTGTCTGCAATAGACTGTCCACAGAATAGAATGCTGGTACCTGAGCCTATGTGAGCCAAGAGGCCTGGAGGTTCGTTGGATGTAACCCAGGCAAGACTTTGATATTAAACTTAATTCAGTATCTTGGATACATCGATACTCCGGCCTCAACTGAGTCGTAGATTAAATCTGCTGATGGTCCACCATTGGGATGCGGGTGACATCATCAAATCTTTACGTTCAACAGATTTCCTGATACAAACCCAAAATAGGAACTAACTCATCACAAACTGTACCTCATGGGTACTCGTCATTGTTTCTTACCTGTGACAACTTAGTAAATTTTTGGTATTGCCAAGAGCTTCCTGGTCAATGTGAATGGGCCTCTAGTGAGATTCTGTGATAAGAGATATTGCTGTGATCGCCCCTAAAGTTCAGTTGTGTACAAAAGTGTACACGTGTGCTCCACATTAGCCTTAACCATGTATAAGTTCATCCTAAGCCTATTTGCAAAAACCTCTTATCAAAAACTCACAAATACGAATCTAGTACAGTTTTCTTGTGACATTCTTGCCATCTATGCCAAGTTATTAGTTTATTAAGTATCATTACATTATTACCTATCTAATTTCAGCTCTCTGCGTGTACTCTGCAGTCTTCATGAGGTTCGCGTGGATGGTAAAACCGAGAAACCTCCTGCTCCTCGCCTGCCACATGACCAACGAAGGCGCCCAACTCACTCAACTAGGTCGTTTCATCAACTACAATTACATCGAAAAGAAACAGACAACCGTCAGTTGAACATTTCCCTAGGTACCTACTTCCCTTACATCCTGTAGAGATGCCACCTTTATCAAACGCAACTACTTCAGAACTCAACTTCTTCATCAGACAACATTTACCCTTTACCAGCATGGCTAAAAGCGTTTAGGTTACATATCCAATTTAGGCTGTTCATTTGTGCATTCCCCTTACTCTTATAATGCGATATATTCACTGACAATCGTTATTTATTGAAAAACATTTATATATGTTTATGTATTTTTGAAAAAATGTTTATTATTATTATTGTGTTGTCTTGAAAGATCTTATTTTTACGCTTGCTCACTCAAAAGTTATCGTCGATCAAAATCGGCCGTTGTTTTCCATAACCTACTGCTGTGTTACCTACTGAACCCACTTGCACCTCTTCCTTATGATTCCCGAGCTTGAAACGCCAACCAGTTCCTTATAATATGTGCCTTCTAAATTGTGATTTATAAATTTAAAAAAATCGTGTGCTACATTCTGAGTCAACTCAAAGTTGGCCTGCTCGTACGCCATTTATTTTGTTTGTTGTGATAACCACTGATATAACCCATATATACCCCCCCCCCCCCCCTCGATATTTTGATATAAACTACTACTTTTCTTGGACTCTTATTTTCTATGAATATTCAAAATTTATGATATTCCTACGTTTTATAATAAATAGGATCTATTTAAAAGCTGGACATACATAGTCTTGGAAGTGTAATAATTTAAAATTTGACCGGTTGACAAGTTTATAGTAGGTGATTATATTTTAATCTTAGATTGAAAGATCTGATACCTTTGAGGTGCCTTCCTTGCTGGATATTGTATATCCATTGTGACCTATATTTAGATTTATAATTAGATGTTTGTCCTTGATTTTCAAGGTTTTAAAAAGAAAATGGAAATTATAATTATACTTTCTGAATAATTCACTGTTTTATTTATCCATCGCTTGTCCACATTGAGTCATTCCTTGGACATAGAATTGAAGTTCATTGAATATTGAGTTTTCAATAATGATCACAAAGTTTTATCTTTTGCTTCCTCACTACCGAAGGTAGGGAAGCCTTGGGATTCGTGAATGAAATTTTAAAAAATGTATGTCCTCCAAAACGAAAATTTCCACAACCATTTTGCGTTTCAGACATCAGGGATCGTTTTTGGTTCAGTGTTTGTCAGTCTGTGGTAATTCCTTGTAACGCCCATAATTACCCGAAATAATGGTCGAAATGGACGTAAATTTGGAGGGTAGGTGCGGGTTGGGTCATAGATGGTCCCGTACAAAAAGCATTAAAAAAGTACTGTAACTTTGGTCTGCGCATGTGCAAACGTGAGCAACCCTAAATATCGTTGAAATGAGTTCAAACTTGGAAGGTCGATCAGGAATAATACTTTGATCGTTCCAAATGAATTTCATTGGAATCGTAATGTAACTTTCGTCTGCGCATGCGCGAACATGAAATGTTGACCATTTCCTGGTAACGCTTCCAACTACGCGAAAAATAGTCGTAGAGAGCTGAAATTTTGAGGGTACACGCGGGTTTGATCGCAGGTGTTCCCTTTTCAAAATCATGGAAAGCGTCCCATCTGCGCACGCGCAAACTTGAAATACTTGAATCGCCCGTAACTAGGTACCTTAAATATCGTTGAAATGAGTTCAGATTTGGAGGGTCGATCAGGAATAACACTTTGATCATTGCACACGACTTTCATTCGTATGCGCATGCGCGAACATGAAATGTTGACCGTTTCCTTGTAACGCTTCTAACTGCGGCAAAAATATTCGTAGAGCTGAAATTTCGAGGGCGCACGCGGGTTGGATCGCAGATAGTCCCGAATCAAAATGAACCTACCCAACTATTCTATACGTTCATGTGATTCAAATAAGGAAGCTATACTGCCTACTCGAATTGGCAGACGTTATTGATTGAGAATGAATTTTGAAAAATATTTGTGCTCACTAAATGACGGAAGGATCATTAAATTTGAAGGCATGGCATGAGAGGCGTTTTGATGATTGCAAGAACAATAATTGTTCTACTTCAGTATAATTATTCTGCTTCAGTATAATTATTGATCATTGAAGGTAGGTACTTCAGTGGACGAAAAAGAAAATCAGGGCAAAATGGGATATTCCAGTGAGAGATGATTTTTGGAATATTCTAGTTCAAGTCACTGTGAAAAGGACGTAGAGTGCGGGAGAAAGTGATAATTGTGTAACACTAGGAAGGAAATGCGGAATAAAGATATCGAATAGAAAAAGCGCACGTTCTACGTTACAGCTGGGCTATGTGTAAGTGCGTGCTTAAAAAAGGTAGTTACCTACCAACCTATTACTTAGGGACCTCGGCGATCATGTCTTCGCCCCTTCATTCTGTCTAACGTTAGTTTATCGTTCAAAAATGGTCAAGTAAATGTCAGGTATTATTTCCATCTCGATCTTGTTGATTCTGTCCCCGACACTAGGAGGCAGTGAAATCTATTCCTCACCGGATCTGTTCCGTCTTTATTTTCCAACTCCCAGTTTCTATTATTTGCTTCTCTAATTTTATGTTAACATTTTCTCGACAACAGACCCGATTTTTGTTAACCCCAAGCAATTGGATTTTATTATTATTATTATTTTTTAATGAATGAAATAAGTAGCTACCTAACCAAAGTAAAAGAACTCTGCCAATTCGAGTAGGCAGTATAGCTTCCTCACTTGAATCACATGAATGTATAGAATAGTTGGGTAGGTTCATTTTGATACGGGACCACCAGCGATCCAACCCGCGTGCGCCCTCGAAATTCCAGCTCTCTACAACTATTTTTCGCGTAGTTAGAAGCGTTACAAGGAAATGGTCAACATGGCGCGCAGACGAAAGTCACAGTACGATTCCAACGAAATTCATATTGTGGAACTATCAAAGTATTATTCCTGATCGACCCTCCAAGTTTGAACTCATTCCAACGGTATTTAACGTAGTTATGGGCGTTTCAAGTAATGCACGTTTGCGCATGCGCAGACAAAATTACAGTACTTTTTCAATGTTATTGGTATGGGACCATTTGTGACCCAACTCGCACCTAACCTACAAATTTAAGCCCATTTCGACCATTATTTCGGGTACCTAGTTATGGGCGTTACAAGGAATTCACAGACAGGCAGACACGGAACCAAAAACGTAAAATGCGAGTGGAAATTTTCATTTTGGAGGACATAAATTTTTTTCGACTCTTACACGAATACAAAGCTTCCCTACCTTCGGTGGTGAGGAAGGAAAATTCTGATTTTCACAATAAATTATCTACGTGCGTTCATTGGTGCTATAACTTAAACTTGGTAAATAACTTTCTAGTCCGTATAGGCACTACTTAGTTGTGTAGTGACATAGGTACGTACATTACCTACAGGGGAGATCCACCTATACCAGGTAGATAGGCGTTTTGACTAGTTTCCTCATGTTTCTTGCATAACTAGATCGAGACCGGTTCGAATACATCTTATAGAAATTGTGTTCCGAGTTGACATCATAAACTGTGATTACCTCCACCCCTTTTCTATAACTCTGATAAGTCATATAATCACGAAATCGTAGGTAAACCGTGGCTATTTCGTACGGCATCGTTCTTCAGTACGGCAGGTCAGCTTACCAGTGGCAACATGAATGGTGTTTTATCAAAGTTCCCGAAGTAGGTAGGTACAATTTTACTGATCATTCCACTCAAACTCCTTGTGGTTCAGAATTATTTTAATTGATACATATTCTTAGCTTTAACTCCCTCCCCTTTTCCCTATGAATGTTCGCCTTTTTTCTTCAGATGTCCATAAGTGCAACGATTTTCTAGAGCTGGCAAGTATGAAATACCTACCTCTTGATGAGGTAACCGCCACGGTTAGCTCAAGGAGCCAAAAGGAGCTCCATTGTTTCCAGAGCACCCAATAAAATTTGAACCTTATCTTGTCAAATATTGACAAACTCGGAGGTACATTTCTTCTGTTGTTGACTGCATTCTTTCCTTATCACAAACCAACCTCACCTATCAATACAGAAATCCCAGGTTGGCTGCTGCTGCTACAAAGGAAATTAATAAGGTCGCATTATGAGCGCAATTAGAAGCTCGCATGGAGGTGGAACGAGCCGTCTGTTATAAATGAACTTAACAGCAAAACATGCCAATCGGACAAAACGTTTCAGTTCATAAATACGTAACTAGAAAAGTGACACGTCCGCTGCTCCGATTACCTCACGGTTCCAAAAGGAAAATAAATTATACTGAAAGTGGTAGTGCCACTCCGATAGTATAATTTGAATTTCATAGCTGTTAAGTGACACGTTTCGTCAGTTTTCTCTCAAGGGTGCGAATCAAGTAGGTCGGTAGGTATATTCGTTGATGTAACTTGTACTTATTGCGGTATAGTAGGTAAGAAATCCTGAGAAAACCTCTGCATCTGGGATGAATGGTATAGGTATAATTAGAATCTGGATGCTGTCTGTAATAACCTAATGATTACTTAGGTACCTACTGTTGGTTCTTCAACAACGATCTCAAGGTAGGTAACGCATTTGCTGTAATAGACTCTGTTTTTTAATCATTCTGCCTGAGTCACTGTTCCGTTCGCAACACCCTTAAAATGCTCAAACTATAAGCAAAAGAAGGATAAGAAGAGTTGGTAATAATAATAATAATAATAAACAAGTATGGCCGACTGAAGGAGGAGATGGAAAGAGTGTGGGGACTATAACGCGTTGATGTCCTGCCAATCGTCATTTCGTGTACAGGAATAGTGCCGAAGGCTCTCGTCAACAATCTTAGCATCCTTGTAGTCACGAAGGACCTATGTCAGTTAATATAGAAAGCCGTAATTCTGAACACCACAAGGATCGTCAGGAAGTTTTTGAGGGGTAACAATCCTTTAGATTACCTATTTATGAGAGTGTGCGTGGTATGCCCGTACCTCCACCACAACCAGTGAAAGTGCTGAGACATAAAAGAAATAATAATACCTGACCCTCCCAGCCCTGAAGGGCTGAGGGACTACTGGTCTGGAATCTGGTCCGCCCCAGTGTTCTACAACAAGCTGGCAGACTGGATTCGTGCTGAGAGTGATTCTATGAGGAACTGCCCATCCATGGTCCCCATCAAAATCACTGCTGAGGACGTGTCGCAGGCCATTGCTGAGCTTGCCAGCTGGAGGGCACCCGGACCGAGTAAGCTGCAAAACTTCTGGCTAAAAAAGTTCAAGTCTGCCCATGCTGCTCTTGCAGGGGCTTTCTCGGACGCCATAAGGCGACCATCCGAGTTCCCTGTGGAGTTCTGGTATTGGCCTGGTGCAGCTTATCTCGAAGGGGGGCCTTACCAAGACCCGGCCGGGTTTCGGCCAATCACCTGTCTGTCGGTGGAATATAAGCTCCTTACAGGTGTTCTTTGCAGAAAGCTTAGTAACCACCATGAGCTCCACGGCATCCTGGGGGATGAGCAGAGAGGATGGATGTGTTCGGGGCTCAATGGGCTGTAAGGAGCAGCTTACCATCGACGTGGTGGTTATGGATCTGGCAAGGCGAAGGCACTTGGACCCCTCCACGTCTACCCATCGACTATGTCAAGGTGTTTGACAGTGTGCCTCACTCGTGGCTCTTGAGGGTGCTGGAAATTTACAAAGTTGTCAAGCACCTTGTCAGCCTGCTCCGTTGCCTCTTGAGCGAGTGGAGTACTCGGCTCCACTGGATTAACGGATGCGGGGGAGATCAGGGTGATGCATGGCATATTTCAGGTGGACTCTTTGAGTGCCATGCGGTTTTGCGTTGCGCTGAACCCCCCTTTCCCGTAGCCTCTGGGGGAGTCAAGTGGGCTGGAAGCTGAAGTTCTTTCAAGGTGGACGAGACCGTCTCCCAATAGTTAGCCGCTTGCTGTATATCGATGATCTGAAGCTGTTTGCCTCTACCTGGCGTCAGTTGGATTACCTTCTGCGTCTGACGCACCCCACTGAGGAGTTTAGTACAGACATCCATATTAGGTTTGAATTCAATAAGTGCAGGCTGAGCACCCTCAAGCATGGCCAGCTTGCAGAGGTTGAGCCATTTTTGCTTCAATCATCCGCCTCCTCAATCGATTCCCTGGAGGAGGGTCAGTGTTACAAGTACTTAGGGTACGTAGAGGCTGCCGGCCTTGACCATGGTTCCATCAAGCGGACTCTGACTGAGAGGTTTCGCTCAAGACTTCGGGCACTTCTCAAGTCAGGTCTCAACTCCCGCAACATGGCCAGGGCCATTCACATCTATGCAGCCTCCCTGCTGACATACTTGTTTGTGTTTGAACAAACGTAATCACAAACAAGGTAATCACAAACTTGTTTGTGATCTTGAACAAACGTTGAAGTATTATTGAAGGATAAATTATTACACAATGGCAAATTATTACACACCGGCAAATTATTACACAACGGTAAATTATTACACAACAGTAAATTATTACACAACAGTAAATTATTACACCACGGTAAATTATTACACAACGGCTCATCTACCCAGAAGGGGCTGGATTTTGTTGATAGGTACTTTTGCAACTTGAACAACCGTTGAAGTATTATTGATGGGTAAATTATTACACCACGGTAAATTATTACACAACGGCTCATCTACCCAGAAGGGGCTGGATTTTGTTGATAGGTAATTTTGCAACTTGAACAACCGTTGAAGTATTATTGATGGGTAAATTATTACACCACGGTAAATTATTACACAACGGCTCATCTACCCAGAAGGGGCTGGATTTTGTTGATAGGTACTTTTGCAACTTGAACAACCGTTGAAGTATTATTGATGGGTAAATTATTACACCACGGTAAAATATTACACAACGGCTCATCTACCCAGAAGGGGCTGGATTTTGTTGATAGGTACTTTTGCAACTTGAACAACCGTTGAAGTATTATTGATGGGTAAATTATTACACCACGGTAAATTATTACACAACGGCTCATCTACCCAGAAGGGGCTGGATTTTGTTGATAGGTACTTTTGCAACTTGAACAAACGTTGAAGTATTATTGATGGGTAAATTATTACACAATGACAAATTATTAACAACGGCAAATTATTACACAACGGTACATTATTACACAACGGTAAATCACGGGGTTAGGTACTAACCTACGGAGGGTCTGCAATCTACATAATATGTATAGAATAGTACATGGTATATAGACGGGTTATCTATACGGAGAGCTGTGATCTGAAACAGAAGGGTATTCTGTACAAAATAATAAACCGTTGTGCAGGGATTTGCAGCGTTTTTATAGCCTTGTTTAGCCTTGTTTGATTAAACGTTTAAGGGAGGCCAGACCGCATCACCCTATTTTTTGTCCTGCTGTGTGTACCTACTTCTATCGTCTGGAGGACCAAAAAACTCGTTCAGTTACCTCTTACTTCGAAAAAAACCCTTATGTCATTTTGTTTTAAAAAGACTAGAAATAGGTTTGATAAAATTTACCTTAAAATTTACCAGACAACACACACATTGAGACTATGAGTCGTATGTAGGTACCTAATTATAGAGGAAATTGTAATAGATTAAGGGGTAAGGTAGAAAGAAGTACACGTCGACTTGAGCCTGTCAGAAGAATGATTTATTCAAACACAAGTGGGTGGTTACTGGGTAGGGGTGGTGGCAGTAATGCAAATACAGTAATTGAAATACCCCTCTGTGACATAACCCTCTACAAAAGATTACAATACGTAAAAAATAAAAATCAAACACTGGGAATTCACATTTCCCTCCAAAGTACAAAATAAAAGAAGATAGGTTTAGAAGGTGGTTTCCAAGACGAACATAAGTGAAAACATATAAGTGAATACTCTTCTCATTCGCCAAAATAATTCAGTTAGGCATCTTAGTAACCAACTACGTAAAATGTTGTGAATCAAATTCAGGGGCAATGTATAATTTTATCAAAAAGAAGCTCATAAATTCAATCTTTCGGGTGCCTTCCTAGTTCTCACCGGTCTTCCTGTTGTCAGATTAGGATCACAAACATTAGGTATTGCTGCTTTAGATGACTTGGTATTTGTATCTTACTTCCTACATTTACACAGGTATTACTTGAGTCAACTGGTTTTAGACGTGTTCGATTGCGGTGGAGTACCGTCAATCGGAACATGTGATACCTTCGGTTGCACAGGTGTTTTCGGAAAAACTACAGTAGGTATTGTGATACATCTTGAGTTTCTTTAAAAAAACCGCGGTCCCTTTCGTAGGATTCAATACAGGTATTTCATAAAATTCACCAGCTTTATCAAAGCTGTTGAAAGATTATCTGATCGATAATCTTTTGGAAAAACCGCGGTCCCGACCCTTTCGTAGGTTTCAATACAGGTGTTTCATAAAATTCACCATAGCTTTGATTATCTGATTGATTGCCGCTTAAGACACGTCCATCATCAATTTGACACAAAAACAGGTAAGTTCTTCGTTTTCTTGAATTATAGCATAAATCTTTTTACAACCTGTCTTGAATAGTCCCTCATGTAAACAGAATCATTTACAGCAAACGTCTTATTTTCTAAATATTGAGTTCGTCTTTTATTCCATGTTTTATTAAGCTTTTTATCTCCCCCACCTTGAACCAACTGGTCAAACCTAGTGTTCACCTTCCTTCCCGACATGATAGAAGTTATCTTCTACTTTACTGGTTGTAGAATGAGATGTATTGCGAAAATGGTATAAAAATTTCTGCAGTTTGGTATTCAAGGTTTCATTGGTTTTATCATGTAAAAACTTATAGAGAGTAGCCTTAAATGACTTGACAAAATTCTCTGCTAATCCATTGCTCGATGGATGATAACTAGGAGAAATGGGATGAGCTATACCGTTTCTAGTACAGAACGTCGAGAACTCACTTGAACTGAAACAAGTGCCGTTGTCTGTAACAACACATTTGGGAATACCAGAAAGAGCACAAAACTCACGGAACTTCTCCAAAGTATGCACTTTCCTAATTTCATAGACTTCTGGCCATTTACTGCAAGCGTCAATAATTATCAGAAACATTTTATTGTTAAAAATGGGACCTGCATAATCCATGTGGATTGGATGGATTGGTTCTGAAGCTTCAGGCCATCCCCCAGAAATCAGTTTTGGAGGACCGAGCGATGTGATAAACAGGCGTGGCAATTTTTGTTATTTCTGAAATGTTTTCTTCCAAATAGGGCCACGAAAAGTACGAAAGCGCCAGCGCCTTCATTTTAATAGCACCTGTGAACTGTGCAATTCTGGTATAATCACTATACCTTTGAATGGTATAATCACTATACCTTCACATCAAAATATCGTTTTCAATAAAAATTTCAGATTTTCGAATTTCAAATGGTTTCAATTCTTCTTGAAAAGATTTTGGCCATCAATCCCTGGTGTACCGGTAAAGCTTACCTAGAATTACTAGATGTAAAATGAATATCAAGCCTCATTATCATGCACACATGCTCATTAAGAATACGAACTAGGTAAATCACTCGCGAAGACATTGTGGAAACCCATTTCAAAGAAAAACGGAGTTATTGAAAAGTTGTCTATTTCCACTAATACATGAAAAAACGCGAAACAATACACTGTTATATCGGTTTCGGTGACTCAAAAACTGGTCACTGTAACCGACCTTTTGATCACTATAACAGGTCAATTCCCCGTGTGTTTACATACAGCCAATCGGGACCTGACTGCTTCTGTCCTTATATTCGACTTATTCCAGATAACCGCCTTTCTACTAAGTATGCGACTTCTACTGTAGTATGTCGTTATAGTTATTGTTTGTTACTGACGACGGTCTGATCACCGAAACCGGTATAACAGTGTATTTTTTCGTGTATTGGAGGAAATCAGGCACCAATCCAACCCCAATCACACCAATCCATAAATCAGGCAGTAGATCGTTGGCGAATAATTACAGAGGTATCTGCACCATCTCATCAATCCCCAAAATGTTGGAGAAATTGGTCGTCGAGTTGTTGACCCCTCTTTTCTCCAGTCATATTGCACCCCAACATCATGGATTCATGAGGGGCCGATCCAAGGTCACCAATTTGATCTAATTCACTGACTTTGTGATGTCGAACTTCGAGGAGAACTTGCAGGTTGATGTGTTGTCAGTGGATTTTGCCAAGGCCTTCGATCGAGTTTCCTATAAGCACATCATTGCCTTGTTATCATCGGTTGGCGTGAACGGTGCCCTTCTCGACTGGATCGCTAGCTGCTTGGAATGCAGATTCCTCAGAGTTAGATTGAAGAGTGTGCTATCTTTGCCATTCCATGCTTCCTCGGGTATTCCGCAGGGTTCCCACATTGGCCCTCTCCTATTCCTCTTGCTAATCAACAGCACCAGTGCCCTGCTTTCAAAAGATGGACTGCGGGTACTTATGTTTGCGGATGACCTGAAAATATATGGTACGATCTCGTCGTCCACTGACTGCCTCCGGCTTCAGTGTGGACTCGACGCTCTTCTGGGCTGGTGTCGGCAGAACCACCTGTCTCTTAATCCTGAAAAGTGCACGGTCGCATCCTACACAAGATCCCAGGAGTGCATCGATCATTCATATATGATTGGGGGTGCACTTCTCGCTAGGCTGGAGCTGACCCGGGACTTGGGTGTGCTCCTGGACCGGGGGCTTCCGTTTAACCACCATGTGCATGTTGTGGCGGCAAGGGCATTAAGAATGTTGGGTTTCCTGAAGAGTTGCACTCGGGACTTTACCTCTGTCGAGGCTATAGTACTACTATATAAATCTTTGGTCCGCCCAATCATGGAATATGCTAGCCCAGTATGGTCCCTTTTCTATGGGGTGCACAAGGACAGGCTGGAGAGGGTCCAACGCATACTCCTTCGTTATGTCGCCTTTAAGTTGGGGATACCGGCCGATAGTGTGGATTACCCCCGGCTGTCGGCGGATTATGGCCTCCCTAGTCTGGAGAACCGTAGACTGCTGGCAGATGTGGCGCTCTACCACAAGCTGGCGAATGGCGTGCTGGACTGTCCTGCTCTGCTTGCCAGGATTAATTTCAACGTGCCGGGCTGCATTACCCGCCATACACCACTGTTCCACGTCCCCTTTGCTGTACACAACTAGGTACATGCTCCAGCGCCCCCTTTACCGGATGCCACGTGTAGTCAATGCCTTCCTCCAGAATTCGTCATTCGACTTCTTTGCCGATCCATCGTCCTCCCTCAGGCGCCATTTTTTAGCTCACCAATGCCAGTGAAGTTTGGTTGACTTTTTCTTATAATTTAATTAGGTATTCATTTATTTTTTCCTGAGTTTACAACTCCTTTGTTTAACTATTGTAAATTGGTTTAGCCGTACTATAAAAAATAAAAAAATAAAATAAAATAAAATAGACAACACTTCAATAACTCCGTTTTATTTCTCATTATGAATGATAGTTTATTAACAACGACTCCTGAAAGCTTTTGGTGTCGGTCGGTCGGTCGGACAAAGTTCACCAAGTGAATAGCCTCAGCCTGCCCATAATCATTATGAATGACAAAAAGTGGGTCACATTCGAGATTTTTGGAGGTAAAAATCTATCAGAATGGCTAGAAACTTATAGAACCTAGCGTTCGGGCCAGTCGTTCTACCACATGCAACTGATCCTGAGTGAAGATCCATTAAATCCAAATCATTCAGATTAAATTCAACTCAAATTCAACATAAATTCATATCCATTAAATTCAAATGAGACAATCTGAGCACCCAACCGTAACACCCTGTATTTCTAAGGACTTGGAGACTTAGTTTTTTTTGTAAATTCTGTTTATCGGATCTCAAGAGTTTTGTAAGAGGTTGATGAAAGAACAAACTGGTAATCTAGGTTGATCAGAGCGATTTAAATGCAGGAAGGCTCTAAAAATGTTACCTACTAATTTTTTGAACTCAAAGTTCGGGAGAGTTCCCTCAAATTTGAAAACGACTTGGGTAATTAGATGATTAAAGTTTGATAAAGTCAAGATATGGTGGTTAGACTGTTGGCAAGTTTCCGAGACAATTTGATACTGCGAAGTTTTATCCAGTAAAATTGAAAAACTGGATGATGATGCCCTGTATGGCTGGAAATAAATGAAGGGTACAGGGGAAAAAGGGTTACACTCCACATTTTAACGATTTAGAGCTTATAGCGCCATCTGGTGGCTTTCTGGGAGTAGTTTCACGTGGTACTTCGACATTGGGGCAAAAAGATTCCATTGCTTCAGAACTATGGTAAAAACAAAAACCCGTACAGGGGAAAAAGGGTTTCATTCCATGCGGTCGTCGGGAAGAAAGGGCAGACTCCAATCTCCCCTCTCTTCCCGTGAAGGCCAAAAAAAGGAGCCGATGACGTTTGCTCAATGCTACACCATTTTTTTTACAGAAATACTCTCGGCTGAAATCCGCCAATTAGTAATATTTTGCGATTCATGTGCCGGGCAAAACAAAAATTATACAGTTTTGAGATTTTTACTTTACCAGATCACAAAAGAAAATCATTTCGAATTGGTGAAAATGGTTTTTCCAATCAGAGGGCACTCATACCTGGAGTGCGACCGAAACATCAGTCTAGTAAATGCAAAATCTTACACTGAAACACTCGAGGACTGGCGAGAAGTGTTGGGGACGAGCAGAGTGAAACCTCCATTCACAGTAATTGATTGCGAAAAGGATAACATGATTTTTCATAACTGGACCGATTGAAAGGTCTTATATCCGAAGAAATGCCCTCTTGCTACGCGACCTGTAAGGGTGCTTGAGATTCAAAAAGATTCTCCCAAATTCATTTTTCATAAAAATTCTTACTCATCAGCTCTGTGATGACCCCACAGACGAGCAAGAGAGGAACAAAACGTAAAGGAAGTACCCCAGAAGATGCAAATCCCCCAACCCAGCTAAAACCTCTTTACAATGGAAAACTCCCCATCAAAGTGGCCAAATTCAATGACCTTCAGCACTTGGCTAAATTTCTACTTAAGGAGGAGTCTCGAAGTTTCTATGAAAACTTGAAACCATGTGGAAATGCCAACGAAAGCGAAGCCGAATTTGTTGATGACGTCCCGATCGATGAAGACCAAAACTGAAGGGCTTAAAATGCGGGGAATAAAGATCTCATTCCACACGTTTTTAAATTATAATTTTTTAAAATCATGTGCATTTTGTTATAAATTATTCATGACAACTAAAATTCAAACAAAGGGGTTATATGGTGTTGGTGACAATTTATGGTAATTTTAACTTGAGTAGGGTACCTACCATGAGTTATTAAAGTTTATTTTTGTGTTCCTGAACAATTTTGTATTTTGGAGTCTTACCCTTTTCCCCCTGTACCCTTCAAATGTTCTATTTCCCAGGTCTCTGAACTCTGTAACGGAATATCTCAGGTAGGTGGGCATTAGCAGAGATAAATTGGACGATACCATCGAAGGGAAGAAGATTCCCTCCCCTCCATTTCCGTTAAGTAGTGACCTGCCGAGAGGGCATGCGGTGGTGGGGGGGGGGGGGGGTCTTCAAAATCAAAGCAGGAAATCCAGTTGTATACCCGTAAGAAGGAAGGTAGAAGAAGAGATAAAAAAAAGCCGGAAAAGAAGGGGTAGGTGGAATCGTTTGTAACGTCCGATTATGGAGGAGGAATAGGCCCGGATCTGGTAGGTCCAAGGGCCCACCGTGGGATGATTTTCGTACTGTCCCACGCACCCCGTCTCATCCCATTGTCCGGCGTAGAGAGGGTACGCGACGTTACCTGACCGGGGAGGTTCCGGTTTCTAGTTCACACACCAGACCACAAGGGGGCCACCGACCCAACCCCTCCCCCAATACAATCAAATATTCATACAAAACATCTTCCCTCTTTTTTTTCCACCTTAATCACCTAAGACAATTTTCTGCGAATGCAAATGAGGTAGTAACGTCTACAACGGCGGATCAGCCAGTCTTTGCTGTTCACTCCGAATCTAGATAGAACTACCTACCTATGTCTACAAACCCAGTACCTACCTACCTAATCTCATTGTAATTCAAATACCTGTTGTTGAGAAGGAAACGCGCTCAGGTGAACCATACAGACGTTTCCCCGACACTGACAACTGCTTGTACAAAAAAGTGTTCGCCAATTTTCTTGCAAAAAACGGTAAAAAATATTGAACACCTTACGGAGCCCTGCTTGTGTTTTGGAATCGACCATGAAAAAAATAAATTTTTAACCCCCCCCCCCCCCCACCACTCTACTCACTCATAATTTGCTGGTTCACGTTTCAATGGACGTATAATACGAATATCGAATAAAAAAATTTCCGTCCGTCCACCGCACAACGTCCGCGGCTTTTGGTTCATTATTCTGTGAATAATGTATTCTATGTATTCGCTCAGCAAAAAATTTTTATAACACCCCCTCAAAATTTTTTCTTTTCCGTTTCAAGGTGTGTAGATTCCAAAAATGCAATGTCCGTCCGCCGTCCGAAGTACGCCGTACGCCGTCCGCCGTATCACGTGTACCGGCTTCATTTTCGGTCTAAAAAATTCGTTCTTTCGCACACATGCTCCATTTGGGCCCTAGGTGTGTCCCGAAACTTTTCAGCCCGATCGGAATATACCCAGGGGTGTTATGAGTGAAAATGTGTGTAAAAATAGGTACTTTTTACGTTTTAGCAACATATTGGTAACATGAGCTTCTGAGATATCGTTTTCTATGTTTTTGGGGACGAGAAGACCGAATATGAAGTCGATTTTGACCAAAGAGTGGAAAATTGAGTTCTACCAAATGTTCAGCTCCCAAAATTGTTTTTTTTATGAGTGAAAAACCTGGGAAATCGTCTGAAATCACCATCAGTTTGTATAATAACCCTGGAAAAAGTGTCAACACGTGGATCAAGACGATTAAATGGCACTACCAATGATAAAAGATAGTTTAAAAAAAGCGTGTTTTAGGGGCCAAAATTAATGGAACCATCGGAAATAGCTATTTCGATTATTACGCATGAAAGAAATAATAAATGAACAGCCAACATTTCTGTAGGTATGCCCAATAGAATAATAAACCCATGTGACAAGGACTTTGCAGCGTTTTTCCTCAGTTCCTACGAACCGAAATTCACAAAATTTGGTATATGGGCCCCGTTTGGGCCCTAGTTGGTCCTCGAAGCTCGCCGTTACTGTCACTCAACTCTAAGGGGTGAACAATAGGGGTTGAAATGCCCTGAGTATCACTACTCGGAAAATTTTCTTTTGAGGTGTGGGTTTTCTCGTATTTTTAAATAGTTCGATTTTTTCTGAATTTTTGAGCCCATCCGGAGCATTCTACGATGTTGCCATAAAATTTGCTGTACAATTTGCCGTAAACATCAGGGGGAATGCAGGCACCATGCGGGTTGAGAGCGCACATCACTGGTCTCTCAGCTAGCTGGGATCAAAAGCACAGTGACGGATTGAAATACCAAAGTTCCGGAGATCGAAACCCTTGCGGGACTGAATATTTTTTCACTCCACATCAACAATTTCCCTTCAGAACTTCATTCTTTGTGTTTCTTTTTGCCATTTTAGCTCGGTATTGATTATCACCGACAGAATTATTTTAGCAACATCTAACACGTGATTGAGGTAGGTACCAAGTAACGAGTACGGGGTTAGGTACTAACCTACGGAGGGTCTGCGATCTACATAATATACGTCTAGAATAGTACATAAATATGTATATTATATAGAAGGGTTATCTGTACAGAGAGCTGTGATCTGTAACAGAAGGGTGTTCTGTACAAAATAATAAACCGTTGTGCAGGGATTTGCAGCGTTTTTTGAGCACGAAACTGAGCATCTCGGAATCTCTTTCTACTTTTTAAATTTTTGCACGAACATTCAGTTGCCTGGAGGACACGGTATGGGTGGGCATGCAGTTTTGTATTCTGCCATTCTATCTCCTTCCTTTTCCCTTTTTCGAGGCCATATTCTCCATGGAATGACAAAGTTCAGAAAGACACACAAGAACAAATGCAAACCCGGAAAATGCGTACCTTACCACAGCGAGAGATTGCGGGCGTTCTGCAAATAGATCTCGCCAGAACAACCGCCCACGTGGAAAATTGTTGCACGCACACACGCACAAGAAACAACTAATTGTCCTTACACTGCTCTCAAACGTTTGACGAACCTTCAAATGTTTGACGAGCGTTCAAAAAATTTCCATCCAGATGTAATTTTTGAAGTTTTTTTGTACAAAATTTTGAATGGACTGCTTTTATGTACAAAATTGCCCTCGGACGGTCAAATCTTGTGCGCAAAAATTTTAAATTTTCATTTAAGGACTTCCGAACGAATTCTTAGATTGTTGTTGCATGTGGAGAGATGTGAGTTGCTAACCCCAAGTCTTCTGGAAAAATCTACGAGTAAAACTTCACGCCGAGTCGGACTTCCACATCTGTTCCTAAATCTAGGACAGAACCGCCATTCTCAGGGGTACATCATCTTTCTCTCTGTGAAACGTAACAATTTGAATCGAATCCTGGGATTGTCGAACAATATAATGAGATAGATAGTTCAACAGGTTCTTTTATACTCTTTTGTCTCCTTGAACTACTCGTAATTGGAGCATCATTCGAATTTACACAGACATACGAAAGGCAGATCCAGAATTGAGATGATGTACTAACCTTGATTTTGGGGTCTATAAGGAAGACTGGCTATTCTGAAGCCAGCCTATTAGATTCCCGAACCGCACTCTCCTTCGAGTGCGGAGTTCTTTTGGTTTATTATTTGCAATAATGAACCATTGGAATCGAGCATGAAAAAAAATTCTAACCCCCCCTCTCAAGATTTGATGGTTTACGTTTCAAGGTATGTAGAATCCAAAACTGCAATAAAAATATTTCTGTCTGTCCACCGTACGCCGTACGGGCCACTTTTCTTAGTTACCATGAAACAAAATTGATGAAATTCGGGTTATAGGTTCCGGTCGGGGTCTAGTTGGTCCTCGAAGCTCGGCGTTACTGTCAGTCATCTCTATGGGGTTCAAAATAGGGGTTGACATTTTCAGAACACCGTATCTCGAAAACTTTCAATAGAAGGGTATGGTTTTTTTTAACGTTAATAAATTTGTCTTGAGGTAAACCATTTTTTGAGGCCAACCGGAGCATTGTGCGTCCAGCCGTTCGTGTGCACCAAAAAGCTTCGTCAACACGATTGTGAATCAAACGGTATAAATCCGGCCCAGATATCATCACTAGGGAGCACCCGATTATAATCACTGATGGCTGTATGAAGTTGAGTTGGTTGTTCTGCGATATTATTTCATTTGACAAGTGATGGACTATTGGATTTTGTTGGTAGGTATTTGTGAAACTTGAACAAACGTTGAAGTATTATATTGGTGGGTAATTTATTGCACAATGGTAAATTATTACACAACGAAAAATTATTACACAACGGTAAATTATTACATAACGGTAAATTATTACATAACGGTAAATTATTACATAACGGTAAATTATTACACAACGGTAAATTTTTTCTACCAAGAAGGGGCTGGATTTTGTTGATCGGTACTTTTGCAACTTGAAAAACCGTTGAAGTATTATTGATGGGCAAGTTATTATACAACGGTTCATTATACTTGACCACGAAGGTAGGTACTGACCACAGAAAACAGCGATCTACGCAGAAGGGGCATCTATTTCACTCCACATCTACAATTTTCCTTCAGAACTTCATTATTTGCGTTGCTTTTTGCCGTTATAGTTACTGTTTGTCATCGACAGAATTATTTTGGCAACATTTAACTCGTGATTTAGGTAGGTACCTAGTAACGAGTACGGGGTTAGGTACTGACCTGCGGAGGGTCTGTGATCTACATAATATATGGAGGAGTACATATTATATTATATACAGAGAGCTGTGATCTGTAACAGAAGGGTATTCTGTACAAAATAATAAACCGTTGTGCAGGGATTTGCAGCGTTTTTCTCGTAGGTATCAGCATGTTTAATCACATGTTAGTTGAACAGAGCGTATAGTATAGACGTTAAAAAAAACCTTGGATATAATTTGGTTGAGAATATGGGGTTCAGCAAACCCTTCCCTCGATTTTTGGAGTCCGGTTTGAGAATATTCCTCCGGCGGGACGGATTTTCTCAGAGATCCAGTTTCCGCCTTTTGAAGGTTTTCTGAAGATTGACACGTCCTCCCTTCCGGATCCTTTTCATTATACATCCTTTTTTTAACCCCAAACAAATTTTGTCTCGATTGTCTCAAGGAACCTCTATTGTACCATTTTAAGACGGCCCACTATCCATTGTCTTCCCAGACATCGCTCTCACTATTGTGTCCGGAATTAAAAGTTCTTCGAAGGGTTTAACCCTTCATCCGCCGTCCTTTGCGTTCGTAAACCAGTTTCGTTCGCAAGACAGAAAATTTTCAAAATTATTCTTTTTCCGAGGCAAAACAAATATCTACCTATGTATATTTATTGTATTTCCTAGGTACGTAGGTAAGTAATGGTATAGGAAAATAACTACTGATGAGGATAATGACGGAAAATCGTAATATAGTCACCGACTTATAATAATTTTACTATAATCAAGAAAGTATAGTTCGGTAATATGTAGTAGAACTTCTCCCTGAATGAGCTGCAAGTATTAACATGGATTTTTTGTTGTTGTGAAATTATGTTCTTTGCTTTCGTCTACCAAGGTAGCGGGAGTCTTTTGATCACTTTTGGGAGGGGATTGTTCATTGAATATGTTTCATACTGGAGTAGGTTGGAAGGTAGTTTAAAATGTAGGTGCGATACTTCCGAAATTCACTCACTAGGGTTGCTGCATGACAGTGCATCGGGAACACTTGACTATACACTTGATAACGATGTAACGCGTAACTAAAGCGTGTTACTCAGGAGTCGTCAAAACAAAACGACGATTTATCATTAATGTTATTTATCATTATTTCAATTTATTGTAGTTAAAATGTACGAACATCACATAAATTCTATTTGTTATAGATAAACCTGAACCATCCCAAATCTTAAGATGTTCCAGTTTTGGACAGCTATGTTCGTTTACCTGTTCTTCTTCACTCTGGTGTACCTGACCATTTATTTTGTATTTTGCTATTTACACGATTGCGTTGTGGTGACGGATTCGTGAAAGTCAACAGGACAAGTGGGCAGAGCTTGCGGTAGGTATACCCATAATTACAAGAAAGGATTCCTAGTTTCTCAACACGTATAACGTATAACAGTCTTGACCGTTTTATTAGAAGACCTTAACATACTTCTTTTTCATATCCATGTCAAGCGTAGTTATGAAGGACTGAAGATTGGTTCTTCATTGGCATTGATCGGATTTATGCCGACTTCAACTAGAATGTAGGTAAAGGTAGAGGATAATGTTAGACACCATTGACTACCCGTTGTCCCATGTTAGTCGGATCTCTGACCATACCAACATGATCATTGTATAAGGTTGAAAACTTCATAGTACGTGAGTAAAAGGAATTTTATTTAGACTTTAGAACGAGCATATTAAAATAATTCAACAAATTAGGATTATGTGTATTTCAGTGTCCAACATCTACTCATATAGCCATCCACTTCCTTACCTCAAGTCTTATTTGAATAAAATTCAAAAACCTTATGTCTCTTTTGGATATTGGTATTTATGAAAAAAATATCACGGCAATTTTTGTTGTAGGTGAACGAGCTATTTTGGCGCCAATCCAGCTCCCTGCAATTCAGCAGTACGAAGCTCCATGTTAGAAATACGAAGTTTTTTTTGGAGAAAATACGATAATCCAATAGGTACTATGAGATTGCCAGAACACCAAATTATGCTTATGTTGTGTAGTTATTGTGCATAAACTTATTTCTTGAGAAATGGTTTCAATTTCCTATTAGGTATGATCGTTGAGCAAGATCAATGCGTCCCACTTCAAAAGAATTCACCAGTCGCACCCAATGATTTATTAAGTTATTCAAAATGAAATATCAAATTTCAGCAACTCCGGATTAGCCAACGCAATCCAGAGACGCTAATCCAGAATTGTTTCCGAGTAATTTGAACTGTAGGTCGACCTGCCAAATTGTAACACATTATATCGTTACGATTTCTTTTATGTCCTCCAACCGAGGATCAGTAAAATAAATTGATCGATTGGGATAATGTCTTTTCGGGTAGTATTTTGCCTATGACCTGATGAGATTTAACCATAGGAAAGGTGTGAGATGCGTATTCCTCAACAGCAATTATGTACATAATATATTTTGTTCCTGATCACCAATCCATTAAAACATTCATGTACCTACTTTTTTCGTATTTACGTATTAGTTTTATACTTACCTTTTTCCAATGTTTGTTGTGCTTACCTGGGATAGTTAAAATTTAGCCAAAAAGCTTTGCAGTATATTAAAATAAACCTACAGTGATCATTTAAAGGTGGATTATTGTCTCTATACTTTCAGTGAAAATGGAGGATTATGACACTAGGTCACCTACAACTCTTTTGAGGTTATATACCTACTTTCTGACTGGGTTTCCTACAGCACCACACTGGTCTGCTGTAAATCCCGGATTCATAAAAGCAAGTAACGCTAATTAAAATAGGTAAATTCGTTTGCATAAAATAGTGAAAGGCAAATAAGGAAAACAGTATAAATAAGATTATAAAAAAGAAGAAGAACTACGAACAAAACTCCAGATGCGGTTTGCCCTCTTCTTTAGTTGCAGTGTTGAAGTGCAACTTATCACCGTTAAAACCAGAAGTGCTCCGGGGGTCGTGGAAGTTTTGACAGCACTAAATTAATTATGAAAATGCCATCCATGAGCGGTTTTTCGGGGGTTCGTCTATTCGCTGACAAATAATAGTTAGGTACGGGTCTACTTCAACCGCGCTGTTGTAATGGTAATAAGGATCGAGCACTCACTAGATGGTAGACCCACAAAAATTATTTTAGGGGAGACTGGTGGGCCACCTTGTCGAGTGAGTGATGAAAGAAAACACGAAACTAGTTTAGAACGGCTCATAGACACGCTTACTATTAGTTTTTTCGGCTCTTCACCCCCTGTAGGTAATGGGTTTGCAGAGAAGATCAGCAGACCATTAGGACTGCCACAAGGCATATCCAGTAGGTATTTGCATTAGAAGACAACTTCAATTTTATCCTTGTTTGAAGAACTATTGGTGGATTTTGGTTTATTATTTTCAATAATGAACCGTAGAAGGTAAATAATAAACCGTTGTGTAATAATTTGTAGCGTTTTAGTTTGAAGTTCATGTGGACGACCGATCGATAATCTGCAAAAGTAGTTAATTCAAGTATTTACATATAAGAACAAAAATAATGAAAATAATACAAGAAATTGTGAAATAATAATTTTTGCTACTATCAATAGTTCAATCCTTGATTGATCCAATTTAGTAATCTCACAGACACTAGGCACATACCAGCTATGAAGTACGATGACAGATGAGAGGTTATCACACGTAACAAGCTGAAAGTGGGAGGTAAAATGAACAGGGATTATAATTTAGGCGACCCTACGAAAAGTTTCGGAGTTAAAAATACGATTAACTCGAAAAAAATGTAATTTACGAAATGTAATTTGTAAGCTGTAATTTACAAAATTGTTGTGTGAGGCCTTAACACCATCAAGGAATGACAGTTAAAAGCATAATCTGGATCTTGTGCATGCATAATGTCAGTTTATTGAACTCGTAGACATCATCTTGTTTTACTTCAAGGGTTACATGTTGTGGGGGGGGGGGGGGGGGAGTGTGTGCACAAATACGCCCTAGTAGCTAATGATGTTAGAATTGATTACCAAGAGCGAAGGTTGACAAAGCTGCAGGTAATCAGCTTCAAGAAATTTCAACTTTGAATCCAATTCACAGTTTTCGAAAGCGCTCCATTAATCTGAGTTATTGGCAATGCGGGTGCATTGATGCAAACTGTAGTTCTAATAAATTACGAGTATCGAAAGATTCAAGGAATTTTATAGTGACGGATATGAACTATTTATAGAACTATTTATCGCGTCAACCTTTAATAGTATAAGCATAGCAATGACAGCAACAGTTTTGAGAATTGAAACTAATTCCCATAAACGTACTTCAACTAGTTACCTATACAAACACTTCGGTGTTCTCACTCCCAGAATGGCTTGTATTCACAGAACTGTTTTATATGTGCACAAACACCTGCATTTATTTACTAAGTAAGCGGTGATTAGACTGACGCGAACAATGCCAACTATCTCCTCCAGACACCACAGGCACATAATGATTTCTACACTCGACAATAATTTCCATGGCTAGCTCCAGCCCTATTTGAAAAGTTACCGCTCCTAACCAAAGACTTCAACATCAACAGGAAAATGTAAAAAACTAGTTCTAGAATATTTTGAGCTTGAAAATAACGAAAGTGTTGTTATAAATAAGTTTAAGTTAGGATAAAAATACAAATCAGCCTTCGTAGCATTAAGTGTATTTACTAACTACTTAGGAATAACCTGTAAATACTGTTGGTTCTTGATCAATGTAACTCATTCTCCAAACACTTAAGGTGTGTTTTGTCAATGAAACTGCTGGTACATACATATGCAGTAATAAATAGTGGTGGAAGAGACGAGCCTGGACGGGTCATTGACCTTAGGCTCATAAACCAACATAAGTTTAGATATTGTATTATGTATATAGACTCTCTAAAAATCATTATATTTGAAGGGATGAACAGCTCAGGAAAAACCTTCTTCATGTTGATCCCGTAGAACTTTTTTGTTGGTACTGAGTCTCTTTATTCGAATGTCTTTCATCATCCCCTAATCAAAACCACATCTCTGGGGAATCAATTGAAAACAAGCGATACATTGCGATGTAGGTGGCTAAATTCTGTACGAGACATTTTTACTCACTGGTAGATGAATGTAATGGTCGTGATTTTGAAATTCGACATTAAGTATAATTTTCCCTTAGCTAGGTGCCGCACGTTCTGATGAATCTGTGTGCACGACTGAAAGGTGTTTAGACAACTTAACTCAAGGATAAAAAAGTATAATTCAAGACACCGTGCATTTTGGTTTATTATTCTGTGAATAATACACCTACGTATTTGCTCAGCAAAAAATTTTATAACACCGCCTCAAAATTTTTTCTTTTCCGTTTCAAGGTGCGTAGATTCCAAAAATGCAATGTCCGTCCGCCGCGCCGTCCGCCGTATCACGTGTACCGGCTTCATTTTCGGTCTAAAAAATTCGTTCTTTCGCACGCATGCTCCATTTGGGCCCTAGTTGTGTCCCGAAACTTTTCAGCCCGATCGGAATATACCCAGAGGTGTTATGAGCGAAAATGTGTGTAAAAATAGGTACTTCTTGTGTTTTAGTAACATGTTAGTAAAATGAGCTTTTGAGGTATCGTTTTCCATGTTTTTGGGGACGAGAAGACCGAATATGAAGTTGATTTTGACCAAAGAATGGAAAATTGAGTTCTAACAAATGTTCAGCTCCCAAAATTGATTTTTTATGAGTGAAAAACCTGGGAAATCGTCTGAAATCACCATCAGTTTGTATAATAACACTGGAAAAAGTGTCAGCACGTGGATCAAGACGCATAAATGGCACTACCAATGATCAAATATAGTTTAAAAAACGCTGCAAAGTCCTTGTCACATGGGTTTATTATTCTATTGGACATACCTACAGAGATTTTGGCTGTTTATTTATTGTTTCATTCATATAAAATAATTGAAATAGCTATCTCTGGTGGTTTCCACCAATTTTGGCCCCCAAAACACGAATAAGGTACGCTCCTTTTTTTTAAGACGATTTCCCAGGTTTTTGACTCATAAAAAATCAATTTCGGGAGCTGAACATCTGGTAGAACCTCAATTTTCTATTCTTTGGTCGAAATCGACTTCATATTCGGTCTTCTCGTCCCCAAAAACATGAAAAAAGATACCTCAGAAGCTCATGTTACCAACATGTTGCTAAACCGCAAAAAGTACCTATTTTTACACACATTTTCACTCATAACACCCCTGGGTATATTGCGATCGGGCTGAAAAGTTTCGGGACACAACTAGGGCCCAAATGGAGCATGTGTGCGAAAGAACGATTTTTTTGGACCGAAAATGAAGCCTGTACACGTGATACGGCGGACGGCGTACGGCGTACGGCGGACGGCGGACGGCGGACGGACATTGCATTTTTGGAATCTACGCACCTTGAAACGGAAAAGAAAAATTTTTGAGGGGGTGTTATAAAAATTTTTTGCTAAGCGAATGCATAGGTGTATTATTCACAGAATAATAAACCAAAAAAAAGGAGCGTACCTAATTTGTGTTTTAGGGGCCAAAATTAATGGAAACCATCAGAAATAGCTATTTCCAATTATTACGCATGAAATAAACAATAAATGAACAGCCAACATTTCTGTAGGTAAGTCCAATAGAATAATAAACCCATGTGACAAGGAATTTGCAGCGTTTTTTTGGTATTTCCTTTGTAAAAATTGAGGGTTTTTGGGTCGAATAGTGTCCTACAAAAAAATAACTGAAACAGGAAAGAAGATTCACTGTAAAAGAAACGCGAGAGACCCCCGACAAACCCCAACGTTTTCATCCCCTTCCTTCAACCTGAAGAAGAGAAAAAGGAGAGTTGGCAAGTTTAAATCTGCCCATTGTCTAAGATAAAGGGGTGCGGGGGTAGAAGTGGGGACACGACTCAGATTGAGGATTGCGACATCGCCATCTGACTTCCTGGGGGTCCCTTGATGCGAAGCGTGGGACCTCATTATGTATGCAAGTTGTAAAGAAGGCCCAAGCCTTTTGTCCAGGGGGGGGGGTTTTCTCACAGAGGTCTGGGGCCCAGGGATGGTGTAGTTGCCCCATCTACGGTGATGGTAGTTGGGGGTGTTGATCCACTTCTGGTGCCATTACTAGAAGCTGAGGGCCTCCCGCGCAAAGCCCTACCGGCTCGTTCCCTTTGCCTTCCATCGCTTCTATCTGTACTGTTGGACCTACAGCCCTCAACAAAAAACGCTGCAAAGTCCTTATCACTTGGGTTTATTATTCTATTGGACATAGCTACAGAAATGTTGCTGTTCAGTTACCTATTGTTTCTTTCATGCGCAATAATTGAAATAGTAAGTTATTAGACGGTTTCCACCAATTTTGGCCCCCAAAAAACAACCTAGGCTCTTTTTTTTTTACAGATTATCTTTGATTATTGATATTGCCATTTGACTGTCTTGATCCACCTGCTAATACTACTTCGAGTGTTATTATACAAATTTATGGTGATTCCAATTTCCCCGGTTTTTGTCACATAAAAAAATGAATTTCGGGAGCTTAACCTTGGTTACAACCTCAATTCTTCACTCTTTGGTCAAAATCGACTTCATATTCGGCCTTATCGCCCTAAAAAACGTGGAAAACGATACCTCAAAAGCTCATGTTACTAAAACACAAAAATACCTATTTTTATACCCATTTTTCACTCATAACACCCCTGAGTATAGTCCGATCGGGCTGCAAAGTTTCGGGACACAACTAAGGCCCAAATGGAGCCTGTGTGCGAAAGATCGAATTTTTTAGACGACTTTTTTAGATCGAAATCGGAGTAGATCTGCATGATACGGCGTACGGCGCACAGCAGACGGCGGACATAGCATTTTTGGAATATACGCACCTTGAAACGTGAAAGAACAAGTTCTGAGGGGGTTTTATACAAATTTTTTGCTGAGCGAATACATAGGTGTATTATTTACAGAATAATAAACCAAAAATTATGCCGAATGGAAACAGGGAACTCCTCAATGCTTCCTCAATGCTGGATGAAGTATAAATAAGTCTATTATTTTACAGTTGTTTCACCTCTCAACGGAAATATCACGAAGGATGATGATCTTCAAAGATGAGCAATTTCGAAAATAATCTGTAAATCAAATTCGAGTAGGTAAACATAGGACATGGGTCAAAAATCTGTAAAAATTGCTATAATCACCTAAAATTGATAGGTATAAATATTCCGGAAGTGACAGACGTATAGAATATTGACTCCAAATAGAAAAAACTACGAGTATTTCAATAATGCATTTTTTACTAGATTGGGGGTCAAAAATAGGAAAATGGCTACCGAGTAGTTGGTAAAAAATAAATAAAAGCTTTATAGAATAGTGACTCGAGACTACAAAAAAGATTCAGTAGTTAGGCCAAAAAAATATTCTTAAAGAAAAGCTGGTCAAATTTGCGTTTTTTTTTTAATTCAAAAATTGCTCACCAACTATTACACTTTGGTCACCAAACTTGTTACAGGACGGTACTTCGATTAGTCGCCCATGTTTCAGAACTAGAACTTTTCATCACATCCTATTCAGCCGTCTCGGCACGCATTTTCCAACAAAAAATGTTGAATCCATCTACCGTCTACTTAAATAGGTATTCCAGGATGATAAGGTGGATTTCTGGGACGACCCGTGGCCTAGGTAATATCTCTATAATGTAAAATAAAAACATATTATTAATTGTCCAAGAAGATCTTTGATGAAGAAGAAGAATCGCCACTGAGCCACACTGCGTACAATTTTATGATTTGAAAGCAATCACAGTACAGGGATGGATTCAGTAGCGGTGCGTGGGCTCTGAAAACGGTGGGGCACCAGATCAGAACACAAAACCAACAGATGTGTCTACAAAATGCCCCAAGGCAGCAACACCCTTCCTTTATTTACTGATTGAGTGATATTCAGCAAAGCTTCTCTTTTAATCAACACCCTATCGTCGTACCAAAACGTCCACAATTTCTACTGCAAATTAGCCACCGAATTCATGTGTTATAAAAATATAATAAACTAAAAAATATAACAAAACAATGACCCATCGGCTGGTACCTAGTTGAATGGAGAAGCTTTTGACTAGAAGCTAGATAGTTATCCGTGTGTTATCGCCGATCAATCCACAAACAGAAAACAGGGCAAAATGCACGAATGTACCACGAATACAAATCTGTCATCAGAACCAGACACTAGGCACAAAATTTGACGCACAAAATTAAAAACTGACAACACAACAGAGAAAGCGAATATATTCAGGATACAACAAAAACAAATCAGAAGACGAAGAAGCATCTTGTATCGAGATGAAAAATTGAATCGAAGGAATCGATTGTGAAAACGAACGATTTTGGAGTAGAAATCAGATTTTGGGGACAGGGCCCAAAGTGGGCGTGGCAAACAACATTTTTAATCGACTGAGCATGCGCGGACGGGCCACTTTTCTCAGTTGCCATGGCGACACTAGGTCCCAGGACCCAGAACCTACCTGCCAGTTTCAGGCGCCCAGGTTTCGATTTCGATTGCAGGACATCGATTACTGTCGCTTTATTCCGATAACATGCTTGGTCTATGGAGCCCATCGTGAATGCTCTACTAGAATATTGAATATCCATAGAATTTCCATTCCATAGCCAGAGAATCGCTGTTGAACTTTGTGAAAAATGCCGTACGGCGTACGGAGGGAAATTCAAATGCTGAACAATGGTTGGTATTTTTTACTCTGGTGTTTTTGGGTGCCGGGGCAGTGGCCCAAGTGGCCTTATGGACGCAACGCCCCTGGTCGGATTCAGGTGGTTGCTGATACCTAGTGGACCCTAGAGTAATGGGGTTGTCGGCTGATCTGTCCGTATCTACAACCATATTAGAATGGAAATTCCGTAAGAACCATAGTTGAGGTATCTACACGGGACATAGGAGAGTTATATACCTATTCAAAATTCCAACGGTCGGTGGATGTCGGGACGGTTTACAAAAGAGCATAAACTCGGGCGGTCCTGGGTCAAGAAGATTATGCTGATTATACCCCTCCCCTCGTCGCTCCCCCCAACCTCGTACCCATCAAGGTGGAATGGAAATATGAAAAAAGAGGGGAATTGAAATTACAAAAAAGAAAAAGAAAAAAAAATAGAAGAGGAAACTCATACGAGGAAAAAAACCAGCCGGATGTTGGCCACCCTCGCGGAGGATGATAAAGGAGACGAAGCAGCTTTGAAGGTCGGCCGGGTTCTGCGACGAGTTTTTCTTGTGCAGTGCAAGTGACGATGAGGCGAAGGGGGTTTTTGAACTGGGTCGGCGGAAGTTCCTGAATCGGACGTACGGACACACAAAAAAGAAGAAGGAACGTGGAAGTGGAAGATGAATGAAGAGAATGGAAAGAAAGGAGGGAAAAGCGCGGGCGTGCAAAACTCGAGGGCAAACAAGTAAATATCTGCCGTGGTAGGTTGACCATTGAACCGCTGAACGCCCTCTCCTCAATTTTGCACTGCACAAAGTAATTACGAGGTCTGTTCCGACATCACCGACGCGCAGGTGGTGTTCAAAAATCGAAAAAGTGATTCCCAAGATTGCTAGCCGTCAACTAGGAACAACCCGTGTAGGATGTTGGAAAGCCTGAAACGCGATGAAACGCCGAAAACCGTTGGGATGGTCGTCAACTTGAACACATGCTGAAATTATGCAGCTAAGTAATCGCAGTAATCAGCACTTAACCACGTTATCAATGTTCACGTTTCATAGGTACCTACTGAGGTATGTGTACGGATTTGACTGCAATCGTTTGATGCTGGGAAGATCTGTCGCACCCCTTTGCGTGCAGTCTTTTTCATCGAGCAGTGTCGAGCAGTGTTTGGGGTCCTTGGTCGTAACCCCTGGGGGGGGTCAGTGATGCTTAGTTTTTTTTTCTTATTTTCTCACCCAAAAAAATGTAAAAAAATGTCGACTTTGGAAAACAAAACAAATTAACATACAGAGTAGGAGAGGAATAGAAGAACATACGAACAAAATTTAGAATAGGCACATACCCCGATACCCATACCTAGGTAACTATGTAAATATGCATCAATAGATGACCCGGCAGATGATTTAAAACGCTGCAAATTATTACGCAACGGTTTATTGTTTACCCATAGATGTCCCTTCTGTGTAGATCACAGTTTTCTGTGGTCAATACCTACCCTCGAGCTCCCCCCAGGGAAGTCCATCAATCGAATACTGAAGCCGGCCGGGGAATGGCAGTTACATAAATATTCGGTGGATTCAACTATCATTGATTTTTGTATGTTTGTTATTCACTAAGCACAATTTGTTCAGGTTACAAAAATACCTATCAACAAAACCCAAAATAACCATCATTCTTCAAATTAAATAATATCATGGAACAACCAAATCAATTGCATTCAGCCATGCGTGATTATAATCAGGTTTTCCACAGCACCGATGTCTGGGTTGAATGTATTCCGTTTCATTCACGATCATGTTGACGAAGCTTTTCGATATAAACGAACGGCTGGACGTACAGTGCTCCGGGTTGTCTCAAAAAATTCTCAAGTTCGAGATTAATTTAAAACATGGAAAACGATACTTCACAAACTCATGTTCACTAAAACCTCAAAAAAACCTCGAAAACCCTTATATCCCCCCCCCCCCCCATAACACCCCTGGCTGTATTCCGATCGGGCTGCCGAGCTTCGGAGCACAACTAGGGTCCAAATTGAGCCTGTTTGCGAAAGGACGACAATTTTAGACTAAAATTTAAGGTGAAACTTTGTTAGAATCTCAATTTTTCGTTAGTCGAAATCGACTTCATATTGGTCTCCTCGCCCTAAGAAACCTGAATCTACCTTGAAAAAATTTTGAGGGGTGTTCAAAAAACATTTTTGCTGAGTGAATACATGGGTGTATTATTCACGGTATAATAAGCGAAAATTGGGGTACAGAAATCGTATGAATATAAACATAATTTTTTTACATTCTTAATATTTTGTAGTAAATTATTTCCTCCCCGCCCGCCGTCTGCTGTCAAAACACTGTTATTTTGCATGGAAATCGCGTTTTCTCTGATATTATAAGTACATCTCCATTCTTAAACTTCTGGTTCCATATTTCAGTCTAACAATAAGTTGAATATGAATATGACTACTACGGGCCCAAGACTTTCCTGAATTGTGTTACCCTGAGTTGAGTTTCGAACCAAGTTACTTAGGTACCTACGATACTACCTGTAATCCCACTACACCTACACGGTTGGTATTGACCTCCCCTCCCCCATCATTTGAGGCATTGTGCTGTGGTTGACTTCAACGATATAATAAACGAGTTTCAATGTTCCAATTCTGGGTGTTTTTGAGCGTCATAAAACACCACTTTCTATGAGCAACGGCAAAGATGATAGCCATAAAAGTAAAAAGTTCAAGATTTCGTAAAGGAGAAAATAACAATAATAAATTGACAAGATATTATGGACATTGGCTTAAAAGTAAGTACCTACAAAGAAATACCTCGTTTCCACCCAATGATCCATAATCTAAGAAAATGAAGAAAAAACTCTCCGTAGATGGATTAGTGTAGTAGGTAACAAAACCTGTTTTGGACTGAAAAAAATGGTGTATCAATCCGAAGATTCTGGTGTACAATCTGAAGATTATTTTGAATGACAAGTGAAAAATAGGGCGAAATTCCCCATTTATTGAATTTGTGCAAAATCAGTCAGACCACCCATCCGAAACTAAGTCAGCAGCAAAAAGGACTGTGGAAATCGGATGTAACTGCAGCCTGAGCATCGCACACAAATTTCTTCACGCATATTCTCCTACATAAATATATGCACAATTGCACACCTATGGGTTTTTGATGGATTTGGCTGTAGAATGGTGTGAAATGGATCTGTATGAGGTTATTTTTTCTCTCGGTTTTAGTCCCCCTCTTCTGAAAATTGAAAACAATAGGGGCTCCCCTCATTTGGAGGCCTAGCTTCCGAGGGGTGTAAAGGGACACAGGGTATATTTAGCCAGAATTAGCGCCAGAGCAATGTAATGTAACTAACAATCCATGTTTTCCATTTTCGCAACACCCATTTTATTTTATTTTTTTCTCTACAATGTCAATCCTCAAACACTTGCCGCTGACGACTCGAAAATTAAATGTTTGAGGCAGCTACACTATACAAATCCCTACCAATTATGAGTAAGTAAACGAGTTTTTTCAGGTCTAATACAAGGTTTGGGTCACTGACTATGTATTAGGCCGAGGAAGTTGGAACCCTTGTAACTTCCAGATTTAGCAGAACCTTGTTCCAAAAATTCATGGGTGTCGTAATCCTAGAGGTAGGGTAGGTTTGGGTAGGTTTTAGAAGAGGAGGATGTGCTCTTTGGGAGTCTTTTCGGATAACTAACGCCCCGCGGTTATCACCACAGCAGATGCCAGGGAGAAGGGTACTAGCACCCCGTGGTTATCACCAAAGTGAGTGGTAGAGGAAGGAACGTTCCGCGGTTACCACCACAGCAGACGCTAAAGGAGAAGGATGCTAACACCCCGCTGTTATCACCACAGGGAGTGTTAGAGGAGTAGGCGTCCCGCGGTTACCACCACAGCAGATGCGAAGGGAGGCGAAAGGGTAGGAGAGAGAGAGAGAGAGAGACAGAGAGAGGAGGCACAAGGGGAGTGAGAGAGGAGTCGTAGGTAAGAGCGAGATCGGTCGAATGAAGAAATGGGCGAGCCGGCGCCTTATAAAAGTGCCTCCACCTCGTCCCATACTGAGGAACCTCCGAAGCTCAGTGACGGTGCGGGGGCGGGGGAATTGTCGGAGGGAGTTGAGTTTTTCTATAAGGGGAGTGATTCGTTGGGCGGTGACTAGATACCCTAGGCATTCGATGGACGGTTGGGTGATGACGCATTTAGGTCTGTTGATCCTGAGGCCCTCGGTCCGAAAAACGTCTAGGACGTGTCGGAGGTGGCGATAATGTTCTTCGGGTGAGGCGGAGGCGATCAGGATGCCCTCAACGAAGCAAAAGACATAGGGAAGCCACGGAGGATTTGATCCATGTACCTCTGCCACGTCTGAGCTGTGTTGCGTAAGGCATTTGGATAGCCGGAAAGGGGTGATTATCGCTGTTTTAGTGATGTCCGGGGGGGGGGGGGCGTATGTCAATGTGATGAAATGCTCGGGGATGTCGAGCATAGTGAATATGGTGGCGCCGTGGAGGTGAGAGAAAAAATCTCATAGATGGGGGACATTATACATGTTGGGGGTGGTGCGAGAGTTTATGAGGCGGAAGTCCCCGCAGGGCCGGATTTGCCCATCAGGCTTCTGCACTATGTGCAGAGGTGATGCCCATGGGGAGTTGGAGGGTCGGACGATGGCCATCTTTGATGAGATTATTAAAGTGCTCCTTTGCTTGGGATAACTGAAGGGGGCGTTTATAAACCCTCTGATGGATTTATGTGAGAGGGGGTAGATGAGTCTGGCGTGTTTCATGTCGAACTGGAGGCCGAAATAGGAGAGGAAGTCGGCCCCCAGGACCGGCTTGTAGATGGCAGCTATCGTGAACAACCATTCATACACTTGGTCGTCGAGGTGGACGGAGGATCGGTGTGTTCCGTAGGAGGGGATCCTGGTCCCGTTCTCGGCATATAGGAGCTGGTCGTTGGAGGGCGAACGGCGATGGAGAAAGGTGTTTGGGATGATAGAAATAGCGGCCCATGTGTCGATGAGGAAGGGAAGGTTCGTCCGAACCGCTTCCAGTGGATTTAGAGGTGGCGGGAGGTGGTGGCAGAGTGTGGGGCGACGGTAGACGTGGTGCGTTTCGTGGTCGATGGTGGGGCGGGTGGCTGTTTGATGGAGGTGGCTTTTTGAGCGCTGCCACATAGTCGGCAGTGGAACGGCCGGTGCAGCGGGTTTGTCGAAACGGACGGTTTTGGAAGTTCCGATCGTTGAGATGGAGGGTTTTGATGAGGGATGGGGGGGGGGGGGTCCACTTGTTGGGGATGGAGTTATGGCGCCCGCTGGGTTCACCGGCAGGCGTTGGAGTTTCCCTGGGAGGTGGTGGGGGAGTAGTTGCATGGTGGGCAGCAGTTACGCACACGCGCACTGAAGGTTTTGTGAAACCAACACTGGTTGGGATCGGGTTGGTTGTTGGTAGGAGGCGGGTCACCGACGCGGCGGTGGGGCCTCTTCTGTTTTTCCACAGTGTTGCTGCATGGGATGGAGTCCGATGGCGGTCGTTGGATAGCGAGTGGGGACAAGGGTGGTGTTGCGCGGGGAGAACTTTGTGGACGGCGGCAGACGCTGTGTTATCGTGCATTGTGTCCGCCAGGCGCAGGAGGGTGTCGTCGTCGCCGTCGAGGTGACGGGCGAGTGAGACCTGGAGGTGGGCAGATAATGCCTGGAGCCAGAATGTCCGGGTGACGTCTGTGGTGAGTACACCGTGGAGCTGATGGCGAAGGCGGCGAAACAGGTGGCTGGGCTTCTGATTGCCGAGGTGCTGAGGTTGGGTGAGGGCAGAGATCCGGGCGTACTTCGATGGTCGGTACAGGTTGGCGAGTCAGGCATGGAAGTCGTTGTAGGCAGATGCGGCATCAGGGGAGAGGTCGGCAGTCAGTAGCAGCGTCTCGAACGGGAGCAGCGAGATGGTCTTCGAGTACTTCAAACGCTGAGTCTTGATGCCAGCGGTGGAGAAGGCTGCGTCGAGCTGGAAGAAACAAAGGGCTGGATCGTGGGTGTAGAATGTAACGGTAGGTTTGGGTAGGTTGTAGGAGAGGAGGATGTACTCCTTGGGTGTCTTTTCGGATAGCTAACGCTCCCCGGTTATCACCACAGCAGGCGTCAGAGGAAGAGGCGTCCCGCGGTTATCACCACAGCAGATGTCAGGGAGAAGGGTACTAACACCCAGCAGTTTTCACCACAGTGAGTGCTAGAGGAAGGAACGTCCCACGGCTACCACCACAGCAGACGTTAAAGGAGAAGGATGCTAACACCCCGCTGTTATCATCACAGGGAGTGTTAGAGGAGGAAGCATCCCGTGGTTACCACCACGGCAGATGCGAAGGGAGGTGAAAGGGTAGGACAGAGAGAGAGGAGGCACAAGGTGAGTGAGAGAGAAGTCGCAGGTAAGAGCGAGATCTGTCAAATGAAGAGCTGGGCGAGCCTGGCGCCTTATAAAGGTGCCTCCACCTCGTCCCTCGCCATTCAAAGGTCGTTAACGGCCGTTGAGAGTATTTGGGAGTTCGATGGAGCACAGCTCGTCTTTCTCCTTGTTTATTGGTTAAATCTATATTTATAAGTTATACGTGAGTGGTATATATTACACTGGGGAGTACCACGACAATGGGAAAATGGAACGGAATTTTTCTGTGAAGGTATTTCCCGTTATCCGAGGAAATATTGGTAGCAAATGATTCTTTGTTGCAAAAGGAAGTGCTTGCTAGTTGTTCTGTAATGAATTTCCGTAAATACAGCGAATTTCCTACTTATAATAAAATGAGCTATTGCAATGGATCCAGAAAAAAAAAATTAGTTCATGAATTTATGAAACATTTTTCAGTTGAATCCTCGCCCTTGGAAGCATGAAGGAACATCAAATTATTTATGGCTTCTGCGACGACCTTTATGTCCTCGTCCACGAAAACTCGTCTCTCTTCCCACTCTGCGACGTTACTTTGAAAATTCGCTAATATCGTGGTCATGCGTGTGACTGAAAAATTTTCTACCTATATTACTTTCGTAACAACTCATAGTTGACGGTGAGATCCAGGCCAGAAGAGGAATGCTGTGCGACTAAGAATTATCGTGGCTTTGTAATCAAGAATTTGGTAGACGTATATTAGCGGTGTAATGAACTTGACTGCAACTCAAACCGCACCAGATAGGAAGTTGGTAGTTAGGAATCCAAGAAAGAAGGAATTATGACTCCTGTTTCCCTTTCAGCCTTCACTCAAAGACTGATAATAAATACCTAACCACTCCCGGCAGAAGTATTTCACTAATTCAACTGTCAGTGGAGCAAGCCATCAAAGCGCGGGTAATCTTAGAATGCCGGCCTGAATGGGTCGGTAGTGGTTCGCAAAAAAAAAAAAAAAAACACGAACGGTCTTTGAATGCCAAGTGTTGAATTACGTTTCATTGACGGTGGTTAATAATTGGGGTGTATCACTGGCGAGGTAGAACAAAGCGGAAGCCAAAATATTGGTCATTATGAGTTGATGCATGAACAGGAAATAATATTTTTCCTTTGTTCCGCCAGCAACTTGGCTTGTTCAAGGAAGGTCCTGCGATTCAGTAAGAAATTCAGTAGGTAGGTACATAGGTGAATTATTCGAACGAAAGTTGAGTTGCACCTATATCCGTTTCATGACTTCGACGACCAACTACCCATGTTACGAGACGTTATTCAAAGAAGGATAACAATAAATTAGAACTGCCTGCATCACTGTTGTATGCACAGATCACTACGTACACATACCTGCTGGGTATATAGTTTCATAATTTAATTACATACATAGCAATCCGACGATGATGAACCCTTGGGCCATCTCGTTGCGGGACTGGCGTTGCAGCTCGTCCATATTATCATCTGTCTCATCAAACAGCTTAAATACATCTTAATACATAGATTCATTAGTTTTGGTTCATAGCAACTAAGGAAAGTGCGAAGTATGGCGTACGGCGGACGGACAGACGTTTTTTGTTTCCATTTTCGGATTTTACATACCTTGAAACGGAAACCTTCAAATTTTGAAGGGAGGTGGGGGTGGTGGGTGGGGTTTAAGTTTTTTTTTCGTGCTCGATTCCAAAGGTTCATTACTGAAAATAATAAACCAATAATAAACAAAATGCAGATGGGAATTCAGCTGTTTCATGAACAGTATATCAAGAATATGGATAAAATTTGACTCCTGGCCAACGAGACAGGCCATCCATGGAACATGCTGCTGTAACGGACAGGAATACGGGAAACCTCAGGCTCGAGATTTGTGGAGATTCTGCATCCAACGTTGACTAAAAAAGAACTAATCCTTGAAACCGTACATTCCCACGCGGGATGAATCCCTCTCAATTTATCATCACCTGGAAAGGATTCAAACGAACTATCCGGTAAACTTACAATGATAATAGTTGATATTTATGTAGATAACTGACAAGGGAATGACCGTTGATGTTTCCCAATCACGGCGCAGTCTCTTGATGCGCGCTATTATCACGTCCGGGGGTGGCTGTAGGTCGATCCCTCTTTGAAGGTTCCTAGTGCCTTGACAACAGGTTTCAAACGTGTTTCACACTTGGCAAAAGGAACATAATGATCTTCGAAAGCCTTATTTGCATACCTCATTCTCCCCCTACTGTATCCGAGGGTTTAATCCAACTAAGATTTATTACAGTTATCGATTAAAGAGTACATAAATCAGAGGACAGGTCCGGTTTGAGTACAACTGGCGCTGGAACCCTTTGGGAAGGTTCCAGCCCTTTTGAAAAACCTTTCTGTCACCCCGTTCTATTTTGTTCTATCGATGTTTAACGTCCGACATTTCTGTTACGCTCCCCACTGTCATTACTCTTCTTCTTTTCTTGCTGACAACCTTTCCTTAAGTAAACAGCGAAAAATTCGCTCAAACTCTTCCTACCATCACCATCACCATTGTGCGAATGAAAGTGATGATAATAGGTAAAACCGTTTGAGTTTCTTGTTACCAGGTAAACGTGTAATCACGGATATTTTGCTTTAGTGCTCATCTTCAGTTATATTAGAAGATTGAGGGTATTTATACATGTTTCCAGCCTAGTTATTGAAGTGATAGACATTCATTGTATGAATCGAAGAAACAATGTGAGAACTTACTAGTGAGACAGGGCCCAACTAATCTTTACATACGGCTACAAATTGCAAGTGTTTCAAAGGTATGGTCAAAGATTTTATGAAATTTAGGTGAGAACAATACGCAAATATCTGATAATATGCTGATGATCTGAATATGCTCCTAGGGACGAACATTGCAAAGCAGAACAAAAATCTAGAAGAAGGGATACCTACGTATACTGCTGTCGGAAGGGAGAAGTATCTGAAACAAGCACACGGGTTTTTAATATAAATCCCCCCAAAATACAGGTAGGTTTTTCTAGACAGGTAGGTATATAGGTAGGTTTTTCTCCAGCTTATGACCGCCAAAGTACTCGGATTTTGGAGCTGAAAATTGGGATACAGGGGTTTTCACTGGTGCTTCAGAGGTCAAAAGCAGCACACTCCGATCCACGTCCATTCCTCATCCCCCCCCCGCCCCCCCCCCATTCTTGTTACTTGAGAGCCATGTAGAAAAGTAATCTAAATAGGTATAGATACTTACCAAAGTATTTACTAAGTTTCACAACATGTGTTTGTGATCCTACACAGTCGATTCTACCAGGAATCGTTACAATCATTCTCAATTTTAGACCAATGGTAACTCCACTAACTCTGTCGTAATTAGGCAAAACCACTCATCTCCCAAAAAGTGGAGTTTGCAGGAGAGTGCATCACAGTTTCTTCGAGAAAAAAAGATCTCATGTCCCTCTACTAGATGATAAAAAATTCATTCTTTCGGATATCGATGTATCGCTTCTCGTTGAGTCACAGGAACACGAATTATCGATATAGGTACCGATACGTATAATATCGATAAATCCCATGAAAGGCGTTTTGATGAGAATCCGAGCAACATTTTATAAAATACGTGTAAATATGTACAATTTTGCAAGCAAAACACCTCTTTGCTTGCTTTGATTGTCTAACATTCTTCTTTCGCAACAATAATGTATTGTTTTATACAATAAAGTTTTCTGGAACTTGAAAAGAAAACAAACAAAAAAACACCTCAAGTTGTTTTGCCTGCATACAAATCACCCGCGTTAAACGTTAGAAGGGTAAAGGGAATGTATTGCAATCGAAAAAAAATAATTGAAAAAATAATTCTGGAACTCAGTCGGGATATGAGTCTTGACTCAATCTGAACTCCTAGGTTTATATATACCTAGGTTATATGTTTCATACTTAGTAGATACCTACCTACATACTTACCCTCTGGAACAAAATATAAAAGGTTCATGAAAAATTCTAGTTTTGCGTTTGTTTCTATACCCTAGAGCTAGCAGAAAAATCAGCCCTGATCATCCATAATAATTAAGGGGTGCAAAAAAATCAAAACATGAAAGGAGAAAACTCCTCATGTATCAACAGCTGGTATCATTTTGCAGGCAAAACGCCTTCGACATTTGAAAAAAATACCTCAACTGAAAAGAGAGGCGAGCAGACGCAACTACTCATCGCCTATTTTGACGAGCTGAGAGCCGAAAACATAGATGAGAATTATTCATGGCATCTAATTTGAATCGGTTTGCCTGCACGACAGGTAAGTTGTGTTGTTTTGCCTGCAAACGTCCTGATATATCCTGACTTTACTGAAGGGAATTTAAGTGCTTTCCCGACGGAATTTTCTAATTTTGACGTCACTACTGGAAAGAGCAGGTCCAAAATATAGGGAATACGTGAAAACCCCAGTTTTGTGAAATTTTGGGATCAGTGATTTTATCAAATTACGGCAGTGCTGATGTTATCCTGTGCATATATTCTATCAAATTGTTATGAAAATCATACGATACCTTCTAGGTCATGTGAACAAGCACGAGTTGCAGCTTTTGGCGCTTCTGCAAGGATGGATTTGGGAGGGCTAAGGCTCACTGATATAAAGAACCATCGGCAGGTTTCTTCCTATGTACTCCGATGTAATCTATCACGAATTATAATAAGTGGTAGGTAGGTAGCAGTTTATATAGTACTTGGCATGTCAAGATGGAAAAACTAATCTCTGCATAGTATAAATTTTGTTCCTTCCTGGCTAAGAGAGGGTGTGATGAGGGTGGTTCATTTACAATCCGCAATCCCAGAGAGCTTTTCGGTCTCCAATATTATTGTTGGTTGCTGACGGGCCGTGGACAAACTGCGGCTATGGTGACATAAGTGTACACGAACGGGGGGTGTACACGTCAAAATCAAGGCCAAGATCTTTTGTTTCCCCTCGCAAACAAGGGGGTTCCATCTTTGTCGGAAGGGTTCCACGATGGAAAAACCAACATTGACCTAATTACAAACAACGGTCCGTACGCCTCTGTGCGCAAAAAACTAGCCACCTGACTTCGGTTTTTTTCTACATCTGGCCATGACCGCCACCTACTTGAACACTCGTTCGCTAACTCCTTTATTCGAGGGATAGACAAAAAACTAGAACAGAAGGGTGGAAAACTAGTTCAATAGCATGCGCACGTAGTTTGCGCGCTCATCTGCTCATCATAATTGGCCCTATTATGAGAATGGGAAGCTGGTTGTAGCTCAGCAGCTGCCCTCGGTGATGCTTGGCTTCCTCTACCCACGTTTTCTATTCTGATGCAAAACTTATTCAAGTAAAAAACGTCTCACAAATAGATGTTCGGTATTATAGCTTCCTCGCATCTACGAATAGTTTATGGGCCTCGAAATGGACCAATAATATCAACTCACACAATCCTCAAATTTCAAGAAATGCTGCAGACTTCACATTAGAGGCGAGCGACATTTGTGGGTGGCTATATACCTATGAATGTAAGTAGGTATATGAATGTATGTCTGTACCGCGTTGTAAGCCACAATTTGGGGTATTCTGACTTGGCATTTTGACCGTATTCTTCTTAGGCCTCCAGAATTTGCTGTACTTATAGTGTTGTTCGTACCAGGCACCGCGGTGCCGCGTGTCAGAAAAATGTGTGTTTGCTATAGTTTTTCATGTTTTCCATCACGCTGAATCGAGTGGAGTAACTTTCAAAACGCTATCAATCACCCGTACAGCGACTGATACATTACGATTCCGATGAAATTCATTTGGAAGTATCAAAGTATTATTCCTGATCGACCACTCCAAGTTTGAACTCATTTCAACGATATTTAGGGTACCTATGGACGTTCCAAGTATTTCACGTTTGCGCATGCTCAGACGAAATTTGCTGTACCTTTTTAATGATTTTGGTAAGGGACCATCTGTGACCCAACCCACACCTACCCTCCAAATCATCCCATTTCGACCATTATTCGTGTAGTTATGGGCGTTACAAGGAATTATCACAGACAGACAGACACGGAACCAAAAATGTTCCCTGATGTCTGAAACGCAAAATGGAAGTGGAAATTTTCATTTTGGAGGACATAAATTATTTTTTGTTTACTCAATCACGAATCCAAGGCTTCCCTACCTTCGGTAGTGAGGAAGCAAAAGTGTCGACCAGCAACCTTGGTAATAGACTGACGGTAGCCGGACTGACGGACATTTAAATGGATAGCAAAATGAAATACTCAAGACGCGTCATTGGGTTCATGGACATTTTACTAGTAAAATATATTATATCCACGTTCATTCATTCGTTTCTTTTAACTGCTATTTAATGGATTGAGTAACGACGATTTCGTAATTTTCGAATATAGCATATTATTTGTAATTGTTACTCGTTATTCCACTGATCCCTACGCTCTGTTCAACTAACCTGTGACTATACATGCTGATAGCTACTAGAAAAACGCAGCAAATTATTACACAACGGTTTATTAATTTCCTGTACGGATGCCTCTTCTGCGTAGATCACTGTTTTCTGTGGTCGATGCCTGCCCTCGAGATCCCCAGGAAGTTTAGGAAAGGCCCCTGGAGCCGGCCCGGGAATTACAGTTTCAAAAAAATACACGGGATTCAATAATTCAATCAACAACAATTTGTTGTTGTTATGTTGTTATTCATGAAGCATAAAGTTTGTTCAAATTAAAAAGCTACCTATCAACAGAACTCAAAATAACCATCATACTTCAAATGAAATAATATCTCGCAACAACCAACTCGATTTCACAGCAATCCGTGATTATAATCAGGTGCTCCCTAGCAATGATATCTGGGTCGGATGTATACCGCTTCATTCACGATCATGTTGACGAAGCTTCTCGGTGCAAACGAACGGCTGGACGTGCAATGCTCCGGGTGGTCTCAAAAAAATTCTTTAGTTTCAAATCAATTCAAAAACGTAAAAAAACGGACGGTAGACCTACGGTTCTACAGTCAGATCATTTAATAAAGATTAACGTTTGTTTCGCCAAAATTTCCGTCAATGGAAATTTTGCAGCTCATTAATGCATCAAAAGTTGAAAACGTTTTTGTTTCACCTCCCGTCAATTTCCTAATGTTATCAGGTTTTGAGTTTTCTCGCACTTTACTTATATCTGCAGGCATAACGAAACTATTTTTCTAGCGTCTTTATCTATATTGTTTTGTGACGCTCGCAACCACCACAGTCACGTGACGCTCGCAACCAACATAGTAACGTGATGTCATTTCGATGGTGCAATTTCTTGTGCCATGAAGTGACGCTCGTGACGTTCGGAAAACAAATGGAAACGTCCTGTTAATCATTATTAAATGACAAAAACCCATACCCTTCTATCAAAAGTTTTCGAGCTACGGCGTTCGGGAAATTTCAAATTTCAACCCTTAGAGATGACTGACAGTAACGCCGAGCTTCGAGGACCAACTAGATCCCAAATTGGGCCTACAAACCAAATTTCATTAATTTTGATTAGTAGCAACTAGGGCAATTGTTAGGTAAGTATGGTATACGGCCGAAAGAATTTTTTTATTCCGTTCTTGGATTCTATGTATCTTTAAACGGAATCAGTCAAATTTTGAAGTGGGGTTAACATTTTTTTCTTAATGCTCGATTCCAAATCCAAAGATTCATTATTGAAAATAATAAACCAAAATAACATTGAAAGAGTTCGACGGAGTCGAGTTTAGGTACTCATTAGTTCCTTGGTCGCCCGCTGCGAGCGCTCGGGTGAACTGAATTCTCTCGGATTTCAAAGTAGATAGTATAATAATTTATACTAACGATAATACTTCAACTTTTGTTCAAGTTGCAAAAGTACCTATCAACAAAATCCAAAAGATCCATCATTTTTCAAACGAAATAATATCACAGAACAACCAACTCGACTTCATACAGCCATCCGTGATTATAATCAGGTGCTCCCTAGCAATGATAGCTGGGCCGGATTCATACCGTTTCATTCACGACCATCAAAAAACTCAAAAAATTCTTTAGTTAAAGATCAATTTAAAAACATTAAGAAAAACCATACCCTTCTATTGAAAGTTTTCGAGCTAGGGCGTTCTGAAAAGTTCAACCCCTATTTTTCACCCCTGATGACTGACAGTAACGCCGAGCTTCCAGGACCAACTAGACCCCAAACGGGACCTAAAAATCAAATTTCATTAATTTTTGTTCATGGCAACTAAGAAACGTGCGAAGTATGGCGTACGACAGACGGACAGAAATTTTTTGGTTTATTATTTTCGATAATGAACCTTTGGAATCGAACAAGAAAAAAAAAGTTGAACCCCCCCTCAAAATTTGATGGTTTACGTTTCATCAAGGTATGTAGAATCCGGAAATGCAATAAAAAAATTTCTGTCTGTCCGCTGTACGCTGTACTTAGCACTTTTCTCAGTTACCACGAACCAAAATTAATTTGGTTAGTAGGTCCCGTTTGGGGTCTAGTTGGTCCTCGAAGCTCGGCGTTACTGTCATTCATCTCTAAGGGGTTAAAAATAGGGGTTGAAATTTTCAGAACACTTTCAATAGAAGGGTATGGGTTTTTAACGTTTTTAAATTGATTGGAACTAAAGAATTTTTTGAGACCACCCGAAGCATTATACGACCAGCCGTTCGTTTGCACCGAACGCTTTCATCAACACGATCGTGAATCAAACGGTATAAATCCGGCCCGGATATCATCACAGGGGAGCACCTGGTTATAATCACGGGTGGCTGTATGAAGTCGAGTTGGTTGTTCTGTGATATTATTTCATTTGAAAAACGATGGATCTTTTGGATTTTGTTGATAGGTACTTCTGCAACTTGAACAAACGTTGAAGTATTATTGGGTAAATTATTACACAACGGTAAATTATTACACCGGTTTATTGTACCTACTATCTACGTAGAAGAGGCGCCTATACAGGTAAATTATTACACAACGGTTTATTATTTTTCTTATGATTCATGAATAACTACAAATAATTAATGATTGAATTATTGAATCCCGCGCATTTGTATGAAACTTTTATTCCCGGGCCGGCTCCAATACTCGATTTAGGGCTTTCCTGGGGGGGTCAAGGGTACTGACCACAGAAAACAGTGATCTATGCAGAAGGGACATCTATACAGGTAAATAATTAACCTTTGTGTAACAATTTGCAGCGTTTTATTGTATTTTCGGATTCTACATACCTTGAAACGGAAACCATCAAATTTTGAGGGGGTGTTTTTTGAGGGGGTGTTTTTTTCATGCTCGAGGGGGTGAAAATCTCTTTTTTCATGCTCGATTCCAAAGGTTCATTATTGAAATTTTAAACCAAAATGGTGGCCCATGCGCTCAACAACCGAAAATCGTGTGCCAACAAGAACTATTGTGTTCATTGCATTTTCAATAGGAACATTAGTATTTTTTCGAAATTTAGCTAAATCCTTGGTTGGTAGTTTCAACCAAGGATTTAGGGAAACCTTTCCCAATGCGCAGCCAAAACGTGAGGTTGAATTTTGATGTTGGTACCTACCTACTTTTACTTATTTCTTGCGGGCCAACCTCATGGAACTAAAATCATTTCACTAATACCATACTTTTGTACACATAGTTGTCATGGGAATTTTCCATTTCAAGTACCTGACCAAAAAATTCTGACGTAGTGGACAGAAGGGTAGTACAGAAAATAATAAACCATTGTGTGAGCATTTTCAGCGTTTTATTATCTTAACAAAAGATTATGTGGGATTATAATAATTGGAAATAGAGCTGTCAGTGTTGACTGATAAGCAGATGAAAGGCTTTCGATTTGCCGCGCTTTTCAACCTGAACCGGTAACGATAGTAGTCATGAATAGGGGCAGGAGAGAAAGGGGGTGATTGCGTCATGAATGCATTTTTGTGCAAGGCTGCAACCCCACAACTACAGGGCTTTCCCTCGCTATTCCCTGCAACTGAGCTTCCGGTACCAAACCCTTTTGAAGTGCAGATGTGAGGAGAGGAGCATTAGCACAACACAAAGCCCTCTTTGGCGTCTCCCACCCCATGTGGACATCGCCTCAGATGGAAAAATCCTTGGGAGTGTACGTTACTAGGTTTGCATAGAAAAGCGATGCAGTTCCGTGCACTTGGGTAAATAGAGTCGTTATTCACAGTGTTGAATGACTATAGCTCACTAGGTATTCCCATCCTAGATATTCGACTATCGTCCTCTAGCCATTGGATCTGTCCGGAGTTTCTATTAGAGCGAATCACCATCGAGCCGCCCAAGTTACTGATGAAGTAGAGAAACCCGTAAATTTGATCAGGCGGCGACACCTGTTGCTTCCTAAATCTCTCGAAAGAAATCCCTCCCAAGTGGTGTCATTCAAATTAACTTTCTACCCCTCCGGCAACCTCTCTAATCGACATCTGCAGCAGGTATGTTTGGCATTTATTTACCATTCAACTGAAACGCTGCGAAGTCCTTGTCACATGGGTTTATTATTCTACTGGACATACCTACAGAAATGCTGGATTTTCATTTATTGTTGCTTTCATGTAAAATAATTGAAATAGCTATTTCCGGTGGTTTCCACCAATTTTGGCCCCCAAAACTTGAATTAGGTGGTACGCTCTTTTTTTTCTTTTTTTTTTCAAATTATCTTTGATCATTGGTAGTGCCATTTAATCGTCTTGGTCCACGTGTTGACACTTTTCCTAGTGTTATTCTACAAATTGATGGTGATTTCAGACGATTTCGCAGGTTTTTGACTCATAAAAAATCAATTTTGGGAGCTGAACATCTGGTACAACCTCAATTTTCAACTCCTTGGTCAAAATCGACTTCACATTCGGTCTTCTCGTCCCCCAAAACATGGAAAACGATGCCTCAAAAGCTCATTTTACTAATATGTTACTAAAACACAAAAAGTACCTATTTTTATACACATTTTCACTCATAACACCCCTGGAAATATTCCGATCGGGCTGAAAAGTTTAGGGACACAACTAGAGCCCAAATGGAGTATGTGTGCGAAAGAACGAATTTTTTAGACCGAAAATGAGGCCGGTACACGTGATACGGTGGACGGCGGACGGACATTGCATTTTGGTTTATTATTCTGTGAATAATACACCTATGTATTAGCTCAGCAAAAAATTTTAACACCCCCTCAAACTTTTTTCTTTTACGTTTCAAGGTGCGTAGATTCCAAAAATGCAATGTACAGGCTTCATTTTCGGTCTACAAAATTCGTTCTTTCGCACACATGCTCCATTTGGGCCCTAGTTGTGTCCCGAAACTTTTCAGCCCGATCGGAATACACCCAGGGGTGTTATGAGTGAAAATGTGTGTAACATAGGTACTTTTTGCGTTTTAGCAACATATTGGTAACATGAGCTTTTGAGGTATCGGTTTCCATGTTTTTCTGGACGAGAAGACCGAATATGAAGTCGATTTTGACCAAAGAGTGGAAAATTGAGGTTGTACCAGATGTTCAGCCCCCAAAATTGATTTTTTATGAGTCAAAAACCTGCGAAATCGTCTGAAATCACCATCAATTTGTAGAATAACACTAGCAAAAGTTTCAACACGTGGATCAATACGACTAAATGGCACTACCAATGATCAACGATAATTTGAAAAAAAAAGGAGCGTACCACCTAATTTAAGTTTTGGGGGCCAAAATTGGTGGAAACCATCAGAAATAGCTATTTCAATTGTTGCACATGAAAGAAACAATAAATGAACAGCCAACATTTCTGTAGGTACGTCCAATAGAATAATAAACCCATGTGACAAGGACTTTGCAGCGTTTTTGGAATCTACGCACCTTGAAACGGAAAAGAAAAATTTTTGAGGGGTGTTATAAAAATTTTTTGCTGAGCGAATACATAGGTGTATTATTCACAGAATAATGAACCAAAAAAGTCATTATTGATTTATACACAGTACCGCCCCCGTGAAAAGAGAGAACGCCGCAGCGTCGAGTTTCTCAAAAACGGGGTCTTCGGCTATCCCTCTCAATTTTGATGTGCTCTTTTCAGGTGAAGTCGAACAATAAAAAGTCAAAAATAGGAAAACGTCGAGGTTTTTATTCGGAAAACTGGAAAATTGCAGTAATTTTAATTGCGGATAAATTGTGCGATGAGAAGACTCACATACGTGCCGTCCGCCTTTGAAGCGTTTCCTTAGATTCCTGAGCAGATAACCGGGAGAACACAATAAAACGCCTTTTGAGCAGAATTGATTAGATAAATTACTAATTGGCTATCGAGATCGATATACCTACTGTAAAACAGCGATTTATTGCGTGTGAAGGAATTGGATTTTTATGACATGGTTGAGAGATGGTAACGAGGCAACATTTGAAGAGCTCTCTTGAAACATTTTATTTTCTAGAGATGAGGAGTTCTTCTTTTTTACGGCAGAGTAGACTAGACGTATGGAATTCTACAAAGTTCAGTTATTAGGCCGATGTTACAGTGTGTGCAATTACCACTGTCTATATCCGTTGTTTCCAACCAGGGAGTCCAAGGGGGGCGCGAGAAGGTATCAGTAACACCTACCTCCAAACTTTTGTTGTTAACATAAATGTAAATTTTCGATAAATGTAAATTTTCAACAAGATGGATTCACACAATTTCTGATGATCCCTGTATATCGATGACTACTTATAGGGTTCAAATATGACTTGTAATGATCCAAGAAAATCGACTATTTCATCAAACGATTCTTTAAAATCAAGGAAATTCTTCGACATTATTATTTTTGTACATACTAAAATCGCCGTTGTTCCGGATAGGTACAGTGAGTATTATGCGATTTTCTGGGGTTACACAGCTCTCAAATAATGCTAACGTGCAAGTGCTTGGATTCATGATTTGCTTTTGGTATGATTTGATAATTTTCTTGAAAGATGCGTACACTGGAAAACGTTGAATGGCATCAATGACACGAGGACCTTTCTACAACTCAAAGCCTCAAGACAGGTCCAAATAAAGACAGAAACATGCACAGTAGTTGTTTTTAATTTAATAAACCTCAATTCTGCGATCGGGTGCCAAAAGCAATGTTTTCCACATTTACAGGAGAGCAATTTGATACTTTTTGAAGCCAGTGTAATTCAGGGTATTTCTATTTTTCGGAGTTATATATACATTATTTACTTGTGGGACCGACTGACAATCGAAGCCCAATTCAATACTGCATGTAAATATTAGTCGAACCTTCATTTTACGTTTTTCAGGTATTATCCTGACTTACCTCGTTTTGCCACCTTGAGGTATTCCTGAGTAGTGTGGTTTTTAGACATGTTGTGGTAAAGTCAGTAAACAGATACCAAAAACATAGTTGAGGATGACTAAAAAAAGCAGTATAATAATATTTTCGTTTTGTAAATATTATGAAAATACTTCATTTTTGCAAAGTAGGTACAGTTCGTTAATTATTCTGGAAGGAGAATTTCCAGCTAGAATTCACGGCAAACCTAGTCTATCAGATCCAATATTGACAGAAGGTCGTGGTGTCGAAAGAAACTGCTGCCCAAACCTGGGCTTTCTGGGTTTTCTTGGTTTCAGAGACTTAGGGACGGATCGAAACCTAGGCTTATTGTCCAATGTTGCGCTGCGAGCCAGCCTAAAGTCTCTCGGACCAGTCTACTCCCTCTAATAGACTATTTATCCCCCTTATTAGGTTGTTTACCGACACGGTTTATTCTGGTATAAAGGACCAAAATTCTGAATCGTCGAGCTCCCAATGCTGAGCATTCGAAGAACAGATGAGGCACTGTTTCATGTTCAGATGTTTGCGGAAGCATCCATGCCCAGTCAGCATCCCCACCCGGAATAGCATTTTCCTCCTTGGTTAGTTCTACTAGTGCTGAGCATCTTCTCAAGGGTCACCTTCCCGAATTCTTGTTCCGGGGTGTTCTCCCAATATCTCCTGTGTTTTCTTCTTACATTCCCCTAGGAGATTCTGACCGAGCATTTAGCGATACCCAAGACCGGTTCCGCCCCTCAAAGTCTGTGGAGGCCCCTGTCTTGCAAGCTTATCTGCCCGTACGTTACCTTCTACCCCTGTGACCCACATCAAGGCTACTTTGCTTTCTGATTCCAGGTAGTTCAGCGCCTCCCAGCATTCTCTAACCAGTCTTTACCTAGTTTTAGCTGCTGCAAGGGCTTTCAGTGCTGCCTGGCTGTCCGAGAATATGAGTTTGACCCCCTCATTCCCCACCACACATTCTCTTATTGCAAAGAGTTCCGACTGGTATACAGTCGCGTGTACACCTAGGGGCCAGAACGACTCCGTGCGTGGCTATACCCCACTGACACCAGCCCCTGACTTCCCATCCAGGACGGGTGGCCTGGTACCCGTATATTCGTGTCATTCTGACTCCGAACTTTTTTTTTTCTAAGTCATATACCAGAACTTCTAGTCATTCACCATGTGGAGGTTTTCCAGCTGCACAGTCCACAAGATGATTTTACATGTCCACCAGAGCATGTTTCCTTCCAGTCTCCCATGCAAGCAGTATGTGAGTCGCTACTGCAGCTGAAGCCTTGATCAGGGGCGGTCCTCATGGGTCCAATCAACACAGGCCAATCTCTGTACTTTGCCCAGTTCCTCACAGGCCCCCCTCTGCACCACTTCCCCTACTACATTATTGCCCTTAGAGAACCACGGGTCCTAGTACTGCAGTAGGTATACAACCAGCATACCATCTTGGATTCCCCCCCCCCCCCCCCCCTTCTTCCAAAGGCTCTTTGGGTGCACATAAGTGCCCCTTTTGCCTGCGCACACACTGCTTTAAGTGCGAGTTCCAAGTTACCTTGCTATCCAGTGCAATACCTAGATATTTGGCTTCTCCCTTCATATCTACACTCTCCTCAAAGATCCTCAGATTCCACCAAGGCTGCTTAAATTTCAAACCGGCAGAATGAAGTATGTCTCTAAAATGATACTGGGTTGTCTGCAAACAACTGCCAGCAGTTCAAACAGCTAGATCTGCAGACGCCACGTTCGGTTTAGTCACATATTAATTTTTTTCATCTGATAGAATTTACACTTACATTCGCAATTCTTGGAGGCAGTAAGTACATGTTAAGTGCACTTACTATCTGCTTTTGCCATATTATTGAAAGACCAATATTTCTACAAATCTCAAGATTACAAGAAACTTTAAATTTATGGAATTTTTGCAATCTTATGGAATTCGTTGGCTTTCCGAAACATGAAGAAGTCATAAGCTGTGATGTACATTTATAACACTGCCCTCTTTTATATAACGCAGCTGATCGCTATCACCTTATAATTAAACAATCAACCTACCTGATGGGACATATATTAGGTAGGGACGAGATTTGTTAATAAATGGCATTCTCTTTTGTTGGCTCTAAGCGCAGAAAAGAGCTGCTGCCAGTTGTTAACAAATCTGTACCTACCGAAACATAATAATCTTGTTTTGTGACTTGTCATACCACAGCTTGTCCACATCTTGATTTGTCACGGAGATGCCATTCTTTGCCAGCTTTTAGATACAAACAAAAGAAATCTAAAGAGCAAAAACCTGGGGTTTGAAAAAGAAAGTGACTTGTCGACTTCTGCCATTTGATCACAGAATTATTATATACCTAAGGTAGGTATTAACACATTACAGAAACTATTATAAGTAAATTGTTTCTACTTCTCATAGGTCCCGCTGTCATATGAACCATACTAGCGATGCGAGGAAGCTATACTACCCACCTACTTGGCAACCGTTTCCTCCTTTCTGTGAATAGAGTGCAGCTCAAGCAGTGGCGCGTAGACGGGGGGGGGGGGGGGGGGGTTAGTGGGGGCTTAGCTCGGAAACTTTATCACAAATTAATATCAAATCTTAAGAATGATGACAATCACAAAAATAACAAAAATATACAACAATAACAGATTAAACGGTATAAATCAAACATGACTAAACAGTTAAATAATATTACGTTTATTTGATTACAAACGATCTGTTCCAAAAATTTGACCACCTCTTTTTGACAAAAATGCTTATCGAAATAGTCCCTCAGAAATCAAAAAGGTCCCTTCAGGTGAATAATATTGATTTTAGCCCTTAATACCAATATTGTTGACCCTCCAAAAACCCTAATTAGACCCCTGCTCTGTGTAAAAAACAACTGAAATGGTATGTTTCTCTTCCATGCCACTTTCAGTATAAAATCACCGTTTTTACCAATTGTTGAACCCTAAAAACTCAAATTTGACCCCCTTCGAATTTTTGAAAACAGCTCATCTTTTTGTTTGGCGATAAGAATATTTGGACAAAATTTGGAATTTTTATCGCGTACCCAAGGTCAGATATCGTCTGGAGTGACACATAAATAAATATATATATAATATACGTAGACATTTTTGTTAAAATCTAGGGATGAAATCAGGATGCTATGAATCAGATTTGCCTATAAAACAATTTCAAAAACTTATGATCTGAAAATTTTGGACCCATTGCAGTAGCTTCATTTTCCTTGTAAATTCGCGAACATTGTTGCCAAATAGATGTTTTATTTCATCAGTTTACCTGTAACATTTAGTGTTGTTAAATTTAATTTAAATTCAGCTTTCTTTTTAATGTCTGTCTTATTAGCGAATTTTCAAGGAAAATGAAGCAATTGCAATGGGTAACATTTTCAGAACATGAATTTTTGAACTATTTTTATAGGCAAATCCGTTTCAGAGCATCCTCAGTTCACCCCTAGATTTTAACAAAAATGTACATATATTATTATGCATATCTATGTGCCACTCCAGATGATATCTGTCCTTGGGTACATGATACAAATTCCAAATTTCTCCAAACGTTTGTATTGCCAAACACAAGGATGAGTTCGAAGATGAGCAATTTTCAAAAATTCCAAGGGGGTCAGATTGTAGTTTTTAGGGGTCAAAATTCGGTAAAAACTGTTAAAGTTGCAAACAATTGATACAAAATCCCTTATGAAAGGGTGAGTAAAGACAGAAAAATACCATTTCAGTTGTTTTTCACACAGAATATGGGTCAGATTTTCATTTTTGGGGGTAAACAATTGGTATTAATGGTTAAAATCAATATTAATTCACCTGACGTTGTGTGGGATGATTAACCACGACGACGGAGATAAAACTATTTTTCTCAAAAACAAGTGGGTCAAATTTGACTTTATTAGGGTCAAACATCGGTAAAAATTGCTAAAATCACGAAAAATTATGTAATTTTAAGAAAAGTGGTACCTATGGTTTCTCGCTGTCATATTTTATCATTTAATAATGATTAACAGGACGTTTCCCTTTGTTTTCCGAACGTCACGTCACGATCGAGCGTCACTTCATGGCACAAGAAATTGCACCATCGAAATTACATCACGTTACTATGTTGGTTGCGAGCGTCACGTGACTATGGTGGTTGCGAGCGTCACAAAACGATATAAATAAATCGATATAAATAGATATAAATTTCATTCGGAATTGACGGGAGGTGAAACAAAAACGTTTTCAACTTTTGATGCATTAATGAGCTGCATAGTTTCCATTGACGGAAATTTTGGCGAAACAAACGTTAATCTTCATTAAATGATCTGACTGTAGAACCGTAGGTCTACCGTCCGTTTTTTTTACACAATAGCATGAATATTTCTTTGAAAATTCGCTCTTATAGCCATTCTGCATGACAGGAACTTTTTCTATTTCCGATAACCTCCCCCATTCAACAATCCTGGCTACGCTACTGAGCTCAAGTCTTGTGAACGAAGCGTCCATGCAACGGTCAAAAGATGCCCTTCGACTGACCTAACCACCACCACCATACGGAAGACTGACCACAGCAAACGGAAAATTCCAATGAAAGGGGGAAAAACAATTGAAAAAAATGATGGATGTCAAACCCCTACCTAGGTAGGTATATAAGACCCCCGATAGAAAACTATGAGAAAACCGTAATCGAGTGCCTTAGAAACTAAATCTTCTATTATTTCCCTCGATTTTTTTTTATTTCCCGAATACGAAGGGTCAATGATAATTGACCGAAGAGTGGTCAGTGTGCCCTCTCAGGAAAACCACTGAATCGTGAACTCACCTCTGAAAAGAGTCGGCCTGAACAAAAATATAAATAAAATCATTGTGAGGCAGTTCAAGTGTAGGGAGGCCTCGTTACCCCCGGCCGTGAGCATAATGAGGGCTGCGGCATACAGTCATTTGCGCTGGCGCAAGGAGAGAAATTTCTAAAGGCGTCGTCAATGACTTTATTGAAATGTTGTAATCCGTTACTGAGAGACCGAAGGGGCACTGCCCCTTCCTCGCGCACAATGCATTTCTTCTCAATGCTTCCGTCTTGGGAACGAGATTTGTATTAAAATTAATTGATTCTCTTATTTTCCGTGCGGGGACAGTAATTATTTTTGCGCAATATTCCTTTGTTGAATAGTTGGAAGTTTCTGCGATGGTAACAACTCGGCCTTCTGCGCACCGCCAATATTGTGGAGAGATCATTTCAATAGCGCGCGTCATGGAGTTTGATAAATTGTTCAGCAAAAGCTGGTGACAATTTCCTCGTACCTTCGAATATTTTTCAGTAGATAATTCGAGCTAAATTAGGATCAAGGTTAGTAGTTCGAGTCTAATTGAGTTTTAAAAATGTTACCTCATGTGATCAACGAAATTGTATTGAATCTGCGGAATCAACGAAGAAGTAGAACCAACATAAATTGATTCGGTTGTTGAATTATCATGGGATCCGATTTTGAGTTTGAATATTCAGGGAGCTCATTGGAAGTCATATGAAATCAGGACACTGGTATTGAGTAGCGTAGGTATTTAGGTAGGTAACTACCTAATTCAGAGTGAGTTGAAGAAGAAGAATATGAACAAGTGCAAGTGGTTTGAAATGGCGTCGCTCGATTCGGGTTCAGCGATGGCAGGGGGTTGGAGTTGTTAACCATTTTGAACAATGTGTTATGTACCTACCTATCGACACAACATTACGATCAAGAAAAAAGAACCACCTACAGCAACTACAATGATTGGCAGTAACCCATGGTTGCTGATTTGTTAGAATCAGATGTTTAAAATAAAAGACGCGGCAACGAAAATGACCAATTGCCCAATCGCGATTTGGTTTCGGAATTTTTTGGTTTTTTTTCCGTCCACTTTTTTTTCTCCTGAATGACTGAGAAATTCGGTTTGGTCTGCACATTCAAAAACAAGTCCGACCGGCTCAAAAATTTCAGCGCTGGACCGAAATTTGAAATTTGGCGAGACAGCAATAAGTAGAGTAAGTTGGTGTTTTTTCAACATTATGTAAGGCTGGAAAGAATAGTATTATGTAATTTTCGTTTGTTTGATTTTCGTACAAGTGTTGTGAATGGTCCAAAATGTACGTATTACGTAATAGTACAATTTGGCCTCTTGCCAGCCTACGTCCGCATTTCTCCGGATGTTCGACTGTGCAAGCAGTAGGTAGTACATCATTATGAAGGTACGTGTATCTATAACTTACTGTAGACTAGTTGCCATATTATATCAAAATCAATACCTACTCAATATGATCGTGCTATGAAAAATGAATGAAAAATGTTGGTACATAATTGTGTAGGTTTGCAAAACTATCAAAAATTTAGTACTTATTTTCAATTAGTGTATCAATAATTCTTTTCGCTTTTGCTTCCTCACTACCGAAGGTAGAGGGACGCCTTATATTCGCGCAAGAAAACAATTGAAATAAATTGTACTCCAAAATCAAAATTTCTACTTGCGTTTGGCATTTCAAAGCTTTCTGAACAATGTTGTTCATCCGCTGTCGGTCTGTGGTCAGTTCCTTGTCCTGGGCAAAACCATACGAAATTATGGGCCGATTTTGATGAAAATTTCAGGGATTGTGCGGGTTAGCCCCTAGACGGTCCCCTTTGAATTTCGTTGCAATTGGATCAGTAATAACCACTGCGCATGCGCAAACTGCATTAAACAACGATTTCTCAGTTCCTAATGGACCGATTTCGCTCAAATTCGGAGGATAGTGGGGGGGGGGGGGGGTCAAGATGACTATAATTTTGAGGCAATTGGATCAGTAGTAGCCATTGCGCATGCGCAAACCTGGAACTGGTGGTCACATTACAACTCTACTTATTGCTATTTCATTTTGACCCATCATAACTGAGGAAGCCCACCCAACTTGGGCGCTTTTGGTTTATTATTCTGTGAATAATACACCTGTGTATTCGCTCAGCAAACATTTTTTATAACCCCCTCAAAATGTTTTCTTTTACGTTTCAAGGTGCGTAGAGTCCAGAAATGCAATGTCCGTCCGCCGTATCATGCATACCGGCTTCATTTTCGGTCTAAAAAAGTCGTTCTTTCGCACACATGCTCCATCTGGGCCCTAGTTGTGTCCCGCAACTTTGCAGCCCGACCGGATTAATATACCCAAGGGCGTTATGGGTTAACATTGAGACTAAAAATAGGGTTTTTGGTGTTTTAGTAACAAGAGCTTGCGAGGTATCGTTTTCCATGTTTTTTAGGACGAGAAGACCGAATATGAAGTCGATTTTGACCAGAGTGGAAAATTGAGGTTCTAACGAAGTTTCAGCCTTAAATTAAGTTAAATGTTGGTCTTAAATCGTCGTTCTTCCGCGCACAGTTTGGATCCCCATTTGGGAACACATTTGGATCCTAGTTTTGTCCGAAAGCTCGGCAGCCCGATTGGAATACACCCAGGGGTGTTATGGAAGAAAATGGGTGTAAAAATAGGGGTTTTCGAGGTTTTATTTACGACCTTGGGATGAATAGTTTTCCATGTTTTTTAGGGTGAGAAGAACGAATATGAAGTTGATCTTGACCAAAGAGTGAATAATTGAGGTTTTAACGAAGGTTAAGCTCCTGAAATTCATTTTTTTATGAGTCAAAAACGTGGGCCGTATGCCGTATCATCCATATCTACTTTTTTTTGTCTAAAAAATTCGTTTTTCGCACACAGGCTCCATTAGGACAATAGTTGTCCCGCAACTTTGCAGCCCGGTCGGAATATACCCAAGGGCGTAATGGGTTAACATTGAGAGTAAAAATAGGGTTTTTTGGTGTTTTAGTAACAGGAGCTTGTGAGGTATCGTTTTCCATGTTTTTGAGGACAAGGAGACCGAATATAAAGTCGATTTTGACCAGAGTGAAAAAATGAGGTTCTATTGAAGTTTCAGCATTAAATTTATGTTAAATTTTGGTCTAAATAAAATGCTCCGAATACAAAAAAATTGCAGCCCAATTATTGTTTTTGGGCTCCAAAATTAGTGGAAACCATCCAAAAAGCTATTTCAGTTATTGCACAACAACAACAATAAACACAGAACCACACAGCACAGAAACAATAAATGAACAGCTAACACTTCTTTAGGTAAGTCGAAACCCATGTGACAAGGACCTTGCAGCGTTTTTTCCCCTTTTCCCTGTACTATAATTAGGCGATATTATATTATATAGGTAGTTCGCTTGTTTATAATTTTCATTCTTATTTTTTGAGGATCATAAACGATTTATCTCCATAGCCAGTAACTAAATGGGTAGGCATCCCAGCAATGCAAGCGACTGGAGATGCCGCCCTTTTTATCATCCACAAGGCCCATTTTCTATGGTGGTGGAGGGGGGGGGGGGGCTGATTCTCATCGGGAGTCAGTCATCCCCATAATTTATCATTCTCCACGTCAGCATAATTTCTGCTTTGCAGGTGACTTTTGAGTAGTTACGTGCGTCTATGCTATCTGCTATGATAAACCAATAGCTAGGGAAACTCGAATAATACACTCGAATGATGAACAGGGAACCCTGTTAGCGTCAATATTTATAGATCCCTGAATGCTTTATCAAGGAGATGGCGAACAACGGGTAAACATACTATTTGTGCTAATATTCTTTTTTAGATACCAAACATTTTAGTATGCAAGGGTGAATAACATTGAAAAATATAGTAACTATATAAAAAGGATATTATATAATATATTTATATCATAATAGATATATTTCTCATTTTTTTAGCAGTTCACACAAAACGTCTCTCAATATGAAAACAATGGAGTTCGTAATATCACAAATTTTATTGCAACTACAATACGTGGACGGAGACAATACTGACAAATATTCCGGAATGAAAATTAAAAGCCATATACAGGCACAACTGGCTACTTACCCACAGTTAACACATGAAAATAATCAGTGTGACTGGGTAGATGACATGATTTCCTATCTTACTATCTACGTTCAAATCCATCTAACAATCATGTGCGCATCATGAGGGGCACACAACAACTAAAAAAACGAAAAGGCCTACCAGTCCAATTACGTATAGGCTATTACTTAGAATTTAGAACTCTTATTACTAATACACACGATGATGTGCGCCTTGGAAAACTTCATTTTTTGAGCGGACGGATCGTTTGTTGGAAAATATTCATATAATAACCACCTATCTTTTCTTTGGTCAAATCAAACGGTTTTTTTGTGGCAGAACCAATGTTCACTCGTCACATTTATTACTCGTCAGAAAGTATTTGAAAACGCTCTAAATTTTAGCGTAAAATTCGTACTATTGAATAGGCAATACACGAATTGGGAAGGTAACTGAGGGAAAAAAAGCAAAACAATTGACTACTCCGAGCACTGCCAGGTAATTACTGTCCTGCTGCTTGATTGCAAATACTAATAATATATAATATTATAGACAGGATCATTATTACTCTTTTCGTCATTTATTTGAACTCGTGACGTCTAATCGTTAATAATAGTAGGCTTGAAATTGAACCAGCAATTTAGGGAAAGTTTAGCAAAATCATGATTCAAATGATAAAAAGCTTGATTGGAAATAAATTGGTAGTGAGCTTCCGATTTCAAAAGTTAGTAGATACTAATAAATTGGCTAAATAATTTATCACGTCAGAACTATCAATGAATGATTTGATTAGTTAACTACTTACCCTGAAACTGTTGTCAGTCCTACTTTAGAATAAATTGGAAGGTTTGAAACGTTGAACTGAGTACTTATGTAACTTAATTGAATAAAAGTAGGTACAAAAATTATGGGATAACCATTTTTTAAACATTTTTATCTATAGTTGGTATAGTCCACTAAATGCAATAATGGCCGGCTTATCAGCCTAAAGTTTTCTTCTTTCCAGTTTTTCGCTCCTCCCAAACAAATAGCTCACTGTCGAAAATTGCCCCTGAGTTAAAAATTAAGTTGTTATTTGTGATTAAGCAGTGCCACCAACGCTGCAACAGCTTCTCTATAGGCACGGTTGCCTCATAGTTTCGGGTTTCCTCAGGGTAGGGCGCATTCCAGGTGAACATTATTGCAGTCTGTGGTCTATAGGAGTATCATAATAATCTATTCAAGATTCTGCTGGTGATGCGTTCAATCATACGTACATCCTATCATTTAGTCAACGGTTAGTGCATGCTAGTTACATAATATACATTTACACATGATCAAACCATAGGTACTTCAACAGCAGTCGAGAATCACGAAGAACCAAATTTTTCACCCTTAACTATCCTACTTATCTTATGTGTTTGTACTCTTCCACTTACCCTACCTTACGGATATGATAAAGATGACGTGTTTCTTTTGGTACCTACTTATCCTAACTTAGTACCGACCTCTATAGTTAAGAATCCATACCAATCACCAGCGATATTCAAAGTAGGCCACTATATTACTTATAGTACACTAAATGAAAGAACTTAGTGACAAATACGAACGTCATAATCGTTCAATGACAATTCATTTTGATTTAATGAAGAAGGCAAATATTCAATAAAATAAGTATTAAAAAAATAAAAAATTTAGAACTAACAGACTCAACGAAGCAAAACATAACTAGCATGATAATAAAAATAATATAAGTCTATCTGTGACTTTTGTGTGATCTAACCATTATCTAAAAAAAAAAATAAGGAATGTTAACAACTGTCGAAGCATTATATGCGCTAAATATAAAGTACAAAATCAGCTCAAAGCGATTGTGAGGTTAATGAACGAATGTTATTGAAGGATGAATGAGATTCGTTTAGAGAGAATGGGGAGACACGTCCCGTAAGTATTCAGTTCTGCTAGGTAATACTGTACCTACTGATATTTTAGGCGAAGAATCTGAGAATGACTAAAACAGACAGAAGGACGAACAGACTGCCTTGAGTCCCCGCAGCGCCGGCGATTCTACACTTGAACATGTCGTACCTGCGAAGAGAATGCGAAAAATTGATAACAACCATAGGCAATTCGAATGTTCAGTATGATCTTAGGGTTAGTGAACAGTTTCAAACATTTGGTCTATTGTAATCCATGGATTAGTCAGCTGGGCCTGGAATTAGGGTAGATTCTTGATAACGAGTGTGAAATATTAGAAAATGGCTCGGGTCGGTAGGATTTTCGACCAGCGCTAATCAATAACACAAATTAAAAAGGTGTCTGAATCACAGAGCAACAACTGCTGACGTCAATCCTTTGCTGGGGCACGGAAACTGCTGACGTCAATACCCTTGCTTTTTCAAATCAGATAGGTAGGTTCCCAAAATTCCCCCAACTACCTCTCAAAATTCATGTGAACCTTCTACCAGCGAATCTAACTCATCTTCGTTAATATCTCTGAACTGAGTAGGTAGAAGAAATTAGCAGTTAAAATGAAAGCACTGGAAATGTCCATTACAAGACCAGCCTAAAGACTCTGGAGAAAAGGCGACAGTGAGAAGGAGGAGTACCCATGTTTACACTTGAGGAGTATCTGTTTATATTTTTGAATGGAATGGATTCCATTCTAAGAATTGCGAGACCAACCTCACTCTCCTACGATGAATAGTTTCTTTTTCTATGAGCTTTCGGCAACAAGTGACGTCACACCGGGCAAGAGAGTCCCACCCTGGCGGGTGGGTTGCAATGACGACACTTGTTGCCGAAATTTTGAAACCTCATAGAAAAAGAACTACCTATTCATCGCAGGAGAGTACGGCTGGTCTCAATGCTTAGACTGGAGCCGAGGTACTTTCATTTGAAAATGGGAAAGTAATGTAAACGGAAATCATGGGCAATCCTCATTATGAATAATTTACATGAATTATCTGGGCACCAACCCTCACACACCTACCCAAAAATTTGTCTTTTGCTCTTATCGACCGCTCTTTCCTTCGTTATGGGTGTTTCAAGGAAAACAATTGAGCGCAGGCGCATACAAAATTTACATTTTCCGATTTATGCGAAACTTGACCTATACGTAAGAGTACCGAAGTAGAGTGATCTTCTTTTCTGACTTTCCTGGAGCACAACCAATGGTTTGGACCCTATGTAGGTACCATGTTAGTTTTTGGTACCAGGTAGGAGCATGTTAGTGTTTGGCCGTTTCGCGTTGTAATATAATCACCATTCGTTTCCATTGTTTGAGAAATACGTCCACCGTCCAGCGCAAACGGAAGGGATGTAGGGAACAGGTGATGTTTGATTATATTCGGACCTGCCCTCAACATCCTAACCCATTCATCGTCTGGGAAGGGGGACCAACAATTATGACGGAACCACTAGAAGTTTTCACACGGCTGAGGTCATTTAATTAAATTAATGTTGGCTGCCACCAGAAGAAGAGTATCGGGTGTGAAAAAGCGTAGCGGGCCATTGTGCCGCCCTCACTCTCTTCCATCTCTTCGCAATGGTCATCTCTGGTCACCCTATCTCTTTAGTATGGAAGAAGAAACGGGGGGGGGGGGGGAGGGGGTTCAACACTCCTTCGGTTATGATAACCAACTGTCGATTGTCCATGGCTGTCACTGGGATCTGGTACCATCATCTTGTTCCATTCATCACCCTCTTTCCTTTTCATTTTTGACAGCTCGCTCTGAAATTCCCGTTCAGTTTCATAACCCTCTTTAGCCGGTCTGGTCTTTTCTTTCGTAGGTGTGGCACATTATGGCAGAACTGTGTAGAACGCTGAGTCGAAGCCAGTACACATACGGTGTTCAAATATGATAATCGTAGCATAAGCGAAATCTGTTTGTCTACTTCACAACTATTCAAACTGAAAGCGGATAGAGGTAACTACTGTCTCAGAACCGGCATGGATCCAAAATGCCACATTTCATGCGACACAATTTCTCATGTTCCCAACCTTCAACCAAGCTGGAGGAGCTAATTTTGCCATACAGCGGAAGGGAAAATGGCGTTCTAACTTACCTGCCCTTACAGCCCCTTTGTTGGTTATGGGAAAGCTCGTGGAAAAAATACATAAAACGTTCACAATTTTCTTGATGGGGATCAACTATTGTGGATGGGTTTGATTAGGATGGGAAAGTATCTCTTTCCAAGTTGGTCCAACATAATATGCAACAAAACGCAGCTGTAAATTTCTAGTGTGCCGTGTTTTCTCGAAAACCCATCATGTATGTACCTTCTCTGCGCTCAAACCTACAGGGAACCTGATGAGTGGCTCATTTTCCAACTAAGTTGCATAATATGAATCCATAATTAATCGACAGCAGTAAATTATCTACTTGTCTACAAAATCACTCTCTGTTAACAAGAAGGTAACCTGCCTACCAACAATAATTATAAGCATCCAAAATGAATTTCTTTTAGTGGACACCGCTTACCTCAACTCGATTTCACAAAACCACAAGCAAAGAAGAATCATCGATTACAAATTCAATGATTGAGATTCTACCTAAAAACGGTGCGAATCATGACAACGGTTCATTATTTACGTGTACAGCGCCTTCTGCGTAGATCACTGTTTTCTGTGGTCAATACCTACCTTCCTGCTCCCCCCCCCCCCAGGAAAGCCCTAAATCGCGTACTGGAGCTGGCCCGGGAATTACAGTTTCATAAAACATGGAAAAAGATACCTCAAACTCACGTAAGCAAAAATCTTTCTGCGAAGTCCTAGTCACATGGGTTTACTATTCTACTGGACATACCTACAGAAATGATGGCTGTTAATTTATTGTTTCTTCCATGTACAATAATTCAAATAGCTATTTGTGATGGTTTCCACCAATTTTGGCCCCCAAAACACAAATTGCGCTCTTTTTTTTCAAATTATCTTTGATCATTTCATATTGATGGTCATTTCAGACAGTTTTCCGAGGTTTTTGACTAACAAAAAAACGAATTTTGGAAGCTGAACCTTCGTCAGAACCTCAATTTTCCACCCTCTGATCAAAATCGACTTTCTCGTCCCAAAAAACATGGAAAACGATACCTCAAAAGCTCATGTTACTAAAACACAAAAAATACCTATTTTATACCCATTTTTCACTCGTAACACCCTTGGATATATTCCGATCGGGCTGATAAGTTTCGGGACACAACTAGGGCCCAAACGTGTGCGAAAGAACGACTTTTTTAGACCGAAAATGAAGCCGGTACGCATGATACGGCGTACGGCGGACGGACATTGCATTTTCTGAATATACATACCTTGAAACGTAAAAGAAAAAAATTTGAGGTGTGTATTCCGAGCGGGCTGAAAAGTTTCGAAACATAACTAGGCCCAAATGAAGCTGCGTGCGAAAGGATTAATTTTTTTAGACCGAACATAATGGTAGATATGGATGATACGGCGTACGGCGGACGAGCATCGCCTTTTTGGTATCTACGCACCTTGAAACGTAAAAGAATTTTGAGGGGTTGTTCAGAACAATTTTTCGCTGAGCGAATACGTATTATTATTCTCATAATAATAAACCAAAATGAGTACACAGGGTGTCCCGTGAAGAACAGGTCTGCAAGAAGCCAGCAATCGATTCTTCAGGTCATGTCCGATCGAAAATGTCTCCTACCATTTTCCGTTAAACATGCTAATATGAATAAATTTTGAGTGGTATGAACCCTTGAAATTCTCGCTAAGTCGGAATTTGGCGAATCTCAGAAAACACCAAAACTTCAAAGCGCTGTAGCTCAGAGAGGGCAACCCGAATTCCACTTGAGCTCAACGGGAAAAATTTCCTCGAGATCTCGCTTTCCAATGGTACGGTCATTTTTAAATGTACTGTACTAAACTAATTACGGGTGAAAGTTGCGTTTGAATCCAAATGAGCGTGGGGTTTTCAAGGAAATCGAGTGTTTTATGATATACGACTCTACTCGATCAAACCATGAAGAGAACTACACATCGTTTTCCACGCAATTTTTTGTGCCGAGTTGAATGGTGACACTATGATTCAATCTGACTGATGGTTAAAAGAGAGTTGGGAGAGGGATAGCGGAGATTCACCCGGAGATTTATGTACAAACACCCAACTTTGTTTATTGGTGCACCTACAGGAACTATATAGGTTACCCAGAGAATAATTGTTATATATATTATATTGTTACAAGTATCACTGTTTCAGATACTTGGAATGGTTGAATAAGACGGTACAAGAGGCAAAAACCCATAATATTCGAGCGCTGGACTGTAGAGAGAAACACAGATCAAGAGCTGAGATCTGGAGTCGGAGGGGGTACTGTACGGGGGAAGCCAAACAGGTAGGTGCCAAATTGAATTTACTACCAAAGTAGGACGATGGTGAACATTGGCCACCTATTTATTTAATTGGAGGTAGGTAAAGTAATCGATTGACTCAAGAGATTGACTGATAAGTCGATTTGAATAACAATCCATACTGAACTTCGAGTGACATCAGGAGGAACGATAAAATCGGAACAAGGATAAACGTTCCATTCAAGAAATCATGAACCAACGAAGGTTATTAGGAAACTGTTTGTGGTCGAAACATTGAATTACCTTCAGAGATAGGACGATGACCTGAAAATTGACCACCTATTTAATCGTAGGTAGGTAAAGAAATTGATTGATTGATAAGTCCAGTTGATTAACAACCCACACTAAACTTCGAGTGATATCAGAAGGAACGATCAAATCGGAACAAGGATAAATGTTCCATTTAAGAAATCATGAACCAACTATGGTTATTAGGAAACCGTGTTATGTGGTCGAAACTGTAGGTACCGCTGTGTTACAAAAAGCTAACAAATGCATTTGAAAAGTACGATCCACTGGTGATATTATCATTACCCATTCGATTTAAATTTGAGTATATCAGTTCCAAAAGGTACTAAACGCCATTTCCGAAAAATGAGTTGCGGGTGTTCTAGAGGTGGAAGGTTTTTTACGATTTTCGTTTCAATTCAAAACCTACTCTATCCTTGCTAAAATGTTGCATGAAATCGATGTTATGTTTCAAAAAATACTAAACGACATCAATATGTTGTTAAAGCAAAAGGTACTCAATCCTTGTTCCATGCAGAAAGTACTATATCCCCTCGCCATGACACCTTAGTACTAAGTACAATATTACAAGTATTAGATTCAGAAAGTACTATACCCTATCATTACTATGCAAAGAGTACTATATCCACAGTAACTATTCAAAACGTACTAAATCCATGGATCCACGTTTTTTTTAAATCCTCTATTAGTTTTAAAACCTCTATATATATTGTTGTATAATAAAGTTGTAATTTTTTTCTAAATAATAAAGAGATGTCGTAGTTTCAACAAGAAAAAATTGTTTTAGGCAAGTACCGTTTTGGAACTGAGCCATTTCAGAACATACGACTCTCATATCAATTATCTTAGAAAACATTACTATAATTTATTGTGCAATGCTTTTAAAGTTTCGTTACTGGTGAGCTGTGTAAGTGATTAAGGTTTGAAGCTGGCAGGTATAGGCGAATTGTGTGTACTTGAAATACCAAACTAGGTATATTATCGCTCCAACTGTCGCTGTAGGGGGCATTCTGATTTTCGTTGAGAAATTACTAAATAAACGATTAAATATCTTCGCCCGCACAAAATAACAGTATAATCATACACATGCTATTAATGAAGCACCACCAGTCACTATAGACGGAATGTGTTACGAGAGATATGAAAGGCTGCATATACCTACACTGTAGATTCCCAAGCACGACCGTTTCATACCCCAATTTACTATCCTATGATGATTATAGGGGTTCTTATAAGAAGACTCACGTTCATATCTCCAGTGGTGGCTTTAGGCTCCACAAAATCCAATCAATAAGGCAATACCAGATTTTCACAGACGCTTCATTAACAGGTTGGTAGGATACAACTTAGACTCAGGTTGGTTCATCAACGAAAAATACCACCTGGCAGCTCTAGAGGCCATTCATCTCGCGTGCCAATGGTAAAATACCTCTGTGCTTTTGCGTGTAGACAATATCACTCCGATCGCGAGTACTGATAGAGTAAGTAGTGTACTGTATTTCCTGTACTGTACACCATCACAAAATCAATACGGGACTTGTGTGAAAAGTTTCCTTTTAGCGAATTTAGAGACATTATTTTTTAGTAGGTGTGCGAATTTTGAAAATGTCTTAGTTTCTTCCGTTATAGAGCATTAATCCCTAGATTTTACAAAATATTTTTTTTCCCCATCTTGCCTTGTGATATCTCTCGACCATATTATAATTCCACTCGGCTTGACACTCCGCTAGACTCAGAGGTAATTCTAATTCGAGACAGAACACAATGATTCTGTTTTTTGTATGAGCCTCTTTGTTATTCACCCCAATATGTTTATTTTGCACTGTGCTTTTGAAGCAGACGGGTGCACAACACGGTCGGGGGGAAGATCCACACCCTCCGAATCTGTAACCTGTTGTCGGTAATCGGCACAGTTTTTGACATCGATCGTTGAGTACAACAATCATACAGCAACATATAAATTAACAAAAATAATAAGAGCGAAAGGAATTCGGAGTGATATACAGAATAGGAGGAGGTATTCATGATGAAAAGGGGGATTTGATGAGGGGTCATTCTTCAACTATTCGCCAAAATTTGAATGACCGAGAACCAATCATCGAATGAGATATGGAATCAGTTGAGCATATAGACGCCAAGTCAATTTGGGTCCAAAATTCAGAATTTTGGATTTAGTTGGTCGGTAACATTTTTGGTCAATTTAGACTCATACAACGATTTGAGCGTAAAATGAGTTGCTGCCCAATTTGCAAGCATCAGTAATTCCAATTTTGGTGACAAAAACGGCTGAATGAGAATTTAGTGTGTACTCGTTAGAATATCCGAAGTCGCTCAATAGTTCTTGGCGTCAAGACGGCTAGCGCCCTAGGTGCTGGCAATGGCGCAAAATGCCAAAACCTGCTCAATTTTGGATCTTTTGATTCTGAATTTGGAGGATGAACCCAGTATACCTGGAAAATACTCAAGATAATTTTCAGTGCCACTGGTGTAAATTAGATTACATGTATGATGTTTGTCGATTCAGGATTTCGGGGTAATTCCCAATTTGTTGTTGTTGAATTTAGGAACATGATGTGTTTAGTTGCTAATGAACAGATGCGTAAAACGACGCATTTGGTACAGTTTCCCTGGCAAACGTGAGGCTCTTGGTCAGCGCATCTGCTAGTTACTCGACCTCGAAGAAGTGATTCCTAAATTTCTTAAATCAAATACGTTGAAGTGTACAGTATAAAGCTATAACATGCACGTAGGGTTTGAGTATCAGTTGAAAAAAATTACACAACGAACGGACTTCTTGTGCGCGCCAATGTGGCAGCAGACAAGGCCGCGTGCAAGAAAAAAAGTACAATAGTTTAGTGTGTTCGTGTTGGCCCTCCAAGCTCATTGTCAACTAACCCTACCAGCTTCTATGGCACCGTCTCTTAGCTGAGCTGTGGGCTGCTAGGGGAAAAAACTATCTTGACTAGTTTTATGAGAGACAGGTGGAGTAATAGGATACATCAACCAAGGGGAAGAAAATCTTGCCTTCATTCTCTCAACACAAAAGGGGTTTCGGGGGCAATAGCCTTTATTCGGTGCTGTTTGGAGAGTTTTAAATGGACCACAGAGTATACGTATAGAGGCTCGGATGACTGTTCATAGTTGCCAGGAGGACGAATTTCATTGAAATCTAGGACTACCGAACGAATCTATTGGTCTCAATCAAGTAGAATCACTAAAGCTATAAGCTTCTCTCTGCGACATGGATCCAACGTGCTTTGTACATGGCTGTGTCCCACTATATTTTCCCTAGAAAAGATCGATGGATGTCTACATCGATGATAATAATAATGCAAAGGTACCTATAGTGAATAGGCTTCATCATAAATGATGCTTGAAAGCAACGGTCGAGGTATATTCCATTTTTGAAGGTGCATCAAGGAGAGTTGGGGGGGGGGGGGGGGGGGGCTGAGAATACTTGATGAGAAATAACAGATGGCAGTGAACGTGGCAGGTACCTATTATACATGTACTTTTGAAGGGGGATCAGTGTTGCTAGAGGGAGTATTACAATGAGGAGTACCCATGATTTCTGTTGATAGATTACTCACACATTTTTAAATGAAAGCAGCTTACCATTCCAAGAATTTTGAGACTGAGCGGACTTTTCTACGATGATTAGGTAGTTATTTTTCTATGAGCTCTCTGATAAGCTCTATGAGCTTACGTACATATTTGACTACCTATATTACAGTAGAATGACGTTATCATCATAACAATGCCCCAAGAATATTGTGAATAAAATTGACTGATTGTTCTAAGAATAAGTAGCTACCGAACTACTGTTTCTTATATACCTATGTCGTATGGCAGCTTCAAAAGTTGAAAATACGGGCAGGCAGTGATACAAAATTTGCAGAAAATTCCGCACTCCCACCGCCCGTATAGAAATAAATGTCGAATTCCGGTGACGTAGGGCACAACTAGACAGTTTTCTGCTGCATCGCACAAAAAAAGAACACGCAAATCGGTTGAGAATTCCGGCCTGGGCAGCGCAAACAAGACTGTCACACACACACACACACACACACCTATGGTTTTTTCACGGATTTGGATTCAGGATGGTCTGAAACGGATTTGAATGCGGTTCTTTTCATTCTCGGCTGAGAGTAATCCTCTTCTGACCAGATCAAATACATAAGGACGTCTCTTACTACTGAGGGACGTCCTAAAAAGCACTGCAAAAACGAGATGAAGGAGGGAAATCTCCAATTCGCAGATAAGGAACAGGAAAAAAACGACGTCTCACAATAATAGACAACAGACGAAATGGCGCAGGTCTGTTCTCGACTCTGTTTTTGGCAACATTGAAAAAATCATGAAAAATCTAATAAAGTTTCTTCTCTCGAGAATATCCTCGCGATCCTGAAGTGGTGTACTTACAAATTAACACTGCCGAAAATCATGGGTGTAAAAATCGGGGTACGAGGTTTTTTTGGGGGATTTAGTGAACATGAGCTTGTGAGGTATCGTTTTCCATGTTATTTAGGGCGAGAAGACCGAATACGGAGTTGATTTTGACCAAAGAGCGAAGAAATTAGGTTGTAACGAAGGTTCAGCTTCCAGAATTCATTTTTTATGAGTCAAAAACCTGGGAAATTGTCTGAAATCACTATAAATTTGTATAACACTAGAAGCAGTACAACAGGTGAATCAAGACAATTAAATGGCACTATCGATTATCAAAGATAATTTGTAAAAAAATAGGAGCCTAGTTCGTGTTTTTAGGGGGCCAAAACTGGAGGAAACCATCAAAAATAGCTATTTCAATTACTGCACATGAAAGAAACAATCAGGCACACAACAGCTAACATTTCTGTAGGTATGTCCAATATAATAATACATCCATATTACAAGGACTTTTTTTTAAACCCATTTGTTGATAGGTACAAATTTGTTGTTCACGGCCCATCACATCATCCAAATTAGGTGAAAATTTGGGAATATGTCGACAGTCCTACTTGAGTTCAGCGACCATCAGAATTTCAACAATGACAGGGTTTGTGGGGCTGAAATGGCGCGTTACTGGAGATGATGGATGTTGGAAATATACCTGTTTATGTGACTGAAATTATACTTCGACGCTGGTGGCTTTTTTTGATTTATTATTTTCAATAATGAACCTTTGGAATCGGACATGGAATGGACGGAAAAGTTTCCGCTTCAAGGTATGTAGAATCAGAATATGGAATTTAAAACAATGTCTGCCCGTCCGCCGTACTTTCATTGGTTACCCTGAACCAAAATTAATGAAATTTAATTTGTAAGTCCCACTGGTCCGCGAAGCTCGGAGTTAGTGTAAACCATCTCTAAGGGGTGCAAAATAGGGGCTGAAATGTCTAGGACGCCGTTCTCGAGTTTTTTAGAGAACATTGATCTCGAACTTGGGAATTTTTTGAGACCACCCGGAGCATTGCACGTCCAACCGTTCGTAAACAGCAAGGCCATGAAGCTCGCACCGAAAAGCTTCGTCAACACGATCGTAAATGAAACGGTATACATCGACCCCAGATACGGAACACCTGATTATGACCACGCATGGGTGTATGAAATCCAGTTGGTTGTTCCTGACATTATTTCATTTGAAGAATGATGGTTACTTTGAGTTTCATTTACAGGTCTGTATCTACTTTTTTAACATGAACAAACGTCATGCTTCAATAACAACAAATAAATATAGATCGAATTCTTGAATCCACCCCCGCATTTATGAAGCTGTAGTTGCCCGGCCGGCTGCAGTATTCAATTCAAGGTAGGTACTGACCACATAAAACAGTGATCTACGCAGAAGGGGCATCCATACAGGTGAATAATTTGCAGCGTTTTTGCTCCGATGTGAGTTGAACGAATAATAAAATGGAACAGGTGGAATCCCCTATTCCATTAGGTACTTATTAACTGACAAATCCTTTCGTTCATTTATGCAGAGTAAAATAACTATGAGAATAACTAGACCCACTAGTAGGTATATGTAAGATAAAAGAGATTTTTTGCAAGACCAAACCATTGAGTTGATGACTAGGAGTTGCATTTTTTGCCAATCTAGTATAAAGGTCAATAAACCAATTAGGTCGAAGCAAGGACTAATGAATGGGGACACGTTGAAGAAAGAAGATTAAAAAAAACATAAAAGGGTGAAATTATGAATCGAGTTAAATGTCCCAGGAACAGTGTTGATAGAAGGGGTGGAAAAAGTGACGGAAAAAAGAGGAAAGGAACTAGGCTAAAGAAGAAGATCCGAGGGTTAACAGTTTCCTGTTGGAATTTGTTTTGCAAGTTCGGGGAGGGGAGTTGTGGGAAGGGAGTCAGTTAAAAACCTGTTGTAAGAGGTTGGTAGGGGTAAAGCAAGGGGTACAGCAAGGCACCCCTGAGGGCCCACGGCTTGGAAAAAGGGGGTGGGGGCAGAGGAGGGGGTAGCTCTGGGAATGGGAAACCAGTATGATCACTCACCTAGTGGCATTGTCCACGACCAGATTGAGAAACTCCGCTTCGACCAACTGGCCATCGTAGTATGTGATGAGATCCTCGAAGGGGTATTCGTATCCCTGAAGACACTCGCACTTGTATCCCCCGGACTCGAAGCCTCTCCCCAGTATCGGAACGCACTAGAACAACAGTGAACATTCTTTTTCTTCAACGAACAGTTCAGGAGTTTCTCGCCGTGAGTGATAACAACAACAACTGGGTACTGGGGCGTTTACACGGGATAGATGGGTGTCATGACACCCTATAGACAACACCGCCAAACAGTAGTGAAATGTGATGGACGTTAGTGCTCAACTCAAAAACAGTGATTCAGTGAAAATTTTGGCTCCCCGTTCGAAAGGAAACAAAATACAAGTGGCTACAGGAGGATATTTTTCTATCTACAATTTCAAATTACGGTGAGTCCCAACTTACGTATGAAGTAGCTTTGTCGCATTTGTGGGTTCCTTTGAAGACGTTGGGCACGTAGTACTTGTCAGGGCACTGATTGATATCGAGTTGCATAAGGTCCATCGAAACAGCAACCACACCCCTTGAAAAAGAACGAAATTCTCACAAAAAAGGGCAGAAAACCAAAATGAAACACAAACCGAAATACATATTTTGAAGCAGACGACAAAATATTTTCGCCTTCCTCTTCCCAATTCATCAAATGAAAACGAAAATTATTTCTTTGCCAAAATTTGAAAACTCACTTGAATTCGAGTTTTACTCGGAGGCTGTCCCAGCCGAAAAATGGCGCGGCGTAAGTTATCAACCATTTCTTCACTTTGCCGTGGCAGTCGAAGTATGGGGATGACCAATAACCGTGGTCTCGATTCGCAGCTCTAAGAAAAAAATTAATTAATCAAAATCAGAAGAAAACAAATCAAACAAAACTTGGATAAAATTAGTAATAAAATCGTAAGGAATTTTACCGGTAGTATATTGGGTAGTGTTCGTATTTTTTCTGGTGCTCCCCAGTCTCGTTGAACCGGATTTTGATTTTCATATAGAACTTTTCCAAATTGTCCGTGTTGGTCGACCACCTTTCCTTGAGGAATTGGAACCACGCGGTGTTGGTGTAAACTTCGGCTGAAATACCCCTCAAAATGTAGCGGAAACGTGCAAAGGAAAAAATAAAATACGTGTGTACAAAATTTTCGTAAAAGAAAACTAAAATTCTCAAAATTTGAGCGTAAACTGCCATATATCATGTTACCTAATTATTTATTATCACTTTTTTTATATCCCTTAATTTTTCTACTCGCTGAGGGACTAGCGGCCGATGTTGTGAACTGTAATTATTTTAAAAATGGAAGTAATTCACATGCAGTTATAGTTCAACTGATGAATTGCTAATAGCACCAGCTTCAAATTAACTTCAATTTAGGAACCAAAGGAAAGTCAACGGGATCAATCAGAACTAGTTTTGGTGGGGAATCATCTCAGTAACAACCTGTCACCAAAATAGTTGAGAAAATCTAAACTACCAAAATCAAAACTCAAACATTGAAAAATGCAATACCTACATAGACACATAACATATTTGAATGGGCAAATCACCAACTCTTGAGGAAGTGAAATGCAACAACAACAAAAAATCCTGATCTATGATGAACCTACAAGTTTTGTTGAGTCGAGCCAAATCCTCCATTTTGAATTTCCGGGTGTTGAGATTGGTTTTATAAGCGTAAGGAGCGAACAGAGTTCTGTTAGGAAACTTGTTGCGTGCCCAGTAGGTAGCGGCTGACCAAATCTTGCTGTCTCCCATGACCAAAGCTATCGTCTCTCCCATCATCTGATCCTCTGACAGATGCTTGTCCGCCACCCGTTTGCCGGAATAGACTTCTTTCGGGTCGACAATCTGTAAAGGCAAGATCGATATTTCGAAATATAAAGATCGTCTATGCTATTATTTTTTAAGGAAACTAGACAAATTTGAACGACTGAATATATTTATCACGATCATAATTAGTTTTTTATTCTCAAATTTTTTCAACTTCAAAACTTACGATTTAAAAAACAAACCTGTAAGAAACCGCTGATGAAATTCGCCAATCTAACGGCCATTTGGGCCTCGTTTTTGAAAAACTCTTCCGCCCCATAGCCAACGTCTCCGTGTAAAGTCAGTTCCTGCTTCTTAAACCTGAAACAATAATTGCACAATCTCAAGGTTTAGGTTTCATTTTTGAAACAAAAATGAATTTTTGCAATTCTAAGTTTTTGAATAATTATGAAGCTCGACTGCGTGCCCGACTTTAATTGTGGACTTTTTTTAGCGCCAAAAATATTTTGAAGCTCTTCAAGATACTTAAGCTTCGTTACTAAAGATAAATTCACATTTCAAGTTGTTTTTACAAATTATGTGATAGCCAGACTGAATTGTGGATATTTTGTGAAAAATTAAATATGCCATTGTAAGTAACTGTCAACCAGGGACTTATGGATAAACCTATAACTCCGTACCAACAGAATCTTTTGAACCAGTAAAATAGTTGTTAGCAAAACCCCGCTCTTTATATTTTATGCACTATAGAGATTTTAAAAAAATGCCTAAGTTTAATAATAAACTACTGAAGTACACCTACACAACTTTGGTAACAGAAACCCTAAATTTTTACAGTATCCCAATGACGGCGACACTGTTTGGAAACAGCAGTTGTATTCTTATTGATTATTAGGTACCTATTCTAGGACCTATTCAAACACTTGAAATACATTGAAATGGATGGGTGTGCTCGTTAACAATATTTTATCTCAACAAAAACCGTAACTGTAACAATCCGGTGTCATAACTTTGAACATGGGAATTCCGCGATTTTGGTGGGCATTGGAGGACATCGACCGCTCGATTCAAGCAGTACTGCGTTAGGGATTGAGGCAACTCGATACCATCCATGACCTTAAATAATAACTGAAACAGTATCACCTAGTTACAATATTACAGTGGTTTTAGAATTTTGTGAGCAAATAAGTTATTGAGATTTTCAGTACATTTTTGAAAAACTGTTCGGCTCTTTTCCGTTTCAGACCATTTGAAACCAATCCCTTAGCGTTTATATTCATGTACCTATGTGTCCTTCCAGACAATAGTTATCTATCTGATCTGTGAGATGAAAAAATTCTAAATTCCGCCAAATGATAATTGTAATGACAAACGAAAGGTCGAGTTCAAATATGAGTAATTTTCTAATATGCATATGGCGGGTGGGGGGGAGGGGGTTAAATTCACCGGAAGTGGTATAGAATGGTAAATCGAGGCATAAAAATACTGTTCCAATAACTTAACGAAAAACAACTTATTATTTTTTTTCAAGTGGGTCAATTTAGAATTTTGGGGCTCAATAACCTCTAAAAACCGTCTAAATAGCAAAATGTAGCAACAGATGGTCATGCTGCTCGAATGGAACTTTTAGAAGAAACCGATAGCTCGACTTACATTGAACCTGATTGGGTGGTAACTCAATAGGCTATTTCCGTGCGTAGGGATTTTTCATTTTTGATCTGACTCCGATTTAGCACCCTTGAAAACCCGCTACTGCCAATTTTCATTTGAAAACTCCGTATAGCTTGGCAACAAACTGATAGAAAGAAAACGAACTTTCATAAGCGAATGGCGCTGAGGGTTCCCCTCAGGCGGACGCGGGGGGGGATTTACCTATGACGTCATTTCGCATCCTTTCTACTGGTTTATCGCCCACTTCCGATCATAGGATACCCATCATATAGCATCATTATAGCACCTTGTCGGAAAGCATTCACCGAGATCTTTTACTCAAGAAAATAGGTGAAATCACCCAGTGCTGTAATACAATTCCGTAATTCTAATGATCAATGTAACAACTACATACTTGGGACGACTTTTGAGAATGTATCTGTTTATGTATGTATTTATGTACCGAGTATGTACTTGTAATTGAGAAAACTTGTTACTAAAGGTCTAAATTGTTGGCTGACTAACAAGTTGGCTTATCTGAAATGTGACGATATCTCACTTGTGGCAATTTGAGGGTTTGACATCTTTGAGGAAATCGATTGCTTGATGAACGTTGATGTATCGATTTACGAACGGGTTTGTTTTGTTCGCATCGGGGTTCCGACGTTTCCATTCCTCCGTCATGTTGAAATACTCCGTGTACCTGTCCAGGTACTTGTCCCTGATGAATTTAGGCGCTTTTTCCCAAAGTATCGGCAGTTTGTGTTTCCCTGTAGAAATCAAGTCGCACATTTTTATTTTTATTTTACTTTTAAATCAAGAAGTTATATACCTAACAGGGATGATTTCAAGGTGTTCCATGTATGAAAAGTGCATCTATTTACATCCAATTTTGAGGCAATCGAAACCGTCGATGAACTGTTCGGAAGTGGCGCGCTCCAAGATTTCTCCCAAGAACGGCCGTCTGGAGACTTGAGGAAGTCTGTAGCCAGGTTTACATCGACACTGATAACCACCTCGTCGGAAACCCCAACCGTGTAATGGCTCGCACTGTTGAGAGGAAAACTGATGTTAGATGATGACTAGTAGGAACTAATTCAACAATTTGCAAACTAATAGAACTGCTGTTGCAAACCAATTTACGTACACTACGTAAGACCATTTGAGGGTGTGAGGAAGGCCATTGGGCGAAATGTGATTTCCAATTCATGATCTATTATTATTATTACATTTCGGCGCAGTTTTGCAAAACCAAACGTCCCCAAAATTGGAAATTATCAGGAATCGATAAAAACGTTTAGATTTCGTAATTTTAGTGGTGAAATATATTCCTGTAGTTTACGATGCGTGAAAAGCCCAGGGATTTTTAGTTTTTATGTTATGAAAATTTTAGTTTTCATGTTATGATGACAAGAAATATTAGCTACTACCCAACGACAAGAATGTGAAAGGTTGGAATGGGAAATTACGACAAAACAGAAATGTGCACAGTTGTTGTACATAATCTTGAATAATAAATAAATAAATCGGAAGACCAAAGAACATTTACAAAAATTATAAATGATTTTAATGAAATGTAATCTCGAAGGTGGACGGGTAACAAGTCCCGTTTATGATTCGATGTATTTCGTGATGAATGATTATTGCTACACACTTGTTTACTTCAATCCATGCGATAGGTTGGAAAACTCACCTCTGTTGTCTCTTTTTTGCATCGTGCCGTGTCCGCAAAATGATTCGGCCCACTGTTACCTTCCCCTTTCGGGCATTGATTTATGTCTATTCTCTCGTAATCCATTTCAAGAACTGCCACAGCTGTGTACCTGTAAACAATTTTCACATATAACTTAACAAATAGAGGAAGTGTAAGAGTCTCAAAGTTGCTTTTTTGTAGAAATCGAAATATCATTTCACTTCTCTGTAACAGATGAATTTGCAGTGACTGTCAATAATTACATACCCCCGCAATTAGGGCACCTTAGGGAGGTTGGGGGGGATAAAATATTGCTGATGCTAGTAAATATTTTATAGAAGTTATTCCAATGTATCTTACGTTGGATATTCTACGTGTCTGAACTGCGTATGCCTCGGATAAATATCCGCTATGGGAACGGCGGCGCTCACCAACCACTTGTTGGCCCTGTGACAATCGAAATATGGCCTCGTGAATTTCACCGGACCAGGGAATTCGTCGGATCCTGCAAAAACACATATCTGTTGTCAACAATGTTATCAATTCCCTGTACATATATTTATATATTTCCATATAATAACTATGAACCACTGAAAGGATATTCTCATGAGTCTGTCGACTGGTTTTATTACAGTAAGAAAAGAAAGTGGATGTTACCTGGCGGCCCGTGGAAAGTGAATGTTTCATTAGTATTGTTCGCATAACGGATTTCGACTTGGTATGTAGTTTTCGTATCATGCCGCCCGATTACATTGTCAGGCAGCCATGCATTGTACCTGTGCATACAATATATAACGCTTCAGCTTATAATACATTTTGATGCTTGCTTTTTTTTGGAACAAACCGGTTCAGTGCTTTGTAGAATAGCTTTTTGCAAACTCAGCTTATATAGAAACAGAATTGCTTCTGCACGCTAACTATGAAACATCAATATTATATTTTGATATTTTTACCATTCGTTAATTCTGTAGAAAGCGGAAGTGTAATCGTTGCTCTGACTGTCGTTCGAAAAAGCTCCCAAATCTTTCACTGTGAATGTGTTCATCGTCGATATTCTCTCCAAATGGATGGGGTCGTTGAAATCGTCGGCTCTGAATGCAATGAAATGATATAAATTAGTAACGGACTTCGATGAAGAGGAGCACGACGAAGAATCACCCACCATTATTTTAGGTGCCTTGTTTTGATCGTGTGGTGTCTTGTTTTGATCCAGTCCTATCTACGAGGCCACTGGCCCTTCAAGGCGAGAATTACACGCCAGCTACCGTTCACTTCTTCCAGGCAATTAAGGGGAAAAATCATACGGAAAGTTATGGGATGGTTATTTCTCCAACTCACTGTTTCGCTCTTCAAAATTCATATTACATGGTAATGTTTCGCCAGACCCCTTCCAATCCCGTTTAATTTTACTTTTCAATTTTTTAAATTTACCACATACCTACGTATTTGATCTGAATTCGGCAAACCTCAGAATCCCTCCTAGTTCTATACCCACCTCCTCCGTCTCAACTTCCGTCGATGCTTACGAGGCGATCTGGTTTATTACACCCCGCTCTTACGATTTAGAAATTTTTTGTCTATTACTACTTCATAACGAGTTATTGAATTCTATACCTGAAAGTTCTGGGAGCGAATCTGGGCATAGTTTTGTTGAAGAACCCTCGATAAGAAGGGGAATATGACGAGTTCGGTGCAAAGTAAATCGCACTGGCGTTGATGTGCGGATTGGACGAAACGTCGGCGACGGTCGATAACAAGTAGTACATCATACCAGGGTCGTAAGTATCGTTTATGGCCGGTCTTATGAAACGGGCTTGGAGAATATAACTATAGAAAAACGCCCTGCTCAACGCCATGTTCTGTAAATGGAGAAGGGCAGTTCTGTTTGGAAAGATGGGATTTATATTGATTTCCTTCAAGTCCGGATAGTGAGAGACGGCGTCTTCCGGGAGGAACAAATCATAGAGGTTCTGGACCTCGCAGTTATCTTTGTTGACTTTGTCATACTTCTTACGGATTTCGTCGAAAGCGTCTTTGGGCTGCCACTCGTACTGACACAGCGCCCCGATGATGTAAGTCACCCAAATACACAATAATAACTTGATCATCGCACAAGGAGTTTTTTCACATGAACTGCACACATATACATAGATGAATCTATGAAATCTTGGATAAATTACACTATTACTGAACTTAAAGGAATGTACGATGCATCATGAGACACGCCTACTAGTTGGGCGAAGGGACGTGGGACGAACGATGCAAACAAGTTGTTCAGGTGCACCAACATCACAACTGAAACTACATTTTATTTTTGTCTTGCCTCTAGGATCTTTTTGCAGAAAAAAACCCTAATAACCAGAGAAATTGGAGTCTTACCTACTTACCTACTTATACATCTTGGCTAAACTTCATAAATTAATTATGTCGAAGAATTGGAAGTAAGTAGCTGCTCCGATACTGCCGTTAAAGGGTTAAGAGGTCATCTTTTTTTTTAACTTTTCTCTTTTTTATTTGCTCACGGGTTCCCGCGACTGCAGCGAAATAACTTAAATCCTGCCCATTTGCATAGAATTCAACTGTTCCTATATTTATGATTTTCAGTTTTATCAACCAAATCACCTACTGATAAAATTACGGAATTAGACTTCAGAAATCCTACACAACTCAACTTGAAGTGTCTGTCACTTTTTCCTGCATTCTTACCTCCTCCAACGACATTGAAGTATTTTTTTGCAAATAACCATGTACTTTTTTTAATACCATTCGCCAAATGAAGACATAGGTACCTAGTTAGTTACCGATATACAAGATTCTTGAGTTTTGCTGTAGACTGTAGGTTATTGGTGGGACGTGGCAACAAGAGGAATGGTAGGGGTAAAACAGCAGCCGGTTATCTTTTTATCCCTTTTGCAAAACTGCAGTATGCACTTCCGACAGTTACTCGTATAACAGTGGGAGGACCCCGATTGTGGGACTGTTATACGAGTGATAAGCGCGAAAAGTTCCCGTTTGGTGTAGCCGGAAAGGCGGCAAAGTACTGTCCATTTCAAACGTTTTGTAACTGGGTGTGCGCAGTGCGCATATTTTTACTTCTTATGCTGAAATTTGTGATTTTTCTTGGACTACGAAGAAAATTTCGGTTATCAAATGCGTCAAATGATTTACGAAGTTGAGCAGTTTTGAAAGTTTACTTAAAGATTGTGTCCCTAACTCTGTGAACATAAATTATGGATGGCATTGGTCTTCTGAAGCTCGAGATATCGATATCCTTCAACCAATATGATCCTAACAAAAATCTCTAAATTTCAATTTAGAGAATTAAAATTCCCTGTCTAAAACGACAGTCTCGCCAAGAATGTTTTCTCATAGTATTATTGCCTATATAATAAGTACAACCGCAACAATCATCCTTACTGGAAACTTTCCTTAGCAGTCAATATATTCCATCTTCATCTGAACCCTTCATTCCCCCCCCCCCCCACCTCTGTTTCAGTCAACGTTAAAATAAAATAATATATTGATAAATACCTACCTACTATCAAATAGGTACTTATTGTTGATGGTGATTCGAGTACCTAATGGTCTCAACTTGAATCTGCAGAAGTGTCAAGTCAAGTGATCACATTTCATAAGTTAATTTCGCCATTAATATTTGATTATACAATATTTAAATTCATTCTCTGTCCGTCGATGTTTTGTGCGATTTGGGTGTGTTTTTCGATTCAGGCCTTACAGCCTCACCACCTCCAATGCACTCCTAATGTTGAGGTTTATTTGTATGAACACTGAATTCATTGGTAAATCGGGATTTTATCAATGCTGATGCTGAAGCTTCTCTACGTAGGAAGGTCGGTACCTACCTAAATCTCGACGGATCTCGAGTAGGGTACTGCTCACCAATCTGGTACCTACCCATATTACTCGCAGGTGCATATCATCTGGTAGACATCTATGACATAATGGTTCACCTCAAGTTTTTTCGTACTGGTAGGTATTCTGGGATTTCGTAGAGGCATAGTTGATCTGAATTATTACGCTAAGATAGCCGAATCGATCTGTTTACTTACCTTCACTTGAATCGCGTCGCAGCTTCACTGACTTCATTACATAATTATCCTTTTAAAATTATTAGCAACTTGTTATAAATAATAATAATATAATATTATAGGTAGATTGTCCGGACATTTCCATACCTATCTCCAGGTTTTCTAGTAGGTAGCTCCCCCAAACTTTACGAATTTTTTACATATTTTTAAAAACTCTCCATTACTAACCCATATGCAACGCTCTGCTCATCTATTGAATTGTTCTAAACTAGATTTATATTTATCCTTATCTGAATTTAAATCTTTTGTGAAGGGATCACCCGACACTATGCATAAACCATCCTCTTTACCTTTCTAATATATTGTATTTTATATTTAGTTTATTATTCTGTGAATAATACACCTAAGCATCTATTCGCTCAACAACTTTTTTTGAACACCCCCTCAAAATGTTTTCTTTTACGTTCCAAGGTGCGTAGATTCCAAAAACGCTGCCGAGTCTTTGTCACATGGGTTTATTATTCTACTGGACATACCTACAGAAATGTTGGCCGTTGGATGTTGGAATGTTGGATTGCTTCTTTCATGTGCAATAATTGAAATAGCTATTTCTGATGGTTTCCACAAATTGGCCCCCGAAATAGCGAATTACGCTCCTTTTTTCCCCCAAATTATCGTTGATAATATTGATAGTGCCATTTAATTGTCTCGATACACTTGTTGAGACTTTTTCTAGTGTAATAATACAAATTGATGGTGATTTCAGACCATTTCCCAGGTTTTTGACTCATGAAAAAACGAATTTTAGGAGCTGAACTATTGTTACAACCTCAATTCTTCAATCCTTGGTCAAAATCGACTTCATATTCGGTCTTCTCACCCTTGAAGAACATGGCTATTTTTACACCCATTTTTCGCCCATAACACCCCTGGGAATATTCCGATCGGGCTGCAAAGTTTCGGGACACAACTAGGGCCCAAATGGAGACGGTGTGCGAAAGAATGAATTTTTTTTTACCCAAAATGAAATAATTATGCATGATATGGCGTACGGCGGACTGACATTGCATTTTGGTTTAGTATTCTGCGAACAATACCCCCCTATGTATTCGCTCAACTAACAATTTTTATAACACCCCCTCAAAATTTTGTCTCCTACGTTTCAAGGTGCGTAGATTCCAAAAATGACGTCCGTCCGCCAAATCATCCATATCTACTTTAATTCCGCTCTAAAAAATTCGTTTTTTCGCACACAGTCTCCATTTGGGCCCGTTGTGTCCCGAAACTTTGTGCAGCCAAATCTGAATATACCCAAGGTTAGTGAAAAATAGGGGTACAATTTTTTTTGTTGAGTGTTTTAGTAACATGAGCTTCTGAGTCGGTTTCCATGTTTTTTAGGACGAGGAGACCGAATATGGTTCGGTAGATTTTTACCAAAGTCGATTGACCAAAGACTAGAAAATTGAGGTTCTAACGAAGTTTCAGCGTTAAATTTACGTTAAATTTTGGTCTAAAATCTTTGTTCTTTCCCACACAGTTTGAGCACCCATTTGGGAACACATTGGGTCCTAGGTGTGTTCCGAGGCTCGGCAGCCGGATCGGACCGTGCAAAAATATGGGTTTTCCAGGTTTTTTGCTGTTTTAGTGAACATGAGCTTGTGATGTATCGTTTGACCAAAGAGAAGAACTGAGACTGTAGCGAAGGTTCAGCTCCCAAAATTCATTTTTTATGAGTCAAAAACCTGGGATATTGTCTCAAATCACCATACATTTGTAATAACGCTAGAGGTAGTATTAGCAGGTGAATCAAGACGATTGAATGGCACTATCAATGATCAAAGATAATGTGGGAAAAAAGGAGCCTAATCATGTTTTTGAGAAACAATAAATGAACATCCAACATTTCTGTAGGTATGTCCAATAGAATAATAAACCCATGTGACAAGGACATTGCAGCGTTTTTGGATTCTACGCACCTTGGACCGTAAAAGAAAAAATTCTGAGCGGGTGTTATAAAAATCTTCTGCCGAGCAAATGCATAGGAGTATTATTCACAGAATAATAAACCAAAATACAATGTCAGTCCGCCGTATCCACCTATATCTACCTTTATTTTCGGTCTAAAGAAATCCTTTCTTTTGCACACTGGCTCCATTTGGGCCCTAATTATGTCCCAAAACTTTGCAGCTCGATCGGAATATGTCCAAGGGTTTTATGGGTGCAAAATTAGGTATTTTTGAGGATTTGGTGAACTTGGGCTTGTGATGTAGGTATTTTTTCCATGCTTTTTAGGTTGAGGAGAACAAATATGAAGTTGATTTTGACAGTGAATGAAGGATTCAGGTTCTAACGAAGTTTCAGCTCCCAAAATTAACTTTTTATGAGTCAAATCCTGGAAACTGTCTGAAATTGCCATAAATTTGTATAAAAACACTAGACGTAGCATTAACATGCGAATCAAGATAATTAAATGGCACTATCAAAGATCAAAGAATATTTGTTCAAAATCTGAGCTAAATTCGAGTTTTTGGGGGCCAAAATGGGTAGGTACCTAGGGACCATCAAAAATAGCTATTTCAGTTATTGCACATGAAAGAAACTATAATACTAAGTGAACAGCCAACATTTCTGTAGGTGTCCAGTAGAATAATAAACCCATGTGACAAGGACTTTGCAACTTTTTTGTTGTTGTCATGTCCAATCTGTAGGCCTAATTTTTATTGCATTTGAAAAATTGGTTCTCGTAAATTTTAATTAATAAATTAACGAATTGTGCGGTTTGAACATTATTAAGACAAGACTTGACTCACATATGACTAGGTTGGTAGGTACATATTCCGTGGACAAAAATCATGAATTTCAAACACGTAAGCGTAGGTATAGGTGTATCATTCGATGAGTCAACTCAAAATATAATTTTGAGTCAAAATATAATTGTGTTTTAGCATTCAAGCAATGGCAAGCTTGTTCGGGCCGCCATCCTACTATCGATAGATCTTATCATTATTTAGACACATGATTAATTAATCGATGTCAGCATGAAACTGACAGCATGAGACATATCAATAATAACTTCTGTTCTAATGAAAATGTTCAAACCTAATCATTATTTGGTTATAGTTAACAGAATCAGCCTAGTACTTACTGATGAATATTTCTTAACGTGGGATTATCAAAGTTTCCTGTGAAAGAAATTGAAAAATGAAAACTGAGTTAGCTTCTGAGTGAGCTCCGCAGAAGGCGCAACGCCTCCTTCCCTCCACAACTTCTATGACAGTTGACTGCTAGGGTGTTATTGCAGTCGGCCGGCGTTGGCAGTCTGGCAAATGGCCGCTTACCCTTTGGGTTCGAGATTATTTTTGCGCGTCGGTCACTAAGGAAATATGCGATCACGTTGATCCGCCATCTCACCTCCTTCGTAATTCGTTTTAGTTTTAAATTACCGTCGAAAATCGTCCCTCTTCATTCCCCGCATCATCCACAGAATTTTATGGCCTAAAATTCCGTACGTGAGTATTTTTTCTCAGTGTCTATTTTTCGCACTTATCCCCATAGGCTGCCGCCTCTATTTCTGTCTGGGACACCTTTCTCAGCAATGGTGGGATGCCCCAGTGCAAATTTTATGCCATGAGCCGTGTTGCCGGCCGGTTTCATTGATTTCATTTTCCAATCCATGTTTTTCCATATTGATCGTCGTTCTTAACTCGTGCGGAAGTTCCCATTTCGAGGTATGCCGGCTAAAGGATGTCAATTTGTCATAATCCGAGCTCGATGCAACCAGTGATGTTCCTAACCTATCCCCATTCTTCGATGCGTGAATAGGTACCTACCGAGATGTCTGTTGAATACCGCTGACCACCCCCCCAATGGAGCGGATTTCACGAATTTTCACCGGAGATCCGTACTTTCCTAATTTCATCATTATACCCGTATCGTCATATTAGAATTCGTCAAAACACCCTTCCACATCCGCTAACTTGGGTTGCACCTTTCTTTTTTCCCCGTCACATTCACACCTTCACGGTCCGTGCTTCAACCCCCAAAACCTGTTTTTCGTTTACATAATTTGTTTGTGATTGGACCCGGAACTTTTTTGGTATGCTTTGTTATTCAAATTAGATGCTCCACTCGTTTTAAACGCCCTAGGTTGAGCGTGAAAGTTGGTCTAGTTTGCGATATCGTCGAATCTATTTTATGTCTGGCGCCCTTCGATCGTCTCAATGCCATCTTTGCAATCATTATTCCATCTCATTCTCTTGCAGTGGTAGTCTTATCTTTCGTTACCTATTACACTAGCGATTATCGTGACTGCTGCATTTTCCTTCTTATTTTACCTTGATAATTGGGAATGATGTCGCCTATCTTCCTTTTTGTGTCGACCATTCATATCAACAAGTCGAAGTTCCGGTCGCTCCTGTCTTATAATTTATACCTACTAACGTCAGCTTTGTTACTTTTCTGCTAGGCATCCGTACCTACCTCCCAGTTTTGTCATTTCATTACCCTATGTAACCAAGTTTTTCATGTTTTCTGTTCTGTATTTTTCATGACACGCTGTGCTGGTACAAAGTGAATAATTTTTTCTCTTTATTATTGAACTATTAGAACATGTATCTCGTAAAATGGATGTACCTACTCGTTTATACTTCTGAATCTTCCGTTGATCGATATATTATTGATATCGTACCTGCTATACCTATTATGCCTACTAGATGCTCGATTCTTAGTCTTCGATTTAAGTTAGAATCCTAGTATTTATGATATTTTTATTATGCATCTCAGTACATACCTAACTGTCATCGTATGGATTTACTACCCTGTATTATAATTTTTTATTTTTTATTATTCTTTTGTACATTTTAAAATACAGTTGTAATGAATCAAAATTTCTGGTAGGTTCGAGCCTTACGTCTGATCTTGGCTACCGCATCCACATAAAAAATGTAAAGTGAATCGTTAGTAGTGGCAAACGAAAGTATGAGTTGAAGTTGAGAAATAGCAAAATGGGTCGAAAATCGTAAAACAAAATAAATAAATAAATAAAACTGTAAAAATGGCTAAAAATCAGTCTAAATTGGTTTGAAAAGTTCCAGTCATTCATCAGCATGTCCAAATGAGCGAGCTTTCGAAATGCCAGCTCTATAATTGTTCTGGTGATTTTGTATCTAGTTTTGTGGTTTTTAGTGCGTTTTTCCTCTTGGTCATTGAATTAGTTATTTCCTGTCGAGTCACCATTCTCCTACTAATTTTGGTGATGTTATATATACATTTTTGGTAATTTTAGCGATTTTACCAATTTTTTTCTACTAAGTAAACGTATTGTGGCGAAATTTGGAAGTTTATCTCGCAATCACGGTTATTATCGTCATTGTAATAGCGTATTTTCTCCTCAAATTCGCTTTAAAAAACTCCTAAATATTTCTTGAAAAAAGTGGGGTAAATTTTGTTTTGGGGGATCAGTATTCGCTAAAATCTTGAAAAATATCTGAGTCACAAAAAATAGAGATAGTCTGCTCATATATATTTTTATTATGGTCGTGCAGCATTACTGGAACTTTCTCCATGCTCTTATCTATATGGGATTATAAATGAGTAAACTCAGTAATATTTCAATCCTTCCACGTTTTTTCTACTCACTGAAAACGTTTACTGTCAAGATTTATACGATTGGTACCGACCCCTGGTGGTTCGGTGTAAAGTAGACTACTTCAAATCCTTTCTGAGTTGTTTGGCTATGTAGTATGATCATAAAGATCAATTTTGATTTATAATCTACGTTTTGTTGCTTTAAATTTATGCCTCGTTGAAAATTTTGAAAAGAAACGGCATTGTCCTCATCGATAACGCACTAGTTGCTTCCATACCAATGATCCATAAATCTTCCATACCAGTGATTATCTAGGTGCTGTCTGTATCAGTAGTGGCTTGGCATTCTGTAATCTCGTTTTGTCATGACTTAGTCACTCATTGCTTCTCGCTTTGTAATGTTTGTGTGCATTATAACGTACTATGTTTAGTACCTAAATCTTTCCAAATTGATGAATGTACTTGAAAGTGTTAATCGACATTGTTGTTTGCCTTGTTTTTCAGCCATGGCAGAAGGTAACGGGGAAGTGACACTCAAAAATGATGTTTCGGCTACTGATGATGACAATGTTGTGAGAACAGAAGATTACCCTAAATTGATAGCCTATGGATTAGACGACAAAGTAGCTTCTAAATTGGATGAAATTTATCAATCAGGTAATTTTGACAGTAATTATGTGCCTAATTACGTTCTCATTATGTTAATTGATTGATGGTAGTGCGTGAATGATTTTGGTTTTCTTACTTCTCATGAGTAGATTATCAAATTTCAAATCACCTTATCAAATTTTAGAGATTGGGTACTGCCGTTTAAAAAAAAAACTTACATCGATTGTGATTGACCCGGAAAATAATTATTCCAAAAAATTGTAACACGAAAATTCCACGTAATAAGTACTTTCATGCAGCGATGTTGTAGTAGTTCGCTCGTTTATACTCAACATTAATACGACAGAATCTGGGTTTAAAAAAGTGGTCGAAAGATGTGTATCGATGGTGTAAAATCTTGTGACGTGATGCCTACTAAATATGTCTGGAACCCATATGCTGGGGCTATCAATCGATTGTATTTTGTATCGATCAGGATAACGGAGACGGACTCATTCATCTCTAAAGAAATGTCAGCTAAACTAATTATCCGTGTTAACTCCGAATAACTGATCGAAGTGTAAGACGGAAGTGAATGGAGTAAGGCCATTGCGAAATTCTCTGTATATTTCGCAGCAATCACTTTCTGGTAGATCTCGTGCAACTGCCAACTAATTTTGTCGTCAAGACGAGTTAGTGCCCATAAAAATATTACTCTTGTGTTTAACTGACCATTTGTCCTTGGATCCGACCCGGCGTCGTCTTGAAGCGAGTCTTGAAAGTGCTATCTCTGTTGCCTTCTATTGAGAAATGACACTGGCGCTAGTAAATCTTGGATCACCAATTCCAATGAGATCTTGTTGATCGATGTTTGATGTCGGTGGAGTCGTGTTTCACTCTTGAATTGACGCTTTCACAGCTCATGGAATGAAGAAAAACGTTTGAAACATTTCCTAATAGGTAACTCAGTAGGCCAATGGTAACTCAAGATATTAGTGCTGCCTGTTGTTTGTGAGTTTTTTCAGGTTGCTCTACTACCTCAAGAATTGATGCACAGATCTTCAACGATTCCAATTTACTGTGCTTCTGATCCTGATATTTCATGCAGCTTTGACTTTCCTTTCACCTTCGCATTTTTCCTTCGTTCTTGTTTGACTTTCCTACTAAACATATATTAGGTAAATCTGTGTCGCCTTAAAAAATATCAACAACTCGGTAGGATCTGAAAACTTCTAAAAAGTCTGTACTTATATTTTTTCTGTCGAATCCGCAAAACTAGGACCTGTATTTCTATAAATTTCCATTTTCTTTAAAGGTGTTTTTTTTTAATCCTAAAATGACGGTGTTTTGTGGTCTTTATTGCGATTGGTGCGAAATGAGACTCAGTCCAGAAAAAACGACAGTAGTTTTGGTGATATGTACGGGTTTACGCAAGAAAGGTTGTCTGGTTGGGAGAAATACGTTGGTGGTGGTGATTTGTTGAATCGTCGATCCTTGCCATGCTGTTTCATTTCTCACGATCTTGGAGCGATATCTAACAATTTCGAGAAAACGTTCATAATTAGGAACGAGTCAGGTAATTTTCAAGTAAAAAATGTCGGCCAAATTTGAGTTTAGTAGCTACAAATCGCCAAAATGTCACCTGTAACACTTGATCAAAACTGTAACAGGGTGGTGACACGATACATAAATATGTTATTTCATTAGCCACTATGTGGGGTTTGACTCAGTAAACAACTTTGAATAACAGACGTTTTGCGGGGATGGACATTTTTCGATAGTTATCGGAAGGTTTCCTTAGAAAATTCGCTCATACAGTTATGCTTCTTGACTGGAACTTCTGTATAAATGGCGTTTATAGCCTGACGCTGGAACTGATCCCGCCAAGAAAGCCGATCGTAACTACCCTAGTGCTAGTCTATAGTGGGACAAAATGACCTGGAGAGAAATATTTTGACAATTCTGATGACCTTATCATTTATAATTTTGCCAGTGCCAGGCCAAGCCAACGTTACAGTCTGTGAAAATGATGAAGCGCACACCTTACTAACCCTAGTTGTCAACCATTATAAGCTTTTATCAGTTTTCGATTTATTATTCACACCTTTTCAACCGTGTTGCAAACAAAACAATATTTTTTTACAAGCGTGATAGTGCCACATGATGTTTTGGTTTCTCATGCGCGTCTATGAGTGGTAAAACATTTTCTGCGAATCTTCAGGGATCATCGAGGAGATGTAAAATGTCAACTTTCAATAGTTATTTGGCAGTTCGTAAAGGTGGCTCGAAAACATCCAGAAATTGATATAAATTCACCAAAACTCATAGAATGGTGACTGGGGATTGAAGAAATTCTTATTTCAGTAGCAAAAATATTTCCCTACAAAATTTTGGGTGGGTGGGGGCGGGTAAATAAAATGTTATGGCTAAAATCACCAACAGTTTGATATAAAATTAGGTAGGTGCTACCCAGACTGTTACTATGGCGACAGGACAAAATAGTGTTTGAAAAATCAGATTATACTAAAGTCAACTACTCGGAAAATTCGCTCGTATGGTCATACTGCATGACTGGTACTTTAATTTCCTATCGAAACATCTTTTCATTGCGGCAGCAAGTTCCGCATCAGGACCTGAGTCTCAGAATTCATCTCTTCGGGTGCTGCCTCTCAAGCCAAACAGATTTGAACCTCTTCTCGTAATAGTGCATAATTTTTTTTTTTTTTTTTTTTTTAGGAAAACTTGCCCATGCTGATTTAGACGACCGTGCCCTGGATGCTTTGAAAGAGTTCCCGGTCGAAGGTGCTGTCAACGTCCTTACCCAGTTTTTAGAGTCCAATCTAGAGCACGTGTCTAACAAATCGGCTTACCTATGCGGCGTGATGAAGACTTATCGGCAGAAGAGCCGTGGCGGGGGTGCTGGTCCAGGATCCGGGGGTAGCACCACCTCTGCCACGGTTCCTGCCAAAGGACCGGACGAGGATAAGATCAAGGTGAGCCCATTTTCCATCAATGATATTCTATTGTACCTTTTAGGTTTGATTCAGAAAGCTGCTTAAATTGTGCTTCATACAAGTTCCTCCCTAGTGTTGCGTGTGAGAAAACGTGATTTACCGGGCGTCCTAACGTACAATCCAAGGTTTAATCCTAATGTGAGCTGTTTTGGATGGTTCTGATCTTCCCAGGGGTATTTCCATCCTCCTAATTTCGAAATTATAACCATCACTTTTAGCTTTACGCACTTTCCACACTCCCTTGAACTGAAAACTACGACAAAAGAGAGGAAAAATACTTCTCCTCTTTTTACTGATCAGTCAATGACCTATCAGTGGTTACTCTCTGTACAAGGTAAGAGAATTTCTGTTTCAGGCAATTTTGGAACGGACTGGCTACACTTTGGATGTTACTACCGGACAAAGGAAATACGGAGGTCCCCCTCCCAACTGGGATGGCCCCCCTCCAGGCCCTGGCTGTGAAGTAACATTTTTGAAATTCCCACCTTGTCGATTATCTTGCAGTACTTACTCATTTCCATTGATCATCGTCGTGAAGATTATAATTTTCCTTGAATAGGTGACCATACGTTGTACCGTTTCTTTGTGCCCCTACAGGTTTTTTGTGGTAAAATTCCTAAGGATATGTTTGAGGACGAATTAATTTTATTATTCGAAAAAAGCGGCAAAATCTGGGATTTGAGGTTAATGATGGATCCCATGACTGGTACAAATAGAGGGTATGCTTTTATTACTTACACAACTAAGGATGAAGCCCAACAAGCAACTAGAGATGTAAGCACTCTTGAAACGTCATTATTATCAAATTCTTATATTTCTTGTACGTTGTGAATATTATATTTGTGAAAATTATATCAGTTCGTTCCACTTCACTACTGTGTGGGATCCAGAACAGTAAAATCTATTTTAATGTCTTCCTTTTTATAGTTGATTTTTGTTTTCCAGTATAGTTTGATTTATCTACTATACCATATTTACTTTTACTGTGTATGCCCTCCTGCACTGCTGTTTTGCTTAGAGCCTCTTTATTTTGTGAGTAATTTCCTATTTTGATAGACCATTGGTATGTGTACCCATGAAGCAAAATACAAGAATGGCTTTTCTGGACGTTAGCGAAAATTCCAACATTTGGAACAGCCATTCAGTGTTCAACAACTTGGCTGCATGCTGATCTCATTTGTGGAGGCCCATTTTGATTTACAACTCATTTTCCGTTTCCTTGTTCCTTCATTCATTTACCTTCTCTTGGTGAAGAGATCATTATTCCTTCTGAGATATAGAAATGGTGAAGGCTAACTTTGATTTTTTTTGTAGTTTGCTTATATGTTATTCAACTGACCTGACGAGAAAGCTGTTTATAACCAGTTAGTTGCTGTATTTGCAAATACTTGAGTGAAATTTGGGTTTCATTCTAGTTTTTGGTGTCCTGCATTTCCCTTGATGGCTCGATGTTGATACCTTATTTTTTCCTGGAATTTTTGGCGTTTCTTTGTCGATTGATTCTTTAATTGAGAATTTCACAATAATTGTGACGCTAAATATCCTGCATCTTTTAGGATACCCACTGAACGTTCGAATATGGGAATTTTCTTTATATTTGAATAACCCACAAATCGTTTATAAAAGCTTTGAATTAAATAGTAAACATTGTGAGTAATATTTATTGTTAAGGATCGATTAATCATACGAGTCAGAGTGCTAAACGATTAGGTTTCTCATTTGCTAGTAGATGGCCCCCTTAGTGAGTAAATAATCCTTCCACGTCTCTGGCCCCTTCCACTCCTATCTAAAGTTACCTAGACAGCTAATGAACTAATTACCCCCTCTGTTACCAGCTGGTTCGTTTCGACTTTCTGATTGGCCATAGCCATATTTATTCAACTTACCTTCTGTATCTCTCTTGCTCTTTTCATCTCTTTCTCTCATAGGCCATTGCCATCCAGCAACCTGACTCGTTTGTGAGTAGATGTTAATTTTTCAATCTAAGTTTATCCATCATCATTAACTTCAGAATTTTTTATCATACCGTTCCTTGCAACGGCTATATCTATAGACACCTTCATAGTGTTAATGGGTTTGACCTGTTGTGAGTATACGTAGTCCTACGGATATTATCATATCAATTCCAAATTCCCCTGAGGTTTTCATCTTCTCACTGGATTTTGGATCAGATGATAAATATTACTCCTTTTATGTTCGTTGCTCTTTTTGTTGTGTTGTTAGCCTTTTTTTAACCTTCTTTCGCTTAAGCTGTAGATTAGTTGTCTCTATTAATTTTTCTCCGTCATTCATAAGTTCTCTACTAAATACTCTAACCATACTTTCCTTTCAACACTCGATTTAACTTTTCCATATTGGGGACATTGAAGACCTCCTCTTTGCTCCATTGAGCATACAATGTTTCTGCTGGAACCTCTACTTTTTACGGCTTTGTTTTTCTTTTGATTCGTTATGGAGTTACTTTATTTTTGTTTTAAAACTTGAAACGTTCAGCCGCTTGTAGAGTCCAATAAATATCCAGTTTTGCGCTTCTACCGTGTGAGATAGGTTGGTGAGGTTCTCATGTTTCCCTACCAACTTTCTTCTGCTGGACAAAGAATCCCTCTCAAAATAGCATGCTTGAAAACTATTCATATTCACAAACGAGACTCCCCAAAATAATGTTCTTCAAATTTTGTGCATTCCGTTTGTTCAGTAAACGTCTTTCCGTAACATTGTTTTTCTCTATTAAAAGAACTAGACTTTTTTTTGTGTTCACATTTTGGCATGTTTTTTTTTTCTAAATCCACAGCTCGATAATCATGAAATCAAACCCGGCAAGCACCTGAAAGTTAACATTAGCGTTCCAAATCTACGACTTTTTGTTGGAAACATCCCAAAGTCGAAAGGCAAAGAGGAGATCCTGGATGAATTTGGTAAATTAACAGGTAAAGTTGTTGATGAAAATTGAGTACACATAACCAATGCAGCAACGATGGCACTGGTTTCGATGACCATCTTTGCTGAGTTTTTTTCTGTTCCTCGGCAATTTCTACCGATTGGTTTTTTCCCCATTTCATTAGCTTCCCACCCCCTTCACCCGACTTTTTCTTTCCACTCCGGCAAGAGGCATACACCCTCTTCCTTCCCGTTTAATTTGCACATTCCGTTCGTCGTTCTATTGCAGCTCAATGATTACGAAATTCGAAAGGGCAAAAAGATCGGCGTAACCGTTTCATATAACAATCACCGCTTATTTGTGGGGAATATACCAAAGAACCGTGACAGGGATGATCTTTTTGAGGAATTTGCAAAACATGCACGTAAGTTGGAATGCTATTCCCCCTACGCAATTTTTGTCTAGAAAAGAAAAAAGAAAAAGAAAAAATTACAAGAGGTCTTATGCTTTGTTTTATCCCGTTTTTCTTCCAAAAGCGCATGTGGGGTGGTTCCTAATTTTTTGTTTTGTTTTTAAAAACCTCTTGTTAAAAGCATGTTGAACGTTGTGTTAAATTTCTTAGACCCCTCCCGTTTTAAATGTCTAATTTTTTTTATAAACTAATACTCGAGTCATTGTTTAAATTGATTTCTCTAACACTTCAATTTGAGTTATCAAAGAATAAAATGGGCCAATTGATCGTCTTTCGAACAACGTTCAAGTTCATGAAATTTGGGTCTGGCAATAATTGTTATTCTCACACAATTTTTTAAATGAATTTGCAAGCATGTTGAATAGTGTGATTGCATCATTTTTCATACTAATACATGGTTCCTTTAGGCGTTGAACAAATAGGCGGTTGTGTCTCAAGGGGTGGGAGGGCTTGAAGTTGCCTTCCTTGGATATTACTGGTAAAATTGGTGATGAAAGTCATTACGAACCACGCTCTGAACAATTGTAGATGCTTCAGTGTGGGCTAAAATTATTTTTCTTGATTAGCCGGGCTGACTGAAGTCATCATCTATAGTTCGCCAGACGACAAGAAGAAGAACAGGGGGTTCTGCTTTCTGGAGTACGAGTCCCACAAGGCCGCGTCACTCGCCAAGAGACGCCTTGGTACTGGGCGGATAAAGGTTTGGGGCTGTGATATCATCGTGGACTGGGCGGATCCGCAGGAGGAGCCTGACTCTGAAACCATGTCTAAAGTAAGTCCAAAGCATTCGTATGAATAATTTCCTGTTGAAGTTCTCGTGGCAGTTGGACTATTGAGCAATAGGCAAAGATGAGCCATAATATTTTTACTTCCACATCTTTTCTACAGCCCAATCATATCACACCACCGTTGTCTGTAGACGTACTTGACCTGGTGTAGTAGTTCATCTACTGCTTGAGTGTTATAGGACAGTTAATTTCTTTTTCTTTGGATCTGTGGAACTAGAATCCGTGAGTTGAGTGAGGATAATGCTTCTTCAGATTCTTTAGTCATGCTTGCTCCACAACAATCCAAATGTGTCTGGATGTGCATTTTGTGATAAATATTGATTGAAATAGAAGTAACTAATTGAACACAACTATAGGAGCGGACAGAAAAGTTCAGATCAACACTTTATTTTGAATTTCAAAATGGCAGACTAATTTGGATAGGTAGTAGTTGTAAGAAGAGGAAATATATATTCCTCTTTTGTGTTGGCTAGTGAGGTAGGGGTTCTTCTTCCGTACTTCAAATTGTTGTGTCTGTGCAGAAGTTTATTGGTAGTCTTCCTGCCTCCCAAAATAGTATGACTTATCCACCGCATGTGAAAAATGCAATACCTACCTGTGTTCTAGCATGGCAAGGGGTACAGATATCATTCTGTGAGTGGAACAGAACAATCATTGCACACGAATATTGGAATGTATAGGTCTTTTGCTGGGATATCAGATCTAAAGGAGCCCTAAAACAGATAACCCAATATATATTTATATATTCATCACTTTGTGAGATCACTGAAGTCAAGATACCTCGAGTTTGGTTAGTACTTGGATGGGTGACCGCTGTGACAACTGGTGACATGTCCAAGTATGACCCATGTAGCGGTTGGACGAACCCCCTCTCCATTCAAGGGGGTGAGGCAATGAGTAGCCAAGTGAAATGATCAGATCAAATTCTGATCCTCTGAGGACAGCTGATCACGTCCGCGACACTGATGGCTGTTCACTTATCAGGTGCTAATTCAAATCATAGATGGATCATTGGCACTAAGAACTCCAATAGTTACTGGTTATAATCAGCTGTCAGTAAGGCTGTTACTCATCATGGTTCTTTCTGCAGGTCAAGGTGCTCTATGTCAGGAATCTCACGCAGGATTGCTCTGAAGAGAAGTTGAAAGAAGCCTTCGAAGCCTTTGGGAAAGTGGACAGAGTCAAGAAAATCAAAGACTACGCTTTTATCCACTTCGACGAACGGGACCATGCAGTCAATGTAAGTACGAGTACCTGGATTGTGTGCTTCTGATCAAGGCGCCATTGAAACCTGACACTTGTTTCAACTGTACTTCTGGATTCCAGGCTATGGTCGGACTCAACGGGAAGGACATGGGTGGCTCCAACATCGAAGTTTCTCTGGCCAAACCACCGTCGGACAAGAAGAAGAAAGAAGAGATTCTGCGAGCGAGGGAACGTCGGATGATGCAGATGATGCAGCTGAGAGGAGGCGGGTAAGTTGAAATGTTTGTCGTTGTAATGTTGGAAAAATTCTGCTGGTGGGAAACTAACGGGTGATGCTGAGTCGTGATGTCCTGTAGCGTGTAGGTGTGACTCAGAGAAGACTCATTCTCAAGACTGGAGGAAGACGGCGAGTTTGCCAGGGTTGACTCATCATTCGAATGATCTCGTATCTTCAGTAATGATAGTGCATTTCATTTCAGCTTTGTATTGGTAATGATCGCCTGTGTATTCCATCCAATTAAGATCGATGTTCCAATGGATTCCTTTTTACTTTTGCAGCAGTTTTTCACCACAACATCCCAGCATGATGGGCGGAGGTCCGATGCCCAGGGGAGGGCCTATGCCGCGGGGTTCGTCGAGCACCATGCGATCAATGGGCAGAGGCGACTATGGTAAGTCCGAATGTTTTTCTTAGCCTTTCAAGTTACCCGATGGTATCACCACGGCATGTACTTCTTTCATCTGCTTAGCTTGTCCTACTTAACAAAACGAAAACGAATGAGTTCCAACTAAACAACGGTGGTCTCATGATGCAACTGCACTAGGATTGTTGTTTACCACAAAAGCAGATGAAACTATTACAGCGATAACTGAATCTCAGACCTTGATCGAACTTCTGTCATATTTCTTGTTAGGTCGTCTGAAGCAAGAGTGGAAAGGTTTTGCTCTGGTGTCATTTGAGGAAATTATTTTGAACATGCATGCTTTTAAAAATTGTATAGCAGTATCCTTAGTAACTGTAGGTGTTAACGCTATTCTAAAGCGAGGTGTTAGGGGTCGCAGTAGTCGAGTAATAGTAATTCTGTTGGTACATTCAATAATGGTGTAAGGAATTATTTTCACGTACTATTTGCTGTCAAAAGGTAACTGCACGTTGCAAGTATCTGCATTAATCTCAAATTGCGTCTCTCATTTCCTTTTCACAGCATGTAGTCACAAGCAAATATACATTCAAATGAAATTTCCATCTGTCGGTTCATCAGCAAACTGTGTTGTCTTGTACTGTTCCTCTTCAAACTCATTATCTAAAATTATTTGCATACATTCTTATTTCGTATTATAACACCTACGAAATAGAATGAAAAGCGTTGTGTGGTTAGATAATTTATTTAAAGCGGCATTTGTTTGAAGTCCTGAGGTAAGTATGTACAATGAAATTTTACGTTTCATCGACAGTGCATTACTATTTTAACCTGTGGTGGGCCGGCCTTTCATGTCATGGTCTCTGGTCATTCGCAACGGATGTTTCTGAATGGAGAAGAAAAATATGAGCTTCACAGCCAGGATGTTGCCTACCTAGCTGTATTCCTGGATGGTGCCTATGTATAGTTGATTCTTGTCGCATCGGGCTGCAGGTCAATGTTTACGATTTTCGAATATCATCATGCACGATGTTGGTCAGACAGGTCAAACGGAGTAACTGTGATGTTTCTCGGGCTACACGGTGCATGAGCTACCGAAACGAGAAATAAGGCTTTTTACAGAATCACGACTGAGAAATAGCATGAATGCGTTTTCCCTTGCTAAGCACTACCTACGTACTTGATACTTATTCTTTGGAGATAACACAGAGGTATGATGTAGGTTATTTTTGGCCAGTTGTACCTATCTTGTTATGAGGTATTCTTTCGAGGCCCCGAGTAGGTATTCTGTAGTAGGTAAATCTTGCTTGTTCCTGCATTTTTTCTCGAAAACCATGTTGTATTTGAATAAGACATTACTTAGCCCATCAGAAAGTTTGGTTATGCATCAAAAACTGTTTCACTTCGTCTGAAAACATAAAACCCAGCTTTTCACCCCCGATTTACTCGAGTCGTCTCTAAAGTTATGATCACCAATATTAAAATGATAACATCGAAAATATTTCAAAATTAATTTTGGTTAAATAATTCTTGAATATCTAATTTTGTTCAGTTCTGTCACAAAGCTATGATGAAATGAGGGGAAATAGTCACCTGTTGAGTCACCTCCGTGGATATGTTCGTTGTGAATGGCCAGTCACAATTTTTCATTGCATCTAACAGTCCTTCCCTCTCCTTCGTCCCATCTGGTGTTCTTGTACAAAATATCTGAAGCGAAATCCGAATCCACTTTGCATTGCAAACTCAAAATTTGTCGGTACATACAAATTACTTTTCCCGGCATGCTCTAAAAACAAAACAGTAGAATTTGTAGAATGTTTTAAATCTGAAACAAATTGTTTTGTTTTATTCTTCCTTGTGATAGAAAAACTATTTTTTATATACTTACTGAAAATGAAGACGATACTAATATTTATATTTATAATGGTTGATCAGCGGTGGTTTTAATTTAACTTAGGCATTGTTGTTGTAAATGTTGTCGTGTTTTATAGATTACGATTTCGAGTATTACGGGTATGGCGATTACCGAGGAGGTTACAGTGATCCATATTATGACGACTATTACCGTTATGAGGATTACTATTTCGATTACGCTCCTCCTCTTCCAGCCCGTGGACGCTCAAGGCAACCACAGCCGGTGGGTCCTTCAAGCCAAATATCTTCAAAACCATAGTTTACAAATGATATTGTTATATAATGATATTTTTAGTCATCGTCCTATTTCTTGATCGAGCTCCCTATCCGACCACGCCACTCCTACACGCTCCCAACTATTCAGTCCTCACTCCAAGTAGCCAGTGACATTTCTCCAGGCCACCCTCTGTTTTACTGCCAGTAACTACTGTCGACCGGGTGCTTGGAACTGCTCCCCTAACCTGTGAAAGGGCAGATATCTGTAGTTCCGGTTCCTTTTCCATACTAGTTGAAGTTTCCACTCCTTGCCTATTGCTCGATCAAGAAAAAAGACGAAGACAGTACTTTCGTTTGGTTTGTGGCACGGCGGGCTAATGTAACCCTCCAGTATCGCGTGATTTTTTGCTCACCCCGTCGGATGGATTTTTGAGTGCCATGTGTATTCGAACCCCTCAATAACAAATCAGTAACGTGAAGTAGAACTCTGCCCAAGAGCGCCGGTGGAAGGAATACCTAGTGATGCTGCCACTCGGAAGACACGTCGTCATTCCAGAATAGCTATCCCTTCTGGAATGACTATTTGTCTCTTCTCGTTGTTTGAGGCTGATGAGTAGGTTAGAAATTGGTTCGTTAGCATCTTAATGAATTACTAGATCTACGTAATAATTAAATAATGATCATATGGAATTATCATGTGATTGTGAAGAGCAAGTCTTACTTAATTTGCAAGTCTGTTAAGCTTCACTTTCATTCTGTGTTACCTAGTTTATTCTGACGTTTAGCCTTCAAATAACAGAACTACTTATTGGGTATTATTAATAATTCTATTCAGAGCTTCGTTAGGATATTCCCTCTCATTTCAACTCCTGAAAAAATCTGCTAGATACAGTACTGTGCAAATTAATCTGAACATGCCTTAATATAGTGAAAATTCAGTGGTTTTTGTGTTTGTGTCGAAATTTGGCCACTCCAGTGCCCTCCAATGCCTCCGGCTAGGGTCACTAAACAAACAAGTAGAAGGAGAAGAAGAAACAATTGTGTGGAGGTTATTTGAAAGGTCATATTCCGTATTTTGTAGAGCTGTGTGTGCTGTCGAAATCCTTGTTTCTGCGTCAGTTTTGAGTAGTTTGAAGTGTGAATTTTCTCCTGCGATGGATATTTCCCCAAAAAAGAGAAGTAAGATTGTTACTCTTTGCTTGTTTACTCATTTGACTCAAAGAGACGTTGCCAGGGAATGTCGCGTAAGCTTGGGTACCGTAAACAACATCCTCAGACTTCAGAAAGAAACTGGTAGTGTTATTCCACGAAGAGTGGGAATTTGCGAAAGGAAACGGAAATCGTCTCCTCGAGATGACAAAATTATATTGAGGAAGTCAAAAATAAATCCTCGTCTCACCAGCTTCGACTTGCAGAGAGATCTTGCTCAAAGTGATATCCATGTGCATGATTCAACCGTTCGGAGACGTCTTCTTGAGGGTGGTCGGAAAGCAGTTCGGCCACAGAAGAAGCAACTTCTGACTGTTCCGATGATGAAAAAAAGGCTTGAATGGGGTAAGAAGTATTCAGCATGGACAGAAGAGGACTGGGAGAGAGTTGTCTTCTCAGATGAAACTCATTTTGTCGTCCAGGGTGCAAGATCCCGCTTCATCAGAAAGTCACCCGATGAAAAGCTGTCACCTAAACACATTAATCAGTACGTCAAACACCCAGACAAAAAGCTGTTCTGGGGTTGTTTCACTGTTCACGGCCCTGGGAACATTCAACCAGTGTCAGGAATGATGAACTCCGACAAATATATCGAAGTTTTGAAGGCGAGAGTTGTTCCATTCGTAAAAAACCAGTGGCCCCAAGGAAATGGCGTGTTCCAGCAAGATTCAGCACCGTGTCATAAATCCAAAAAAGTGATGGATTTCTTCCGGAATAATCAAGTTAACGTGCTGGAATGGCCTGGGAACTCCCCAGATTTAAATCCAATTGAGAATCTTTGGGCTATCATGAAGGGGAGGCTCCAGAAAATGGACAATTGTACAAAGGACCTCATGATTTCAAACGTCATCAAGATATGGTTCCACGACGATGAAGTAAAAATGATGTGCCAAAAACTCGTTAGATCGATGCCAAAACGTGTGGAAGAACTAATTAAGGCTAAAGGAGGACACATTTCTTATTAACTTTGTGTAAAATTGAAAAAAAATGAGTTCCGATAAAAACCATATGATTTCAATCGTGTTCAGATTAATTTGCACAGTACTGTACATGACGTTTTGTACCTACTCTGTCTGATCAAAACCTTGACAACTACTCATGTTATCCACCTTGAGCCTAAAGACCTTTTTGACTTTTAAAATCACTACCTAAAGTCTTCCCTTATGTGGAATCCATAAATAATCGACCCAAACCTTATTCGAAAATATGCATCCAACACTTGACAGCTATTCGACAGGTCGCAAGTACTGGAGGGTTGAAGAAAGAAGGAAAAAAACCGAAAGTTTTTATTTGATTAACACTGTGCCTCTCACCAATTTTCCTCTTTGTTTGCATCATATCTGAGTCCATTTTGATGACGCGATTTTGGTCGGAAAGGGCAAGATTTTCTATACAAGGCCGGGAAAAGCTATTTGAAACTTATTTTTCTCTAATTTTTCCCTCCTGCCAATAATATGTTTTTGACACTTGGGAACAACTAACAGTTGACGTGAAGATTTCAAGCGGACGGTATTTGTTGTATAACCAATCAAGTTTTCTAGTGTATTTGGTTTCGGCGTGCATTTACAGTATGTTTCAGCTCATAGCTTATTTGTGTGTGTGTTGGGGGGGGGGGGGGGGCAGTTCTGGAGAAGGGGAAGGAGTTCAATTGCTGATGTGCCTAGTTGCTTTTGTGACCTTTCGTCTGGCCTACCAACCTCGAGTTTCACTACCGTTTTTGTATTTCGAACAAATCTCCTCAACCCTCACCAAAGAAATCGAATGGCATGCTCCAAAAAAATGTGGCATGTCTTGTTGATCGCCCCATTGAAATGGTTTCTGCTACATACATAAAATACCATATCTGCTCCAAGTCTTCATGTCATCAACTAAGTTTTTCGTTTCCTCGTGTGTTGAACCCCAATGCGAGATGTATATTTGATTTGTGCAGTTTGGTTTTTGGTTGTGGGGTTTTTTTTTTAAACGTTTCATTTGCACTAAACGCCCATTAATAACCTTCCTTTACCTCACTGGTTCAGATATGATGCCTTGTGTAATTATGTGTACTCATCCCCCTCCGACGCATTTTTCTTCGTTTTTGGAATTTTTTTTAACGTCAAAAATTAATTGGAAAAAATACGAATATTTTCGCTCGGCTCACCGAACCTAGTTGCAGGGTTATCCAATGTCATAAGGGAGTCACCAACAACCACGCCTCAAAACCACTGCAACTATCACTAACTTATCTCCAATGCACTAGCTGTATAACCAGTCTTGTTTCTTACTAACTATACACATTATAGTTCGATTTTCAAGTTTATTTTTTCCTAATATCGTATTAAAAGCGCTGCTAAAACAATTCAGTTTTTCCTTAAATTTGAAAGCGGCTCCTTTTTTTTACCAACTCTGAGTTGCTATTTACAATGTTTGTATGTGTACTTATTTTTTATTTTTTACTAAGCGATGCCTCTCATTGAACACTGCGATGGGGCAACGTATGTTCTTGGCTGAAGCTTCTATAAACGCTTCTACATATGCTGAAAATATTTAGACATGTGTCTCAAGTATACCTCTCTCATTTTTATCTTTTATAACTTATATGAGTGGCCAAATTTGTTTTTTCGCTTTTCTTTATTCTTTGCTTATTTATGTCAGCTTTTATGTGCGCTAGTAGTACCCAGCTTTATTAACGCTTTTTTTAACAATCGCTAAGCGATAGGTGAATGCTTTTTTGGGCTTAAATCCTGTTGCCAGCTTATAAAACCTCACCTTTGCTTATTTATTTTGGATAACCCTGCTATATTTTGCTGTTTCATTTGGTTATATGTAGCTATTCCATTGATTCTGTCTTTGGTGTTAACTGTGATTTAAAAATAATCATCCAAATTCCAAATTTACATGAAAAAAGTGTCCGGTTCGAATCAAAATCGTGTCCGGTGGACCAGCTATTTTGAAACAATATCTACACAAAATTTCCGTTTTGGCTTGGAAATTCTTTTTCGAATGAAACACTTTTGAGTTGGCAGCTGTCTTTTCGGTCATGTTGCTATTTGTGTTGCCCTTTGTGTCTGTGCTTGTTTTGTTTTTGCTCTGTTGTATTTCAATGGACATAATTTCAACTCATGTAGGGTATGATGGAAGCCGGTATGGAGAGAGGACCAGCCAGTACGGGCCTGAATTCTGGGACCCAGGTTTGTCTATTCACATTTTATGATATTGTTACATGTTTAACAGAATCAATGTTTTACTATTATATTTTCTTCTGTTATTCTTTCGGCAACTAGCAACTGACTCCTGATTGACGTTCCAAATAGGTTCAGTTTAATCAAAATTTTCGTTTCGGTCTTATCATTTCCGATTTTGTTTTCAGCGCCAACTCAAACTTGTTTTTTTATGAAGTTATTTATTTTTTTGTGTTTCAAAATTATTTGTTCTCAGTTATTCCAAATTATTCAACTTTTATGACAACTCTTGCTCAAAAATTGGTTTTGGTGTGATCTCTGTGATACCTGTTGAAGTTTGTTCATTATCAAAACTACGGTTTGCAGCTCAGTTGTGTTCCAAATTGATTTTGTAGAGCCAATTACTTACTGATGCTAACAGCACCTATCTAGTTTTGTATGGCAGCAGTAACGTAGAATTAATTATTGGTGACCTAATTATTAGTTTTCTTGATAAAAGCCGTATTGGTGTCAGCTAGCATATCAGCGTAGTACGTATTACCTCTGTACGAGAACCATAAAACGGCTGGACCAATAGATCTTTTTCCCGAGTGCTGTCTTAATAGAGGTCCTGAACTAAGTCGAACCACTCCCGCAGGTTCTTAATCACGAGGTCCGCTTACTTCTATGTCTCTGTATTCCCACAATCATAATTATTATGTACCTGCAGCAGTGAATATTAATTGGTGGTTTCAAATGTCGTGCTTTAAGTATTCATTCTGCGCTCTGTGCTGACCAATGCTCCTTTTGGTCCAATAAATACGTTCATTCACCCTTTCAGTCCACGGTATATGTTCAAAGTAAGATGGTACGAACGACCAGATTTCAAAACCTCGTTGCATAATGCCATAAACCCGGCTGTATCGGGCCGTAGTGTAGGACAGTGAACACTTAGTAACGGAGTATTGGTGCGGAGTGAGGTCTGCCGGTTAGGGAATTTCTCATCTTCAGAAATGACCGTCTTGCCTGTGTGACAGTTGATCTAGTAGCGGTCCAGATACTTGGGACCTTTTGCCCTACTGTCAAAGGAAGTGTTCTGAGCTCTTCAACTTTCTTTACTACCTATTGCCATTTTGTCTTCCTCACGTAAATTCTCGGAGCCCATGTGGTTACCTTCTTGGTCATTACCAATTATGCAGATGTGAACCAATGGAGGTAGGTAGATAGAAGAAGAGATCTTGAAAACTGATAATTTATTAAGATACAGTCAGTTTTAAAAGTTCCTCGTTCATTAAGAGATGCTATTTCAGGCGTCTCAAATGGCATGAAAGATGTAGAATATCTAGAAGGATCTAGAATAGATAGGAGATCCAGAATTCTATATGAGGTGAAGAAGTATTTGTACTAAATTCTGTCTCACCCATGAACAACATCGGAACAACGTGAAATTGTGCTTCCTAAAAAGTTCTCGCAGTTATATATGTATTCGCATTTTGGTACATCTGGCAGCTTCATAAGGAATCTGTGTGTAGTAGGCAGTTGTCGTGGTTCTTGGAAACTTTATTTTTCTCAAGGTTTATTACAAATGCTTTGTACATAGTTTGGGGAAAAGAGCTGAATAGAAAAATTCCAGTCATGCGAGATGAGCAACCTGTCGAATTGAACCCCGATGAAACTGACTCGGACCATCTAGTGGTCCATATTGATGCCAAATTTGATCGTTGTTCCCTCGCAAAATGTCCCTTTTGCTCCAAACCCGGGAGTCTGGGTTTTTAGTACCTCGTAACTGTCAGTAGAAATACCTACTTTGATTAATTTAATGTAAATAATGGGATGAGAATACATATCCCAATCAACCGTTACACAATCAACGAATGCACATTTTGAATTATTATTAGTTATATGGATGGTGGGAAGAGAGCAGTGCGAGGTACTACGAGTGTTGGGCGATGTTCTCGGAAAAAACTCAAATTTTACCCGCTTTTTCTAGAAAACAATTCTACTTTTGGTGGAATTATACCGACTTGTGATGTTACAAATTTTTGACTCCCAACTCAAATGTGACCCAATTTTCGTTGTTGAAAATGGCTCATATTTGAATTCATCGTTTAATTTACCATTATCCACTGGCATCTCGGCGAAATTTGAATGCAAATTTTGTACAGAACGTCCAAAAACAAGATGTTTACCAAAATTCGACGTTTTTCTGCATTAAAACGTAATATTATCCCCTCCCCCCCCCTACAGTTAGCATTGCAAAATTCAGCTTGGTTTTACCGCCGGAAAGCTGATAAAATGTAGATGTTTTGCCGTTCTGGCAAACGGCTGAGCGTTATGGTATTTGAAGCGAGAAACCGGATCGGAGAGAAGTTTTGTGAAATTCTAAAAATGTATATATGTATCACTCCAGACGATATTATGTTCTTGGGTACGTGATAAAAATTCCAAATATCGTCAAAACGTTAGTATTGCCAAACAAAAGGATGAAGATTAGCAATTTTCAAAAATTCAAGGGGAGTCAAATTTGAGTCAAAAATTTGTAAAAACGGCTAAAATCACGAACAATGATTAAATACAGAAAAACACCATTTCAGTTGTTTTTCATACAGAGTAAGAGTAAAATTTGGATTTTTGGTGGTCACAAATTGTTATTAAGGGCTAAAATCAATATTGATTCACCTGACGTTGTGTTGGATGGTGATCCACGACGGAGGGACTATTTCGATGATGAAATTTTTTTTTCAAAAAAGATGGGGTCAAATTTGAAATTATAATGGTCCATATTCGGTAAAAACGGCTAAAAGCAAGAAAAAATTATATAGTTTTAGGAAAAGTGGGTATGGTGTTCGGCTATATAATATTTTCACAAAATAGCGCGAATTTCTTCTAAAATTCGCTCTTATAGCCATGCTGCATGACTGGAACTTTTACTTATTATTTCCGCTCAAAACAGTTTGGTTTGGCATCTGGCAGATAAGAAATTTAACGCACTTTCAAACCGTGCCCTAAATTTTGAATCAATTGAGCATTTAGGGAGTTGCGTAAGGACATTTCAGTGACGCGAGATCAGAAACTCGCAAAAATCTTGTGACAAAAAGTTGGAAACGACAAAATGATAAAAGATTTTTGGTTGTACTCAGTAATGTGTGTTTATAGGTGGTTCACAACAAGATGCAAAATCAATGCTGCTGCGTATTCCTTCTTATTGCCCTTCACTCGGATCACAAACCTTTCAGATGAGTTGACATGAAAGTTGAATTTGTTTGTTTCCTTACGATGTGTTGCTTTTCCGATGCTCGATATTGTCGTGTTGAACGAAAATCACTCAGTTTTTTGTTCAGACAAATTATGTGTTTATTTTCCTGTCTTTCCTGACATTTGCGTCTGTTTTTGTAGGGTGGGCGTGGGCGTGGAGCGGCGGGTCGTGGGCGAACAGGTGGGGGTCGTGGGGTAGCGGGGGCGGGGGGGCCACTGCCCCCCAGGGGGGCGCCTCAGGGGGGTCCGCCCCCCAGCAGGGCTCCCGCCTCCGCTCAACGTGGCCTCCCTCCACCCGCCCGTGGCTCTCAACGCGCCAGGCAAAGTTTACCAGGTTAGTGAATGTCAAAATTTATCCTCGAAATTCTTTCAAAATACTTTTCTCCCCTTCAGAAACCTTTCTCTGCATCTTCGTTTCAGTGTTCCCAATCTTTGATTATTGTATTGAGCATTTTTTGCATGCCTATACCATGAACTTGTGCACCTGTTTGTTTTGAATTCTCATTTCTACTTCGAACAGAACCTGTGACAAACCTGACTGTGAAAACTAGTCAGCCTAAAAAACTATTTAGGAAAGTCAGGGAATCCCTTAAGGTGAACATCTACAAACAAAAATTAGCATTACAATTTTTAGCGAATTTTCAAAGAAAATAAAGCTATTTGCAGTGGGTCCAAAATGTTTGAAATTTTTTGTAATAGGCAAATCCGTCTCAGAGCATCCTGAATTCATCCCTGGATTTTAACAAAAATTTGTTTGTATATTATGTGCGTGTATATATATATATATATATATTTATTTATGTCACTGTAGACAGTATCTGACTGTGGGTACATGATAAAAATTCCAAATTTCACCAAAATGTTCGTATTGCCAAACAAAAGGACGATTTGGAAGATGAGCAATTCAAAAAAATTCTCAGGGGCCAGCTCTGCTTTTTTAGGGGTTCAAGAACGGCTAACATCGTTAAAAATTTATATAAAATCGCTGAAAGTAGTATGGGAGGGCGAGTAAGACAGAAAAATACCAGTTCAGTGGTTTTTCATGCAGAATATATTTTATGCAGAATCACTTTTAGATTTGGGGGTCAGGTTGGTAATAAGGGCTAAAATCAATATTATTCACCTGACGTGTGGAATGGTGATTCACAACGGAGGGAGGGACTATTCCGGTCATCAGAATATTTTTCTCAAGAAAGAACTGGTCAAAATAGGTTAAAATGGCCAAAAACATGAAAGATTATGTAATTTTAGGAAAAGTGGTATGGTTTCTCGCTATATAATCTTTTTTTTTTAAATAGCACAAGTATTTCTTTGAAAATTCGCTCTAGCCATGCCACATGACTGGGAACTTTTTAGAATCCTCCATTGAACAAGTTTAGTTCAGAATTCGAGGGGGTGCCCATGCTCCACCATTTTGATATACTTGTTCAACCTAATTTGGTGGCATGTATAGGTTTAGTGGTGTTGGGCTCTATTAGTTTCTTTATAATTCGACCTGTCAGCCACTTGAGACGTTATAGAGTTCGTGCAATCACAAATGATGTAAGATCAAGATTTGCTTTGTCCAGCTGTAACTTGGTGAAACTTGCGGCGCTGTAACTCTTCTAAAGGCCCAACCACATGAACAAAATTTGAAATGTTCACTTCATTGTGGCGAAAATAGAAACAAGAACTTCCGAGCAGGGGACCAATAGGAATTGACAGCCATTCTGTGCATGCGCAGATTAGTTCAAGAGTTTTTGTGCGTTTGGACAGGACTAGAACTGGTCCTGGATTGAGAGTTGGCACCAACTGCTGTTGGTTTCCAACAGTCCTGTATTTTTTCAAGTACTGTTGATCCTGCACGTGCGCACTTGATGCTTCTATGTACCTTAAGCTTATGTGGAAGGTTACAATGCTTCAGGTTATCCATTCAGAATCACAGACAGTTCCGACAGACGTTCCATTTGTCCCATCCATCTGTCCCCTCATTTTCAGAACGCAGTTCCTGGATTGGTCCAGGACTGGCTCTCCGAACAAACCAGGTGCATCTGCGACCCAGTTCCAAACGATTTCGGAACCGTTCCATTCAGTTTTGAAATTTTCTTTCAGAATTCACAACTAGTATATGTGCATTGCAGTTGGCATCACTTCCATATATTTTAGACGCTATGAGCGTGTGAGCACTTCAACCATCGAGTAGGTAATTGCATGTTATGAACCTCAATAGGCTCCTGTATCTTCTTCAGGTTCTGAAAGCTTTCATAGTCCCAGAAATGGAAATTCGGTACTGCTGAATTCTCGAACGGTTGAACTTGTACCGTGACAAAGCTGAGTGCTGTGCCGTCATTTGTAGATTTGTAGTCACAGCAGCCATCAAAAGTGAGAGTACTGGAAGGTGTCGGCCCAAGTTTCATCGCCATGAATGCCTCTCTGCAAATGGTGGCAGAGGATTCTCCATTCCTATTGGTCGTCTGCCTTAGTGGATCAGCTCTCCTAAATGTGCTGTTAATTCCTCGAGTTATTTTGAATATTGAAATACATGCATTATTGCCAAGCTGGACCACAGTTAACAAATCAGATGGGCTTTTTGGGGCACGGTTAACTGCGAGCAGGTTTTTGGTGTAGTTTTATTTAACTGAAAGATTGCATTTCGGTCATGTGATTACGGCTTGAGGCACACCATGCAGATGGGGCACTGTTGGCACGACTGTCACCTCTCTCCATACAGAAAACTTTATTTTCTGCATTTGAGTGTTAGCATCCGCATATTCAAGCTCTAGCGCATGTACATGTATGTACCTATTCTGTTCTGTACTTAAGGTACAGGGTTGCCCCAGGCGATATACAGTCCCGCAAGTAAAACCCCCTCTAGAAGTGGTGATTGCCTTTGTGTTGATGGTTGTCATTTCGTTAAAGTTCCAGTCATGCATCACAGCGAATTTCTTAACTAACGTTATTACTTGAACTGCCTTCAAACTTCTAATTACTGAGCAGTTTCATTGTTTTTAACAACACAGATGGAATGGTGGCCCTTTAGACCTGTGTTCAACGTACAGGCTTAAATTCTTGGAATGTTTGAATTCAAAAAACTCCTAGTCAGTTCTACTCTAATTACGAGAGAAATCCCCAGTGTCTGTCTTGAAGTGATCGGGATAAGGGATATGCAGCTGCACGAAATAGAATGAAAAAATCCCGTAAACTAAAAAATTTCAAAATTCATAATAATGTACTTTGTTTTTGTGAATCATCTGGAACGCTTGATTTTAAAAAGCCTCATTTGAATCTAAAATCGAAATTTGCATGGCTTAGTTTAGTTGTCCCGTAATGTAATTTGTATATCATCTGTATTTCATTTCCGTGTCTGAAATTATGTTTACTCTTACTCTTGTCTATTTTCCCCCCATCATTCATTTTTCCGTACACAGTGATCCATGGTCGACAATCGTAGCTTTTTATACTCACCCGCGCGTTTGTATTTATCTTTTTATCGCCCTCATAAGTAGTTTTGGTCTTTGGACGCTTTCTTGGGCTGGCATCTATAAAAGAAACCACATCCACCATCGGTCCTTTCTGGAAACATATTGTATGGCGCACTTTGGTTCCAGTTGTCTCTTAGGATCAAACTGGTTCTCCATTATTTTCATTAATGTCGAGATGTTGAAATACACCTTATGTTCCTATGGATGAAACTCCTCATTGAGTTGGATGAGCCTCTAGATCGGTGATGGTGGTAACGTTATCTATCTGTGCTTCCTCAACTCGTCCCCTTCCATTCCTGGAGGACTTAGTGACAGTTATAGGTTACCAGAATGACTGTTGCTGAACCGCTAATCTCTCTCGACCTTTAAGCTGTGTTCTAACCGAAATCGTTCATGCATCTGAAGTTCCTCCTTCTGGATAGAGGAGTACCTTGGGACAGCCTGATGTTTAACATGGGTGCCAACCTTATTTTCTTCTGTTTCTGGTTACACAGTTGCTGCTTCCCGTGGCCCAGCTGTGAACCTATCATTCCGTCGTTCGGTTATCAATGCATCATACTTCCTTTGATTGTACGTAGGTAATTTGAAGCGGCTTCTGAGAAATCCACAAGTTCTTTTTGAATGTGCGATGGTATTTTTAGCGTGATTGCTTAGATCATTGGATTGCAAAAATAACAGTGAAGGTAGGACCATAGATTAGCAACATAGTACACCTACGAGGGAACTAATTTTTTTACAATCAGAATTAATTGCTTGACAATTGTATTAGCCCTACTCAGTATTATTGAAATGAGTAGGTAGGTAGTAAGGATAATAAGTTCAGTGCTTCTGCGGTAGGTGCCTACAGTAAGAAGGGTTCTCCTGAATACGGGGGTAATTGGTGACAAAAAAAAAGCATCTCAAGCGTTCAGCCCCATGGAACAGGTACGACAGCACTAGAGGACTCTTCACGTAACAGCTTAACATCGGGCTGTCCTGAGACACTCCTATCTGGATAGTGCAGCAAACACGTTCGTAAACGGTTCATGGACAGTACTTGATGATCCACATATTGTCGGTTTTTTTCACTAACACAAAGGGGTTCGGTTTGCACTGTGGACAGGTAGCTGCCGTCAGGACAGTGGCTCGAATGGTACTCACACACCTAGCTATTTCAAAGACTGGTTCGTGGATGGTTTGCCCGAGTTTCTGGATCGCAGTTCGCAGACCCGTTCACCAAAACCAAAAATTGTGACGAACGGTTAGCAAACGTGTGGACACTACTTCACGGTAGTGACTGGCAGGTCAGTGATGATTAGGCAGCCTAAACTTTGACACTGGTGCTGAGAGTTGCTCGAATTTTGCAGTAGGTACACTCACAAAACTACTGACTGCCGCCAAAACATGGCCCAGACTTCCAATTCCAATGAACTGAAAACATTTTATTTGAACCATTGCCCAACATTCCTGGTGCTTAGCTCTTCTCAAAATACTAAATTAATTAAAGCGGTATCAAGCCAGGATCTGCTAAAATCGCGAGTAAAGGTTTGATGTTTAGTAGTTCCTCTACCTGGAGAGCCTCCTCTGACTACTAGCTAAATGGAAGACCTGACAGATGCGCAATCTTCCGGATCTTTATCGTATGTCATAAACTACCTGTCAGTGTCGATCCTCCGCTTCATTCGCGATGTGCGCAGTCCGTGGTATCCTCGGCATTCGTTGATATCTCCACATTTCGAGGGCTTCCACGTTTTCCATATCGCTGCAGGCTTTGTCGAGGTGTGGTTGGGTACTTCATTCAATGCTCGGAGTATCCTCGATCACTCGTTTTCAAGGATCCGCCCTGGGATTCGTTCACCCGCCACAACCTCTTCACATTTTCAGCCGCTCCCAACCGCATGCGCTTCTATTCGCCCTTCTTCCGTCCTGATGTGATTTGTGAAATATTTCCACTACCAAGCCCTTCGAACACCACATCAACGTGTCTAATTTTCCTTCTATCCCCAGCAGGTAAACGTAAATTGGATGGGGGCAACCAGAACCAGGGGGAAACTAAGCGCCGCTATCAGAGCAGCAGCGGCTGGGGATCAGAGCCTCTTGCACAACAGCCACTAGGGAACGGAATGAACGGGGCCTTCGGCGACCCCCAGTGGTACCAGGACTCATATGGAGGGGGCGGTTGGTAGAAGACATCACCCACAAAATCGCCTTGCATGGATTTTTTTTTAGAAAACTAAATTCCACAAGTCTCCGCTCGCCCAAGGCAAACAAAAGAAGAAAATATTTTAAGGAAAACAAAATGAAGAAAAACATCTCAGTCCAGCATTGCTGAGCCATTAATTTTTTTTAGAGCGCCTTATGTTTAAATGTTCTCTTTATAATTTACTTAGTTCGAAAAACGAATTTCCTTCTCAAATCGTTTACTCTTTCTCAAATTTATTTATTTGTTCGGAATTTGTCAGTCAGTATTGCGTGAGTTGAATTGTGATTGCTTTGTCATTGAGAAAAACAATGAAAAAAAACTTTGGAAAAAAAAAACTATTTAAAAGAAAGAAATAAACTATTTTCTGATCCGAAAACTATTATCTTGTCGCTATTTTGATAGTTTATAAACTTGAAAAGAATTGGTCTATCAAATCCTTTTGGAATAAAACTTTTATAAATTATTGATCATTATTTATATAGTTTATCGCATGAAATATGATCCTGTTGACCAAGAGTTTGGCTTCTGATGTGTAATTTATCTTTAAACATTATAATTCTTCTCGAAATAAAAAAGAAAAAGTGATGAAATCCTTATTCGTAGATGTACAAAATTATATTCTACTTGGTACATTGAATAGTATTGTTATATAAAAGAAAAAAAATATTGCTATATTTATGTGATTAGAGAGCTACATGTATTTGCGAACATTCCCCCCGTACAAATACACCCCCTAGTTCTGGAGATTTACATCGTTAGGGGGAGTTATGAGATAACAACAACAAAAAAAAAGAGAAAAAAAAAGAAAAATTTGATTGGCCTTTTTGTTTTATTTGTTAATTTTTTTGTAATTTTTGGAAAGAAGATAATTGAAGAATTCAGTGTCCTTCTCTAACAGATGCACCTGTTACTCGTTATGGAATATTATTTTGTTTAAAACAATGGTTATTGGCTCTATCAATGTCCCTCGTTAAACGTTTGGGACTTATGGCCAATTTTTTTTAATTTTGTTTACAATTTTCATTTTGGTAGAATGCAGTTGTAGTTTAATTTATATCTTCTAAGCACAATGAAACTATTAATTTTCTGTTTTGTTTATGATTTAAGTTGGCTGACGCAAGAAGTTAACTGTTAACTTGTTAATGTTGATGTTATCTGTCCATTTTTATCATAGTTTTTTTGTGAGCATAACAAATTGTGCTATAAATTTGAATTTTTACAGATTGTTTAAATGATACGAATTATAAATTTCTCGATGTATGTGTTATGGGGTATATGATGAGAAAAATACAAAAAAATATATAGTGTAATCTGGATAATTTTTTGGTTTTTGAACAATGTTTAACCCTAGGTTTGTTATGGTTTACAAGTTACTAATAATTGGTTTTCTTCTTGTAGAACAAAAAATATAAAACCCACTTTGTTGGAAACGGCAAAATAAAAATTCAACTTGTATTTGTCTTGCGTCATACACTTAGTGAACAGTAGTTTTTATTCTCGCTTTTGCTTCTTAATTTTCCCGCTTTTAAAATTTAAGTATTCATTATTTAGTGTGAAAGCAAATTGAAAAAAAGTTTAAAATAGATCCACATCTTTGTTTTTGAGCTCCGAATGGCACATTAACTTATATCAATTTTCCTTGTTCTCGTTCAAAGCCAATTTGTAATGATCAACACTTGTCTCAATAAACAGTTGTATGTGACCATATTTTATAAACTCGTTACCATTTCTTTATTCGGTTTAAGTTTGTTCGTTAAAAAAAAAATTCATTTTTAATTAAGTGATTACACAAAAGGGAAATTTAATGAAAAAAGAAAACCTTCGGCGCGGAACTACAACATTTTACTTAGAAGATATTAATGATTGCTCAATTGCTCCAGAATTTTTGAAGTTATCGTTAAGAGCGAATGATGGGTATAGTTCAGGTATTTCTTCATTCACATTTCACGGGGATGTGCAACTAACTCGTGAGCCATTCGATACATGTTCAATTTGTGTTTTTCTTTAATTTTAGCGATTTAAAAACGAAAAATACGAGGAAAAAAGTTCCAGTTTGTCTGGAAGTTGGGACAGATAATCTCAACATTTTATTGTACATTGCAATACTTTTTCTCTACGGAAATAAAATTATTAATGAAAGGAATGTTTGAAGACTCTGTCCAAAATCCAGATCTTTCGATTATTTCGTTTTGTTAGGTTGGTCGGGTTGTCCTGTGAAAAGATTTGGCTTGCAGGTTGGTTTTACGTTCTCTATCGAGTAGGGAATATCTGAGATGTCCCTTCTCATTCGACTGTTTTATATTTATGTCAATTAAGAACTCTTATGAGAGAAACTTGATGGTGTGATATTCGGATTAATCTTTTTTTAATAGTTGAAAAAAGAAGAAAAAAATGATTTTTCGAAGAAAAGAAGAAATATAGGAGTTAGACTTCATTATATTATATCCTCATTTTGGAATCTACATTTCTGCATTTAAATTTTTTTGAAAATTGAAAAGTTCCAATTGTGTTCCTGAAGTCGTTTTTGTCAGTGAGAGAGCTCATTAGTTGCCTTGGGGTGTGTAAATGTTGTCTTGGGGGGGCGTCACAAAAATATCCCTTTAAATTCTTTAGGTGCCCTTCACTTGCGGTAAATTTTAAATAGCACGGTCCCTTTATGCTACTCGTAACCAAACGTAGGATTATTCATAAATATTAGGACCCGCTTGGTCTTCGAAGAAGGCGTTTCATGGCAATTGATGAACCTCCTGCACTCGGCAAAAATGCTCACCTACATTATTCGGCCTTTTAATTTTCAAATGCATAATTACTTTTTATTGCATGTCATATTTTTTTTAATATAATAATTATTGAGTTATGAACTGAACTATTTTAATATTTATGGAAGAAAAACAAAAAATGTCCCCTCATGTCCCCACCAGACAGGTAGATGTTGCCTTAGTCATAGATGTAATGCTAACATTTTGTCTTTCCAAATTTCATATTTATATTCCTACTGTATTGTGCTTTGGCAAGAAAAATACATCCATTTTCTGAAAGTGGATAAAAAATAAATAACAAAAAAATGACAATTTTTTCTATAAATTAAGCTGTGGACTTATTATTTTGGTTTTTAACAGACTTGGAACTTCGATTTCATCTTACCAAGGAGGCCTACGTCTCCTTTTAAAGCAAAAAAGATTAGTGATTAATTTGCCTTATAGCTTTTTAAAGGTTTACTACTAGTAAGATTGTATTCCCCCATGTTGAATTGTGTAACTTCTGCTCTTCAAGCGATGATTGATGAAAACTGGATGATTTTAATTTGCAATATAATAACTATTTTGTCTAATTTAGTGGTAATTCTTTCGTAAGATTTGTTCATGAAAAATGATTTCTTGGTAATTTTAGGAAGTTGAAATTATGATGATTTTGATGTAAACTGCAACTGATTAGTGTTCTTTCCTTTATTTTGAAAATGCCGTTTTTGATGGAATAAAAATAAATAAAACTGAAGTTACTTATTGATAAATATTTTTTATTAGGGAGTCACCATTTTGTTTTTCGTTATAATCATTTTCGGATTTGATTTATTAATGGTGAGGGCGGTGGGGTGACATTTGGTTGTACCTGCTAGTGGTGTTTTACAGGATTGGTTCACACTCAATATGTTAATTTTGTCACTCTGAACTCCTGCTTCAGCGTGGCATTGTTTACTGTCATTTTTAGCTATTTTTTTCCTTCTGTTTTCATTTCAGTAATTTCAGCTTTTATTTCAGTAATCCGTTACAATTTACTTTCCATAGCGATTACCGTCGAGAATACCCTACAAAGTTCTGAAGATAGGACCATAGGTTTAATAACTATGGTGAAAGTTATATTGAAGATGAAACTCATGTTTACTAATATGAGCTATCTAATGGCTGTTCCAATAATGGTTCATATCGATAGGTATGGGTTGGAAAAAATATGATGGCATGATTCCAGCTTGGTATTGAATTCTTTGCAGGATTCCTGTTCTACAAAAAGGGGTTGGGGGGTTGTCCCTTGAACAACATCTGACTCTTGATTTCACAAACTGCCAGTGCTTCGATTTCTTTTTGCGAATTTTCAAGGAAAATTAAGCTGTTTCATACAATGGGTTCACAGTTTTCAGAACATGAATTTTCGAATTTTTTTTATAGGCAAGTCCGTTTCAGAGCATCCTGAATTCATCTCTAGAATTTAACAAAAATACTCGTATAATTATTGTGACTCCTAATGGTCGGGTAGGTTTGGGTATGGTGAAGGACGAGTGAGATGAGAGATTGGGTAAGGTAAAGGATGAGAGACTTTGCCCCTTAGGAGTATTTTTGGGTTGCTAACGCCCCGCGGTTATCACCAAAGCTGGCGATAGTTGGAGAGGAGGCTCGCAACCCGCGGTTATCACCACAGCAGGGGCTAGATGAAGGAAGGTATCCCGTGGTTATCACCCACATCAAACACTCAAGAACAATTGAGTGGTTATCGCTCAACAACAAAACCCCTCTGCCGACCCGGCCGTCGCCAGTCTCATTGCCGCCGACCGCCTCCGCCAAATACCGCCCCACGATGTACTACGGTGTGACACCTCATCCGACATGCCCAGCCCCTATGTCCCTTAACCCCTACGCAAGGAAATTTTTAAACACTACCACTCGCTCCACCACCCCGTATCAGGGTTAGCCGTGACCTAATAACCAACTGGTATTTTTGGCCCCGGATGAACTCGGACATCGGAGCTTGGGTTCTCGGGTGGGGGGGATGGTCAGTTTGTTGATGGGTGTTGTGAGCGGTCGAGAGAGGGCTTCTGCCGCCGGGGTGTCCGCTCCCGGCGTGTAACGGATGTCTGTTGTAAACTGAGCTATGAACTCAAAGTGCTAGAGGACTTGGATGTTTGGAGGAAGGCAGTGGGTGAAGGGGTGGTGGTCCGTGTTGACAAAGAATTGGTGGCCCTCTACCTAGGCACAAAAGTGCTTTGTGGCTGGCCAAGAGTTCTCTGTCGAACGTGGAGTATGTATTTGCGTTGGGCCGCCGATAGGGATTTTGAGAAAAAACCCTAAAGGTTGGGGACCGCCCCCGATGTGTTGATGGAGGACGGCACCGATGGCCCAGTCCGAAGCGCCAGTGGTGATTGAGAGAGCGGTGTGTGGGGTGGGATGAGCGAGGGTGGCGTTTTCGAGGTCGGTTTTGAATTGGTCGAAGGCGGTTTGTAGTGCGTCGGTCCACAGGATTTGTCGGTTGTCGTGTTTTTTCGATGGTTGGGGAATAGCGTCGATGAGGGGTTGTTGATGTTGGGTGGCATCGGTAGAAATTTATCTTCCCGAGGAACCTTCGGAGCTCAGTGATTGTGCGGGGTCGGGGGAATTGACGACGGGAGTGAAGTTTCTCAGCAAGGGGTGTGATCCCTTGGGCGGTGACCAAATGGCCGAGACATTTGGTGGATGGTTGGGTGAGGACGCATTTTGGTTTGTTGATGCGGAGGCTCTCAGTCCTAAAAATGTCTAGGACATGGCGAAGGTGGCGATGATGTTCCTCAAGCGAGGCGGAGGCGATCAGAACGTCGTCGAGGAAAAGCAAAATACGTAGGGGAGTCCTCGTAGGTTGTGGTCCATGTATCGTTGCCATGTTTGAGCCGTGTTGTGAATTCCGAATCCCATTTTGAGGTATTCGAACAACCCGAAAGGGGTGACGATCGCCATTTTGGGGACATCCAGCGGGTGGGTATCGATGTGATGAAAGGCCCGGGAAATTCGAGTGTTGAGAAAGCCATAGCGCCATGGAGGTGAGAGGAGAAATCTCTGTGGGGGGGATTATACATGTCCAGGGTGGTGCGAGAATTTAAACGGCTATAGTCCCCACAAGGTCGAATTTTCCCATCGGGCTTCTGCACTACGTGCAGAGGTGATGCCCACGGGGATTTGGAGGGGCTGACTATGCCATCTGCGATGAGGGCGTAAATATACTCCTTCGCCTGAGACAGTAGGTGGCGGGCCTTCGTCGAGAGGGGGTGGTCCCGTGGTTTGGATGAAATGTTGGATCTGGGAGAGGTGCGAAGTTTGGCGGGGTAGCAGTTGGTAGGCGTCGAGGAGCGCTCTGAATTTCGGGTTGGTGGGTGGAGAGGGACTGACGGCGTTAATAAACCCGGGTAGGGGTTTATGTGAGCTGGGGTCAATAAGTTTCATGTCAAATGATCCTGGTCCCATTGGCGTATAGGAGCTGATTGTTGGAGGGCGAGCGGTGATGGAGAACGTTGTTTGGGATGATAGAAATAGGTGCCCCTGTTTCGACGAGGAAGGGAAGGGTCGGTGCGTGGGCATGGGTGATGAAGGGGTGGTCGGGCGTTGGGGGTGTCGGGTTGGTGCGTTGGGGTGGCGGCGGTTTTTTGAGCACTGCAGCATAAGTTGAAGGTGGGGTGGCCGGCGCAGCCGGTACGATAAAACGGACGGCTTTGGCGACCGTGATGGTCGAGATGGAAGGGCGTTTGATCGGGGGTGGAGGATTGCGGAGTGCAGTGGCATAGGTCGGGGGTGGAATGGGTGTGTCGAGTGGGGCAGTGGTCGAGATGGAGGGGCGTGAAGTGGGTCGGGGAGGGGGGGTCCCACTCTGTGAAGAGGGAGAAGCGGTGCCCACCGAGTTTATCCGCAGGCGTTGGCGTTTCCCTGGGAGGTGGTTGTAGCAAATCTTTTTTGTAGCGGGGGGTCGGCAGTTATGTGAATGTGCTCCGAAGTTATCATGGTCCCAACACAAGTCGGGGTTGGCAGGTACAGGGGAGGTGACGCGGTGGCGGGGGCGGGTTGTCGTTCCGTAGAGCCGGCCAGACGGAGGTGGGTTTTGTTGTCACCGTCGAGATGGGGGGCGAGTGAGACTTGAAGGTGGGGTGGTAACACCCGGAGCCAGAAAGTCCGGGCGACGTCCGAGGTGTTGAGGTTGGGTGAGGGCGGCGATCCGGTCATACTTTGATGGCTAGTATAAGTTGATGAGGCGGGAGCGGAGGTCGTCAAAGGCGGAAGGAAGCAGCATCGGGGGAGAGGTTGGCAGTCAGGAGCAGCGTGTCATAAGGGATGAGTGAGATGGTCTTGGAGTAGCGGGCTCGTTGTGTCTTGATTCCGGTGGTGGAGAAAGCTGTGTCGAGCTGGAAGCACCGAAGTGCTGGGTCATGTGTGCAGAATGGTGGGAGAGTAGGGGGGATGGTGGTAGTGTCCGTGACGGCCACAGTGGAGATGGTGGCAGCCGGCTGCGACATGAGAGGTTGAGTGTCTGTTATCATTGTTGGAAAAAACGTGGGGGTTACCCGTGTTGTGATTCCTAATGGTCGGGTAGGTTTGGGTAAGGTGAAGGATGAGTGAGATGAGAGATTGGGTAAGGTGAAGGATGAGAGATTTTGCCCCTTAGGAGTCTTTTCGGGTTGCTAACGCCCTGCGGTTATCACCACAGCAGGTGCTAGATGAAGGAAGGTATCCCCCGATTATCACCACAGCAGACACCGGGAAGATGGAAGCTAGCACCCCGCAGTTATCACCACAGCAGGTGCTAGACGAAAAGTCGGTGTCCCACGGTTGTCACCACAGCAGACACCTGGAATATTGAGGCTAGCACCCCCCCCCCCCCCCCCCCCGATTATCACCACAGCAGGTGCTAGAGGAGAGAGAGAGAGAGAGAGAGAGATGTCCCACGGGTAACACCACATCAGACGTCAGGAGGAAGGAGGCTAGCACCCCACGGTTATCACAGCAGGTGCTAGAGGAGAAGGAGGCGTCCCGCGGTTAGCACCACAGCAGACGCCAGGAGGAAGAAGCCTTCGGTTATCACCACAGCTAGTATGCAAGAGGGAGCACCCCGAGGTTATCACCACAGCAGGCGCAAGGAAGGGTAAGAGAGAGGAGGTTTAGGTTGAGAGAGAGAGAGAGAAGTCTTGGGTAAGAGCGAGATCGGTCGAATGAAGAGCTGGGCTGGCCGGGCTGCTTATAAAGGCCCCTTTCACCTCGTCCCCCGTCCACCAGCGGCCGTTACAACATTTGAGGGGCGATGGAGTAGTTCGATGGAGGGGACCCTTCTACTTTCCCCGAGGCGTCGCTCAGCTCGTCGTTCCCCTTTTTTATTTGGTTAAATCTTTATCATATTACAGGAGTGGTAAATGTAGGAATTTTAGGTGTACTACGACGATAACTGTATGTGTCCCTCCAGACGATCTGACCTTGAGTACATGATAGAAACGCTGCAATTCATTACACAAAGGTTTATTACTTACCTGTATAGGTGCCCCTTCTGCGTAGATCACTGTTTTCTGCGTCAATACCCTCAAGCTCCTCCCTAGGAAAGCCCTAAATCGAGTACTGGAGTCGGCACCGGAATTAAAGTTTCCTACAAATTCGCGGGATTCAATCATTAATTATTTGTAGTTATTCATGAAGCATAAGGCAAATAATAAACCATTGTGTACTAATTAACCTGCATAGATGCCTCTTCTACGTAGGTACTACATATAATCAACCGTTGTGTAATATTTTACCGTTGCGAAATAATTTGCCCATCAACGCAACGATTGTTCAAGTTGCAAAAGTACCTGATTGTTCAAGTTGCAAAAGTGCCTATCAACAAAATCCAGCCCTTTCTACTTAGATGGTATAATGAACAGTTGTGTAATAATTTACCCATCAATAATACTTCACCGTTTGTTCAATTTGCAAAAGTTCCTATCAACAAAATCCAGAACAGCCTTCATTTTTCATATGGAATAATATCACAGAACAACCAACTCGACTTCACACAGCCATCCGTGATTATAGTCAGGTGCTCCCTAGTGATGATATTTGGGCTGAATGTATACAATTTGATTCACCCTCCTGTTGACCAAGCCTGTCGGTGCAAACTTGGGGGCTTACTGTGAAGGAACGGCGGGAAGTACAATGCTCCGGGCGGTCTTAAGAAACTCCCTAATTCGAGAACTATTTAAAACCGTAAAAAGATTCATGTAAAACAAAGTATAGGCGTTCTGAAAATGTCATCCCCTATTTTTCACCCCTTAGAGATGGCTGACAGTAACGCCGAGCTTCGAGAACCAACTAGACCCCAAACGGGACCTATAAACCGAATTTCGTCAATTTTGGCTCATGGTAACTAAGAAAACTGGTAACGGACAGACATTTTTTTATTTGCATTTTCGGAATCTACATACCTTGAAACGTAAACCATCAAATTTTGAGAGAGGGATAAACATTTTTTTCATGTGATTCCAAAGGTTCATTATTGAAAAGAATCTTAAGTCTTAACTTAAGTCTCAGAACGCCGTAGCTCGAAAACTTTCAAGAGAAGGGTATGGTTTTTATTACGTTTTTAAACTGATCTCGAACTAAAGAATTTTTTGAGACCACCCGGAGCATTGTACGACCAGCCGTTCGTTTGCACCGAAAAGCTTCGTCAACATGATCGTGAATGAAACGGTATAAATCCGGCCCAGATATCATTGCAAGGGAGCAACTGATTATAATCACGGATGGCTGTATGAAAGCCCTAAATAGAGTACTGGAGCCGGACCGGGAATTAAGGTTTCATACAAACATCGTAAGTACATGCGCGGGATTCAATCATTAATTATTACTGAATTTATTATTGAATCCCGCGCATTTTTATGAAATGTAATTCCCAGGCTGGCTTCAGTTCTCGATTTTGGGCTTTCATAGGGGAGCTCGAGAGTAGGTATCGACTACAGAAAACAGTGATCTACGTAGAAGGGGCCTCTATGCAGGTAAATTATTACACAACGGTTTATTATTTACCTTATGCTTTATGAACAATAAGAAATAATTAATGATTGAGTTATTGAATCCCGCGGATTTTTATCAAACTGTAATTCCCGGGCCGGCTCCAGTACTCGATTTAGGGCTTTCCTGTGGGAGCTCGAGGGTAGGTATTGACCACAGAAACTGATCTATGCAGAAGGGGCATCTTTGCATGTAAATTATTACAACGGTTTATAATTTTACCATATTTATACTTCATGAATAACAACAAATAATTAATTATTGAATCCCTCCCATTTTTATTAAACTAATACCTGAGCTGGTTCCAGTACGCGATTTAGGGGTTTCCTGTGGGAGCCCGAGGGCAGCTGTTGACCACAGAAAACATTCAGTGATCTACGCAGAAGGGGCACCTATACAGGTAAACAATAAACCGTTGTGTAAATAAATCGTTGTCGCAGCGGTTTTTTTAATTTTATTTGCTAATCCTTTGTCATTATTCGATTCAAGAGAAAGGCTGATCAAATAACGATACGATCGCAATACTTCGATTGAAATGTTGGTAAGAGTAGGTAACAATAATAATAGATCCAGTACCTCCCGGGTTATTAAAAATCAGTCGTAGGAGGTAGAGTAAATGTTAGCTGGTGTAAGGTTTTTGTCGAAAACAGCCGCTCTTCAACTAAGTAGTAACTATACCCTACTACCTACCTACCTAATAGTATATTATAATTCATTCGGGGTATTTGTCATAAATGATGATGATTTTTCATAAAAGTTAGAATTCCTACCTATTACTGTTTATTGTCTAAACTACCTACCATGAATGCTTTCTGAATCCCAATTTTATTTCAGATTTTCCATATTTATACTCCGGGGTCAAGCTAAATCATCTTTTTACACAATAGCGCGAATATTTCTTTAAAAATTCGCTCTTACAGCCATGCTGCTTAACCTTTTTCCCTCTCTGAATCCATCAAGAAATTCTAATTCAAATTGTTTTTTGGCATTTGAGTTAAAATAGCGGCAACTTTCCCAAACTGGCGCGAGGTCCAGTCGTAGCATCAACTGGAACCTTTACTGACCTCAGAAGATCAGGAAAAAATTCTAATTCAAATTGTTTTTTGGCATTTGAGTTAAAATAGCGGCAACTTTCCCAAACTGGCGCGAGGTCCAGTCGTAGCATCAACTGGAACCTTTACTGACCTCAGAAGATCAGGAAATTTTTCAGTCAGGATCCTTTGCGATCGAGCATGAAAAAATAATTTTAACACCCCCCCCCCCCCCCCCCCCAGTTTGATTTTTTCCGTTTCAAAGTACTTGGAATTAGAAAATTTAAGAAATCCAGGTTTGCAGATCCCAAGGGTTGGTCCGCGAAGTTTGGCGTTACTGTGACTCACCTCCAAGGGGTCTGTGGCGCCGCGCCGTTTACTTGAGCTTTTTTAAGTTTTTAAATTGATCTCAAACTTGGAATTTTTTGAGACCACCCGGACTGAACGTCCTAGGCCCTGAAGTTTGCACCGAGAAGCTTCGTCAACATGATCGTGAATCAGTGGCGTAGCTAGGATTGTTTGGGGGGGGGGGGGGGGGGGTATCGGAAATAGAAAATGTAAGGTCTGAGCAAAGCTGAATGTAATGTAAAAAAGTTACAAGTAACGTTAGGTAAAATAAACTGATAGAACATATATTTATTATTACTGGCAACAATGTTAGCGAATTTTCAAAGGAAACTAAGCTATTGCAATGGGTCCAAAATTTTCAGAACATAAATTTTTGAAATAGTTTTATTGGTAAATCCTTTCCAGAGCATCCTGATTTCATCCCTAGATTTCAACAAAAATTTATATATATGTATATTTAATTATGTTTATTTATTTGTGCGTCACTCCAGACGATGTCTGACCTTAGGTACATGATGAAAATTCCAAATTCGCCAAGATGTTCTTATTGCCAAACAAAAGGGTGAGTTCGAAGATGACCAATTTTCAAAAATTCTTAAGAGGGTCTAATTATTTGAGTTTATAGTGGTCAGAAATTTGTAAAAACGGCTAAAATCACGAACAATCGATATGAAAAAACTGAAAATGGTATGGAATGGTGAGTAAATACAGAAAAATATAATTTCAGTGGTTTTTCTCAAAGGGGTCAGATTTTGATTTTTGGGGGTCAAAGATGGTATTAAGGGCTAAAATCAATATTAATTCACTTGACGTTGTGTGGGATGGTGATTCACGATGGAGGGACTATTTCGGTGATGAAAATATTTTTCACAAAAAAGAGGGAGCCAAATTTGACTTTATGAGGGAAAAATTCGTAAAAATGGGTCAACGTTGATGCGCCCACCGTTCGCTTGCCTACAGCGGGTCGTCATCTCGAAGTTGCTTGGCGACAAAAATATCCTGCTGGTTTTGGCCGTAATTTTTCATTTCCTTGAGGTTTGTTCTCAGTTTTAAGATTGATGTTACTCTTCAGCATGAGTAACGAAAAACTGATTGGGGAAGTACGGACATACCTCCCCCCCACTCTACCACCGCTCAAATCCAAAATACATGGACACTGATTTAAGAACAACATCTGGAGTAGAATAAATTGGAGAGGAGTGTCAAACAACTGATATAAGAAAACGGCGTAGGTATATTTTTATATTAGACGTTACTTACATTATTATTTGCTGAGTTCTCACTTTCCAAACGACGGATGCTTCGCACTGTTCTTCGACGGATTCATGACGTATTTCACTCACCTTATATTATTTGCGTAATATTATTTAACTCACCTTATATTATTTGCGTAATATTATTTAACTCTAAATTTGCCAGTTTTGCGTTTTTTATATCAATCGATTCAGGGTTGCGGAGAATCCGATAAAAGGCCTAAGGTAAATAACGAGTACCTATAAACATTTATTAGTAATGTGGTGATCGGCTGCTCCCTAACACTATACGTAAATAGCGTCGGTTGCATTATAAGCCGCGTCTAACGGCTTCCCAGAGCGGGGTTCCCCTACCCCTCTCTGGGGATGTATCAAGGGGTATAAAAGAAGCTGTGAACTGCCAATAAATTGTCATTTGACCACACAAACCGACTCAAGTAGTCTCGTGTATTTATTCCTACTTTTAGCTCCCGCTGGATCATCACAAGTAAGTACATAAATATTACAGTTTATCACACGACGGTAAATATTTTTTCATTTCAAATATTTTTTATTACCATTCTTGAACTGGCCACCCACATAATTTTTAGAACCAAACTGAAACATTTTGACATGTTACACTCTAGAAGTGGTCACTGCAATAGTTGTTGCCAAGGCAAAACTAACATCTGACTAACTTACACAATAACCTTTGCAATCAGCAGTTTTAGTTTTGTTTTAGCTACAGTCTTGGTCTTCATCAGTACTTCAATATTCAATTCAGTAGTGAACCAGTGATCACACTGGTCACCCCGACGTAGAACACGCACCTTCACCTTCGCATCGGCTTCTCGCCTACTACGATCGCCGGCGAGGCGGCGGCGCCCGACGACGAACACGCAACCTTCACCGGCTTCCCGCCTTCTGCGATCAGCACCCCGCCTTCTCGCTTCCAGCAACGGCTCAACACGCACCTTCGCCGGCTTCCCGCCTTCTGCGATCCGCACCCCGCCTTCTCGCTTCCTGCGACGGCTCAACACGCACCTTCGCCCCGGCCTTCTGCGTATGCAATACTGCCTTCTCGCCTCCTGCGACCGTCTCTTCGCCACGGCCTTCTGCGAATGCAACACCGGCGATGTTAACACACCTCTCGCCCCGGCTTCTCACCTTCTGCGATCTTCAGCCTACGGCGACAACTCGGCGTGAGACACGCACATTCGCCCCGGCCTTCTGCGAACGCAACACCGGCGATGTTAATACACCTCTCGCCCCGGCTTCTCGCCCTCTGCGATCTTCAGCCTACGGCGACAACTCGGCGTGAGACACGCACATTCGCCCCGGCCTTCTGCGAACGCAACACCGGCAAAGTTAATACACCTCTCGCCCCGGCTTCTCGCCTCCTGCGATCGACAGCGAACCGCCTACACCCCCCACCACTCGTCAGATCCACGACCAACCAGAGAAAATCTCGTTTTTCCCGCTGCTTACTTAACGAGAGCGACCATCAATGGAGCATTCATTCCTCGGATTCACACCTTCAGGAACATCAAAGAAGAAAATGGAGACACCGGAACCGCCTCCATACCCTTCTCCCTCCTCCTCGTGTGGCTACCGTCAACGAGGAGTTGTAGGTGATCCAGCACCACCGACAACCTCGGCCTTCAACGCAGCCTCTCAATAGGACCACCGTCTACAAAGACCTTCCAGTAGCTTCGAGAGATATCGAGGAACATTTTACACGCGTAAAATTACTACTCGATACTCTAACAAAATACAGCCTCCAAGTCAACAAGTCGAAGTGTCAACTAGCCCGCACCTCCGTCGAATTCCTCGGCCACATCGTATCACCCTGCGGCGTTACACCTCTACCCGAACGAACGGCCCTCATCGCCAAGTTTCCCCGCCCGTAAGCGACATAAACGCCTACTCCACTGCTCTCACGACTCCGAAGCCGCCTTCGAAGCAACGAAACATGTCCTCGAGAGAGCTGTAACACTGGCACCGACTCAGCGCCCCGGCCGTACTTACCTAGAGCTCTACAGCGCCCGGTCTTCCGTCACAAACACGGCCTATCACACCCTGGGACACAGGCCTCTCCCGACACCATCTTCACTGGGACCCAGGCACAGCCATTACTCCAGGCGCGGCCAACGTCACCTGCTCCGGCACCTCCTGCCTCGCCATTCAAGCCGCCTCGAAGATCACCTCTTCCAGCCGCCCGTTCCAGCGCTCTCCGAGACATCGCCCTCGACGCTTCCAGCTGGACCGCATCCGAGCACGTTCACGCATCCCACACCGTAGCCGCCGCTAACACACGACGGCGAGACACCACGAACTCCTCAAGCCACCCACCTACACGGCAACTACACAGCTCACACGCAGCCTCTTTCACCAACACCGACGCCTCATCAACAAGATTCATCGTCATTTACATAATTGCAGTATTTAACTTCAATTCTGGGGGGAGCAGTGTGGTGATCGGCTGCTCCCTAACACTATACGTAAATAGCGTCGGTTGCATTATAAGCCGCGTCTAACGGCTTCCCAGAGCGGGGTTCCCCTACCCCTCTCTGGGGATGTATCAAGGGGTATAAAAGAAGCTGTGAACTGCCAATAAATTGTCATTTGACCACACAAACCGACCCAAGTAGTCTCGTGTATTTATTCCTACTTTTAGCTCCCGCTGGATCATCACAAGTAAGTACATAAATATTACAGTTTATCACACGACGGTAAATATTTTTTCATTTCAAATATTTTTTATTACCATTCTTGAACTGGCCACCCACATAATTTTTAGAACCAAACTGAAACATTTTGACATGTTACACTCTAGAAGTGGTCACTGCAATAGTTGTTGCCAAGGCAAAACTAACATCTGACTAACTTACACAATAACCTTTGCAATCAGCAGTTTTAGTTTTGTTTTAGCTACAGTCTTGGTCTTCATCAGTACTTCAATATTCAATTCAGTAGTGAACCAGTGAGTAGTGATGGGCTATTCCGAATGCATTGTACAATCGATCCGATAATAATAATCAGTTTGGCAACCGTCACGTTTAGCTCCTGCGATTTTCTGAATACCTAATACATACGTGTATTATATAGTTCCCTTTTAACCTTCATGCGTTCGCGCGAACGTGAGTCACACCGGCGCTCCCGCAGCTGTCAGTTGACCGCCCACTTTTTTTATGATTACCATGCTGGTTTCTCTACTTTCCATTGCAGTAAATACAAAGGAACCAGGATACAACTCAAAAAAACACATTTTCCATCAAAAACTTCTTTATTATTCAAAAATAATATAGCCATTAACATAAAAATAAACTATTGCTTCCGAAAAAAAACGTAATTGGCTTCAGAAGGCCACTTGGAAAATAATTATTTTCCTTCAACTTTTGTTTGTTTGTGGAAAAAATAGATTATTCATTTCAATCAAACTAGATACTAAGGAACTAGAATCAAATATATTTAAACTCATGTATGAATGTTACATCCTCAAACAACTCAAAAAAGCGCAATCGGCATCAAAAAGGCCACTCGGACAATAATTCTTCTTCAAATTTTTGTTGTAAAAATGTCATTTTTTTCATTCAAACTAGATGGAAACTAAAAAAAAAACCTGAGCCATTAGTTCCAAAATTACGAAATAGAAAAAAATTACGAAATGATAAGTAATAAAAAAAATTACAAAATTACAAAATACATAATCATTTCAGTCTTGCAGGATTGTTCAGTCTGTCTAGCTGTCCTCGTTCTCAAGCAACTGACAATAATTATTGCACTTTACTGAAGTGGTTGAGTGTTTTACGCAAACTTTTTTGCCACAACCTCCACATTCTCGCCTGGTTTTTATGTTTTTTTTCTTTATCTTTTTTCTTTTATGTTTTATGTTTCGGATATCCTCCATCTTCTCCATCACTGTCCATTTCTTCCATTTCTGCTAGCACCTGAGCTATCTCCTCAGTCGTTCTGTGAAATTTTTCCCTGAAAAAAAAATGAAAAAGGATTATTAGTTTTTTTGGGTGTACGAAGAAGAGGGCGAGAGAGGCAAGATAGGCAAATGAAGTCGCAACATTGCAGAAAAAATTATAATTTACTAGATAGGTACCTACTTATTTTTGAAAGAAATTGATTTTAATTAGGTATAATAACGAAATTATACCTATTAACGAAATTATAGTTTACTTACATTTTACGATGTCGATGAAAATATTTCGTCAGAAGTCGCGCGGCTGTCACCTGACCGCCGTCAGTGAAATCAAAACTACGAAAGCGTTCGCGCGGCTGTCTTCTGACCGCCGCAGTCGACACCATCAACTTTGGAACTGTACTGAGCGTAAACAAAGAGGCGGGTCACTGATTTCAGGTGCTGAACGTGCGGTGAGAAGTGTATCTAGATCTAGAGAATACATGCCCCTCCCATCCCTCCCAACAATCACTGGTGAGCGCATCTTTTCGAAATTCAAGAAAGGCGGTCACTTGACCGCCTGCGCGAACGCATGAAGGTTATGCAGGTTCAGACGCTGAATTTATTACTCCCTCCCTTTCACCCTCTCCAGCAGTCTCCAGACTTCTGGAAGGGTGGTATTAGGTATTTAGGTATTTGGAGATTAGGTATTATTGTTAATAATAAACCTTTGGAATTGAGCATGAACATTTTTTTTAACCCTCTCTCAAAACTTGATTGTTGCAGTTTCCAGAGTTATGTAGAATAGTGAATAAAAAAATGTCTGCCCGAAACTCGGCGTCACTGTCACTCATCTCTAAGAGGTGAAAAATAGGGATTGAAATTTCCAGGACGCCGTTATCTCGAATTTTGCTACATTTTAAAATAGTTCTCGAGGGAGTTTGTTTGAGACCGCCCGGAGCATTGTAGGTACGTCCAGCCGTTCGTTCACAGTAAGGCCCTGAAGTTTGCATTTACAAGCTTCGTCAACAGGAGGGTGAATCGAATGGTATGTACATTCATCTCAGATATCACTGCTAGGGACGCCGCAACAATATAGTACCCAATATGGGGGGGGGGGGGGGGCATAATCTGCAATGGGCCCTATATTGCCCAGATTGAGGCCCCATAATATGATGACCAGTAATTAGCTACTCTTTGGGTCACCGGAAATCGATAGGTTTGCAATAAATTGGCATAAGGCCATTGGAAGAAGATGGTCCGCAATGAATTTCAAAACGCTAGGATCATTGTATGACTACTGCTCATCAGCAAACTCGAAATTTTGATGGCCTTTCGAATACCTACCTCGGATTTTGCGTTGAGACTCTGGCTTTTGTTTCTCAGTGGGACGTTTCCTCTATTTTAATCTAAACGGATTAGACACACAGGTTGATAGGTACATACTATATACATGAAGAAGAAATACCAACGGTTCATTCAGTTATGGAACTACCTACTCCACACCAAAGATCACATTCCGAGCTGGGTGGGGGAGTCAACTCCCGAGTAGGGATGTATGATACTTCGAAATGTATTGATACATATCGTATCGATATTTCTAAAAAGTATCGAAAAGATCAGGCCGATACTTTCAAAAAGTATCGATACATTCAAGTATCGATACTTTTTACAAACTCAAAATTAGAAAAGTTCCGGCCTCATGGATTGTGTTGTTTTGCTCCTTCCCCTTCCAGTGTTCCAGTTCCACCATAGAATAATTCTATGCCTGACATAAGTGCACAGTATCAGTTGAGTTGTTTCACGTTTCCAGTCCTACTAGATGCCGGACAGTATCAGTTGAATGAGTGATCATCTCCATTTTTATGTCAAGGTTGTTGACAAATGGTGGGACTTCAGGCATGGTAGCGATCAGGCTTTGTAGTCTTCTGTGAAACTTGGAAGTAAGAAAAGATCCTTGAAAAAAGTAACGGTGTCGATACCGCGAAAAAAGAAAAAGTATCCCGATACATTGCAAAAAAAGTATCAAAAAGTATCGATACTTTTTCTTAAAAGTATCGATATTTTGAAGTATCGATACTTTTTATACATCCCTACTCCCGAGTAGCTACATAAACATTCAAACTGTACGGACTACAGTATTCTATATTTTTATATTATTAGATTATTGCATTTACCTGCTACACAAGCTACTACTCGTCTCACAAAGTATTCGAATGCATCAAGTGGGTAGGTATTCGAAATATTCTGCGTGACACACATACCGCTTGATGTCTCTTCGAAACGACTGATTCAATCAAATAGGTACCTGTATCTTTCATTCACTGCCTGAGATCTTTCATTCGAATACTGCGAATGAATTCAATAATCAATACCGCACAGGTACGATTTTTCATCCGAATGGCCCATCAAATTGTCTTCGGTCTTCCTCTTCACTCACTCACTCTGATTATGATCTCCGACCTCCGCGCTTTCGCTTTGATCTTTGAGTACTCATATAGACCTATTATAGATAAAATTCAAGTTCAACATGAAGTTCTTCTAAATCAGCGTACACCGTCAATGAAGTGAACGCAGAAGACATCGATGACTGGCAATCAATTTCCAGTACAATGGGAGCAAGTTTCAAGGAGTCAGAAGACGGAGAAAAAAATCAAATGGAGTAATATAAGGCCCTTCCGGATCAATAAAGAAGCCCGTGAAACTGTCCACTTCGGGTATTCGTTTACGGAAGAAGGAGACAAAAAATGCGTTGCCGTAGAGGGTGTCTAGCCGCCAGTGGTTTGTGTTCATGACGGTACGTTTATTGTCGAATGAAATCTGGGGGACAACCCCAGACCCAGGGGCGGATCCAGAATTTTTTTCCGGAGGGGGTCACAGGGTAGAACAATATAAAAAATAACAAAATAACCAAACGAACAATACAAACCGAATTTTCAACCGTATGCCTAAACTCGTCCAATTTGTCTACTTACAAAATTAATTGTATTTATTTATAAAATTCATTGTTTATGTAAAAAATATTTTTCAATATCTACCTATTAATTATTTAACTGATAAATGTATTTATTTTCAATTTTCTTCTAAAAAAGTGTCCTAATGTGTTTTCAAACAAATTGGCGCATTTTATGGCAGCGTAGCTAACTTCAGAGTTTGCAAATCAAAACATTGAAACCACAACAATCTATTGTTGATCTCAGTGAGTTCAGTATCGTTTTTACTGAATTTGGCAGGAAAGAAAACGAGAACGAAACAAAAACAAGATAATAATTAACAAAAATAAGAAGAAATAAACAAGGTGTAATTTGACGGATACACCAAGGTAAATTTATTGACATAATTGTATATAAAGTAACATTGGTAGGACCAAGTGTACGGTTATATTCGACTAATTTTGACATTTTTGATCGAATCTTTTTAGATTTTTTATAGTTCTTTTTTGATTTCACAAAAACTGGGTTCGTTTCCGTTTGGTTTTTTTGTTTTCGGGTTTGTGAACAATTCGTTCAGCTCTGCTTTTTGAAATGCAGGCTGATTCTGGGGGGGGGGGGGGGGGGGGGGTCATGACCCCTGTGACCCCCCCCCCCCCCTTGGATCTGCGCCTGCCCAGACCCCCGGATTATAACAGTTTAGGATCAAAGGATCAAGGATCAAAGCGAGGAAACACGGAACATGTTTTTCGAATAGGTACATGATAACAGAGGATATGGAGATATGTAGAAAAACGTCTGCCAATTCGTGTAGGCAGTATAGCATCCTCACTTGAATCACATGAACGTATGGACTAGTTGGGTAGGTTCGTTACGATGCGGGACCCCCAAAATTTCATCTCTCTACGACTATTTTTCGCGTAGTTAGAAGCGTTATAAGGAAACTGTCAACATTTCATGTTCCCGCATGCGGAGAGGTTAATTACAGTAAGATTCCAATGGAGTTCATACGGAACCATCAAAGTATTATACTGATCGACCCTCCAAAAATGCGAACGCATTTCAACGATAATAATTAAGGTAGTTATGGGCACTCCAAGTATTTCACGTTTGCGCATGCGCAAACTAAACGATTTTCAAGATTTTGAAACGGGACCATCTGCGATCCAACCCGCGTATACCCTCAGAATTTCAGCTCTCTACGACTATTTATCGCGTAGTTAGAAACGTTACAAGGAAATGGTCAACATTTCATGTTCGCGCATGCGTAGATCAAAGTTACATTACCATTCCAATGAAATTGATTTGGAACTACCAAATTATTATTCCTGACCGACCCTCCAAGTTTGAATTGATTTAAACGATATTTAGGGCAGTTATGGGTGTTCCATATATTTCACGTTTGCGCATGCGCAGACGAAAGTTACGGTACTTTTTCAATGAATTTGGTATGGGACCATCTGTGACTCAACCCGCACCTACCCTCGGAATTTCAGCCCACTTCGACCATTATTTCGGGTAGTTATGGGTGTTGCAAGGAATTACCACAGACAGACAGACTCGGAACCAAATATTTTCCTCGATGTCTGAAACGGTAAATGGTATTGGAAATTTTCTTTTTGGAGGACATGAACTTTTTTTTACTCAATCAGGAATCCAAGGCTTCCCTGCCTTCGGTAGTGAGGAAGCAAAAAAACGTCGTGGGATTTCCAAGCCTCAGACCAGCGACCTAATGCAATGTCATTTAATACACGTCCTCAGCTGCTTTTGGCGTTTTTCGGGTAGGTAGAACCCCCTCGGCAGTTTTCGGCGGAGTGGGGTCTGGCTGGCCATACTCTCCTCGGAGTTGGTTGGCAGGAGTGGGGTAGAGGGAGAACTGTGCGGGCGTCGGGGAGGGGAGCCGAGTTCACCTGGACTGGACGCGGACGTTTTGCAGCCTGGTTTACTCCCGTAAAAACATTTTCCATGTTAAAATCATCTCTTCAATCGAAGTCAGAGAGCATACTCAAGACCTCCTGGTATAACTAAAGCGAAGACGACAGACCTCATCTCTGTGCACGTCTAACCTACCGCTACCACACACCAACAGTTCTACAGGAATCTTCGGGGTAATAATGAAAAGGATGTTTATGATGAATTTCTGTAATTTGAGACCTTTACCTAAAGAAAATTGTTAAATCACTTTTACTGGTAATAATAATGTTTGAGTTCGTTATTAGCGAATTTTCGAAGAAAAGGAAGCTATTGTTCTCGGTCCAAAATTTTTAAAACTCGAATTTCAGAAAGATTTTTATACCAAAATCCGTTTCAGACCATCCTGAATTCCCTGCCGAAAGACACCAAAAATTATATGTATATATATATATATATTTATATATATATATATTTATATATTTATATATATATATTTATATATGTATGTGTCATTCCAGACGATAACTCTCGAAAGAATTGAGATAAAAAGTTCAAATTTGCACGAAAAATCTGTCTTGGCAATCGACAGGCTAAGTTCGAAGATGGGCAGAATCGGGTCACCCTAAGGGGGAGTTTTGGGGAGTTTTAGGGGGGAGGGGGAAATTACCCATTAATTCCCAAAATGAAAAAGTCTGACAAGTGACACCTCATTTTAAAGGTTTTTGTACGCTGAACACGATGGTGAAATCAGAATTGCGATATCTCATTCCATTCTCAAACTGGAGCTCTTTGAAGATGAAGGAACGTGGTTATTTCTTGAGATGTTCTTCCTGGTTCGTCTGCTCTAATCTGATAACGGAATGGGATATCGCAATTCTGACTTCACCATCGTGTTCAGCGTTGGAAAATCTACAAACCGAGGTGTTGCTCGGCAAAAAATGGAACAAAAAATTTGTTACGTACCCAATACCTACTCTTCTGGTATTCAAAACATTTTTGATTTCTCCCTCCCCCTCCTTCCACCCCAAATTTTACTTTGCGTAAAACTACTCCTGTTTTAATTTTGTATGGTATCAAGTTGGGAAAACATTGGCCGAAAATTAATTTTCAGAAAATTTTAGGCGGAGGAGGAAGATGCCGAAAACTTCGAAAATTCGCTCTTATAGCCATGCTGCATGACTGTGGTTTTTTTATTTTGATGTCACTTCATTCGATCAGTAGGTTTGATGGAGTGATTGAGAAATTCTGCCGTCACTTCCTTACAACTTTTCGTTGGAAATTCAATAACTACTTGATTTCGTTGACAGGTACCTACCTAACCTTGTAACTTCAACAAACGTTATACGTATGCTTATACGTTATACGTACGTATGCTTCGTGAATAACCACAAATAATTAATTATATACTTATAACAATGGGCAATTTCCGTGTCTAGGAATTTTTTATTTTTGATCTTAGAATCGGATTTAGCGCCCTTGAACTCCCCCCCCCCCCCTCCATTGCCAATTTTAATATCAATACTCCGGGTAGCTTGGGCATCAAACGGATAGAAAGAAAACGAAATGACGTTATGGTGAATTTTAGTTTGGAATTCACCATGAGAGGCGAGGTGTTTTGGATGTTGGAATTTTTAGGTGTTTAACATTGAAAGGTAGGAATTTGGTATGGTGCGTTTAAGGGCGGACCTCCACCGATCTTTTCGGGACTTGACCAGTTCTGGTTAAGGGCGAAACCTCCACCATGTTCTGGTTGAATTTGAAATGGAGAAATTTGGTAGGAATGTAGGAATTTGGAGTAGTGCGGTTAAGGGCGGACCTCCACCGATCTTTTAGTGAATTTAGCCAGTTCTGGTTAAGGGCGAAACCTCCACCATGTTCTGTTGAAATTGAATTTGATTGGAATATAGGAATTTGGAGTTGTGCGGTTAAGGGCGGACCTCCACCGATCTTTTAGTGAGTTTCGCCAGTTCTGGTTAAGGGCGAAACCTCCACCATGTTCTGTCGAATTTGGATGTTGAAATTGGATAGAGGAATTTGGTGTTGTGTGGTTAAGGGCGGACCTCCACCATGTTCTGGTAAATTTTGTGCGGTTAAGGGCGAACCTCCACCGATCTTTTTGGTTAATAGGAGAGAGAGGAGGTGAGGAGAGAGAGAGAATAGTCATCGACTAGAGGAAGCGAAGAATGACGAAAAAGGCGCAGGACCCGGGGTTATATAGACCTGGGAGTCTTCTCCTACCATCCTCCTGCTAGGAGAGGATGGTGGGGCTTCAGGTTGTGCACTGGATCCTGTGGCTTGTGTCCCCACTCGTACTGTTTATTTGGCAAGAACTAAAGTTGGCTTATGAGATATTTGCGAGAACTAAAATATGCTAGTTGTAGTTCCGGGAGGAACTCACGACAGACGTCATAAGTGGATGGCCCCAGGCGGACGCCGGGGTGAAAGCCTTTACCTATGACGTCACTTCGCTTTCTTTCCACTGGTTTTTCGCCCACTTCCAGTCGTCGGATACCCCCTCATAATATCATCTTTTCGGAAAGCACTCGCCGAGTTCGTTTATTTAAGAAAATAAAAGAAAAAGGTGAAATTGCTCATTATGTAGAATAGTTAGAATAATAATCATTACTGAATCTACGCATATTTATGAAACGGGAATTGCCTGGCCGGCTCCGCCAGCACTCAGTTTAGGACCTTCCTGTGTGTGAGTGGCGGTGGGGGGGGGGGGGGGGTAGAAAACAGCAATCTAACGCAGAAGGGCAGGGTTTTTTGTGTGTGGAAAAAAGCTGACATCAGACCAAATCGTCTAGGCACAAGGCGAAGACAATGGCTAGGACCTCTGCACATCTGAACTCAGAAAGAAGTTGGAAATGCCGTGGCATCAAATTTACTCCCTACTAAAAACTGGCCAAAAATTCTGGGATCTGGTTAAATCATGAGAGAAAGACGCTTTTTGTTTATTTGTTTATTGTTTATTTTGAAAAGTACGGGCGAGCCCAATTACAAGCAAGTTGTATATAAGAGAACAAGTCGTGGTATAATAATAATAATACTAATGAATGATGATGATGAGTAGTATTAAGTAGTGCACACACTACTTAATTGAATGAGATGGGAGATGAGTTGATTAATGATTTTAGTGTAAATAAAGAATGGGAGAAAAAATCATAGTCGGGGTAAGTAGAAAGTAGGAGGTTTGCAGGATGGGGAAGTCTAGCTAAAGGGCGGTTCATCAGGTAGTTTGTCGCACAAAAGGGGATTTTAAACAACAACGACAATTGGGCACAAGGGCGAGGCACCAGGAAACAGATCTGTTCCAGCAGAGCAGGGCAATTTAGCTGGCCACTGATCAGCTTGTGCAGAGTACGAGGTCAGCGATGCAACGTCGTGTACTCAGTGGCAGCAGGTTGCAGTGACGAGCAATTACTTGTAATTCACATCTTGTGGTATTCCCTACTTGAAGGCTATGTACCGCAGAAACTTGTTCTGCACCCTCTCGAGGCTGTAAATATGGGTTGCGTAGAAGGGAAACCAGACTTTGGAGGCACTTTCAAGCTTCGGAAGTACCACTGCTCTGTGAAGCTGTGATATATCACGAATATCTGTGAAATCCCTTGAATGCCGTTTCAGGAACCCAAGAGCTATTAAGGCTCTGTTAGAAATATGGTTGACATGTCCAAAAAACGACAATCTAATCTAATAGCACACCCAAGCCCGTCTTCTCACTAACCCTCCTCAGAGGGACACCACCTAAAGTATAGCCATATACAAATGTATCAGTTGAACGGCTAAACGAGATAACTGAGCACTTAGAAGGGTTCAGGAAGAGGCTGTTTTCATCGCACCAGCACTCAAGGCCCATGATTGCTGTCTGTAACAAGCCGCAGCTCCAAGGAGAATCAACGTAACAGAAGATTTTTAAATCGCCAACAAACAAAAGGCACTATACACCAGGCCTCAGATCACCAACGACACAGTGTATTGCCAGCAGGAAACACAAAGGGCCGATGTGACTTCCTTGTGGGACTCCTAATGTAGCCACAAACAACGAAGACAAAGCTCCTCTCACTCATATGGTAAGTCACCTCTGGTTGAGGTATGAAGAGATCCAACGTAAGAATGGCCCATGGACTCCCAGACCCGATTCGTCAAAAAATATTCATTTCGCCGATCGCCTCGACATCCTTTGCTGCCCCAGTTACAAAAGGCGCTGACCCAGGAGCTCATTGCGTCCTCGGCCACACGCGCCTTTGTTCGCGCATTATGATTGGTGGAAAAACAATACCCCACCAATCGAAGAATGAAACCTAGAGCAGGAAAGACAGGAAAAGCAGGTTGTTGAGTTCAGGAACCCGAACGAGAAGCATCCTTCGAGCCACGGACCCGACCCCTCTACCGCAGTGCCGGTACTTATCGGTTAACGGGAGGCCACTCATCTATTCAGAAGTCCCAAACAACCTGCTCATTCACGGGATAGTTTCTGGGATTGTTTATCTTTCTTGAGATGCGAGCGCTAGCGAGCATCCAGATCGCTTGACAATGCATTCCACTAATCTATTCAGAAGTCCCAAACAACCTTCAGCTTTTTTTGTAAAACAAATTTGAAAGAATTGTAAAAAATCGCGTCTTTACCCAACTTGGTACCGCCTGCCACACGTTCCACGTTTGCCATCATTCGACACTGACTGAAAACACATCCAGACAACGAACGAAAGCGATAACTAATAATTCAGAAAATAATAATTTAAATAATTTTAAATCGTTAAATGAGTGGCCTCCCGTTAACCGATAAGTACCTTATCTGCTGGCACGATCCTTGGTACTACACCGACAGAGCCAGCCCACCATCCAACGCCGGCGCGACTGGGACTTAGCTCGTTTCCAGGTCGGAGGAGCAGGATCGAAGGTAGGTGGACCATCCCGAGTTATTTCATTCCCGTCCGTTCCACGATCGTCGTGCAGGCGGGCGTAACTCGGGTAATTTAAGCACAATAGCCCTTGGGAGGAAGTAGGTAGGAATTTCGGAGTAGCGTATCATAAAGGCCGATTTAAATACCAACAAAATTTTCCCATGTACCACTGAATCCCGGCGTTGTGTGTCCTAAGTCCTAATACCATCAAGTCTGCTGCCTTCAGGAGCCCAGCGTTGCCTGGCCCCCAACCCACCCAAGGCAGGTGGAGGCCGACAGGCAAAAGATAACGCAATATCGGGAATATTAGGGGCTCACAAAAGTAATAATAATGAAGTAACTGAGCGAATTCTGTAGGTAATAGGTAACCTTCTAAACATCTCCCCTCTCAAGCACCTGTAGGTCTTGCAAAAATCTTGTGAGCTTTCGCATAACTCTTCTCGAGTGAGTGTGTACAGGAGATGGTTGGCAGTGAGTGTGGTAGGTTGCCGATAACTTGGTGGTCAGACTGGTTGGTCTGAATTGGAAAGGGATGGAAGTAAGGAGCAGCCTTCAAATGGACTCGATTTCGGCGGACTTGTCGTTTTTCCGTCTCAGTCTCTAAGACTGAGACTCGAGACTTCGTCGAGTAAGGATCAATAGCTAATCTGTTATCGTCTGCTCCGTCTTATCTCATCGAACGTCGAGTGAGTCATTCAAAGCTTATCTAGTGTTAAATTCCATCCATTAGGTATGGGAGAAGACGTAGATAAACCGCCCGGAACGAAGAAAATAAAGCTCTCCAGTGAGCAGCCAACCTTTCTTACGTCAAACCGCTTTGCTGTATTACAAGATCCAAACATAATGGATACGGTTGAAATTAGTGAGTCTGTACCTGCTGAAAACCCACCACCACCCATCTATATTCATAATATTAATAATATGAATGGATTAATGAAAACGTTGAAGGATATGAAAATCGAATCGTATAAGTACAAAACTGTTGAAAATAAAGTTAAATTGGACTTGGAAACCTCAGATGATTATAGAGCAGTTATCAAGTTCCTCGATGCTCAAAAAGCGGAATTCCACACCTTCCAAATGAGGAATGAAAGGCCGTTTCGCGTAGTTGTACGAGGTCCTCACCCTTCGTGCGATACTAGAGAAATGATGGAAGAAATTAAATCACATGGATTTGATCCAATCAATATGACACCCGTATTCCACCCCGTATCAAAAACACCGATGCCTATGTTCTTCTTGGATCTCAAGCCTAATTCCAAAAATGAGGAAATTTTCAATCTCACGCGGTTGTACCATTGTGTAGTAAAGGTTGAACCCCCGCGACCACGACGAACAATCGTTCAATGTACGCGTTGCCAAGAGTTCAACCATACTAGAAATTTTTGTCATAAAAACCCAAGATGTGTGAAATGCGATCAGTATCATGCTACCAGCGATTGTCCAAAACCAACGTCAGCAGTTCCTAAATGTGTCAATTGCAGCGGAGATCACACAGCTAATTATAGGGGATGCCCGGTCGCAGTAAAACTCCAGAAAATATCTAAGTTCACCGGAACTCAAAATGATAATCGGAATGAAAAACCTGAGGAAAATGACAGTGTTCCTCCTCCAGTTTCAGATGAATTCAACCGCCGTCTGACGCAGATTCAACGTATTAATACAAGTCATAAACAATTGAATAACCCAACAAGTCAATATAATTATATATCGTACGCAGATGTAGCTAATCCCCACCCAACAAACAAATCAAATGATCAAATAGAGGCTTTGATATCAAAGCTCGATTCGCTGTTATCAACAATTCAACCACTGCTATCTATGATGTCTCAAATTTTACCTGTGCTTTTGAATAAAAAATGAAAAACATAAAAGTAAGTACTTGGAATTGTCAAGGCATAGCCAATAAGTATAATGAAACGGTGTTGTATTTGAATCAACACAATATAGATGTACTTCTGGCAACTGAAACCAAATTAGCCCCTCAAATTAAATTTAATATCAGCGGATTTCGATGCTACAGAGCAGATCATCCAAGTGGCCGTCGGAAAGGGGGTTCTCTTATACTCGTTAGATCAAATATCAAACATGATGTGTTACCTCCGATTTGTGAAGACGAAATGCAAATAGCGCGAATACAGATACAGCTGATACAAAAAAACTATCAGATTGGCTCGTTTTATTCCGCTCCTGAGAACAAACTACAGCAAGTTCATTTTTGGGGCATGTTACACGAGTTGAGATTTCACTTTCTTGTTGGTGGAGACTTCAATTCTAAGCACCCGAGATGGGGTTCTAACATTGCAAATCCTAGAGGAAAATTACTGCATGAGGTAGGATACAGACACCAGTTGGAATATATTAGTCCTATGGAAGCTACGTATTTTCCGCATAATAACAGCACCCCTGACGTCTTGGATTTCTTCATCGGAAAAAATGCTAGTCAATTGTGCTCAAATGTAACAGTTTGTCACGAACTTCACTCCGACCACTACCCAGTACACCTTACGCTTAACGCTACGTATCAGGGCATTGAAAAGCCACCTTCTTTGATAAAAATGCCCTTTGATTGGATAAAATATAAATCATTAATCGAATCCAGCATTGATCTAAAGGTGCGACTGAAAGATTCAAAAGATATTGATAGGGCAGTCAGTGAATTAACAAGAGTAATACAAAGGGCAGCCTCAGAAGCACACGTACAATCCCCAAGAAATGGACGGATGAGTACCCACAGAAAGCCGCCTCCGCCACCAGCAAACGTAGCTCATCTGCTACGGGTGAAAAGACAGTGCAGATCCGTATGGGAAAGAACTAGGTACCCGCCAGATAAAACACGCTATAATAAAGCGACGGAAGATCTACGCACAGCCCTGAAGATTCTAAACGCGCAACAGCAGCAAACATCATTAGAGCAACTCGATTCGCAGGATGGCACCTTATGGAGGAAAACAAAATCCATTCTCAAACATAAGGAAGGCATTCCTAGCTTAAACATAAATAATCGATGGATCTCAACAGCTCAAGAAAAAGTGGATGCGTTTGCAGACAGCCTAAAAGACCAATTTGCACCAAATCCACCTGTAGATATGCAGTTTTGCGAGAGAGTTAGTGAAATTTTGCATGAACCTCTACAATTGTCACCTCTACCTCCTCTTTTCACACCAACAGAAGTAATCTCTGCAATCAAAAACTCGCCCACCAGAAAAGCACCAGGCCACGATCTAATAGTGCAACCACTCCTGAAGCACCTACCCAGGAAGGGCCTCGTGTTCTTAACACAGATTTATAACGCTATCATGCGGACAACACATTACCCTCACCAATGGAAACACGCAAGCGTAGTTCTCATTCCGAAACCGAATGGCTGCAAGGCGGACGTAAGCAATTACAGACCTATCAGTCTCCTGCCACTGATGTCCAAAATCTTTGAAAGATTACTACTGGCGAGACTCCTTTGTCATCTAGAACCCTGTATTCCACCCACTCAGTTTGGATTTAGACCACAGCATTCCTGCCCCTTACAACTGCACCGTGTTGTGGACGAGCTTCTCGCTACATATGAGGAAAAGAAGGTGTGCCTGGGACTGTTTTTGGACACGGAAAAGGCATTTGACCGTGTATGGCATGATGGCTTACTTGTTAAGCTGAAGGGAAAGTTGCCCGATACGTTGTTCAGAATAATAAAATCGTATTTATCCAATCGAACGTTCGCGGTTAGGTATGGAACTGCTGAGTCTCGATCAACAGCAATTCACGCAGGGGTTCCCCAAGGCAGCGTGCTGGGCCCTTTTTTATATTTGATGTATTCGCATGATTATCCTGAATGCAGTACCATGAAAATTGCTCATTTTGCTGACGACGTGGCGGTCCTTTCCACTAATTTGAGCGCTCAAGTTGCGCAGGAGAACCTACAGCTTTATGCCCAAACGGTTGAAGATTGGTGCAACAAGTGGAGAGTAAAAGTTAACCCGACCAAGTCTCAACTAGTCAAATTCACCCTCCGCAGAAACATCCCACGAAGCTCCATATGTTTGAATGGCACCTCCATATCAGAAACTGGAGAAACCAGATACCTCGGGTTGAAGCTTGACTCAAAACTCACGTGGGCATCCCATATATCCTCGATTGTCCAAAAGACACGTGCACGAATGTACTTGCTTAGGCACATGCTGATTAGCCCCACACTGTCCTTGCCAACGAAAAAACTTATATATTTACAGCTCATCAGACCAGTGTGGCAATATGGGTGCGTCATATGGTCATCAGCGGCAGATTCGCACATTAAAAGGATACAAACAGTTCAGAATCGAGTACTACGTCTCATCACCAATGCTGAATGGTTTGTCACCAACAAAACCATTCACAAAGATTTGGACATTCCCGAGGTCGCAGAGGTTCTCCAGCACTCGTTCAGCAAGCACCAACAACAAATGCAATCCCACCCCAATGAGCTTATTCAGAGAATACCCGTAAACCCTCCAGCCCCTAGAAATCAAAGAAGGTTAAAAAGAAAGTGGCATACTGACCTCGCGGAAAACGGACATTAATATATTGTGTTATAATATTAAGTATGTTGTTACTGTTGTCAATTATAGTTATTTATGTTACCAGTTGGAACTAGATATTTATTGTTATAAATTTCAATTTAATTCTCATAGCATGTTGAATAGTTAATTACTTTGTGGCCCACCATTGGGTGGAGTCCACAGTACATGTTCCACGTCATATGTATATGCAATATCGATTCGCCGAACTGTAATGTACAATGTACAATAAAGTTTAAAAAAAAAAAAAAAAAAAAAAAAAAAGTCTCTAAGATCTGGGTTCATCGCAGATCCCAATCACTTTTCCATGCCTCCGCAAATCCGTTGTCCATACCATATCTCCCACTCTTAGAGGTTCGAGCAGTTCTGCTGCGTGTCTGCGATCGTAGTTGTTTTTATAGGATTGTCGGTACTTTTCTCCCTTCTTCCACAATCCTCTAAGATTTGGTTTTTCGCCAAGGAATTTTGGAGATGATGGTAGTCTGTCTTTGAGTCTTTTGTTCATAAGAAGTTCACTTGGTGTGAACCCATTTGTAAGTGGAGTGTTCCGATATGATAGAAGTGCCAAATAAGGATCTTCAGGGCTTTTCTTCAACAGGAATTTTGCCATTCTCTGCGGCTTCTGCAGCGCCATTACTTTGAGGGAAGTGAGGGCTGCTAGTTTTATGGGCAAAACCGTATGACCTGGCAAATGCTTGAAATTCGGATCCCAAAACGGCTTGAAACTGAGTCCCACAGTCCGACCGAATTTCTTCTGGAATACTATGACGGCTGAAAAAGCTCTTTAGTTTGTTTATAACTTCATTCGACTTCAGCCCCCTCAGCTGGGCTAGCTCAAAGTAACGCGAGTAGTAGTCAGTAGCTACAACGAACCACATTATTATCCCTACTATATTATAAAAACGGATCTCTGTGAGTCTGTCTGTGAGTGAGTCTGTGTGTCTGTCTTTCTATGCACGGCCAAACGGCTCGACGGATATCGACCAAATTTGGCACGAATATCCGGTAGGCTCCCAAGTTGTGCAACGTCGCATTTTTAATTCCCTGACCATAGCGGAACTATGGTCGACCATGGTCAACTTCGTTAATTGAAATGGTAACCCCTATTTTTTATCGCGTATTCGTAATCTACGTGAAATTCTATCTACGATCGACCCTTCGGACTACCCCCGCGGTCGACCATAGCGCATCCATGGGCCCCTCCATGGTCGAATCCCGAATTGCTCAACGGATATCGACCAAATTTGGCAGCAATATCCGGTAGCCTCCCAAGTTGAACGTAGGCGCATTTTTAATTCCCTGACCATAGCGGAAATATGGTCGACCATGGTCAACTCCTGAATGGCTTGACGGATTTTGATAAAATTGGGCACAAATACCCGGTAGGCTATGGGATTTTTCCGTCGTTTGTTGGTTCCACGATACTGCGTACAGCGAATCTCGGATAGCGAGCGGTCAGGCTAGTATTCTATAAGAGCTATGAGAACACCAAGCTCAGATTCAGAACTGTCTCACAAAACTTTATTCCCATGACAACGGTCACAAACTCCGGTATAATAATAATGAAGCAACTGAGCGAATTCTGTAGGTAATAGGTAGGTAACCTTCTAAACACCGCCGACAAGGAGCATACAGGACGGTACCTAGTTAGCAATGGACCTCTTCTCACCACTCTTATGGATTGGAGTCACGTAGACCAGCTTCCATTTCTATGGAAAACTACCTTCACCCAATGACTAGTTGAAAAGCATTGTCAATGGTAACATTCTGGATCTCCTCTTAGTCAGTGATGCTAATATTTCCCCCCTTACTGCGGTACCTCTTTACCTCCACCTCAGTTCTTTCCTAACACAAAGTTCTCCGTTAACTTCAAGAAAGCGGAGTACGCCAAAATGAATTCCCATCTATCGGGTGTGGACTGGTCTAAGCTTTTGGATTTGCCTTTGGATGAGGCTGTGAATAAGTTCAACAGTGTCCTGGAATACGCCATCAGACTCTTTGTGCCTAAAGTTAGGAGTGTCCCCAACTCCTTCCCTAAGTGGTTCGATGGTGACCTCAGATCGCTAACCTTTCAAAAAATTACTGCTCATAAGCGATGGAAGATCTCAGCATCTCAGGACTGGGCGATGATTACAGATTGTTCTCTGGTCTGCTGCAGGATTGGTTCTCTGGTCTGCGCACCAAATGTAAGGAAAAATCGGCTATGCTGTATGATCTGTATGTGGGGGATGTTCAGAGTTCCATTCTCAGTTCCAATTTTAAGGCGTTCTGGAATTACTTCAACTAAAAAGTCGATTTCAAGCTCAAGTGAACCACAAACACTTGAACGTGATAAGATCTCGCCAAAAATTTCTATTCGATTCCAAGACGTCCAAACAAATATAAAATATATTTCGTGATTCGGAGCTCAGCAATAGGAAAGATATAGTGTAGGTAGCTACAATATTCAATTAGGTAACCTAAAACGCCATTTTGGGAGGAGTTTTCTTGCTAAAATCAAGTTTTAACGTAAAACTGGATTGAAATAATAGGTGCCTAACAAATGTTTAGAACATGATTTTGTCCGAAAAAAGCATTTTTCCTTGGAAAAATCAAGCTTTCCTTGACAACAAAATTTGGGATTTATCCCGGTATATATATAGGTAGGTATAAAACGCGAAGACGTGCACCAGCGGTTCCCAACCTGGAGTGCGCGGAAAAAAAGTGTAATGGCGGACATTTTTGGGAAAAAAAATCCTATTTACACTTTTTGAGTTTTAGGATAACCAACTACCACAATTCCTTTCATAGTTCAGGGCACATAGCCTGACGGGGATACACACAGAAAACTGAATTTATACGACAAATGTGTCCACCATGGCAACAAGCCTGAACAGCGAAATGCGAAATTCACACACGCATAATCAACGGCTTCTTCATGCACCTTCATAAAAAACAAAAATGAAGAAAAAAGCAGGTCCCGATTAGAGGGTGATCAAAAATTGAACACGATTTTAAAAAACTGCAACGTCGTCCAGCCTCAAGGTCTCACTAATTTGTCCTTTCTTTCGTCAATTTCCAATCCTCCTTGTCACTTGAAATTTCTCCTTCCTCTCTTCTTGTCAAAGAATAATTTTGCAATATTAAAATGTACGTAAATACTATTTAAACACACTTACAACCAACTGAATTTGTCTTGCGATCTCATTAGTTACCTACCTATGTCCTCTGTTACTTCTACCTTGAAAACGTTTACTTATGTTGATTGTTTTTTATAAAAGATTTTATTTCAAAATCTCTTTCGTAAAGATGACAATAATAGGTAGGTACTTATTATGTATATAATTTTTTTTTGTTAAAGTCTGTTGTTTATAATTCAACTTCTAAGGCAGCATCTACATCAGATGAGCGTATTCACGTAATTCGGAGGTGCGCCGGCTGAAACTGCGGTGCTGGGGGGTGCGTGAGCGAAAAAAGGTTGGGGACCGCTGTTCTAAACTATTGGACCGATTTTTTCGCTGTTGGTACCGTTGGATTCCTCGCATCACGGCGAACCACACCTTCATTTTCTGATGCTCCTCTCTCCTCTCCTACTCCTTTATCTTCAACGCGGCACTGGCACTCCTCCGCAACCGTCAGCCGGGAAAACGCCCAAACACGTGGCACACTAAGTTAAGTCTTGGTACGTGTGTGTACCAATTTTTGCCTCAGATTCCGTTTAAATTGATTTTGTTCAAAAAAATGTTTTTGCAGCGATTCTAACGGCACCAGAACGATTTCTGTGAGATTGGCCTTTCGTATTTTTATCCCGGAAAAGGGGGAATAAAAAGCAACAATCACCAGTCCAGAAACTTGTTCAACTGCCATTATCAAGTGCGAATTTTTCGTGGCTTCTCTTCGATGCCTACCGCTCTACAGCCCGCCGTATTTTGTACAACGGGGTTTCCTGCTAGTATCAGTAGATCAGAATACTGTTGTACATCTTGCCTAGATCTGAGCCCAGAATCACGAAATTCGTCGAAACCCTCGAACTGAAAGGCGTACTGGAATCCATCAAGAATTTGGTACCAACATTAAGAGCCAATTTAACGAGGTCTGGTCGTAATTTCAGGCGTTAGTGAATCATTTGAGCTTCACTTCGACATTCCGAACTAAAAAGCGTCTTTCTGTTGTTATAAACCCACATTTCAGAACTTTTGACTAGTTTTAGGTTGAAACTTTGACGCCACTGCATTTCAAATGTCTTTCGAATGAGTGTTCCTGATGTGAGGAGTCTTTGTTGCAGATTTTGAAACCAAAATTAGAGCTATTTCTACCCAGTTTTAGGTAGAAACGTTGATCAATCTGAGCAAGGGAAAGTCACCCCATAACAGCGTTTTAGATTGCATTATAGGTAGGTCCTACACTACCTGACTTATTGGTGAGGTCAGAATCACGAAATTCGTCAAAACCTTCCAGCTAAACGACATTTTGGACGTCTTGGAATCGAACAGGAATTTGGTTTCATTTTGATGAGGTCTTGTATTTTCAGGGGTTAGTGAGTCACTTGAGCTTCTCATAGACTTTGCACACTAAATAGCGAGAGATTTGAGAACGTTGACCGGTTTTGTGTAAAAAATTTCATGCCACGACATTTAAAAAATTTCTTCCACGTGTGATGTGCTCGTAATGTGAATAGTCTTTGTCTTTGATACCTACCTAATCAAGATTTATCCTAGATTTGGAATCAAAATGTGGTGTAGGCAAACGTCGACCCAATTTCACGTCAAAATGCTGATTTGGGTAGATGAGAGCTCGAAATATTAGACAATGAGATAATGTGTACAAGGTTGGTGTGTACCAAATTCACCATCAGACGTCTATTTCGCTCGAAACAGGGTAGGAATGATGATATGAACCACCAAGATTTTCTTATAAATATTTGTATTTGTATAAAACAAAAGAAGAAAAAGTACTCATCTCCCTTTACACAGGAAAAACCTAGAGCAATACAATAACATTAACGATTCTTAATACAAAAAACGAACCCCTCGTAATACGAAAAAGATTTATTTTTTAAATATATTGACGAACTATTTAAAATTACGAATTCTACTTTTAATATCACAAAACGAATTTATGTATTGGTTTCACACATAATACGAAAACAAAAATATTTTGCAAACAAAATAATTAAAAATCGAAATCAAACTGAGGCTGTTGTCAAAGTGTTTGCTGTCGATGAAAAAACGTCTCAACGATGCAGGTTTTTCAACACTTCAACCACCTCTGAAAACAACAGCAGTTTGAAAAAAGCATGATTGCATATTAGAGAAAATAAACATGTGTTAACATGAGCTAACATTTTTATCAGTCGTGTAGCCAGTGAAGAGAGGCCAACAGTTGGAACTCGCTTGCGAGCGATCAAAACGGCAGATTCGAGAAAATAAATTAATTGGGGGAATAAGCTCTGATCGAAGTGTGAAATCCATTTTTTCAAATTCCTTAAAATTCTGGACTACGTTGGATATCATAGTGGAACCATTCTTTGTCATCTTAGTATGCAGAAAAAAATAGCTCAGGGGGAATGATTTTTCTTTCAAAATGATTTATTTTCAACAATTATAATCTTGTCTTACAGAGCAAGAATGATTGTTATACACGTTACAACCAAAATAAACCACAAACAGATCTTGGGGTATTTATAAATAGTTTTTAAATAAAAGATGGATACGTGGCGGCTTGGAATGTCCAAGTGTAGGAGTAAAAGTGATCAAATTCCATTCATGTATAGGGGGAACGACCCTTTTGTAAACAATAATTATCTCAGTTTTCAATTGCAATTAAATAGCAGGAAGACCAAGGATTTTCAAGAGATGAATTGATTTTTATTCTGATGAAAAAATCCCTTTTTGAAAAGTCTTGCAGTTGGTGGTCAAGATTATAACGAAATCTTCTATTTCTAGTAAGAAGCCGAAATAAATTCATTTAATTGCTACATTTTTTTTACTACTCATAACAGAATGCACAGAACTTTATCCAACCATTTGAAGAAAAAAAAAATATTATTTGGTGTTGTCTCTCTCTCTCTCAGTGGGTGATGACAGGTGGGTTGGTGATATTTATTTAGTCTTTCTTGTTGATTGAGGTCGTATCCTGGACGTCCTCAGGGCTGATATCCTTGTCGCCCCAGCCCCAGGGAGATTTGCCGTCGTGTGAGTGGTGGAGGGTCCCGTCTCCGGTGCGCTGGCATCTCTTGATAACGACCTGGGACAATGATTGCAGGGGTTTCTGGTCATGAAAGTGTTTCTTGGGTCGATGGGAAGTTAAGAGGTAGGTGAACAGATGTAATGAGAATAACCTAAGGTACGTTCCAGGGCACGAAAGTGCAGTAAAAAGTTCAACGCGTCGCCCTACGCGGGGCGAAACGCGTTCCATCTAAGTCTACCATTTATTTTCAGTCTTTTTAATGAACTAAACTCAAAGTTTTAAACAGAATATTCTAGTAATTTGATGCTCTACAACTTTAGTTATGACATTTTTGATTTTAAATAACAGTTCTTTTGTTACAGGCGTGTGCAACAACTGAGCACAACACACTTTTCAGTCAAAACTGAAAAAATCTGCCTATTTCTGACCGCCGATTTCGATCAAACCGCTGAACCATATTTAATCATGTTCAATGAAATCTTCCAAGGTAGAAGAATTTAATGTTCTTCAATTTTGGTAGGAGTGAAATTTTCTGTAGGATCTACCATTTAGATGTTATAAGCCAAAAACTGAAAAAATTACCCAAGTTTGGCAGTTATTTAGCCCATCACAGAAACCGTAGCTAACACATATTACTTTTATATGGGATGCCGAGAGTGTCTTAAAATCATTTCCAGCTTCAGAAGATTTTTTTGCAGGCACGGCCTTTTTTTGGTCCAATTTGCCTGGGCTATAATGTGGTCACAAGACTCCTGCATACTCTACATCGCCCCTACTCATCAGTTTATACCATTATTGGTTTTCACGCAAATACACATTTAGCGCTCTCTACCGGAATAGTTCTTAGCGTTCCAGCGATTCAATTCACGCACTGATGATATTCTGAACTCATCCTCACCTTTTCAGTTCATGAACTGAACACGTGCATGAAATGATTGCAGCGCTGGAACGAATATACACTCAAAGCCAATGATTTTTCCAAACAGGGCCATTCATGGGTCGGTGTCCACTCGACGGTTTTCTTGGTACTGAACACCATGAGCTCATCTGCTCATCGGTTAAGAACAACTGCCTATCAACGAATTTCGCGTTACCCATACCCAGGTAGGGTTACCGCTGAATAAGACGACCTGAATGAACGAGGTAGGAGATTCTCTATAGAACGCGTTCATTTAGGTTTAGACAAACTTATTCTTTGTCCGGCCAATAAAAGGTTTGTAGACGAGTGAGGACGTCAGAGTTCGCGACTTCAGGAATGTGGTCAGGGTGTTCAGCTTTGTTTGTGCAGTCTGAACGGTGCAAGTTCAGTTCAGTTACTATTCCGTTCTAGGAACTGCACAGAAGATGAGTTCAGAAACAGTGAACCAGAATAAGATTGATCAAGTAGATATTAATTTATTAATCGATCATTAAACAAAATTAACCCCCCCTCAAAGTTTGGTGGTTTCCGTTTCAAGGTACGTAGAATCCGAAAATGGAATAAAAAATTTTCTGCCCGTACCCAACCCGTAACCAAAATTAATGAAATTTAGTTTGTAGGTCCCATTTGGGGAGAAGCACAGCGTTACTGAAAAATAGGGGTTGAAATTTTCAGAACGCCGGAACTCGAAAACGTTTAATAGAAGGGTATGGTTTTTTCTAACGTTTTTAAATTGTTCGCGAACTAAAAATTGTTTGAGACCACCGGGAGCATTGTACGACCAGCCGTTCGTTTGCATCCAAAAGCTTCGTCAACATGATCGTGAATCAAACGGTATAAATCCGGCTCAGTCATTGCTGGGGAACACCTGATTAATCACGTATGGCTGTATGAAACCGATTGGTTGTTTCGTGATATTATTTCATTTGAAGAATGATGGCTGTTTTGGATTTTGGTGATAGGTACTTGTGCAACTTGAACAAACACGTTTTGCTTCATGAATAACAACCAATTATTGAATTACTGAATCCTGCGAATTTTTATGAAACTGTAATTGCCGGGGCCGCTACAGTACTCGATTTAGGGCTTTTCTGGGGGGGGGGGGGGGGGAGAGCTCGAGGGTAGGTATTGACCACAGAAAACAGTGACATATGCAGAAGGCGCATCTACACATGTAAATAATAAAACGTTGTGTAATAATTTGCAGCGTTTGTTACTCGAAAGTGAAATCTTAGATAAGTTTATGGTTTGAGGAAGGATATTCCACGTTTTTGGGGTTTCATTACAGCGCATGCACGGTTCAAGATGCCCTTGCTCATCCGGAGGTGCAGCCAACTCCTGAACTGACCGTGAACCAAACAACAACACATCGGCCAGCAAGAACGGCCCACTTCCGCACCTCGCCCAAAACGCATGCGTATGCGAACTGAGCAAGAACTGGAGGACAGCAGGAACAAAGTTATACCTACTCGAAGCCGAGCTTCGTTGCACAACAGACTGTACTCCAAATGACGCTTTATGTGCCTAATTTCGTAGTTACAAATGGCTCACCTCCTTGGGAACGGTCTTTAGATCGTATGCCCAGCCGATTTTCGCCATGAAGTCGATGAACATGGTCGTGGGGTTGGCCCTGTAGTTGCCGAGCTCGGCCGCTTTGTAGTCCCAGGGGAAAACGTGATGGTAGTTGTGCCAGCCTTCTCCTGCGGCCCCAAGGGCGACCATGAGGTTCTCGGCGGGGTTGATGGTTCTGCCAACAAAAATATTCATCAGCATCAATACCACAGCCTGTACGCACAACGAATCATAGAAACATATATATTACTATCAATAGTATATATAGCAATATAAAACGGCTTTCAAAACAACGGTTTTCCATATGAAATTAGTGGTCAACATCAAAAGTACCTAATAATAATAATAATAATAATAATAATAAATCTTTATTGTGTACGAGACTTTACAGCCTATATGAAGCACACGCGAGTTTCATGGAAAGTCTGAAGTCGTACAGAATGGTGACGAAACAGCACAAGTCTATTTTAATGATCAAAATAATTTACACCAAGTTACCTATGGGTCAAAATAAGTTTTTAGGGGTAAAAATGACTACCAAAAATTGATCACCATTTCACCAGATTTGTACTGAATGTGAGTTGAGTGAGACAGAAATGATCAAAAATATTTTCCAAACACATTTTGGGTCAAATATCACTAAAAATTTGTGGAAATGGCAAATATTACCAAAAACTGATACAAATATTATAACCAAATTTGGTGTGGAATGATGATTCGAGACGAAGGATCCTATTTCGATTAATAAGAAAAAACATTTTCCCCAAAAAAGTAGATAGGTACCTATTTCGAAAATTCGCTCATCTATATAACTAAATTTACAGGTGATTTTCGTGGTGTCTGTCTGTCTGTTTGTCTGTTTGTCTTTCAATCACGCCAAAACGGCTCAATGGATCGAACCCATCTCGCGTATTTAAATGTTTCTATGACCAGGGAAGGACATAAGGAGGTTTACTTCCCGATCCGATGGATAGGGGTGGGGGTTTATGATCCATCACGCAAAAACGGCTGAATGGATCAAAGCCATCTCCCGTATTCAGATGGCTGGTTCCTACCTATGATAATTACCTTTTTGTCTTTAACATTATAACAGTTTCTAAAGGGACATGTAAGAGATATAATCTGTAAAGCGAGAGGTAACAAAGTCAGATGGACCCACCCCGAGTTCTACCCGTCAGTGACGGGCAACACAGCTAGTATATACTCATGAATTACTGGAAAAACTCTATTCTTGAATTTATTCGTACTGAATTTATTCGTTCATAAGAAAATGGGACGATTTTTACAATACAGTTTATTGTATTGTGCAGTCAGTTATGCAGTAGGGTATTTCTGTATGCGGGGGTTTCATACCCAATAATTTAGATCCGATTAATGTACTTAATACCCTATTCAGCAATCGATAATAAAAATCATCCTACGGAAACACCATCGTAACCCTAGCATGTAGATACCTATTATAGTACCTATTAGGTTTATATCAAGCAATTCTTAGAAATTACGGCCTAAAGGCGTTTTCTCGTTTCGATCTACCCTCAAGATTCCCAAACGAAACCTAGTAGGTACCTAGCCTTTCATGACACGGGTTAGTAAGTAGCTACTGCGAGTACTGCTGAAGTAACCGTTCACCAAGATCATCTTGACGATAGAAGTCGTACTGTGTCTTCTATTAATAAACCGAAGGGTTTGGAAACGGGTAAACAGCAACTACGTCTTGGCTACCACTCTTCAGAATTCGCAAGCCCACAAAACGACTAAACTATCGAGTTCCGGTCGTAAACATTGAACGAATGGAAAAACGAGACAATCAAATACGAAGGAAACCCTTGGATGGGAAATTCAATTAGGATTACCTACGCGGATTACGAGCTCCGGTTTCTTCAAAGGTTTCCTATCACTTCGCTGTGATGGGAGTGGGCGACCTGGGAAATTGATTGGTCTAAGAAACATCTAGGAGGGACATGCACTAATTTCAATCGCTCTCCCATTAAGGCCGCTCCACACATGCGGTACTCGCCAAGTACCGAGTCGATACTTGCCGATTTCCTAGTAGTGTGGATGGGTTACTCGGTACTCGCCGAGTCACGAGTAACCGTACTTGGGGAGGCTCCGTCCAGTGTCGGTTTTTTCCCCGCTTCAAAGGAGACAAGTACGCGCCAAGTAGCGAGTAACTGCCCCGCTCCACACATGCGAGTCGCAAGGGGCCGATGGTCGAGGTATTTTTCTGTGAATCACATCACCCTCTGTCCCTTCAATGTCTAGTAGTGATCCACATAGTTAGTTCTCTTTAGGGATGGGTATCGATGAAGAAAACATCGATGTTTGCACATCGATGTTTTTTCCTCAAGAAACATCGATGTCTAAAAAACATCGGAGAAAAAATATCGATGTTTCGATAGATCGAAACATCAATTTTTTTTAAAATTGATATTATTTTAATTTTTCAACACAATATATTCTCAAATGAAACCAACTGCGACCCAGGCGACTGTTAATTCCATAGTAAATTACAATTATAATTAAAAAAATAAAATAAAGTAATAAAATAAAATAATAATAATAATGAATAAACATTTTAAGATTTGATTGGGGGGGGGGGGGGTTAGATTTTTTCAATACAGGAAACAAGGTTTTATTATTAGAAATAATATATGTCAATTTAGGAAGCAAACAAATCACTAACGGTATTACGACTTCCAGAAGCGGTCGTCTGCCTGATGAAAAAAAAAAAAAATCACAAAAAAAGCAGCCGCTGCAATTAACTCGTCGTCCATCATTTACCTTGGCTCGCGAGCAACTGCGAGTGACTCGCCTCTTTCCCGAGGCGAGTCTTGCGCGGGACGATCCACGAATGTGTGGAGCAGGAGCTCGTCACTCGCCAAGTAACTTGGCAAGTACCGCATGTGTGGAGCCGCCTTTAGCTTTGTTCGCAATGGTTTTTTCTCACGGTTAGCTGTCTCCTAGAAAACCGTAAGAAAATCCACGATCCCGTACAGTCCTGATAAGGGATGAGTTTGATAATGGTTGGAAATCGAGAAGGCAGGACATCGAGAGGTCCGTTTCTCGTCCGCCCTATCTTCTGTGTATTGCAATGACGATCAGGCTTTGGACAGTCAGGAAAACACTGCGAACAGGCGGTCACCGACACTACACAGTTCGATAAGAGTCCGAGAATCACTGCAAACGGCCAAACGCCTTTCTGATGTTCAGATAACCGTCAGATGGTCTCTGCGAGCAAACCTATTATTCTCTTACATTACGCGTACCATAAGTGTGCGAACTACAATGCTGAACTTCAAAATATATCTATGCTTATAAGGGTATGGTTCATTTATTAGTATTACCAAACCAATACCTAAATTAATTTACTCTGGTTAGCTATTTATTAAGTATAGAGTAGTGATGCATAGCGTTGGTGAGTATACAGTACCTAGATCTGATGCAAGGAAAATAGATTTACGTTCGCCTCAACAAAGGTTTATTCACGTTGCGAGTGGGGGGGTTGCACCTACCTATCTATTCGTCGATACCTACTGACGCGTCATTATTATGTAGAACAGAGTAGAGATGCTAACGGAACATATTAAACGGTTATATTTACCAAATGTATTTATGGTTTATCAAAATTAAAAATCGCAAGTGCGAGCTACGAGATTTTTTCGACCAACTCTGAAAAGAGTTTTTGAGGAGCAATATACGTTAGCAACAACCGAACATGTGAATTTTGAGCCAGGAAGTTGAAGTTGTAGTGTAGCATCACTACAAAGATTCCCCCTCCCGTGAGAACGACACTTTCTTCCTAGGCCCCGGGGGGGAGTGAGGACGCATCAGGGAGGTCTGTGGGATCCGGAGTCGCAGCGAGAAATGCCGGCTTTAAGCGGTCAATCGCCACAACGACTGCTGAGTCCCGGACGCGCAGCTTGAAGAACTTTTCGTGGCGTTGAAGTACCTGGTAAGGACCGTCATAAGGTGGTTGCAATGGGCGTCGGACTGCATCCCACCGAACGAACACGTGAGAGCATGTTACGAGCTCACAAAGGACGAATGTTGTTTTGGAGCCATGCAAGTCGATGGGGACTGGGCGAAGCTGTTTCATGGTACGGTGGAGTCGCCCGACGAAGCTACTGGGATCCTCAGGCGATGGGGACTGGGCGAAGCTGTTTCATGGTACGGTGGAGTCGCCCGACGAAGCTACTGGGATCCTCAGGCTCACCAGTTTCCTGCAGGAATTGACCTGGGAGACGCATGGTGGTACCGTAGACCATCTCCGCTGGCGATGTACCATTCTCCTGGGTAGCTGAACGCAATCCTAAAAGGATTAGAGGGAGAGTTTCAGCCCAGTGTGGAGAGGCATGGCAACGTATCGCGGCCTTCAAGCATCTATGCCATCATTCCAGCAGGCCGTTGGATTCGGGATGAAAGGCGGTAGTATGGATATGATGTGCTCCTAACAGCTGTGATAAGGCTCGAAATAATGAGGACTCGAACTGCCGCCCCTGATCTGTAGTTATGCGCAACGGAGTTCCGAACTTGGATATCCATCACTACACTACATTAGGTATATTTATATCAATACATTTATTATCACGCCAATAGTATTACTAAGTAAAAGTAATAATATCAAAGGACGCTTTCCTTACAGAGAACAATAATTTTTGTGAAGGTAGTGGGAGCCGTAGGTATGGTCTCAATTTCATGACTCAATCATCAGGATAGCCATACTCAAAAAAATAAAAAAATAATACGTCTGGTTCATATTCAGCACTAGCTGTTGACACAGTCCCAAAACCATGTTCATTGGTCAGTCACAGGCCTAGGTATTTATTGGGATGACAGAACTGCTGCAGTAATGAAGGCACTGAAATATTATCCTAAGCGTAGCTGAGTACGTCCGTTGAACGATCAAGTGGTATCAATGCATCTGAGTACTTCGATTTTCTGGCTGTCCAAATGCAGAGCACGGCTCGACATTTCCCGTCGCCCGGCCTTGCAATTGAGGTGCTCTGCTGAATTGACAAAGCCCCCCCCCCCCCCCCCTCACCGCCACTAACTTATTTGAATGTAACGCAATTCCGCTCACTACGTTCTTCCTAACCACCTAATTGTTAGCATTGACGCAGCCAGTTAGTCTCTCCTCATTGTCGTTTTGCTGAACATAATTACCACTAATGAGCAGTGACTGTGTTTTATCGGATGTCACGATGAGAAGTAAATATCAACGCGGTTTAATCCCTTCCATAATTACATGAATCACCCATCGACGCTACAGCAGGGCTATGTCAACTCTTCAAGAAAAGTAAAAAACAAAGCTTTCTGTTAGCCATTAAATGATCACAAACGCAAACGACACTTTGGTCATAATTCATCAAAACTGTCAAATTCATCAAAACTTATAATCCATAACCGGAGATGAGAGTGTGGCAAGGCTCCAGAAGGACACGCAAATAAACAAACCGCACCGGTACGACAGATTCGCAATGAGAAATGTATATCCAGCGGTGATAATTCATAATATTTGAATCAAATTAGTGCAGGAAACGATTTGCAAATTGGAGAACAAATCACAGGAAAGTGCGCGGCGGGAATATCAATAGGTCAGATTTGTAAACGGTAGGCTACAAAAACAACGAGATCCACGTGATGCGCTTTGAATTTTCATAAGACGCTTACCAACATTTTTTGTTAGTGGCACGTTGTAGATGGTATTTTCAGTGAGGAGTAACTTTCACATTTTTAAATGAAAGTAGGCTCCATTCTAAGAATTTTGAGACCAAACTAGGATCAATACTTATTTTTCTATGAGCTTTCAAAGTTTCGGCAACAAGTGACGTCATTGTACCCCTCCCACCAGCGCGTGATCCCCCTCGCCAAGTGTGACGTCACTTGTTGCCGAAACTTGAAAGCTCATGGAAAAAAAAATTCTAAGAGAAAAAAATTTTTCCACTTCATGGAAAAACATTGAATCATGGATATGTTTTTGGGCGCTGTATTTTCACATCCACTTTTCAATGTTTTTCCATGAAGTGGAAAAATGATATAAATTTTCGAATTGATTGATAATGAAAAAAGTGCAATTGATTAAATTCCTCGCGCTCCTGTTCTTCTCGTCGACGCTGACGCAGACGTCTTGAGCGTTCAGTGGACGACATTCTAACTGACATTCACTAGGTACTTACTTTATGTAGCTGCACAAGTAGTGTGCACCTGACGAACCTTCTCGTAAGAACGTTCACGTAGACGACCACTATTCGGATCTAACAAATTCCAACATCATCATCATCATCATTTCATTATTAGAAGGCACATTTTTAGGTGCTACCTTCCAATCGCTACCTTCCAATTCGTTCAATAAAATGGTTTGTGCTCATTTCATTATTGTTTCGCTGGGTATTGTCGGTAACTACACACGCACATCTCCAAATTATTTATCGGTTGCAGCGTTGCATTTTTTTCGGTCGCAAATTTTAGAATGACCCCCCAGGGCAAAAACATATCCATGTTAAAAAACTATTCATCGTAGAAGAGTGCGGTTGGTCTCAAAATTCTTAGAACGGATCTAATTTCATTAAAAAATATAAACAGAATTCATGGGTAAGTACTCCTCATTTATGAGTATGAAATATTTGAAGTGAAGATGACGTGTGACTAGGCAGGATGCGCCTCGGCGAAACGTTGAAAAAAAGAAATCGTTGGGTTGAACCTTTGTCGAAGAAAATAATTCAACTACTGACTGGTCAGCCGCACCGAGATCAAACCTTGTTAACAACATACAGGTAGTACACCTACCAACACTATGTTATTACTCGTACTAGCGGGAGGGAGTCTGGCTTATAAAATTATTCTCATACTCGTCTCTTCGATCCGATGAGTAGTACATTCTGAAACCTAAACCAGTCTACCTACGCCACAAGCAATCTTTCCTCCCATTTTAATACGGAATTTAAATGGACTGAACTGTGTGTGAATGAACTGTTTGCATTTTTGCTCAATAGTTCATGATGTGAAACAGGCGATAAGAGGGGTGAATCGGGAAAATAGAATTTCAGACGTCGATATTTCAAAAAAGAGGAGGGGAAATGGAGCCCTGCTGTTGCCTGTGACTGATGTGCTGGCCAGTGGCAGCAGATGGGAAATGGCCTGTCAACGCGTTATATCCCTGTGACGTAAGGAAGCGGCTTTTTCGAATTTTTTTTTAAATGTATTTTTCTTCATACATAAAGCAACTTTTCCCAGAACATTTTCAACATTTTCAACATTTTCAAACGCAAAGAGGAAGATTATAAAATCAGTACCAAATATGTTATTTGCAGATAATGGACAATTTTCGTGTTTCAAATTCTCATTTTTTTGCTAAATTCTGTTCAATAACGGAATGTCTAGTTTGACCACATAATGAGGTGTTTAGTCAGAAAACGAGTTTGACGTTCGAACTGCTGAGTTCCTGCTAGAAATGACGTATCAGGCAAATCTCAGAGGAAATCCTGCTTAAGAGCGCTACGGGCATCACTTTAAACGACGTACAGAACCGCAATGAATGAACGGATGGAACCGCACAATTATAAATAAATTTAAAAAGCAAGTCCTCAACAAAATTAAACCGACGGGAGGTTTACAGAAAAGTCAAGCAAAGGTTCTTGAAGGTTGCCAGGAAGGTTTACCATTTCTAACCTCCGCCTCCTTGGGTCAACAGCTGATGTCAATAGACCTGTTACATCATTTATTGCCGCATTTTAACTTTTAATCAACCTCATTTAAAAACTACCGCTTATTTTTGAAAACTACCATTTCAAACTACAATTTTTCCAAGAGTTCCAAATATTTTTTCAACCAAAAAAAAGGCGAAAATTACTTATTGGCAATTTCATACTTAATTGGAAAGTGTTGAATTTGTTGAAGGAATTTATGGGAATGAACAGGCTGAACTCAAGTTGTAGGTAACTAACAAATACCTACATCGAGTATTTTTCTTGTGATTTTGTATCTTAGGTATTTTATATTATATTGTCTGTTTAGTAGACGTCCAAGCAAAATATCTTTTAGGAACGTGGGAATCGTGGATGCATCTATGTAGGTAGGTACCTAAGTACCAACCTTCAATACCAAAACTTGATGGTTAATAGTCGGCAGGTGCGTGCCATTTGAAATGAATGAAAAGAAGCCCGAACAAAAGCCGAGAAAACATTCATTCATGATGGTCGTTAATTATTGGAATACTCGAACTCATCCACGTTTCCTACCGTCACGCGACTCAAAACTGCAGCTCGGGCTGGTGCCAAAATGAAACGCAAGACCGCCTTCTGCATGTTTCTGGCTCCGCGGTTTACTGCAAACCGATGAAGCGGCCAGAATCTGCAACGAACTTTGACTCGAAGCCAACGGATGGGGTTGAATAGGCTTAAATTAACACATAATGTGAATCGTCCGATGTTTCTTCCCGGCTATTTTTGTCAGTCAAACCTTGAGATAGAGGAGATTCGCATTAGCACTCCAGGATCACGTGATGGATGCGGTCTGGCGATAGCTATCTCCTTCTGTTCAGGTCAGTGTTACGCTCGCGATTCCACAACTAAAGTTCCAGGTCATTTGTGAACTGCAGTAGGTTCAAAAAATGGTCTCTACTTCGACTAACTTGCTACATACTTAAACTACCTACGTTTTAACATATTTTGAGCGAAAGTAGATAGGTTACCTCAATTGTTTCTCCCCCTAAGTTCTACGAGTAGGGTACCTATCTATCCATCTGCATTGCTTTGCTGATCCGCTTTTGCATTTTCCCTATAATGCCGGTATTCTGAGAGCGGTTTACCATGTTTTGTTCGGAATATGGAGGGATTTGAGAGCTGGACTAGAAACCCTTCCACATAGTACCGAGGTTACACCTGATAATCCACGAAGAAATTGCCTACAAAACCTCAGTCAAATTCGCGCCACGCGCATACGCGCTACGTTCCTGGTATGACCATAACAAGCAAGCAAAGCATGGCCCAGATTTCAAGGGCCCAGTGATCCAGTGGTTCTTATTGGTGAGGTCAGGAAAAACCGGTTTCCACGAGCCCGTTGCGTCACTTCCGGACCTGGATCGACATCTAATCTGCATTACGAATCCCCCGGGATACGAGCTTTGCGTAATCACCGATCTTTCCAAATATTCCGTAGCTGGAGAATGTTTTTGAGGGTCAAACGAAAAAAATAAAATAAACGAAACAACTTCGGTGCTGCCGACGGATGTAACTAACGCTCCCCCTTCTGCGAGTGAACGTCACAAAATTGGATAGGTACTACAACTTACTAATAATTGATGTCACTATTGTTCCGTCACACATGTGTTTCAACAATTTGTCCCGCGAAATTCGAACCTCCAAATGGGTGTTCTACGTCTTGAAATATTGTGGGTTTACTAGTTGGACCATCGAAATGTGCGACATGGTTTTTGGTGTCACGGCGGCGACAAGAAATGGCGCACAGTGTGCAAAGGGGTTTTATAATGAAACAAATAACCTCCTCTCCATAGGAAATTTCACGCTGATTCTGAATATAATACCGTGTTCCTTCTTATAACTAAAATAGCTTGTGGAATTCGTGGGGCTCCCGCCAGTGTTTATGATGATCTGACAAAAGTACTCACGCGTCGTAAGGTTTCTGTCCCCACATGTGGGCGGCGCTGTTGACGAGCCAAGTCATGTTGAGGGTGAAGGCGTATCTGAACATGGTGGCGACGAACCAGGCGTTGACGAAGGACTCTCCCCAGTAATGCATGGGCACCCATGTGGGAAGAACGAAGCAGGCCAGAGGCATCAGTACCAAGTAGTACCTGACATTTTAAGAAAAAGCGTCGTGTTACAAGCGACTTATACATAGGCATATACATGAACCTCTAATAGCTAGAGGTTAAAAAAAAAAAAACGAAAGACTGACTGCGAGAACTAAGATAAGGCCGGCCACAACTCCAATGTATTTAGTAGGTACGTGATACGATCTTCTAACATACATTGGTAAGTATTTGGATGAATAGGGGTCAGATCTCTCCCACCAATACCATTAGTTATTATTAGTGAACACTTTCATGTACCTAGTAACCCTAGAATTTGACGAAAATGTTAAATTTTTTACTCAAACTTTCGAACTTTATTCCTTCACAGTTATTGCGGTAAATATTTATTATTACTCTAAAGATATATTTAAAAAAGTGAAGAGAAATAGAGGAGTAACAACGGGTTTGAGCCAGCTAAAATAGACACTATTCCTTAAAAGAAAAATAATACTCTTCTACGGGGAGGGGGGGGGGGAGGGGGTCACCACTTAAAGTGCTAGTTACTTCAACTTGGAGTTACAGAAAAAAATTAATGCGTTTTGCAAGCCTATTTTTCGGTAATTCCACGTTAACGTAACTCGCGCTAGGTGGTGAAAACCCCCCTAAGAGAAATTTCCTTTCAAAATTTAAAAAAAAAATTCTTCCCAAGAACTATCTTCCCATGGTTTTCTTCCATTCCGATTTCCTCGTGTTCTTCCCCCTGGTAGAAATACTTGGTTTTTCATGAATTTGGAAGAGCAACTTTCTAAATTCCACCAAAGCAGTGTACCTATCAACTCTGGCAGTGTGACATTATAGGTACATCAGACAATAGTTAGGTGGTTAGGTGGTCTTGGAGACCTGTCTCCAAGATTTGGTCAGTTGATTGTGTCAATCAGCCAATTTTCAGTTTTTAATAGAAATGTCTCAAGTTTAATGAACGTGAAGTTTTCATTAGATAACTCATTTGTTTATTTCAAAGAACAAAAGGTCCGTGATAGGTATATGCTACGTAGTATACATCTTCAAGAAAAATTAGCAAAAAATTGAAATGAAAATGAAATAAGCTTCCAAATCCCACATTTTCCATATTTTCATTTTAAATAGCAACAGACCAAATGCCAGCCTCATCATCAAGATCTGAATGTGGATCCAGAATCTACGGCGAAAAATGAGGGTTGACAAACATTATAAAGTTTTTACAAAACTTCCAAGCCACGAAGTGCTGCCTGATTCATACGCCAACTATTTATCTAACCCAATCTTAGAACTCACTTCTTCTGGAAAGCTACAACGGAGTCCCTTTCGAGGTCAGACATGTCGATACCCTTGCCCTTCTCCCTGATGAGGGGGTGTTTCCTGCAGAGGAGCCAGCCGACGTGTGAGAAGAAAAATCCCCTGGTGGCGTTGTGGGGGTCAGCGTCGGTCTCTGAGTATTTGTGATGGACTCTGTGATCCCTCGCCCATTCCATGATGTCGTTCTGCAAAACAAAATTCAGCGTTGAGACACTTCTCAGGAAAATTTTCATTACACATAATACATTATGTATGTAAATGAATGGAAGTACCGCTGCCTAAGAGTAGGTACCTGGAACGAAATACGTAGGTTTTGAGCAAGTTGCAAGTATGTATCAACCTTCAAACGCTCAACTCGACTAGGATGTAAATACAGTGCAACATTTCAACCACTGAAAGCAGCACATAAGGTAGGTGGGTACCTGTTAATTTATGAGAAGCCTCATAATATTGGGTGATGCCATTATGTTTAGAAATAAGTGTCATGTGTTTGCAGAACGCAGTCACAGTAGGCAGCTGTGACTCGGTATTGTTCAAGTTCGTAGGTAATAAGTATGTACCCAATTTAGCTCACATGTAAGTAGTTCAGCTTGGAAAAAAGAGCTTGATCGTGTGACGTCCAAGAAATAGCCAGAAAACCAAACAGGCAGGGTTGGAAAAAAAAACAGTTTTTTAAATTTAAATACAAAAAACAGTTTTTTTTGTTTAAACAGTTTAAAACGTTTTTTTCCTATGTGAGACAAAGGTTTTTTTTAGGCTGTTTAAAACTGTTTTAAACATTGTTTTAAACAAGTTTTTAAAGATTGCTCATCAAGCAGTCAAGCACTATGGCAGCTTGTGTGGATACAAAAGATTGGCGCAAAACATAGTGGTTTAGGTAACAGGGCTGAGAAAGAAACCATCCAAATTTTTTCTTTTTAAACCATGGCTGAATATTTTTATAACAATTTAATGTAGTTATAAACTCATACCTACCTACGACATAATTTGCTGAAAATGAAAATTAATTTTGAGAAACCCCGATCACAATTTACAAATGAAGTAAAGCAAAAAATACGCATAGGTACACAAATTATGCTCTAGAATTCAGGTGTTTCAGCACGGCCACAAGCTTCCCAGCTTTGTCTACCCCCAGTCTATTCCGCAGTTTTGAATGAACCACTCCGAATGTGGAGAACAGCCCTTCGATGCCTGCTGAAGACGTGGTGGCGGTGAAAAGTGGCCAGTGACATGG